>CM038117.1:36033309-36756007 GCA_001642375.2 Mentha longifolia | reverse complement strand
CTGTGTCGCTGTCCGGGTCGCCGCCGTCCGGTCCTTTTGCGCAGCTTCACCGTTTTCGCTCGTTCTCCCTCGTCTGAACTCCGATTCTCGATCCGCTTTTTGCTATGGACTCCTAACGAACCCCTCTTCGACATGAAATGATCAAATTTCCCAAATAAGTTCTTCATTGTTCCTGCAAAAAGCATAAAGAGACTCGAGAGAACGAAGAAAACATAATTGAATTCAAACTAGTGAAACCCTAACTCATATATTTAAATTCCACATTTCAAACCTAGGTTTCACCCTAACTAAGTTCGATTTCTCGTCTCGTTCTAGTCTTCAATCCTTATCCACATGAATACTCTTTCCAATTCTTACAAAAATGGATCGAAAACCAAGAAAATGAGAAAAGAAAATGTACTAAGAGTTAAGAAACCCTAGCATTTTTAACATTTAAGCACATAAATCGAGACTCAAACACATTCCAAAACACTCAACATGCACATAAAATACATGTTAATCACTGGCCCATCTAACGGTTGCATGGCTTAGCCCGGCTCCAGGTGTCATTTGCATTGGCTCAGGAATCCCAGTCGGCAGACCCAGAGGCAGACCATTGGATTCAGTCCCGGTACTAGTCTGTCCAGTCATCAGAATATCCTGCCCGGTTCTGATAGATCTGGTGGCACGCATTGCCGTTCGCGGAGGATCGAGGTCCAATGACGCCCGATTACCTGTAAGAAAAGAAACACGAGTCCGATCAGTACCAGTATGATGGGAATTCTGGTTCCTTACCAAACCAGATTGATCTGTCTGTTCTGGATTGTCAGATATGTCATCATCCTCGACGTGAAACGTAGTCATCTAGAGACTGCATTGGGTTCATGGGAACCCTAAATCGGGATGGCGGAGCCATCGGGGTCAGGATCTGGGAAGATGAGGCCGCTTGGAGACAGGCAAACAGATCGGCATTCTCATTCTCTAGCCTCTCCCGACTTTCACATTCTCGATCCATCTGTTCGGTTAGAGCTACGATCTGGGCAACTAGATCAGTCATGGGGGTGGCATCATTCACGTTGTTTTCATCAACCATGATGGTGCTCAAAGGCTCTTTCGATCGGATTGTGCTGATTTACTAGATTGCTAGGCCACACGGTGGGCGCCAAATTGTAGACGGTAAATCTATGATTAGGATTATGACCGGCTCGACTGGTTCATCCGGTAGACGGATCGGGCACTAGTAGCCTGTTAACACAAGTAACACACGTAAGAGCCCTTTGAGGAACACCGGAGAGGGTGTCAGCCGAAGGACCTCCGATGATCAAGTTAGTAATAAGAATAAATAGACGGGATAATAAATGTAAAAAGAAGGAAAATAATAAATAACAAATAGTAAAAGTTCTAGTCGGAGGCAAATTGGCGGAGAGTGCAGATGATGAAGAGATGGTGGTGACGGGAGTCCGTCTGATGAGATCCGCTTGCCGCCTACTAGATGAGAGCGTGGGAGCGTTTGGAGAGTGGAAGAGCCGACTGCTAGAGAGTGAGTGGTAGTAGTCGGAACATGGAAGAGCCGACTGCCAGAGTGAGAGTGCTAGTAGTCAGAGCGTGTCCGTCTGCTTGAGTAGCAGGCGAAATATATAGGACGGTCGGGTTGTTTTGGGTTTTCCCATTAACCCTAGTCCTTATCGGTTGTTGAGATCGTGGAAGCCTATCCCGATGATACGTTCCGTCCGTTATGTTGAAATCGTTTGAGGTTAGACCGTTTGGCTGACTATGTGGACCCCTAGGCGGATATGGGTCTGATTAGCCCAACAGACAAAAGGTTGGGCCGATAGGATTTTGATGGGCCGATTAAGTAGGCGTTTGGCTTGGGCTAGCCGCTAGCTACCGACTGCTTGTAGACAATTGGGTTTGGGCCGATCAGACGGATTTTGCCCACTACAGGCCCTAACACTAGTTCAGTATTGAGGTGGCCCGTTGGCCAAGAAGTTTTTGATTTTTTTGGCTTTGACACTATTTCAATTTTGAGATGACCCATTAGACAATAAGTTTTTGATTTATTTATTTTTGTTTTAACACTATTTCGATTTTGAGGTGGCCCGTTGGCCAAAAGGTTTTTGAAATGCTCTCTTATGATGTATCGATAACCATGATATGTTTAATTATTAGACACAAATTCGATTTTGAGGTGGCCCGTTGACCAATATATTTTTGAAATTTTTTTAGTATGTATCGATAGCTATAATTGTCAAATTTTTGTAACAAAAATTATATTTTAATTTAAAACACTTGAGAATATATTAGACATAAAATTAATTTTGAGGTGGTCTGTTAGCCAATAAATTTTTGGAATTCTTTCAGTATGTATCGATAGCTATAATTTCAAATTTTTATAACAAAATTGTATATTTCAATTTAAGACACTTTACAATAAATTAGACATAAAATGAGAATTGTTTTTAAAATTTCCCGTTGATCAGGCAGACCCTTCATGCTATTTTTGATTTTAATAGATATAAGTATAGTACAACTGCTTGATAAATACTAGAGTACAACATATTAAAATATATTTCTAATAAAATTTAATCTGACTGTAGACGCATGAATTTTGAAGGAAAAAGAAAATTTATCTTCTATTAATTTTATATATTTGATTTGGAATCTAATTCAAATCCGAGTTAAATAATGTATTTATTAATAAAGATATTGGAAATTTCTTTGGCAACAAGTCAAATCTTTTATTGATATATATCAATATTTGAGAGCCAATAGAATTGTGACACCTCCGCCAAAAAGCCCACCATGAAACCCAAAAGCCATCAAGCCTACATCTTCTACACCTATAAATAGGGCTCTCCATTCACTTCAAAAATCACACCAGAAAATATATTAGAGAGCTCAAAAGAGAAGAATATAAATTCTCTACGAATTCTCTATTATTTTCAAATATATTAGAGAACTCAAAAGATAATAATACAAATTCTCTACGAATTCTCCACAATATTCAAGGTGTCCTTCAAAGGTGTTATTCGTGAAAAATATCGCGTTCTTCACCAAAGTCGTCTCAAATCCGCGTTCTTCACCGAAGTCGTCTCAAATCTGCGTTCTTCGTCAGAATCATCTCAAATCCGCATTTCTTGCCAAAGTCTTCTCAAATCAACGTTTGATCCAGAAACAAGACCAAAACCTTTCGGATTAACGTTATGAAATCCAAACATCAATCCAAGGAGATCAAGAAGTACCAAATTCTCCGCAAATCTTGAAATCTGCTCAAAGTCGCTCAAGAAGCAAATTGGAGAGAGAATCAGAGGAATCGTAGAGATCACAACCCGTGTTGGTCCCGAAAAAAGTTCATTGGTGTATGGGGAGGGGGGGGGGGGAATACACCAATTTTCAACAGTTTTCGAAAAAAGTTCATTGATGAACTAGAGAATTCGGCAGAGTTTTGGCTTTGAATGTGAAATTTCCTGTAAGAATTTCTTCAATGGAATGGTCTATTTATAGGTAAGAAGTTGAATTCTAGCCATTGGAGTGTGTCAGATCCGTACTCTGACACTTGTCCTTTCTTCCCGTAAGGCCAGTTCTGTAGTAATAGTTTAGGAGCAATAACAGATCAACCCATGGAGGCAGGTGCTGAACTCATAAGGTTAGATTGGCCAAGATCTGCCTAGTGAGAATACAAAAATGTGTAATACATGGCAGTAAGATCTAGCAAACTTGAATCTAGAAAAGAACTTAACCAATTCTAGATGTTGTTTCGATAAACATCATCAAAACTCTTAATGGGGTTCCCAACAATTTCCCCCTTTTTGATGATGTCGAAACCCAACATATATAAAAATAATATTACTAAGTATGAGCAGTTCATAATGATAGAATTTTAAAGATGAACGGAAATAAATAAAAAAATAAACTAAGGAGAGAAAGCAAATTGGACAAAGAGATATTGTCAACAGTGCCAAAAGTAAGATCTTCCTTCATTTCAGTATGCAAGCAATATATAAGAATAGTTACAAGGGGCTTGATACTCAAAAGGAAATGATCACAGATCTTGGTCCAGTTACTTCATCCTTCTCTTGGCGGCGGCTTCTCCCTTCTGCTTATTAAGGTAGATGAGTCCTATACTGGTGTAAATTCCATCGCGAATCATCTGGTAGTCTGGTTTCTCATCATCAATGGTTATGTTCAAAAACTTGGCAGTTTCATGGATGAACGTCTTGATATATGGATGATTGACGGTTTTGTTGTCACTAAGATACGACGGAAGAAAGGTACAACAAGGTGGTGGAACAAGTGGGATATTCCTCTTCTGCAGTTCAGTGCGGATGCGACGGATAAGATCTGGATCAATCTCGGATATCTCATCCAGATACTGATGGTAGACGACCTCTACATCATCACGCATGATCGGTGGATACTGAAGATAGTAGCAAAGAAGAATGAATTGATATTGAATATTTCTCCACTTCTCTTGGTCAGAGTGTGAAAAGTGGAGCTCATCCTCGACTTTATTTCTCGCAGTTCTACAGTCTGAACCTGCATGGAGCCACCGATTCCATTCTATTATCTTCTTCCTCCTTACAGCAACAACAACATCTTCCACAAACTGCTTCTGAGTCGAGGGATTAGCAATCACATCTGTTCTTTCACCAGCTAGAACCATATCCATCATGATTTGACCTTGAGCCGCGATCTCCACTTTTTCTGATAGCATGGAAGATTTGGGCAGAGATAGCACGGTAGATGGGCGAGGAATAGCAGGTGCATCAGATAGAGGTTGAGATTGGGATGAAGTAGAACGTGATTAAGATTGAGATTGCTGAGAGGACTCAGATCGAAGAGCTGCCTGATCTGCAATCTTGCTGGCCGGTAAAGATCTCTTCTCTTTCTTACCTTCCTCTTTTTTGACATCATCACCAAACTTGGCATGGATGATGGCCAAAAGGTTTGCATTTTCTTCACGGAGGGCAGCCATATATGTCAATGTGGCTTCTTTGAAGTTCAGGAGAGATGAGATATTAACCTGCATGGCTTGTTCTGACCGGGTAGCAGCAGTGTTGGAACGGGAAACAGACTCAGTCAGCTTGTTGAGATCCTCTGACAGATCACTCACGGTGTTTTCAAGACTACTAAGGGTAGAAGCATGAGCAAGATCTCGATTGCTGAGCAAATTGTCCATATGAGTGGACATGTGGAATTTGAGCTTATTAACAAGGACAACTATGATCTCCTTGGACACAGAATCCTTGATCTGGGTAGGCAATTTCTGTAGAGCAAACTCATCTAGAGCCTCTTTCACTACAGGCTTTAGAGCTTCATCCATCTTGGTGTACCATTTCTGGTTTTCAGCTTGCATCGTGGTGAGAGAAGTGTTGAGAGAGATTCACAATTCCTCCATTCTGGAAACTATCTTTTCAGCAGCAGTAGTTTCCTCCTCATCAATTTGAGATTTTAGGGCATCGATCTTGACCTGAACTGCAGCCAAAATCTTGTCTTCTAGTGTAGAAGGATCTGAGAGATCTGATAGAGATGGCCCTGCAGTTACAAGGGAGAGATCGGAAGAGGAGGGTATCATAGCAGATGCAATAGGAATGGCTTCGTCGACTTGTTGGGATTGATTGACAAGTGCCATCTGAGGGCCCCTAGCGGGAAAACTGATAGGAGAATGGACTTCCACCTCAAAGAAAACAACATTGGATAGGTCGGCTTGGTTGGCATAGAAAGGCTCCAGATCAATACCAAATTCTTTGGCTTCTTTCTTCATCCTTGAAAGAACCAAGGCAATGAAGAATTCCCAGGCAGTGGGTACATCTAGAAATTGGAACTCCATCTCCAGTAGAGCTTCCTCAATAATTAACTCCTCAAAAGTTCGAGCAATAAACACAGTAAACAAGTCCTTAAATGAGCTATCTTTAACGACCAAGTATGTACGTAGAGAAATAGCTAATTTCTCTGTCTGTGGGGTGAACTGAATACCAGGGAATATAGAATGAATAAAAGCAGAGGATTTGTTGTGTTGTACCTGGAGATCGACTAGAGCATCCTCATGGGCAGGGTCGTACTCATGATCGATATTACGAGGAATAACTTCAGCTTGATGTTGAATAAGCTGATCATCAGGTACTCCAGTAGTCTACTCACCCAGATTCAGAGAAGGCATCTCCTGGTGTTCCGTATACTGAACAGGGGATGGCGAGTTAACCTCCATGGCCTCGATCTGTGTTTGAGGGATCTGTGAAGATTCCCCAATGAGAGCGGTAGACAGTATGATCAGTTGAGAGCTTGATGGAGAGTGAATTGCTTTCTCACGAACTGGTGATTGTGAAACAGACTATGTTTCCAGTTCGGATGATAAATTTCTATTTAAAGGACGATATGCATGAGAGGGGACATATTTTGATTTCTTCCCTTGCCTACTAGCACCTCCACCTTCTCTCTTCTTCCCAGCTTCTGCTTGTTGACCAACAGGTTGATCTCCTACAGAGACCTCGGTTGGTGGCTCAGCGATTTCCTTACCTTTAGGAATTATCCAGGATGGGTTTGTCATTCCCATAGACACCATGAGGGGCTGAGTGGCATCATCGGCCTTGCTAAAAATCGCACTGATAAGACCCATCTGAGACTCAATCTGAACTTGAGAGTGCGGCATCATCAACTTGTCCGCTCTGAAGGGCAGAGTCTCAGACCAGTTCCGTTGAGAAGAATGAGCGTGAAGCAGCACATTGACTTTGCAACCATGGCGGAGTGGTCTCCCAAGGTTTACCATTACAACTTTGTCTCCATCCTTTGTCTGAGAGATTTGGTCGGCTTCCTCCAGTAGCAAACTGACCAACACTCTAGCCCTGTTGACATTTAACCGTCGTACAACGGCGGTTATGCATTTGAATTTAGGCACTGTGACTGATTCATGAGTACTAGAGAATGCCATGAATACTTTTTGGACAAAATCGAAGAGAATCCTATACTCGGGTTTCAGCCTCTTTTGATTGAAGGTCTTCAACTCAGTGATATCTTCCGGCGACACTATCACTTCTTTGTATGCTTCCCGAACTTCATCGAACGGAACATCATCGATCCAGCAAATCTCTGCATCATCTCGTAAATTATAGGTGTGTAGAATCAACGGTAGAAGGGAAAAGATCTCGTCGGGAGGGCTTCCAGTGGGCATGCGGAACGCTGCTGTGATGGGGTCGTATCTCTTGCGAACATAATCAATTTCCTTCGCCGTGATGGTATAGTAGAGAATGGAGACGTGTCGAGGCAGAACCACCGGCGGTTGGGCAGTGATGATGGAGTGCAAACCCACATTCTCTCAGATGAGATTGAATAGGGGATCCAAACCAGTGAAGCCATAGTTGTTGAGAGTGGTGACACATTCTTGCTTTATTTCTTTCTTAATGATGGCAATGCATTCATTCCACTTCAAGGCTCTCATGGTGGTGTCGGATCTTCCTTCGTGGCCGGAGGTGGAAGTTTCCTGAGACATTTGAGAAGATAACTGTTAGGGCTTTTTAAATTTGGGAGAGTTCGGAAATTTGGAAGTTTTGATCGATGATAATGAGTCCTAGAATGTGTAGGGAGTATATATATATATATATATATATATATGGATGAGATCTGGTGAAAATATAATTTAGAATAAGAAATGAGAAGCATCTTGAGCCGTTGATAAGTCATAATCTAACTGCCATTAATTAGTGCTATAAATATATTTTATTAGATTTTATGCAAATTGACGTCACTTGTTCTATTAAAAAGGGGTACGATGGTAAAAAAAAAAAAAGAAATAATTTAAGATGGGACAAAAATATAGGGATAGGAGAAATAACTTTCTAAAATTCAATCTACTCTAATTTAAATAAATTGCTAGATTTGTTTCCTTCATGATTAAGTGGAAGCAAATCATGTGCGTAAATATGAAAAATATATATATTTTTTTGTTTTTGTTTGTTGTGGTCATCATTATAATGCATTTCTTGTGTATTTCCTCTATTTATAATGCATATGACGTTGCATTATAATGCATTTCGTGAATTTTGTATGCGGCAAACACAAGTTGTACGATTGCATTTGTAGTGCATTAAGCGTTTGTTTTAATGCACTTGTTGTAGTATTGAAATGTACTTTTATACAAAATGAATAAAAGCTTAGTAAATTTAAGATTGTTGTGTGTGAGATAAATTCATAATGCATCAATGTTGTGTTATTAATGCATTCGTTATAGTTTCATAATGCACAACAAATTATGAAATATTACGTTTGATTGTATCAAAACAATGCATTATATGAAATAATATAATGCATTATCTACACAATAATAATGCATTATAATTTGGAGAAAAGAGGCTGGTGTTGTTTGCAGCGGTGCCGATCTAAGAGTGACCTAATTATACTTGAGTTGCAATTGATCTGCTACATAATCGGCGATGAACGTTGAATATGATAGAGAAAATTGGCAATTTGAGAGGATATATAACCACAAACATTCGATGGCGAATTTGCGAACAACAATCAACAAATAAATTAATAAACAAGAAACAAGAATTTATGTAGAACAATGAAAAAATAAGAAGAGATTAACAAAGAAAATTAGATTAAAAAGTAAGAGGAAAGATCCATGGATTTGCCTGAAATATGCTTGACAAATGAAAGAAAGGGAATGGATTCCTTAATTTAAGGTGTAAACCATTAATCCTCATAATGTAAAATACGTTTATATCCCTCAGCTAAATATATAAGGATTATTTTAATTAAATCATGATAATAAATATTGACCATTGATCTTCAAATCTGGATGACTCATATTACTTCTTATTTCTTACGGAAGTGGGCTTTTGTATGTGATCCATCACCTATATATATATATATATATATATAATTATTAAGTGAAAATTGCAACCCATCATAAAATATTGCATTTTATGAATAAAAGTGTTACATTTTTATGCATAAATGTTGCATTCTCATAATGATGCATTATATGTATAAAAATAATATTAAATAATATATTTTATTGTAACACCCCGTATTTTACTTAACTAAGTTAAGTTACTTAATCTCGATTATTGAGTGATATGATTAGCTTCTATATTCTAGAATCCTAGAACAATTGTTTAGAGAACGATAATAGAATCGAGTAGCGACTCAGGCTCATATAAGTTATCATAGACTAATAATTGAGCGAGCACTGGATTAAATAGTAGTTGATTAATAACCTTTTTAGTAGCTTAGTGTCGATCGATTATGAAGTATTTCGATTGAAAGTAACAGCTCAATCATTATTTGCTTAATTAATCCACTATGGCCGAGCCAACCAAAGAGATGAATATAGTTCGAATATATATATATACACATGCTTAGAAAGGAGACTGAATAATTAAGTACATTCTTGACTAAAATACAAGTCTGTGCAAGTAGAAATAGAACCCCAAAATCTCATCAATTCTCCTATTACAACCTTACAATGCAAGATAAAAGAAAGGAAATTCTACAAGAGTACAATAGCAAACTAACAGCCAAGCTCCTAATTTCTAATTTAGGAATGAAATCAGCTCTTGGGAGCTGAAACGTGACTGCAAAAACAGTCCATCACCAAGTCTTAAACCTGCAAATAAAATAAAGTAAGAGAGAAGAAAGTCAACAAATAAACAAAGATTGAGAGTTCAAAACCTGCAGCAAAAGAACAAACTAATTCAAATCCAAACCTTCTAACAAGGGAAGGAAACCAACCCCTTTCTAAACTCCAGAAATTAGCTCCACCATTAGCTATCTCCACAGCTGAAACCTGCAACTAGAGGGAGATAAGTCAGTCTAGCAAAAACAAAAAGGAGGAGGAACCAAGGCTGCAACTAGAAACAATATAAATCTGCACAAAGTATCTCAAGTAGGAACAAAGATAGCACAAAAAGGGGCTGCATTGAAAAGCTCCCTTCCGAAACCTCCTAATCAACTTACCCTCTAAGTACATGGAGCTCCAAAACGATCCTCTATATACACACCTCTCCCCTTTCCAAATTCAGAACCACACCTCAAACACTCAAGCATTCACTTAATATCTCAAGCTTCAAGGGGGAAAGAAGAAAAGAAGAGCTAGGAAGAGGAGAAGAAGTAGCTAGCCACAACAGCCCTTCACCATCAAGGTAACAACCAAACACCACTTATGGACTTAGAACAAGCATGCTAATTTCAGTTTCAACTATTAAGCACCTAATCCAAACCCCTAAGATCCTTACCTGTAAGAAAAACCAAGCATGGTATAGTTATATATGCAGCCAAGTTCAAGCATGCTCCCTCCAACAGTATAAATAATCAAATATGAGCCTAGACAGATTATTAAAAAAACCTCTATGCTTACTCGGAATTCAGAACACACAATATGCTTACACAAACACAAGCAAGGAACCAAGAACCCCACTATTTTCACACAGCAAGGCTGTAGCCACAAAGTTTTTTTTTTTACATTAAACTAAAACAAACGAGAAACGAACGTAGCTTAAATCTAAGCGAGAGAGTCAAGAGGTCGAAATCGAACCTCCGTCAAGGCACGAGGCCTCGACGGCGAAGCAATCAAATGGGAAAGGACCAGCGGCAGCCGAGGTGTACCGTCGTCGCTCGCCGAAACCTGCAGCGAGAAGAAAGAGCGAGAGTCACGTTGCAATTAAAACCAAATCGAACCTATATCGTAATAGAGTAAAATTTGACGATTCAAAAGGGGAGTAGAAAAAAAAGAGGGCAGAAGGTAGAAGCCACCACTGACGGAGGCGTCCTGCCACCGCCGGAAATCGCGAGGTGACAGGCAGAGATGAATGTTCCCTTAGATCGTAAGGATCAGGGTTTTAATTTACAGCGATCGGAGGGAAACACCCGAGTTGCAGGAGTTGCGCTGGCGGCAGCCGATGACGAGAATCGACCAACGGCTGGCGTGGCGCCATCTCACTGCACGGCGGAGCCCCATCCAAAGCTAGAAGCAGCATTTCTCGCCGGAAACCAGCAAGGGAGAGTTTCCCCCAAATTCGATCTAGGGTTTTGGTTTGGGAAATTAACTAAGAACAGAACAGGAGACGACAACCAATAGTTGATGACACGGCGGGAGTATGGTGGCGCCCGACGGCGGCGATGATTGCCGGCGAAGATGATTGATGAATCGAAGAACTAGAGGAGAGTGACTGAGATTCGCGAAAGAGAGACGATAGATGAGGCTCAGCGTCGAAATGAAGGAGAAATGAGGGGTTAGGGTAGTTTTGCTCAACTGGCCCGGATCTCGGGTCGGGTCTTGGGTTCGGGCCGAACCCAATCAGCTGGTCATTTACTAAATTGGGCCAGAATTGTATAATTAAGTTACAAGCCCAATCTAGAATTAATTATGGACCGAGACACCATGAATAAATCGTACCATACCCGAAAGTAGATTACGATCATTCGTAAATATTTATTTCACGAATAAAAGGATTAACTTAAGACAAGTTAATTAACCAGAATTTATTAACTAATAGTTAATAATTAATCATAATTGATTAAGCTAATCAATTACACAGTTAGAATTAATTAGCTCAGTTTCACAATAAAATAAATATTGATTTATTGATAAAAATCTTATGAACCGTTCACATGACGGAAATTGTAAATCGAGCCTAGATAACAGTAACCATGTTACTGGATTTAGAATCACCTCCGATCAAATTTAAAACTAAAATCTTAAGTAATATTTTATTTGTTAGAATACGAACCTTACCTTGATTTTTAATCGAAGGGTACGCGAAGGAGGGACAGTAGCAGAAGCAGAGATCAAGTCTCGTTGCAGTAGAGAAAGTAACGAGGTGGGCTTTCTATAAAATCAAGCATGTTTTATTAGATTCAGTAGTTCTTCTAAAGCATTGTCATGCCATAAATGTTTTCAGTTATTGTATGATGCCTATCTGTTAAATGGCGAAATGCCAATTCATAAATCGAATTCGGGTCCTTGAATGATCAGCTATTGTTCTTGGACTAGTGTACACAGTGATCGTGTCATTCAGATAGTGATCGATCAGGTGACCGAGTGAGGTGGCCAACTCCTCGGGCACAACAAACTCAGATATGGTAGATTACTACAGAACTTAGTCTGCGCAGACGCTTTTAAGATAACTCAGTTTTTCGTGAACATAGGCCTTTCAATAAAACCCTATGCTTCACTATGAATGGCTTGACAATAAAAATGTTTTGGGCATTGTGTCCACTGAGTACTCCGTACTCACGCCCTGTACATTATTTCCAATGTGCATGTTGAGCTGGATGACGGAAGAGTGACCAGCGATGCTTTGTCGAAGTTAGCGATTAGTGTAGTTGATGAACACTCTTGGTAATACGTGTCTCCATACACGTATTTCCACACATTTCCGCTGCGTACACTCTAATATTCTGAATCATTTTCAATTTGGTTGTAATCTAAGTTAGAATCATGACAAATCGTGTCGTACTACTTTCAACTATTATGCCCACTTATCGATGTTGCTTTATAATTTATTAGCGTCAAATCTCAAAATTTCACTTCTTTTCTTTATTATTCGTTAATTCCACCATAGTCACGAATCACCGAGCTTGGCTATTAATTAGTAAAGTGCAGTTATGACAGAGTGGTATCAGAGCCTCAGGTTCTGCTCTGAAACCCAAGAGTCTTCTTCAAAGTATAGTCTAGACTTGAATCGCTAGACTAAATAGAGTCCTTCGACAAAAGCTCGGCACTCCAACTCATCACGCTCAACGAGGGAGTGAGGAAAATGCTTTCTTCAATTAATTAAAAATTGAATTTCTTTCGCAAGAACTTAGCCGAAACTAGTTCTTAGATCACTTAGAAAGAAAAGTGAACTTCTTAGAGAACATAGTGCTTTAGACACGTACTTCGAGGAAGTAAGTCTAAACTAAGATTGGAACGAAGTTCCTCTCTTCTCCAAGCAAGCAAGGAAGAAGATGAACAGCAAGGCAAGATAGCAGAAGACTAGATACAAGAAGCAACATGAGAATCGAGATGCTTTCGTCAAACGTTATCGTTTTCTCAGGGAAACCATTATACTAGGCTGCTAATGCCTTTAAAAATTTAGCATACGAGTAGAAATTAGAAACACGAACTTTGTGGCAACATAAAATAAGTCCACCTCATTTGAACATGTGACCGCATGTTCGATAAAAGAAGAACTAACGAACGAAGTACTATGGAACTAAAGGATAGATATACGCTAAGCACGTAGATATAGAAGTTCTTACTATCGCCTTCATCTTTCTTCGTTATCAGAACTAATTAGGATCATGTTTCGTGTAGGATGGCGGGACGGATGTTTACGCATAGGAGGCCGCTTCGCCTGGGAGCCACACCAGATGAGGTGATTCGTTACTACCGCTCCTACCAGATGTGCCACGGTGACAACATGGGCCAGTTCTTGGCCACCTATCACTGACTTTGGGCCCGCGCCCACACACACGGGGTTGGAGAGATCGAGGGCATCCGTCGACTGGTGCCACTACTGCCTGCCAACTGGCAGGGATGGGCTGAGCACTTAGCCCAGGCACATACCCCGAGGCACCCGGATCGTCTAGAGGATGTAGGTGACTACTACGGCTTCATGACGACACTACAGACGACTTTCACTCGCCACGGTGCGCCACTGAGAGAGTTACCTGCGGTTGGTGGGGCGTCCGCATCGTCACTTGAGGTACCATTGCCCGAGGTTCCCCCACTGCCGAGCTCACCGCCACCCGAGCTCCCACCGCAGCCGACGTCACCTCCACCCCTAGTTGTTCTGCCTGCGTCGCCCATCTTGGGACGACGAGAGAGAAGTCGGACAAGGAGATGGAGCCTCCTCATACTCGAGCGAGGATCGCCCTGGAGCAGCGGGATTGGGCTACCTCATCTGGAGGTAGTAGCTCCATCGATTCGGCTGCTATGGATCGTTCAGTTGGGCTCTTACGAGCACTGCCCCTCAGAGATAGCGATCGCGGGAAGGCCCCGATTATGATTAGTGACAGCCCGGGGGAGGAGCGAGGGGACCGAGAGGAGGAGTGGCGTCGATGCCACGAGGAGCTGAGCCGCGTGATCTCGGATGCGATGCACAGCTTTGGCAGGGACGACGAGCACCTTAGGCGAGTGTCCGAGGATTTCGAGCGCTTCGTGGGTCAGCAGGAGCATGAGCACCGTTTGGAGCAGATAGACGAGGACCATGAGCGCCGTATGAGGCTGATTGAGGAGTTAGACCGTCCACTACCAGAGGTAGGACGGGCAGAGGAACGACGCCGACAGTTCAATATAGCGAGAGGCATCCTTAGGGAGATCGATCTGGTGAGATCTCGAGACTCGGAGTTGGATCGGAGGATAGAGGCCTTCCATCAGGAGACTGAGGAGATTTAGAGGCGCATGGTGGAGTACCGTGCTAGGTACGAGCGTTCGCGTCAGTACATGGAGAGCCTCCGACAGCCAGGGAGTAGTTGGACAGCCCTAGTCCGACAGCAGGCCGATCTAGCCCGAGCGGACAGGGAGCACGTCCGACGTGTTGACGAGTTTGAGAGACTGAGGCTACCCGAGCCTGAGCCTGTGCCAGGAGCTGGAGCGGTAGTAGGGGCAGAGGATCCCGATGAGCCGGATTCTAGTGATGATGAGGAGGATCCCGAGGAGGGCCCCGAGGAGGATGTTGATGAGGAGGACGATCAGGTCGCCCCTATGGCGGGGGTATTTGAGTTCGGAGCAGGCATCGAGGATGATGAGATAGGCCTTCAGTTCCACTTGGGAGATGATGAGAACCCTCAGGACTTCGGCCTCCACGATGACGAGGACGACCTCGAGGACGAGGCGGATTACGGCTCGGACCACAGCACCATAGATTCCGAGTGACCGACCCTTGTACCCTTTTGTAGTGGTTGAGAACGGCGCCTAGTAGACCGTACTCACCCTATTTTCTTATGTTCCAGTATTATGTATCTAGACGAAAACGATTAGATCGTTTCGTAGTATCGTAGCTATGATCAGTTAGTACGGATGTTAGATACTCCGTGACTAAGTACCTGAGGTGATGTCACATAGCTGGTAACATCATGTTGTGTACTTAGACAGTGCACATTCTGTTGATGTGATTAAGACCCATTTTGGGCAATTTTCTCTTATCTATATATGATGCCTATTATAGTTTATTCCTTCGTATATAGAAATAATTCAGAGATATTTTCCCACATTATCAAACGACAATTATGAATAACTATATTATAACCGTGTAGAATACAAGAGGACGAATGCTACATGTCTATATACAAGTATATCTATGTATGCGTACCTTGGGTTGAGGCAAGCCTCAAAGAGGTTAGAATTTAACCGTTGTTGATTCAGCAGGATGCCACCAAGGAGAGCACCCGGACGTCCCAGAAGGGCACCCGTAGCTGAATCAGTAAACCATGAACAAGGTAACCACGGAAATAACAACCCACCACCACCTCCACCTGAGAGGAGAATCGAGGAGCTATTCCTTAGACAGAATCCACCCGTGTTCAATGGCATCGGAGACCCAGCCGAGGCAGAAATCTGGGTACGAGCCATGGAACGGATATTCAACTTCCTACACTGCACTGACCAGGAACGCTTAACCTGTGTATCCTTCCAGTTGTCGGGATCAGCTGACTTCTGGTGGGAGGCACGAAGGAAGACCATGACCCCCGAACAACTTGAGAACCTCACATGGGACCAGTTTAAGACTGGAATTTACGACAAATACATTCCAAAAAGTTACCGAAAGAAGAAGGAAAATGAGTTCTACAGTCTGAAACAAGGAAAAATGTCTGTGACTGAGTACGACATAGTGTTCTGTGACATGTCCCGCTTCGCGCCGGATCAGGTAGACACCGACGAAAAGATGGCTGAGAAATTTTATGCCGGTCTGAGGCACGAGATCAAAATGGCGCTTGCAAGCCATGGCGGACTATCATACACTGAGTCTCTTGGAAGAGCACTGGACATTGAGGCAGCGATGCCTGGCGACAAGCCTGCGTCTACCCCGACGCCAACCCCCACTCACTCTCAGCCACAGCACGACAAGGGAAAACAGAAGTGGGATAATAATCACGGAAATCGAGGTGGGAAGAAACCGTGGCAAGGACAACCACGCCCTCAAAACTCTGAAAAGCAAATTGCGCCGGCTCCGACCGGGAACTTCCCAACCAGATACGCCCAATGCCCCAAGTGCAACAGAAGGCATGAGGGAGTCTGTAGGGCGGGGAGCAACAGTTGCTATTCATGTGGACAGAAAGGACATTTTGCGAATAACTGCCCTAAGAAGCAGGAGGGAACGACCTCGAAGTCAGGTCAACCTAGCCAGAACCAGCAACTTCGAGCAATGCAAGCCCAGCAAGGACCACAGCAGCAACAACTCCCACCGCCTCCCCGCTTCCACCGCAACACCAACAGTTCCGGCAACATATGCAACAACAGAACGCAAAGGTTCATGCAATGAAGTAGAAGCAGCCCGCTAGGAATCAAGGAAATCAGGGAAACCTGGCAGGTATGGGCATACTCCGTGAGATACCTGTAATTATTTTATTTGATACGGGTGCTTCGCATTCATTCATCGCAAAAGCATGCGTAGAATATCTAAGTCTGAGAATGGAACCAATAGGGACGGATATGCGAATTACATCGCCTGTAGGAGGGAACATCACTCTTACGCACCGTTGCTCAAATTTAGAACTGAACCTAGGATCACACAAACTCCTAGCAAATAATCTGAGCGTCTTACCGATGAAAGACGTAGACATAATCTTAGGAATGGATTGGCTAGCCAAAAACTACGCCACCATCCTCTGCAAGGAGAGAAAGATTTCCTTTAGAATGCCGGGTAAGGAACCGACAACTTTCCACGGAATTGCTTTAAATAAGCGAAAATCGGTGATTTCCGCCATCCAAGCAGCAACCTTGATAAGAAAAGGGAACCCAGCGTACCTCGTTTACCTGAATGAGGAACCCAAGGACGAGAAGGAGAAGAAGATCGAAGATGTTGAAATCGTTCGTGAATTTCCCGATGTTTTTCCGGACGTACTACCAGGACTACCACCTGATAGGAAGATAGAGTTTACCATCGATTTGGAACCTGGATCAGCCCCGATATCCAAGGCACCATACCGAATGGCACCAAAAGAACTGGAGGAACTAAAAGTACAACTCCAAGAGCTTCTGGACCTAGGTTTCATCAAACCTAGTGTGTCACCATGGGGAGCACCAGTACTGTTTGTAAAGAAGAAGGACGGCTCCATGAGGATGTGTATAGATTATCGAGAACTGAACAAGCTAACCCTTAAGAATAAGTATCCATTACCAAGGATCGATGATCTGTTTGACCAACTCAAGGGAGCGAGTGTCTTTTCAAAGATAGATCTTAGATCAGGATACCATCAATTGAAGATCCGACCGGAGGATATACCCAAGATGGCATTCCGAACCAGATATGGACATTACGAGTTCGTAGTTGTACCATTTGGGTTAACGAATGCGCCAGCGGTATTCATGGATCTCATGAATCGGGTTTTTCACCCGTACTTAGACAAATTTGTCTTAGTTTTCATAGATGACGTCCTGATTTACTCAAAGAGCAAACTAGAACATGAGGACCACCTGAAAACAGTATTAGGAACTCTGAGAATAGAGAAGCTTTACGCCAAGTTCAGCAAGTGTGAATTTTGGCTAGAAGAAGTAGCATTTTTAGGTCATATTGTGTCAGCTGAAGGAATTAAAGTGGACCCCACAAAAGTCGAGGCAGTTCAGAATTGGAAATCCCCATCAACACCAAACGAAATCCGAAGTTTCTTAGGATTGGCCGGCTACTATCGAAGATTCATAGAAGGAGTTTCTAAGATAGCCAGACCAATGACACAGCTCCTAAGGAAAGGGATCAAGTACACATGGACACCGGAATGCGAGTCAAACTTTCAGCAGTTGAAGGAGAAACTGACTACCGCCCCAATTCTGGCAGTCCCAGACCCGGACAAGGAATATATCGTTTACACAGATGCTTCCAAGAATGGGCTAGGATGTGTTCTAATGCAAGAAGGGAAGGTGATAGCTTATGCTTCACAACAGCTTAGACCACACGAGCTCCACTACCCAACCCATGACTTAGAATTGGCAGCAGTGGTACACGCCCTGAAGATCTGGAGACACCATCTCTACGGAGTACGGTGTGAGATTTTCACAGATCACAAGAGTCTCAAATACTTTTTCGAGCAAAGAGACCTTAACATGAGACAGAGAAGATGGCTCAAATTAGTGAAGGACTATGATTGTGGAATTAACTACCATCCGGGCAAAGCTAACGTAGTAGCAGACGCGCTAAGTCGCAAGGCACAGTCAAGGGTAGCATTTCTTTTAACTGAAGAAGAGAAACTTATCCTAGAATTCGAAAGGATGAACTTAGAAGTGGTACTGCCACCAGCAACGGTAGAAGGGATAATTGCCACCCTAACC
The DNA here is from genome assembly GCA_001642375.2 of Mentha longifolia. Taxonomy (NCBI): domain Eukaryota; kingdom Viridiplantae; phylum Streptophyta; class Magnoliopsida; order Lamiales; family Lamiaceae; genus Mentha; species Mentha longifolia. The sequence goes on along the minus strand of CM038117.1, from coordinate 36,737,562 downwards.
GTAGAACCCGACTTGAGAAGTCGAATTCTTCAGGCTCAGAGGAAGGACGAAACACTCGAGAAGGTACGCTTGAAAATCAGAATGGGAGAGCCCGGAGAGTACCGCGAAGAACCAGATAATGCAATAACGGTCGAAGGAAGACTGTGCATTCCACCTAACGAAGAACTTAAAAATGAAATTCTGAGTGAAGCACACGATACACCGTATACCGCGCACCCTGGTAGTACGAAGATGTATCAGGACCTCAAGAAGAAATTCTGGTGGGATGGCATGAAGAAGGACATAGCATCGTTTGTGGTAAGATGCCTAGCCTGCCAGCAAGTGAAAGCTCTACATCAGCGACCTTATGGCAAATTGCAACCCCTAGAAATTCCACAGTGGAAATGGGAGCATATCGCCATGGATTTTGTTACAGGATTGCCGAAATCGAGAAGAGGAAATACAGCCATCTGGGTGATCATAGATCGACTTACAAAGAGCGCACACTTTCTCCCGATCCCAATAACGTACGGGTCAAAGAAACTAGCTCAGTTGTATATTCGCGAGATAGTACGCCTCCATGGAGTACCAATCTCGATCACGTCAAACCGAGATTCAAAATTCACCTCTAGATTTTGGATGAGCTTACAAAGAGAACTTGGAACCAGATTAAATTTTAGTACTGCTTTTCACCCTCAGACCGATGGGCAGTCAGAAAGGACCATACAAACCTTAGAGGACATGTTGAGAACGGTAGTACTTGACCGAGGTGGTCATTGGGAGCCAGTATTACCACTGATCGAGTTTGCCTACAACAATAGCTATCAGGCGACCATAGATATGGCACCATACGAAGCGCTGTATGGAAGAAAGTGTAGATCAACGCTTTATTGGGATGAGGTCGGTGAGAGAAAAATGTTAGGCCCTGACGCGATCAGCGACATGATTGAGATCGTGCGCCAAATTAGAGAAAGAATTAAGGAAGCTCAGGATAGACAGAAATCTTATGCCGACAATCGTCGAACTGAGATTCAGTTTGAAGTAGGAGACAAGGTGTTTCTAAAAGTATCTCCTTCCAAGGGGATAGTGAGATTTGGAGTTAAAGGAAAACTGAGACCCCGTTTTATCGGACCTTACGAAATTTTGGATAGAATCGGACCAGTAGCCTACAGACTGGCGTTACCGCCAAGCCTTGGAAACGTGCACAACGTTTTCCACGTTTCGCAACTTTGGAAGTACGTGCACGACCCAAAGCACGTAATCCATCAAGACGAAGTAGAACATAATCCAGATTTAAGTTATGAGAACAGACCAGAAGCAATCATAGACCGAAAGGTAAAACAGCTCAGAAATAAATCCATCACTTCGGTGAAGGTTTTGTGGAAGCACCACGGTCAGGAAGAAGCCACGTGGGAGCTCGAGGATAAGATGAAAGAGAAGTACCCGGAATTATTTAACTAAGGTATGCAAATTTCGGGACGACATTTCTTTTAAGGGGGTAGGATGTAACACCCCGTATTTTACTTAGCTAAGTTAAGTTACTTAATCTCGATTATTGAGTGATATGATTAGCTTCTATATTCTAGAATCCTAGAACAATTGTTTAGAGAACGATAATAGAATCGAGTAGCGACTCGGCTCATATAAGTTATCATAGACTAATAATTGAGCGAGCACTAGATTAAATAGTAGTTGATTAATAACCTTTTTAGTAGCTTAGTGTCGATCGATTATGAATATTTCGATTGAAAGTAACAGCTCAATCATTATTTGCTTAATTAATCCACTATGGCCGAGCCAACCAAAGAGAGGAATATAGTTCGAATATATATATATACACATGCTTAGAAAGGAGACTGAATAATTAAGTACATTCTTGACTAAAATACAAGTCTGTGCAAGTAGAAATAGAACCCCAAAATCTCATCAATTCTCCTATTACAACCTTACAATGCAAGATAAAAGAAAGGAAATTCTACAAGAGTACAATAGCAAACTAACAGACAAGCTCCTAATTTCTAATTTAGGAATGAAATCAGCTCTTGGGAGCTGAAACGTGACTGCAAAAACAGTCCATCACCAAGTCTTAAACCTGCAGATAAAATAAAGTAAGAGAGAAGAAAGTCAACAAATAAAACAAAGATTGAGAGTTCAAAACCTGCAGCAAAAGAACAAACTAATTCAAATCCAAACCTTCTAACAAGGGAAGGAAACCAACCCCTTTCTAAACTCCAGAAATTAGCTCCACCATTAGCTATCTCCACAGCTGAAACCTGCAACAGATGGAGATAAGTCAGTCTAGCAAAAACAAAAAGGAGGAGGAACCAAGGCTGCAACTAGAAACAATATAAATCTGCACAAAGTATCTCAAGTAGGAACAAAGATAGCACAAAAAGGGGCTGCATTGAAAAGCTCCCTTCCGAAACCTCCTAATCAACTTACCCTCTAAGTACATGGAGCTCCAAAACAATCCTCTATATACACACTCTCCCCTTTCCAAATTCAGAACCACACCTCAAACACTCAAGCATTCACTTAATATCTCAAGCTTCAAGGGGGAAAGAAGAAAAGAAGAGCTAGGAAGAGGAGAAGAAGTAGCTAGCCACAACAGCCCTTCACCATCAAGGTAACAACCAAACACCACTCATGGACTTAGAACAAGCATGCTAATTTCAGTTTCAACTATTAAGCACCTAATCCAAACCCCTAAGATCCTTACCTGTAAGAAAAACCAAGCATGGTATAGTTATATATGCAGCCAAGTTCAAGCATGCTCCCTCCAACAGTATAAATAATCAAATATGAGCCTAAACAGATTATTAAAAAAACCTCTATGCTTACTCGGAATTCAGAACACACAATATGCTTACAAACACAAGCAAGGAACCAAGAACCCCACTATTTTCACACAGCAAGGCTGTAGCCACAAAGTTTTTTTTTTTACATTAAACTAAAACAAACGAGAAACGAACGTAGCTTAAATCTAAGCGAGAGAGTCAAGAGGTTCGAAATCGAACCTCCGTCAAGGCACGAGGCCTCGACGGCGAAGCAATCAAATGGGAAAGGACCAGCGGCAGCCGAGGTGTACCGTCGTCGCTCGCCGAAACCTGCAGCGAGAAGAAAGAGCGAGAGTCATCGTTGCAATTAAAACCAAATCGAACCTATATCGTAATAGAGTAAAATTTGACGATTCAAAAGGGGAGTAGAAAAAAAAAGGGGCAGAAGGTAGAAGCCACCACTGACGGAGGCGTCCTGCCACCGCCGGAAATCGCGAGGTGACAGGCAGAGATGAATGTTCCCTTAGATCGTAAGGATCAGGGTTTTAATTTACAGCGATCGGAGGGAAACACCCGAGTTGTAGGAGTTGCGCTGGCGGCAGCCGATGACGAGAATCGACCAACGGCTGGCATGGCGCCATCTCACTGCACGGCGGAGCCCCATCCAAAAGCTAGAAGCAGCATTTCTCGCCGGAAACCAGCAAGGGAGAGTTTCCCCCAAATTCGATCTAGGGTTTTGGTTTGGGAAATTAACTAAGAACAGAACAGGAGACGACAACCAATAGTTGATGACGCGGCGGGAGTATGGTGGCGCCCGACGGCGGCGATGATTGCCGGCGAAGATGATTGATGAATCGAAGAACTAGAGGAGAGTGACTGAGATTCGCGAAAGAGAGACGATAGATGAGGCTCAGCGTCGAAATGAAGGAGAAATGAGGGGTTAGGGTAGTTTTGCTCAACCGGCCCGGATCTCGGGTCGGGTCTTGGGTTCGGGCCGAACCCAATCAGCTGGGCCGGTTTCATTTACTAAATTGGGCCAGAATTGTATAATTAAGTTACAAGCCCAATCTAGAATTAATTATGGACCGAGACACCACGAATAAATCGTACCATACCCAAAAGTAGATTACGATCATTCGTAAATATTTATTTCACGAATAAAAGGATTAACTTAAGACAAGTTAATTAACCAGAATTTATTAACTAATAGTTAATAATTAATCATAATTGATTAAGCTAATCAATTACACAGTTAGAATTAATTAGCTCAGTTTCACAATAAAATAAAGATTGATTTGTTGATAAAAATCTTATGAACCGTTCACATGACGGAAATTGTAAATCGAGCCTAGATAACAGTAACCATGTTACTGGATTTAGAATAACCTCCGATCAAATTTAAAACTAAAATCTTAAGTAATATTTTATTCGTTAGAATACGAACCTTACCTCGATTTTTAATCGAAGGGTACGCGAAGGAGGGACAGTAGCAGAAGCAGAGATCAAGTCTCGTTGCAGTAGAGAAAGTAACGAGGTGGGCTTTCTATAAAATCAAGCATGTTTTATTAGATTCAGTAGTTCTTCTAAAGCATTGTCATGCCATAAATGTTTTCAGTTATTGTATGATGCCTATCTGTTAAATGGCGAAATGCCAATTCATAAATCGAATTCGGGTCCTTGAATGATCAGCTATTGTTCTTGGACTAGTGTACACAGTGATCGTGTCATTCAGATAGTGACCGATCAGGTGACCGAGTGAGGTGGCCAACTCCTCGGGCACAACAAACTCAGATATGGTAGATTACTACAGAACTTAGTCTGCGCAGACGCTTTTAAGATAACTCAGTTTTTCGTGAACATAGGCCTTTCAATAAAACCCTATGCTTCACTATGAATGGCTTGACAATAAAAATGTTTTGGGCATTGTGTCCACTGAGTACTCCGTACTCACGCCCTGTACATTATTTCCAATATGCAGGTTGAGCTGGATGACGGAAAAGTGACCAGCGATGCTTTGTCGAAGTTAGCGATTAGTGTAGTTGATGAACACTCTTGGTAATACGTGTCTCCATACACGTATTTCCACACATTTCCGCTGCGTACACTCTAATATTCTGAATCATTTTCAATTTGGTTGTAATCTAAGTCAGAATCATGACAAATCGTGCCGTACTACTTTCAACTATTATGCCCACTTATCGATGTTGCTTTATAATTTGTTAGAGTCAAATCTCGAAATTTCACTTCCTTTTCTTTATTATTCGTTAATTCCACCATAGTCACGAATCACCGAGCTTGGCTATTAATTAGTAAAGTGCGGTCGTGACACCTTCTCTGCATTTCTCTCTCCCACAAGCTCACTGGTTCCATTTGCCTCTTCCCTCCTAGCCGTCAAGATGGAAGTCAGTCAATCTACTTATCCTCCTCCCGCAGTCAAACTGGAGGAAGGTCCATCTGCTGTTGTTCCATCTACCTCTTCAGTTAGCGATCCTACTGTAACTAAAGATAGGATCATGGCCTTTGTCAAGGTCGACCAGGGAAAAATGTCGAGAAAGCTCAATCGGTTTGAGTTGGCCGACATTCAAAGATAAACTTTGGTCAATGAGAAAATTAACAAGGTAGACTCCATCCTCATCGATGAGCTTAAGGGAGTAAATGCCAAATTTGACCAGTGCCTCAAGGAGCTGCGCGGTGAAGTCTCTTCTCTCGCCAAGACTATAGTGGAGGAGGCCATAGAGACCCACACACCCTCGATATTCACAGCATACGGCCTTGCCCAAATGTCGGATGTTTCTGCTCTCGAAATCCACTGTGAGGATTACATGGATCGCCAGGTCGAAGCCCTCCAAATTGAGAACGCCAAACTCTGGGAGTTTATCCAAACCCATTTTGATGATGTCAAAAAGGGAAAAGATGGCAATATAGTGGTGGAGGAGAAGAAGAAGAGCTCAGAGGAAGGTGAGGAGTCTTCCAAATATGGGAAGTGTAATGAGGGAAGAAAGATCCTGGAAGAGATAATCCAGGATCTCTATAACAAGAAAGAAAATCCTAAGAGGTGTTTCATCTCGAACAGCAAGAAACTGAAGATGATAGAGATGAAAGGAGGAAGAACTTGTTCAGGAGGAAGATGGATGAACTTGCATGATGAGATGTCAATGCTTTTGTGTAATCAAGCTTATATGTAATCTGTTCTTTTATGTTTCTGGTGTAAGCTATATTACCTAATGAAGTACTTTCTTAATTGAAGTCTTGATGACAATCTCTCTTTGTCCAAGTTACTATTAAATAAAACTTCATTTATTTTTTAATTATCTTACTATGATTCCTAACTAATCTGTATTGTCTTTTGCATACTTAGGAATTATTTGTAAGGTGTTGGTTTCGACATTATCAATAAGGGGAAAATTGTTGGGAACCCTGCTCAGTTTGTGAGTTTTGATGATGTTTATCGAAACAACACTTAGAATCTTTTTAAACCTTTTCTAGAGTTAGGTTGCTAGATCATACTGCCATGTTTAGCTCAGGTTGATCATCTTAATTAGGCAGTCTTAGTCAACCAGATTGTAGGAGTTCAGCACTTGCTTTGAAGAGTTCAAGACTCGCAGATTGAAGGAAGTTCGCTGAAGACTCCAGTTTGAAGAGGTAGTTTCAACCTGCCTAAATAGGTTGATCGATCTGGCTCCTACATCTCTTGAAGCGAACTGGACTACCTCAACAGGAAGAAAGCACAATGTGTCAGAGTACTGTTTTGGCACATCCAACAGCTAGAATTTGTTTTATCACCTATAAATACTGCTTCCCACACGGGAATACTAAAGGGAAATTTAGAATTCAAAGCCAAATCGCTGCATAATTCTCAAGCATTCCAAGCCATAAACTGAATGCTCGAAATCAAGATAATTTCCCAAGTGTTGAGTGCTTAGTGAGAGTTCAATATTCTAGTCTAAATTACTTGAGCGTTTACTGCTGCTCAAGTAATTGTTAGAAAGTTTTTACTGTTTCATTGGTTCATTCTTTGTGTAGAGACTCTCGCTTATAATTTCTTTCTACAAAGTTAGGATAAACTTTGAGTTAGATTAAGATAGCAGTTTATGTTTGTGGTAAGTTTGTAAGCAAAGTTTGTAAGGGTCATGACCCATAACTCGTGCTTGATCTTCATCGACTAAAGGTTAAGGCTGGTGCTTAGCCAATATAAAGAAGAGAGAAGGAAATCCAAGGTTAAGGGATTTCAGATCGCAAGATCTGACGTGGACGTAGGAGAGTTATCTCCGAACCACGATAAACTCTCGTGTGTCAATCCCTCTCTCTCTCTCTTAAACTCTCTTTACTACTTACTTATTACAAACTGCTGAACTAACAAGCATTGCATACTGCATTCATTAATCGGACTGTTAATTTAAAAGATAAAAAAAAATTATAAAGAGTTTTCTTCCATCACTAGCCACCAACTTCCGCACTCCAGTTCAATTTAACAAACTCAACAGTTTAATGTCTGAGTTGGATAAATTGAACTCTCATTCTGATCAAACTCTCTGACTCAGTTTGCTTTGGTCAGCTAGTACAAGTCAGTTTGCACAAAATTAAAAACTATTGGAAATTGGTGTATTCCCTCCCCCATACACCAATGAACTCTTTCTGGGACCAACAATATATAATGTAAACTACACACAAAGAAAAATTGAAGTATTATACAAAATGCACTTAAGTATATTGAAATAAAGCATGCAAGATTTATGATAATGCACTATTAATGATTAAATAATGCATTCAAAATTTCAAAATGCATTACATATAATGCAGACGAACACATAAAACATTTGGATTATTAAATATATAATGCATTTAATTACAGTTTTAGAATAATGCACTTACATGAATCGAAAATTTATAATAATGCACTATGAAGCTAATATGATGCATATTGTGTTTTAGAGTAATGCACATGATTCCATATATAACAAATACTTATGTGCAGATTCTTATTATTATTTTTGCAATGACTTGTTAAAATAATTAAACAAAAAGACAAAATTAAAATAAAACAATAACATTAATGGGCGTACTAGATTCTAGGAAGATAAACCAATTTGATTTCCATAGTTTTAGGAAACTAATGGAACAATTAAAACCAAAAGTACAAAACTAGCCTTCAACCTTCCATAATCGGATAAAATATAAACAATAATTAAATTAATATTAACCATAAATCAGATATGATTTCTTCTTATTTTTTACGGAACATGTCATTTCTATATGATCTCTACCATATATATATATATATATATATATATATATATATATATAAGGGTTCGCATGTAAATAAATCCTGGAGTGAGACAATAAGAATAATGCTTAAAAGTAACAAATTCATGCGTAAGTCTGCATAGAATTATGCTTAATGTACAATTCTGCTTTCTAATATACAAATTGATGCTTAAATATAATTATGCTTATTGTACCTTTGTTAGGGAAAATATTAACATTACCCTATAGCATAATATATAAATTATTTAATGCTTGCTTAGTCCGGATTAAATAATTTATATCTTCACAATTTGTGGTCACATGCCATAAGTTGTTCATTATTTATTATTCCTTCTCTCCCTGGTTGAAAGCATGAGCAGAAGCACAAGGCAGAAGTAAAAGTCAACCCTTGGGCTATAAAATATTTACATCACACTTGACTCATGACTCTTATCAAGAGCATGTATAGAAGGCATTGTTTATGCCAAATATGCTAGAGAACTATTCTATTTCTGGGCAAATTGACAGAAACCCAGAATATCCCTTAACTAACTTTCGGGACCACTCTACGTGGCCAGTTCTTTGCAGGGGAAGGACCACATTTTCCCTGCAAAAAAGTGTATTGTTCCGACGAGCACTCGAGATGCTGTCCCCGAGTAAAAGACCCAATTATCCTTCATCCTCGTGAGGAAACCCAGTATTACCCTCGTTCCCTTTCAGTCTATAAATAGAGACTCTAACTTCATTCGTAAGACATATGATTTTGAAAACCATCTATCTCCTTTATCACACTAAGCTCTGCAAGTTTCTCTGAGGAATTGCAAGCTCACACACTCACTACTATTTTAACTGTAGAGGTTCTCTTCCCTAAGGGAACCTCAAATTCTTTATATGTCGAGTCTGACTTGAGCGTCGGAGTCCTTTCCCCGGGATCCTCCCCCCGGATCTTTTTTGCAGAGATTTGGAGCTCAAATTCAACGGAGAGAAGTCATTCCCTCTCGGTTGGCAAGCAGTGACTGAAGCTGAAGGTTCAAAGGTGTTATCACCTCACCTGCGCCAATATCCTTTATATATATACTTAATTGTGGATCTTTAACCCGGATCCAACAACTGGCACCGTCTGTGGGGATCTTCTTTTTCTCTGAGCTGCGAGATATTGATTCTCCCTACTTTACTTTATAATCATGATTTCTCATAAATTCTTTGGGATGATAATGAGCTGAATGCATGATATATTTGCTCTTAAATTTTTGGTTAATTATGATATACTGCTTGCCGCATATGTATACTCTTTATTGATTTTGCATACCTTTCTTTTTCAAAGTTTGAAGAAGGAAGAATTTAAAGAACGTACTAATGTCTTTCGTTGGAACAAGATCTTGCAATACCTATTGATTTTCTTCTGAGATACCTTAAAGTAAGTCCTATTTATGAATCTTCTTTTCATTCTTAAAAGATATAAGAATGAATAGAACATAAGCCCTGGCAGACCCAGGTACATTCAAAAATTCGCACAGAAGCGTAATTGAAATCATAAGCCCTTATTTCTGAATAAGGCAAACTTGTAATAAAAGGCCATAACATGGTTATGTGCCTAAGTGGGGGAATATCTCATAAAAAGGGGTGGAAGAAGAAGGGTAAGACCCAACGAGAAAGGGCACCATATTCCAAGAAAAAACCCTGAGAAAAACACACTCGAGTAAAATCCACGAAAAGTTGTAACGCTATTGGATATCATGCAGAAGCATAAGCAAGTTGTAATACTTGAAAGAATCGGGAGGATGAGGGGCAAAAGAGGGTGTTAAAACCTCAGACCTCACCCCATTCTAAAAATGAAAAAGAAATACATAAAAAATGATTATGGATAGTAATCATGGGCCTATGCGAGCCATTAATGATCTCCTGCTTTTCTCGAAAAAAGTAAGGATGATTCGAGATATATGCATAAGCATAACCATCTGCTTTTATTTCTGAACATAAGCAAGAGCATCAAATGGCATCATCAAAGAATGCCACAGATCAAGGAGGTACTGAACCTTGAAGAACTAACTCAACTCCTCATGATACGAGGAAGCTTCCTTGCTCGCTGTTGCTACCATAGTAAATGCAGGAAGCAGTGCAGAGCCTCACATGCCTGCCGTGTGGGTAGAGCAAATCAAGCTTTTAATGCGAGCCTCTTTGAAGGATGCCCTCAGTGAAGAGGGCATAATCATATCTAAAGGGTCCACCCCTCAAAGCAAGCCTGTTCATCCTCGTCTTGTAACCACAGCAGGTCGAGAGAAAAGGGCATTTGCACAGAAGCAAATGGCTCAGAAGTTGAAGCAAGCTCAACAGGATATCATTCCTGAGCTCGCGCACAAAAATGATAATCTTGAACAAGTAGACGGTTATTTTACCGACTACGACACCGATGAAGAGAATGATCAAGATTTTGATCAGGAGCAAGAGCCAGAGCAAGAGCTGGAGCGGGAACATGGAGATGAATCTCCAGATGCAGTCATTAAGAAGCAACAGAAGCAATTGCTCTTGCAACAAGAATCACTTGCTAAACTCTCCAAACAATTGGAAGAATTACAAAAGAGCATCCCCTCTCATGATAAGAGAGATGAAAGGATGGAAGAATCCCAAAATTTGCTGGAAGCAAAAAAGAAGAGGAGTTCTAATACTCCCACGGACCCTTTCAGCTTCCCGAAATTCAAGTCCAAAATCCCATTCTCACAGGAGATCCAGAAGGACCCGTTGCCTTCAAACTTCAGGGTTGTCTCCTTTGAGTACAAAGGAGATACGGATCCTGAAGAGCATTTGATGAGGTTTGAGAATTATGCTCAACTGCATCAATATTCAGAGGGGGTGAAATGTAGAGTTTTTCTTACAACCTTAGCCGGATCGGTGCAACAATGGTTCACACAATAACCGGCCGAATCCATCAGCTATTTTGCTGAGTTTCAAGAAATCTTCTTGAATCAATATGCCAGCGCGAAAAAGCCGTCCAGGAGCTCCTTTTGCTTGATGGCCATCAAGCAAGAGCCCAGCGAGACATTGCGAGATTACTTGAAGAGGTTCAATGATGCAGCACTAGAAATACACAAATTAGAACCAGAGACAAAAACACTGATTTTTGTCAATGGGCTAAAGGCTGGAGTCTTTTTTGACTCTCTAGTCAAAGAAGAACCAAAGAGCTTTGAAGATCTCTTGGCTAGGGCCGGGAGTTACATTCATATAGAAGATGCAAGAATCGCTAAAAGGCAGTCTGAAGCTGCTTCATCCAAGAAAGTCAAGAAAGAGGGAAAGAAACCTACTACTGAAAGCAAGAAAGCAACAGGAAGGGAAGAAAGAGCTTCTAGGCCTTTCACTCCTCTCACCTTGCCTCCTGCAAAACTGTTGGAAATAGTTCTGCAGAAGGCAGTCTATCGACCATCAAGAGCTGGCGAGCCACCTCGAAATCAAAAGTCAGAAAAATTATGCAGATTTCATAATGGTTATGGTCATGATACTAATGACTGTCGTAATCTGAAGGCAGCTATTGAAAAACTTATCTAGGTGGAGCATTTGTTGGAATACGTGCATAAGGAGTATGATAACTCCCAAAAATGTAAGGAGGACAAAGAAGATGAACGGGACCCCCATAAGGGGAAAGGTCCCCGAACGGAGGAATCCTCACAGAAGAGAGGAACTATCACCATGATATATGGTGGGCCAACTGACAGAGACTCCAATAGAAGCAGAAAAGCTTCTGTTCGGAAAGCAGAAGCATTTGAACACTACGAGGTGTTCAAATTAGGGGAGGGTGTACCTCTCCCCTACATTACATTTGGAGACAAAGATGAGAGGGCATTAATACAGCCCCACTGTGATGCCCTAGTGATCACAGCTGAAATTGAAAAATTTGATGTCCATAGGATATTTGTTGATACGGGCAATTCTGTGAATGTTATATTAAAGAAATGCTTTGATAAAATGGGAATCAAAGAACCATTAACACCGTTTGTAACGGCCTTACATGGTTTTACAGGAGCAAGCGTGCTCCCATTGGGAGAAATCGAGCTCATGCTAACATTGGGAAACGATGTTAGGGTTGCCAAACCGATAACATTCATAATCTTGGATATGGAATCCTCGTACAATGCTCTGCTAGGAAGACCAACATTAAATGCTTTTCAAGTGGTGGTTTCCACTTATCATTTGAAAATGAAGTTCCTAGTGGGAACTCAAGTTGGAGAGGTACTTGGAGACCAAAAAGCTTTAAAAAGAAGCTATGTGCAACTAGTAAAAGATGGGGAAACTAGGAAGAGGAGAGTACATGAAGGAGCAGAAGCAAACAAATGCTTTGATCCCGAAGAGAAGAAAGCAAAGAAAACAGAAGCTTTCGCAGAAGCATCAGTAGAAGCTCAAATGCTACTAGCAGAAGAGCTTCTGCAGGTAGAATTATTCGAAGGAAAGAGTGGTTTCACCACTCGAATTGGAACATAGATGAATCATAAAGAGACAGAAAGCGTAATTGCCTGCTTAAGGCGAAACGCTGACATCTTTGCTTTCAATAGCAAGGATCTGCTGGGAGTAGATCCGGAAGTTGCCCTACATTCTTTGAATGTAGATCCTACAGTGAAACCAGTAAAGCAAAAACCCTGCCAATTTGGAGTTGAAAAAGAAGTAGTTATCAAAGAAGAGGTGCAAAAACTTCTTGAGGCTGGGCACATTGTCGAAGTACAATTCCCAGAATGGCTGTCTAATGCAGTCATGGTGCCAAAAGGAAGTACCGGAAAATGGCGAATGTGCATCGACTTTAGGGATTTGAATAAAGTGTGTCCCAAAGATCACTATCCTTTACCAAGGATAGATTAGCTGGTCGACTCAACTTCGGGATGTCAAATGCTATCCATGATGGATGCATACCAAGGGTACCATCAGATTAAAATGGACCCACGGGACATACCAAAGGCTGCATTTGTTGTATGTGTGGGCACATATGGTTTCAAAAGCATGCCCTTTGGGTTGAAGAATGCTGGAGCCACGTAAATGATGGACACGGTGTTTCGAAAGCAAATTGGTCAAAACATGGAAGTGTACGTTGATGACATGCTTGCTAAAAGCACTCTTACTTCTGCTCATGTAGTAGATCTACAAGAAATTTTCGACACCACTCACAGGTACAAGCTGAAGCTAAATCCTGCCAAGTGCGCTTTTGGCGTACAGTCAGGAAAGTTTTTGGGTTACTTAGTAACTCAAAGAGGGATAGAAGTAAATCAAGAAAAGGTTAAAGCAGTTCTGGAAATGACTCCGCCATGCAATGTTAGAGAAATACAGAGGCTAAATGGGAGAATCACGGCTCTTAGCCGCTTTATCTCCCGCTCAGCGGAAAGAAGCTTGCCTTTCTTCAAAATATTAAGAAAAGGATTTGTATTCGAATGGAACAAAGAATGCCAACAAGCTTTTGAGGACTTGAAAAGGAAGTTAGCAAGTTTGCCATTGCTAACTAAGCCTGTGCCCAAAGAGAATTTATATCTCTATTTGGCCGTAGATGAAGAGTACTTGAGCACAGTGCTTTTGAGAGAAGAAGGTGCACAACAAAAGCCCATTTACTATGTGAGCAAGATGCTCCAAGGAGCAGAAAGCATATATGCTGATATCGAGAAGGTTGTCCTAGCTGTCATGATATCCGCAAGAAGGCTAAGGCCTTATTTTTTATCACACAAGGTGGTGGTAAGAACAAACATCCCATTAAAGCAGGTGTTGGGAAAGCTTGATTTATCAGGGAGAATGGTCAAGTGGGTCGTAGAGCTCAGTGAATATGATGTCGAGTTTGAGCCTCGAGCTGCTATCAAAGCACAAGCAATAGCAGACTTTATCCAAGAAACTATGCGAGCATCGCTTGACAGTGAAGAAGTTTGGAAAGCTTATGTAGATGAATCTGTCACGAAAGACGGATCAGGCGCATGAATCTACATACAGAAGCCAGATAGGCAAGAGTTGCGTTTTGCAATCAAATTTTACTTTCCTGCTTCCAACAATGAGGCGGAGTATGAAGCCTTGATAAGAGCTATGAGGATTTTGCTGGAACATGTGCCACCACTGTGGTCATCTTTTGCGATTCACAACTAGTAACCCAGCAAGTGCTGGGTACATATGAGAAGAAAGAAGAAGGATGATTGCCTATGCTACTCAGGCAGAAAATTAAAAAAAGAAGTTCTTGAACTTCGAATTAGTCCAGATTCCGCGAGAAGGGAATTTAGAGGATGACAAGCTTGCAAAAATGGTAAGTTCCGTTGAAGGAACTTAGCAAGGAGACGTAGTATTTCTTAATGCTGAAGAAAAAACTCTAGCATTAGAAATATTGTTCATTCAAGAAAGCAATGATTGGAGAGTGCATATTGTCAAAGCTTTAAGAGGTGGTGATCTGCCTGCAGAAGCAGGAACACCTCTCGAAGCAGAAGCACTAACAGAAGTAGGAGCTAGAGCTCCTTCAAAAGCCACCCTGGCAAGTTTCTGCTTGTTCGGTGGGCATTTATACCGAAGATCTTTCACACACCCTACCTAAGATGCCTATCCAATCAGGAGGGAGAATGCGTTCTCCAAGAAATACATGAGGGATGTGCTGGAGCACATACTGGGTATAAAGACTTATCTCGAAAAGTCTTAAGGGCCGGCTATTTTTGGCCCACTCTCGACAAGGATGCAAAAGCCTTGGTCAAGAAATGCTCAAACTATCAAAAGCATGGACATCTCCTTCATTCTCCTGCAGAGGAATTGGGAGTCATGCACTCTCCTTGTCCTTTTGGCAAATGGGGAATAGATATACTGGGAAAATTTCCCACTGCTCCAGGAGGAAGAGTCTTCCTGATAGTGGCTGTTGACTACTTCTCCAAATGGGTAAAAGCGGAAGCAGTAGTGAAAATCGATGAAAAAGCCATACGCAAATTCCTGTGGAGAAACATTTGTTGTCGCTTTGGTGTGCCCAGAATACTTGTTTCTGATAATGGCACATAGTTCATAAGCTCCCTCGTTCACGAGTGGTGCCAAGAAATGAGATCGAATAACGCTTTGTATCAGTAGCACATCCACAAGCCAATGGGCAAGTGGAGGTGACTAATCGTACCATTGTAAATGGTATCAAAGCTCGTCTGGAGAAAGCGAAAGGAAATTGGGCGGACGAGCTTGATTCAGTTCTATGGGCATATAAATCTGGGTCAAGAACAGCTACTGGGGAATCTCCCTTCCTGCCTGGTATATGGAACAAATGCAGTGATCCCTGCAGAAATCTCTGTGGATTCTCATCATATTCTTAAATATGATGAGAATCAAAACCGGGGATTAATGAAGGAAAACCTGGACTTGGTCGAAGAAGTAAGGGACCAGGCCCTCACCAGAATAGAAAAATACAAGCAGCAAGTGAGAGAGGCTTACAACAAGCGAGTTCAAATTCGCAAATTTATTCAAGGGGACTTGGTATTGAAGAGAGCAAATGCTCTCAAACCTACTGGAAAGTTGGATGCTAACTGGGAAGGCCCTTATGTGGTCAAAACAGTTTTAGGCGGAGGAGCGTATGAGCTCATAGATGCAGAAGGAAGGCTACTACCAAGGTCATGGAATATTTATAGTTTGAAGAAATATTATGTCTGAAGAGAATAAGTCGGAAGTTCTTTCTTTTCCCTTTTTCTCTCTTTTCTAAGAAAATTTTACCACAAGAAGCATTTCGCTTATGTAATGAAGCGGGAAGTAAATCAAAACTCCATTTTTATTGAAAAAGGAGTACTTTTGTCTTCGCAGGATATTTTGACTTGATTAAAGTGAAATTATAATTCATCGACGCTTATAAATTCACTTGAGGGGGGTGTAGGGGTATACCCCGTATACCCTCAAGAGTACAAAAAGACCCATTTTGTAGGAACAAAAATGCAAAAAGTTGTGCGCAGAAGCACAAAATACAAAAGTAGTGCGCAGAAGCACGAAATGCAAAAAGTAGTGCGCAGAAGCACGAAATGCAAAAAGTTGTGCGCAGAAGCACAAAATACAAAAGTAGTGCGCAGAAGCACGAAATGTAAAAAGTAGTACGCAGAAGCACGAAATGCAAAAAGTTGTGCGTAGTAGCACAAAATACAAAAGTAGTGCGCAGAAGCACGAAATGCAAAAAGTAGTGCGCAGAAGCACGGAATGCAAAAAGTTGTGCGCAGAAGCACGAAATGCAAAAAGTAGTGCGCAGAAGCACGGAAATGCAAAAGTTGTAAGTTGTGCGCAGAAGCACAAAATACAAAAGTAGTGCTCAGAAGCACGAAATGCAAAAGTAATATGCTGAAGTACATTTAACCTAGTTGTGTACACATAATTACCACTGTGTGCAAAAGCATACGGAATAAAAATCACATGCGGAAGAATGCTCAGACATGCATGTAAAAGCATGTATGGGAAAGGCAATTAATAAAAAAATACCAGAGGCATGCTATGCAACACAAGAAAGGGGATATGTTACCTAGTAACTATTCATTTACCCAGACAGAAAGGGGGGACCTATGAGAAGTCATCCCCTTACAAAAATAAGAAAAACATTGTACTGGGGAGCCGACCCCCACACCAGGCCCAAAAATAAAAATAAATATCCATCGGGAGCCGATCCCCACATCCTGGCAATAACATAAACTTGTTCAAAGGGAGTCGAACCCCCTACACGGCCTAAAATCCAAAACATTCATAAAAAATCCATTACAGGGTATCGACCCCCATACGGCAGATATTGAAACCTTGCTCATCATCTTGAGCCCCATCGTCCCCGTCATCGTCCTCCTCCTCGATAGCGTCATCCTCTCTATTAACGGCCCCCTGCTTGGCTCCCTCAGTGGATGTCCCCGCAGTTGAAGCAGACTGCTGCTGAGATGCTTCTGCCTATAAGCATAAAGTAGAAGGAAATTCAGCATCAAACACATCACCTCTTTATAGAAGTGTATACAAAACGAAATGATAAAAGCATATATACCTCAAGAAGGAGACGTAAAGTCTCTACCCTTATGGCCCTGTTATCGCCGAGTACGGGATAAATAGTGGCAGACCAAGGGAAATTCACTGTGTGCCTAGGCACATAACCTATAAAGGCTTCAGTAGCCTTGGATAGCACCCCCATATACCAGGGGGTGCGGGGGTCACCATGCACTTCGAGAGTGGGGGCTCTTGTCCCTATCTTTCGGCAGATGTCTTCCACCTTCACCAAGGCAAAGCACTCCGACATCTTGAGCTGCTTACATGTCTCCCTGGCTGCTGCTGAAACCCAAAAAGATAAGGGTTCAAGCATCCTAGGCAGAAACTGGGGAGAATGCATAAAGGCCTCGGGGAGTTCGTTGATAATAATGTCCAGAAATGCTTGACCGGGAGGACTCTGTAAAACAGCCATACGGCAAGCATGGACTCCTTTTATCTGTATATCCTGGGAAGCATAAAGCCTCCTCGATTCTTCCCCGCGAGCCAAACCCGCCTTTTCCCCAGCAGTGTAAGCTTTGCTTTCGGCTTGAGAGAGAGCCTCCTTGTGCTTAAGCATCATATCTGCCTTGTCCTGGTTGAGTTGTTGCTTCTGCTGAGTGAGCACATCTACCTCCTTTTGGAGGTCCTCCACTTTCTTCTTAAGGGAAGAAGCTTCCACACCGAAGGACTGCTTCTGCTCTTGCAGCTGGAGCCTGAGGGCTTCTGCTTCTGCATGGTTGGACTGGGCGAGCTATCCTTGAAGGGCCAGGTTATGCTCTTGAAGTTACAGCACCTTGGCCTCCAGCTTGGCTATCTCCTCACGACAAGGGCTTAAACTAAAGCTCCTAAGGCCTTGAGCTTTGCGAAATACCATGCTCTAGAAAACATAACCACAAAATCAACACTCAACAGATATAAATTTCTTTGAAAATGAGTTAAGGCAAGGGAAGTCTCATATAAAAAATGTAAAGGTAGTAATACATAACGCATGAATACCTTGGCTTCACGATATTTGATCTGCTGCTCAAGGTCGTCTCCCGGAATGAGACAAGCAGCCCACCAATCTTCAAAACGAGGAGCCAGATCTGTGAGCATCCGGCAATCGTTACCATCCATCTCCAAAACACTGCGGTGTTCTGGTTTGGCATAAGGAGCCTTAATATTAAGGCTTGTCAGCACATCTCGGAGATCTCGCTCTGAGAAGTCGGCACCGAAGGGATAAGCCCCTTGTGGCTTGGTGGTAGAAGCAGAAGCATGAGTGTCGGCATTACCGACCCTCGGAGTAGGGGTCTCTTGACCTTCTAGGTCATCCAATTTAATCACCTCCTTCTCTGGAAGGAAGGAAGAAGCATGGGCAGAAGCGCATGTGGAGACACGCCTCGTAGAAGAGTGGGAGGCGGAGGAAGCCCTGCCTCTCTTGGGATGAGGCGGTGTCACTTGGGAGGAGACTCTCTTGGAAGCACGGCGAGAACCTTGAGAATGGACTGGGGAACGAACCTCAGTCTCCATATCTGGTGATTATCAAATTATAAAATCCCAAACAATGTTACAACAGTAACAAGATAAAAGTAGCCTATCGCTTCTACCCAAAAGGCATAACAATCAAATATAATTGCTTATGCTTATGCATATGCACATGACTAATCTGCGGTAGCAGGAGCCTCCGGGATAGGAGACGTTCCTGCTGTTGCGGCAGAACCAGGAGTCTGGCTTAACTGGTCGTCAGTGTGCAGAAAGGACGCCAGTGGGGCCAAAGTAATAGAGTTGACCTGAGAGCTGGAAGCTCCTGCACCTTCCGGTGTGGGGTACGAAGCAGAAGCACCCGAAAACGCATGATCAGGAGCTCCTTGAACATTTTCCTCATCACCAAAAGTATGGGAGAGTGCCCCATCTACTTCTGCCATCAATCTATCTCTCTCCGCCTTGTCAGAGGGGGATTCATCACCATCACATGTTAAGTATGCTCTTGCATACTTCTACGCTGAAGCAGCAAAGTTTTCCATGAAATCCATCCCTGCATGCAAAGCAGGGAAAATGGTTAAAAGCGACCCTTTCATTGAAAGATGAGAAGAGAGGGGCAAAGAATGAAAATCTTTACCCATATCATCAACCCATTTCATATAAGAGAGGCCAAAATATGCTAGGGCACTCTCAGAGGTGGTAAATAAAACGGTCATCTTATGCTTCTTGCCAAGAAGGAGTATAATGTTGTCTAATTTCCTATCAAGAGTATCAAGAAGAGCTCCTGGGCTAACTGGGAACTTATGCTTTTTAGGGTTCTCAATGAAAGGACTCATGTGGGCAACCCATCTCCCCCCAGGCGAAGGGGTCACTATAAGCCAATCCTTTGGCCAATCCCTATCAGAAACGGTAATATTCCCATAGATTTCATGATGAGAAGTGGGGATAAAGTTAAGAACCTGCCCTTTGTACTAAACTCTATTCAATGTGAAAAAGAGTTCGGCTGTGTTGTCGATGCCGAAGCATCGACAAATCATATGAAAGAAAAGGGCCTTCCGGATAGAAGAAGGGCTCAACTAATTGAGGGGGGTCTCATAATAATAGGATAACTCTATTAAGAAAGGAGGGAGGGGAAAACGAAGACCAGCCAAGATTTGGCCTCTCCAGAAAACAGCGGAAGGCAGGCTAATGTCTAAAAGCTCTTCCCCAGCCTTCGGTCTAAGAACATACCCTCCTAGGTTTCCTATTTTCTTTTTCAAGTCCGTCATCTTCATGGAAGTCATGGAAGATGCCGGATACTCAGCAAAGAGTGGTGGTGCCATTACTACCGCTAAAAAGTGTAAAAATACAAGTATAATATGTATGTTTTGTATACAAAAAAGATGAGAAACTCTTGAAGGGTGTGGGAGAGATACCTGCATAAGAAGAACTTGATGAGAAAAAATAAAAGTCGATGAAGGAGAAGATGAAAATCTTCGTCGCCAAGAGAAAGGAGAGAGGAAAAGTTTCACAACTTTTTCTAAATGTAACAATGAAGGGGAGACAGGCAAAGGAAATATTTATATTTCCTTAAATAAACCGCTCTTATTAGAAGGCACGGGATGGTTGACACCTGTCCCACTTACCTTGATCGCACGGTCAGGGCGAAGAGGCGTGTTTCAACTGCCGCCTTATTCTTTCTCGGTCCTTGCAACCGTCCTATCAATTGCAGGGAAAAAGGGCTGCAAGCTTTTAAAACCCTGAGGAGAGAGAACAAAAGACAACTCTTCAAATCTTTTGGATAGAGACGTGCTTTAAAATCGCAAATCTTTTGCGTACAGTCATAAGCAAAAAGTTGCTTTTGCTTATGACTATTACAAGACGATAAATGATATTCCTTTTCTGAAAAAAGAAAAAGAATATCATTCTTGCTTCTGCTTCAACAGCAGAAGCGAGAACTTGTATTTTTTCTCTTTGAATTCATGATTCAAAGAAGGAAAATATAAGAAGAAAAGAACAAGGGTGTGCAATAAGTGTGTTGCACACTATTAATCCCTCAAATTGGTAAGCATCGTGCTTCACAATAAAATCAGGGTAAGCAGAACAGCCACCTTCTCATCATTGGAAAGTCATTTTTTTTTAAAAAAAATGGGAAGAATGATGACATTATTCCCTCAAAACTGCAAAGATTCATCTTTCCCTGTTAAAAATCGCGAGTGTCCCTCTTAAGAGAACTTTGATCAAAGGAAGCCTTTGAAAAGTAATCTTTATAAAAGATGCTCAAAAGGATGAGAATGAGTGCTTACTCTGTAAGTACAAGATCCGCTTATGCTGATGGCGAGAGGAATCAACCATGTGTAAATCTTGCTGAAAATGCAAAAAAATGGAAAAGATGAAGAAGATGGAGTATTTAAAGTTAAAGTTAGTGCATCCTTTGGACGGCTTAGATTATGGGATCCATCTCCGATCCCAGGTAGACCTGCCCACGGTTCAGGGCCCGGCGGTTTAGGGTTAGGCCCGCCGGGCCCCGGTTCGAAAACCTCCGACCCTAGCCCGAACCGCGGGTAGGGATGCCGGTTCCGGGCCGGGCTTTTAGCCCGCCGGTTCAGGGCCGATTAAAAACCGGCGGGCTCGGGCTGAAACCGGCGGACCGCGAGAAGGGGCCGGGCGGCGCGACCGCGCGCTGGGTCGCGCGGTCTAGCACAAAGTTTGTGCATAGGCCCGCGACCGGACCCCTTCTCTGAAGCGGTCGCGCTGCCAGCCCGTTTCTTGCCGGCTCTCATTCCATTTTCGACCCGTTCTTCCTCGTTCGAGCTCCAATTCACCTAAAATCCATAACTTCCATCCTAATTGACATGTAAAAACTATGTTTGATCAAAAGGACTTTGTATTAATAAATGTGAAAAAATTATAACTTATCACTTGTGTTGTAGTCTTCTAATTCTTCTACCTTACAAAGTTACAATTACATAAATATTTATTCTTCACAACAACACTAATTACTCTATTTTACATTTGAAAAGAGGAAAAATATAACAATAAAAGACTTGAGCTCAATTTAATTTCTAAAATTGAGTTGCCTACGTATCCTCATAATTATAGAGGAATCAAAGTCGACGTAGTTCTTTTTACAACACCACGTTTCCTACTCCGCACCCGATGCCGATCGATCTGTCTCGGTGAAGGCTTCATCTTCGCTCTCATTCTGATCATCCCATTCCGGTTCTTGAGCTCTAAGGTCGGCCCTACACCAATCATCAAGCAACATGGTAGCTTCAATGTTTGCCGGCTTCATTGTTGATCTTCTTTGATCTAGCATAAGACCTCCGGTGCTAAAGGCTTGTTCAACGGATACGGTGGATGCCGGGACGGCAAATAACTCCTTCGCCATCATGGAGAGTATTGAGTACTCCACTCTCTTCGACCACCATTTCAACACGTCGATCGACGGACCACTATCTTCAACACCAAAAACAAAACGAGTTTGCAAAAATATATCCAATTCACTATTACCTTGGCTCCTTGGATTATCATAGGTTCTATTTTGGTACATTCCTTGCATTTGTCTAACTAAAGGATCCATTGAGTCCATAGCAAAGGGAAAATCAAATGAAGGCATCATAGTATAAGAAGAAGAAATCTCCGTATTATCTTCATTACTACCATACTTTCTCCTATATTCATCAAAAAGTTCTAGCAAAGTCCTATGTAGATCATCTTTCATATCTTGCACATTAGGAAGATCAAAAAATATTTGTTCACCATCAATTATAACATTACTAAAGTCCATTTGCAAAAAAGCATCATAATAAATTTGTAGCATTTGACAAACACCTTCATATCTCCATTTAGGATCCAAACATTTAGCAATCAAGAAAACTTTCGGAATCTCCCTAAAATACTTTAGCCATTTTTGAACCATAAAATAAATCACACCTTGCAAGTTTGGCCTAGTAAAACAAGCCTTAAAAGACATGGCAATATACATGCAATGTTCCAACACTTTAACGGAAGTACAATAATAAACACCCGATAATTGTTTAGTAGCCATATGAAAAACCTTCAATAATCCATATAAATCATAACATGCATCCCAATGACTCTCATTAAGAACTAATTGAGTCATGGAAAATTCTTTCCTAAAAAAATCACATAAATGACCCTTATACTCCATCGTACTATTAAGCATCTCATAAGTAGAATTCCAACGATGAGATACATCGGCTTTGAAACATGTATAAACAATATTCTTTGAACGACAATATTTTTGCCATTTTTCCCCAATGTTTTTGATTTATGCAAATATTTAACGGCATTTTTAATAGGAACAACGGACTCTTGAAAAATCTCAAGCGCATCTTGGACACATAAATTCAAAATATGACAAATGCATCTAGAATGAAAATATTTTCCATCAAAAGATGGTGCACATACTTCAATGAGTTGAGGAATACTAGCCGTGTTCGCCGTTGCATTATCAAAACCAACCGAAAAAACCTTATTAATCAAACCATATTCATTTAAAACGGTGATAATAATCAAAGCAATATTTTGAGCCGTGTGAGGCTCTTCAAACTCCCTAAATGCAATCAAACGTTTTTGCAAAGTCCATTTTGCATCAATCCAATGACATGTAATTCCCATATAACTAGCCCTATTATATGCATCGGTCCAAACATCGGCACAAATAGAAACTTTATGACCCAAACGTTGTAAATATTTCATCAAATCTTTTTGTTTTTCCATGCATTGACGCCTAATCCTCTTAAGCATTTGAGTTCTAGCAACTTTACTAGCATTGGGACCTAAACCTTCTTTATAGGATGCTTCATATGTTATTCTATCGGCATAATTAAAAGGTTGTTTCTCCATAGCACAATATCTAGCACATGCATCTTCGTATCGAGCTTTATCAAATTTAAATAAATAGGGCGTACCCGTCTCCGAAGATGAAGTGGCACCTCGAATTTGAGTTTGAGAAGTAGACATTCCGAACTCACTCGGATGCGTGCTCTCCATGTGCCTATTGAGCGTGCCATAGCCTCCCTTTTCGATCCATTTGTATTGCTTCGTGCAATAGTTGCAATATGCCAAGTATCTCTTTCGACCATCGGAGAGAGGAGGTTGGCCTTCACGTACCGGAGCCAACACTTTTTTAAAGTGTTTCTTAAAGATGTCGGACTTGGGTTCCTTGTAAGCATTTGTTGAGGAAGATTGGTTTAGCCCGTCATCTTCGTGCTCTTCATCGTCGTTCGAGCCATGAAATTCGAATTCTTGGCTTTCCATCGTATTAACCATGTCCTCAAATTGCTCATCTTCTTCGGCTTGAAGTCGTTCGGCAACTTGCCTTGAGATTTCCTCCGCCACTTCCGCCCTTCTTGACCTTTGAGATTTTCGGCCTTCTTGCTCATCACCAACGAGCTTGCCCTTGCCCTTGTTTCCTTGTGATTGTTTTGAGGAAGACATTGTGTATGTGTGTGTAGTTATGAAAGTGAGAGTGAGTGTGTGCAAGATGTGAGAGTGAAAGCTTGAGAGTTGAGAGTTGAGAATAAAAATGAATGAGAATGAGAGTGAGAGCTTGAGTGCTAATAGAGATTGAGAGAATGAGAGTGAGTGAGAGCTTGTGTGCTTCAAACTTAAGAAGTTGAGAGTTGAGAGATGAGTGATTTAGAGTGAAAATTAAAGCTTGAGAGTTGAGAGATTGTAGTGAAATGGTGTTTGAATGATGAGTGACATATAGGATTTGGATGAGGAGTGGAGTGGAGGAGGGCCTCAAACGGCTAGGAGCCGTTGCAAAGCAGCCCCCACCATCCCCAGCCACCAGTCGCTGCAGCTGCTGCTCTGTTTCCTCCCGTTGGGCCCGCCGGGCTGGGCCAGGCCCGTCGGTCCTGAGCGGCCCGTCGGGCCCCAACGGCTAGCATCCTAGCCTGATTACTAAGCATCGGCCCGCCGGGCCTGGACCGTCGGTTAACCGACGGGTTCGGGCCCGAATTTATCCGACCCTAGCCCGGCCCTAGTATAGTCGGTCCCGGTTCAGGGCCGAGCCCGTTGACCTGCGGGCCGGGCCAAGCCCGTTGACCGGCGGGCCGGGCTCGGTTAAAACCGACGGGCCCGAAAGCCCGAGCACGTCTAATCCCAGGGCATAAATTTAGTGACTCTTCACATCCTCCCGCCAATCAGCGTTAAGCTGACGTCATTTGGCTATATCGCTACTCTAGCAATACGGATGGAATCTCAATGTTTCGCTTCTCTCCTCTTATCTTAAAAATATTTGTTATTTTTAAGACTAAGGGGGGGAGTAGCTGTTAGGGAAAATATTAACATTACCCTATAACATAATATATAAATTATTTAATGCCTACTTAGTCCGGATTAAATAATTTATATCTTCACAATTTGTGGCCACGTGTCATAATAAGTTGTTCAATACTTATTATTCCTTCTCTCCCTAGTCGAAAGCAGGAGCAGAAGCACAAGGCAGAAGCAAAAGTCAACCCTTGGGCTATAAAATGTTTACATCACACTTGACTTATGATTCTTATCAAGAGCATGTATAGAAGGCATTGCTTATGCCAAATATGCTAGAGAACTATTCTATTTCTGGGCAAATTGACAGAAGCCCAGAATATCCCTTAACTAACTTTCGGGACCACTCTACGTGGCCTGTTCTTTGCAGGGGAAGGACCATATTTTCCCTGCAAAAAAGTGTACTGTTCCGACGAGCACTCGAGATGATGTCCCCGAGTAAAAGACCCAATTATCCTTCATCCTCATGAGGAAACCCAGTATTACCCTAGTTCCCTTTCAGTCTATAAATAGAGACTCTAACTTTATTCGTAAGGTATGTGATTTTGAGAACCATCTATCTCCTTTATCACATTAAGCTCTGCAAGTTTCTCTGAGGAATTGCAAGCTCACACACTCACTACTATTTCAACTGTAGAGGTTTTCTTCCTCAAGGGAACCTCGAATTCTTTATACACCGAGTCTGACTTGAGCGTCGGAGTCCCTTCCCCGGAATCCTCTCCCCCGGGTCTTTTTTGCAGAGATTTGGAGCTCAAATGCAATAGAGAGAAGTTATTCCCTCTCGGTTGGCAAGCAGTGACTGAAGCTGAAGGTTCAAAGGTGTTATCACCTCACCTGCGCAATATCCTTTATATATATACTTAATTGTGGATCTTTAACCCGGATCCAATAACCTTATAATCATGCTTAAATCAATATCAACCATAGATCTAATTAAGATCAATGGTCTAGATCTGTTCCTATTTCTCATACCAAAACTTATTTACATATGATCCATCCTATATATATATATAGTTTGGTTCATATAGAAATAAATCATAGTGTGAGAAATGCGAAAAATACTTAAAGCTATACAAAATCATGCTTAAAGCTATATAAAATTATGTTTATGGTACATAATTATGCTTATAAGCACAAAATAAGCTATAAGCATTTTTTGCATCTCTCACACTAGGATTTTTTTGCATGTAAACTATTCCATATATATATATATAAATGATACTGTATTGATTGTAAGGGCACCTCCAACGCACTAGGATCGGAGCTGCGTGAGCCATCCCACGACCAATCCCTGGTGCGCGTTGTGGCCGACGAGATCGGAGGGAAAGGGTGTGCTCGAGCGCTCGGGGAGCGATCCCCCTCAGTTGGCGTCATAATGACGTCAGCACCCTTTTAAAAAAAAAAAGATCGAATTTTGAATGAAAAAAAAAATTAAAATTGCTTCATGACTGTTGGATTAGCAACGGCTAATTCCAAATTTTCTCCTATAAATTC
The DNA here is from genome assembly GCA_001642375.2 of Mentha longifolia. Lineage (NCBI taxonomy): Eukaryota > Viridiplantae > Streptophyta > Magnoliopsida > Lamiales > Lamiaceae > Mentha > Mentha longifolia. The sequence continues at coordinate 36,711,379 of CM038117.1, read as the reverse complement.
ACACTCATTCCTAGCCATCCCGTTTTACAAATAAGCATTTATAGAACGGATGAACCCGCAAAAAAATGTTACTTTCAGGAGGAATATACTAAAAAAATGTGATGTGCAAGCTCTCACAAACCGTCAGAACACAATCATAATAAATCAAACAAAGCAATTCTTCCGTTGATCTAACGATGCCGAAAAATTGCACCAAAATAGATGAAATCTGAAAGGTTTCTTCATAAAACTTTTCCACTGTACATGTAGAATCTACAATTACAGTGGTCCGTTCGATATGGTCGATTGGTCGATTCGGGTACTAGCAACCTGTAACCAACACAACGCAGGGACGTTAGAGCCCTAAGGGAACACCGGTGGGGGTGTCAGCCATAGGGCCTCCGACGCTCAAGTTAGTACAATGAGTAAGAAATAAATTGAACTTAAACACAACAAATAAAGAGTAATTCGTAAGTAATGGAGATCGCGGGCGATTCAAAATGTTCGAAAGGCGGAGGTGATGTTAGAGGGTTCAAGATGGTAGAGATCGACAGCGGAGGAAGCTTGTTGGGCTAACTCCGATGGCGGCGGACGTAGAGTGAGTGGCGAGAGTGCGGTGAGTACGGAGAGTACGAGGGAGAACAGTTGAGAGCGTAGTGGAGAGTGTGAGCATAGAATTGAATGTGCTTGACTAGACCTAGACAGTCGATATTTATAGAACGGCTGCTCCCTAAGGTTTTCCTCTCATGCGGCCATATCGGTCGCCTCTACTCGTTACGTCCGTTCCGGATTCACCGGAAGAGATATCTTCCTTCGACTTGGTCTTAGGGTGATGCAGTCAATCGTAGGTTTTGACCGTATTAACTGCAGCGGTCGATGAGACTGACACCTTGATCCGGGTAGGTATTTTGTAGCCCAAATTGTAACGTTGGGCATATTGCCTTTGTTATTGGGCCGTTTCAATCGCCTAGTCCGACGGGTCGGACTTGTAAGCTAGATTAGTTGGGCTTACGAATTTTGCCCACTACATCCACTGTCAAATACAATCGGACATGAAATACTTTAAGATCCACCAACATTAAATACCAATTGCAAACTAGTCCCATAAGCATAAGAAATTACAACTACCATAACTAATTATTTAAAATAAAAACATAGTAAAAGCTTGTCAGCTTTGGCGTGAGAGCCCAACATAGCAGCATGAGAAATTGGATCTACATCAAATGTTAATTGCATCAAATTTCAAATTGAACTAATATTTTTTCGATTTCCTTCTCCATGTGTGGCATTTGGGATCTTTTATCCCACTTTCGTGTTTAAACCACGTATCAAATTTTTAACTTGTATTAATTTTATATATTTTTCTTCAATAATTTTAATATATGATGATTTAGTTTAATTTTATAATTATTTTCTAAGCTTCGCCCATTCAATTAGGATTCTAACATTTAGTTTCATTTTTATTAGTTATATTATGATTGATAAATTCAAAACTAGATAATATAATTATTAAAATTTTATTTTTATTTATAAATATTTATTATGATTTATTATATTATAGTGATTCGAATGGCCAGATTCATATTAAGGATTGCGACAATGATGTGTATTACAATTTTATATTACGAGCGCGGTAGTGAAAATTTTACCAACCTCCCCAAAACAACTTATTTTCTCATGTATTATGAAGAAAAAACAAATAACCAAATGATATATAGATGCAAATTATGGGTAAGGCCAGTGAAATTTATGAAGAAAATAACAATATTTAAAATTTTGGGTATGGCCACTCAAAGATCCAACTTTTTGGTTGGAGTGATAGCGTCAAAACCAACAGAATTGCTCTTCATCGTCAATACTAGAATGACTTTGAAGTATTAAAATGAATAACATGATTTGAAGTTTAAGGGCCTATTTGGTAGTTGAGATATCCCATGATATCTCAGCTAATCTCATGCAATACCTGTGTTTGGTATCGATGATGGGCTATCTCTCCGGCCCGTGTTTTATCACCTGACCCGTGTATAAAACACTGTTTAACCTCAATATAACCATCTTTTCTATCGCACGTCTACCACCCGCGTTTAGAAAACTGTTCGTCTCCAAAAAAAAAATTGTTCCACTCTTAACCTCCTTTTTGCAAAGCTGCCACCCCTTCATCCTCCCTGTGCACAGCCGTCACCTCCTTCATCCATCCCCATTCTTAACCTTCTTCCTCCATCCTCCCTACTGTGGCGGTTTTGCTCTCCGGCGACATGGGTGAGCGTGGCGGCCATACCCCTCCTGATCTCCGACGGCGACATTAACGATGGATATGAGGGGAGAGACGAAAGGGCTGCAATGTGGGTGGCGGCGATGTAGGTAGCGGGGGTGTGTGTGAACGGCAACGAGGCCGTACGCCTCTCGATCTCCGACAATGGGTGAGGGTAGAGGGGAGAGGTTGACGACGGCAAAGTATCCCTCGGCAAATTGGGCGGCGGCTGAAATTGGAGGGATTGGACAGCGAAATTGGAGTTGAAATTATAGCTTTTTAAAATTGGGAGTTCGACGATTTCTTCTTTTCTCAATTCCTTTGCCTTTTTGCCTTGCTAGATTCAATTCCTTTTCCTTTGCCTTTGTTTGATTTGAAATTTCTCTGATCTTCAGATTCTTGCTGCACCGTTGCTGAAATTTTACCATGGATATCTTGTTGTTCTTCCTCGTTTTTTTTTGCCATGGAAAATTTGCATTTTGGAGTGTTAAATTTGTAATTTAATTTGCAATCATCAATAATTTTTAGATTTCATACCAAACATCCATCTCATTTTCTCTTATCATGGTTTAATCACACTTGTCACATCTCCAAATTTTTTATTTATCTCAACACCCCTACCAAACAAACACCGATAGTTATATACTCATGTAGATATACATCATACAATTGAGGGATTGGGTCAAAGGAGAAGATGGCGAGTGGTGCACATCCCTCTTCCTCATCAACCTAATGCTATCCAACAAAAGCAAATATACAAACACCTAATTCAGGTAATGTGAATATGTATCTGGATTTTTAATTTTTTTTTTTCTCAAGAAAAAATATTAAAAATCATTCCCAAATTCACATACCACCATTTTAATTTCCTCATATACATATCATGTCGCTCTCCTCGATCTCTTGCTTCTTCAAAGGAGAAAGCTTTGCTATCTATAAAACCTTTCATCTAATTCGCACCATCAGATCTTTGATTTCATAAGTAGAGAAATCTTCCCCTCCTTTCTCCACCGTCCTCTGCGGTTCGCTACCCTGCTCGTCCTGCAGTGAAGAGCGTGTTCTGTGTGATTACATTATTCCATTAATTCAGCTTTAATCCGACATTAGCTCTGTATCTCCTCTATTCATCATCCATGGATGCCCTGAGAATATCCCATAAAATTGAATTTTCGATGATAGAACGAATTGAATCGAAATTTGTTGTTTGAGAAATTGAATTAGCATCGGAATTTCGATGAAACCTAATTCGATTTCTGAATCGAAAAGGGGGAAGATTGTACTAATACTTACTCAGAACTTGCTCTGCGGAGAGCCTCCGATGGACATCTCTGCAGATCATCTTTCTCATCAGATCTTTCGCCTCCGGCGAGACTGACCTGAAATTTTTAGTCGGAAACCTCAACCTGCCGCGCAGCACCGCCTCGAAGGTCTCCGCCGGTCCGTCGCCGTAGAACGGGGGAACGCCGCCGAGCATCATGTAGAGAATTACGCCGGCGCTCCATATGTCCACCTTCTCGTCGTAATTATCCCCCATCAGGACCTCCGGCGCCACGTAATACGGCGTTCCGACAACACCTCTCATCTCCGACGACGCCACGCCGAACACCTCCGCCGAGCCGAAGTCGGCGAGCTTCAGCCGCCCGCACGAGTCGAAGAGGATGTTGTCCGGCTTGATATCGCGGTGCGCGACGCCGGCGCGGTGGCAGAAGGCGAGGGCGAGCATCAGCTGCCTGAGGACCGCGGCGGCCTCCGGCTCGGAGAAGCGGTCGCCAGAGGCGAGGCGTTCGAAGAGGTCTCCGCCGTCGCAGAGTCGGTGACGAGGTGGAGGTGGTCGTCGTCGTCGTAGACGTCGTGGAGGCGGAGGATATTAGGGCACGCGGAGAGGAGGCGGAGGATCTTGGGCTCGACGTCGAGGCAGCGGCGGTCAGTGGGATCGGAGGAGAGGTTGTGCTTGGCGATGGATTTGCAGGCATAGGAGGCGGTGGAGATAGGGGAGTAGCAGCGGTGAACGACGCCGAATTGGCCGCGGCCGAGCTCTTCGCAGAGATGGTAGTCGTTCTTGAGGGTGTCGCACATGATATGTCGATGGGTGGTGGTTTTTAGTTTGTTTTGTTAGTTTTGAGGGCCAGGACATTCTGAGGGTGTATTTATAGAGAGAGAAAGAAGAGAGAGACGGAATATTCGCATCGGAACGTAAATTAAATGAGATGCGGCTGTTTAGATGCTGGTACGAGGAGGTGGAGCTGGCCAAAAATAATGTGGCCCACACAAAATTATTGTCTATTATTTACTCCCTCCGGCCCATTTTAATGGACTTGTTGTTTTTCGGTATAAGATTTTAAGAAAATCTGTTTAGAGATAAAGTGTATTATTTATATTTTAATATAAATTTTATTATTTTAAAATTATAACATTATAAATGCATAAAAATATATTTAAGCTTTTACAATTTAAATTATATTGAGATGCGTGATGAGAGTTGAGTGATTGATGAAATGATTAGTTGTTCATATAATGACTAACTCTTTCCATTTTAGGAAACAAGACAAGTGATATGGAACAACCCAATATAATATACATGACAAGTGAAATGGGACAGAGGGAGTAATTATTATTTTAGTGCTCGTTTGATTCAAGTTGAGTAACGGAAAGAGAATGTAATCAAGTCAAGTAAAGGAATGATAATAATAATGAATACTTTTATTGAGTGTTTGGTTCAATAGTAGAATGAGAGTCACTTGTGAGGGGATTCTCATTTTCCTTATTTCCTATTTTTTTAAGGGGTAACAATATAGTAGATTGAGTTAAGGGGCAAAGGGTAGAATACTCATTCTCCTTTAAGAAAATCAAAAGTTACCCACTCTTTTAATTTTGCTATTCAAATACCCAACTTTTCACAATGGGACTAAGTTACCCTACTTTTGTCTTTTATGCACATAGATTACTCCCTCATTCCATTTCTCTTTTCTTTTTTGTTATTTTTTTTTTCTTTCTTTTTTTGTTATTATTTTTTCATTTCTTTGTTCAGTTTTTTTATATATATTTTTGTTTTTTTTATTTTTGATTTTTTTCACCATTTTTTCTTTTTTTCTTTTCCTTTTTTTTATATTTTTTTTCATTTTTTCAGCCACTTTTTTTGATTTTCTTTTTCCTATTTTTATTTTTTAATTTGTTTTATTTTCAGCCTTTTTTTCCTTTTTTTTTCATTATTTCCAACCTTTTTTTTAACTTTTTTTTCATTTTTTCAGCCTTTTTCCACCTTTTTTTATTTTTTATTTTATTTTTCATTTTTTTCAATCTTTTTTCCTTTTTTTCAGTCTTTTTTGTTTTTTTTTCAGTTATTTTCTTCTTTATGAATAGGGAAGTGGTACAAGGTACGAAATGTCAAGTACGAACAAGTACGAATACGAATTGTAGTACGAACAAGTACGAATACGAATATTTGTACCTATCAATAGCACAAACGTTATGAATCACACAACTAAATATAAAGTTGTTGGTACGAATTTGAATCAATTCGTACCGATTACTGATGATTATCAGTACAAATATTTTTTAATTCGTACCGATTACCTATACTGTAGTACGAATTCAGGAATAACAATAGCATTAAATCAACTCTAAAAAGAACAAGAAGCTCAAAATACACAAATGTAGTTCAAAGAGCAACATGAAAACAAACATATAACAGCAAAAACCTTCACATATCTCAACAATAAGAAATTTTTGTATTCCTATTGGTATGAATATTGTTCAATTCGTACCGTTAACTATGATTATCGGTACGAATATCCGTCAATTTGTACCGATTAACTATAATGTAGTACAAATTCAGGAACAACAATAGCATTAAATCCACTCTAGAGAGAATAAGAAGCTCAAAATACACAAATGTAGTTCAAGAGCAACTGGAAAACAAACATATATCAACAAAACCCTTCATATCTCAACAATAAAAAAGTTTTATATTTCTCAATTCGTACCGATTACCTATGATTATCGGTACGAATATTTCTCAAATTTGATGAGATATTTTGCTTGAAAACAACAGTCCAAATCCAAGGAAATCAGTCCTTTTTTCCTTATACAAAATGAAGACTCCACATTTGTTGTTATTGGCCATTTTCCACTACTTAATTAGTTAGTATATGTATTAGCTAAAGCAAAAAATTCATCCAACATCAATATGCACATAGAAAGATGCTTACACTGAAGAGTCAAAACCAAAGCATAATGGCAAAGCTAATTAAAATAAGAAATTAGCTACAAACAGTCGCATTCAATAGCTTCAAACATCCCTCCATTAAGAAATTAGGCACCCAATATACAATTCGAGGCAAAATCAAGCACTAAAAATATAAGCAATTTAACATTTTGAGTCATAAACCATAAAAAACACAAATCCAAGCCGTATATTCTCACGAATTCCCAACTCTCAAGGTAAATGTGCAATTTAAACAATCTCAACTTCAAAATCCACCGCCGATCTCATAATAAATTCAATTAACCACTCAAACCAATTCAATCAACGAACAAACCATTGTACCTTGTTCAGTGCTATGGAATTGATTTTGCACAGACAGAAGCAACAACAATAGATGTGAAGTGAAAGAGATCGTAGATCCCGTCGGCGTAGACGCGAATTGGGCAGCCAGACGAGGAAGGATCTGTAGCGACGTCGGTCTTGCTGCTCTCAACGTATTCACAGTGGTCGGCCTCTGCTCCGCCGCCTCAGCTACACCGTTGTCAACCATCTCTGCCGTCGGCGATTTCCTCCCTTGGCGGCTTTGCGGTGACGCCACGACGCCCTTGCCGGATGCGAACAAGAGGCGCGTCAATCTGAGCGGCGGCATGAATCGGTGGAGGAATTGGAAGAAGAAAAAAGGGGAGAAAGAGAGGCGATGCGTAGCCAAGAAAAAAGGGGGAGAAAGAGAGGAGATGCAGAGAGAAAATTCAAAATGACGGAAATTAAAATAGAATATAGGGTGAGGTGATTGAGGGTAATTTAGTCCTATATAGAAAAATTGGGTATTATTAGTGTAAATTAAAATGGTGGGTAGATTTAATATTTCTTATGGGAGGTTGGGTAATTTACTATAATACCACTTGAGTTAACCCCGAAGTAAGGAAAATTAATAAGTTATTACTCAAACCAAATAAAAAGTAATATAATCAATTACTTGATTCCCTTTTCATGCAAAAAAAAAAAAAAAAAAAACTTGAACCAAACATGGGCTTATAGTATTAAGTTTCTTTTGTTAATACTCCTTCCATTTCATCTTATTTGGTTCGTTTGTTGAATATATATATAAATAGTATTATAAAATAATAAAACAAATCAAATGAGATAAATAGAGGGAGTACCACTTATTCTTTGGTTTTCAATAATTTAGCTATTACAACGCTAATGCTTTTTTTTGTTTGATCAACGCAAACACAACACATTTACACACACGCATCCGAGTGTGACTCGAACCCCCGATCTCTTGATTGGAGAAAATAAAAATGCTAATGTTTTGTTTAATTTCTATTCGAATAATCTATTACACTTTGGTATTGTATTTCCTATTGCACTGTCAAATACTCACCACGTGTTAGAAATATTTTCAAATTTTGTATTATTGTTTATAAAATTCTTTGATTGTAGATGATTTTGGATATATTGTATTATTAGACTTCACTAGTGTATGTTATTTATTTTATTTTATCCAAATATGAGTATCATCTAACGTATTATGATTCAATTGTTTGTTAACATTTCTTGCATGGGGTTAGAGGTAATTGAATGATTCGATCAAGTACTATGATCTTTTTATAAATAAATTAATTTTCGAGCTCAGATTGTTTATTACCTTTTTGCTCTAATCAAAAGAATCAAAACAGAATTTATTATTTATTGTATCGACAATATTATATATTTCTAAAAGAGGAAATGTCCCTTTCTACCCACTATAAGATAGTTTTTACAATATATATTACTAGGATAGTTTTTTAACAATTCTACCTAAATTTCAAATGAATGACCCAAAATATCCTTATGACACATTTCTCTTTCCACCTACTTTTTTGTCTCTTTGCAGATTTTCCTATATTTCCTTTCTTTCTCTCTTCCTCCTACCATACTCCCCATTTTAAAATTTGAAAACTTTATCTCTCTCTCTCTCTCTCTCTCTCTCTCTCTCTCTCTTGTGGCTACAGCACCTCCGCTCCTCCTTTCGTTGCCGCCGCAGTGCCTCGCCTTCGCCGCGTCGTCTTCTCCTCAGGAAGAACCCGGCATCCTTGCCTTCAACGCCATCGCCGCTGTAGCACCTCCGCCGTGTCATCTTCTTCGCCGCCGTAGCACCTCCGCCGTGTCGTCTTCTTCTTAGGTATCCGCTCTGATTTGCTACGAGATCCAAGGAAGAGAAACCGCAATGCTAGATTTTTGGGCTTTCGTTCGGGCTTCTCCAGGCCCGACACTGATCGTTGGTACGAAATATGTTTTCTGTTAATAACAAATCGTACCATCACACTTTGAGTTGGTACAATTTTAGGGGTTGGGTCTAAGTTTGGTTTGAATTTAGAGTTGAACTTTAACTTTTTTTTTGCTTTTTCTTATTTTTCTACTGTCTTTTGACAAACAGATGGTACAAATTCATAATTTGTAATATATCATAAGTATTCGTAATTTGTTTTTCCGTTGTTTTCAATAATGTTATTGTGTGGTACGAAATATGCTTTCTATTGATTATATTTTTTAAAAAATCATACTTTTACACTTTGAGTTGATACGATTTTAGGATTTGAGTCTAAGTTTGGTTCGAATTCAGTAATATACAGTTGTTGTTGGTATGAAATTGGTTCATTTTGCTGCACATGATGTACAAATTTAGTACCTATTTTTTAACTTATATTGGTACAAATTTCACATTTCGTACCTATTTTTAGTGTATGCTAATGTAACTTCTTGGTTTTTAGCTCATGAATTTCAGTTTTGACGAGTGTGGATTTGTGTTTCTAGTTCATAGTTGAGATCTCTCGTTCTCATTTTACTTGAGTATAAATGAGTTTGATGTTACAGTAAGCCAAGTCACTTCAAAACAAGCGTAATTCGTAATATATCTTTGGTAAATGTACAAATTGACTCATATTCGTACCAATAACTTCATAATTACTTATATAATTCGTACTTTACTACATCTATTTGGCACGAATTGTCTTGTATTCGTACTAATAATCATATATTTTTAAGTAAATATGAATTTCTCACTCGACTTTGGTACGAATTTCACAGTTTGTGATAAATAGATGGTACGAATTTGTACTTTTTGATATATCATAGGTAATCGTAATTCGTAATTCGTTTTTCTGATGCTTTCTTGTAATTTGTAATATATCATATGTAAATGGTATGAATTGACTCATATTCGTACCAATAATTTTATACTCACTTATGCAATTCGTATTATATTACAGGCAATTGGTACGAATCGTCTCATATTCATACCAATTACTATATAATAACTATGTAAACGTGAAATCTTATTCGGTTTTGGTACGAATTTCACATTTTGTACCTCATTGAAAGCGGTAATAGAAAATGTTTCAACAAGCACACCTTGCATATTACACAAAAGTTAACAATTCAAAATATGGTACGAATTGCACAAATTCGTACCTCCTTACTGTTGGTAAAAAAATATAAATTTCGTATTTTCTAACATTTAGAAAAACAAAAAAGAAAGGAAAAAATGAAAAAGAAAAGAAAAAAAAATTCAAAGAGACAAAATCTGCAAAGAGACAAAAAGTAGATGGAGAAAGAGAAATATGTCATAAGGGTATATTTGTCTCACCACCTCAAATTTGGGTAGTTTTGTTAAAAAATTATCCTAGTGATAAATATTATAAAAACTATCCTATAGTGGGTAGAAAAGTCACTATCTCTTTCTAAAATAACTCATTATCAATGAAACGTTTTAATATAGAAAACAAATTCGTTATTAAGAGAACAAAGTAATTACTCCCTTTGTTTCGCTCCATTTGACTCGTTTATATATATTATACCTCATATATTGAATATAAGTGAGTCAAATGGGACGAAACGGAGGGAGTACTACATACGAGTTGGGAACGGATGGCCGTTGGCCCGTTGGCGACTTGGCGCTCTCCAACGAACGTGAACCGCGCTGATGGGATGTTGACATGTGTAAGACATACATGCTGAAGTGTGGTTTTACTTAGGGCACTCTCAACGCCGCACCTTAAATGTGGGATCTCTCTCACTCCCAAAATCGCCCCAATGCACGGGATCTCTCTCGGGTTCTCTCCGATTTTTTTTATTTTTATTTTTTATTCAACTTTAAAAAAAATCTTTTTAATTTCAATTTATATTTTCATTTTGGTTTCGCTTTCGATTCAGATTTATTGAATTTAACTCTAAACTAAAATATTTGAAACTAATTTAATTTATTGAATTCAAATAGTAGACATTACATAAAAATATATAAATTACAATAAAATGGATTGTTTTCAAATCAAGCTATTCAATTCCACCAAGAGCTCACAATGTTCCTCCAATTCCTGTGGCTTCATTCCGCTCGTATCTATCGCCTCCGCCTTCTGATAATTCCTTATCGCTTTTCCCCGAGCGTAGTTAGCTAGCTTTTGCCCACTCTACGAATGATTGATTTGCTTCAGTCGTTGTTACGACTAGCGAGGCATACTTTTCCTTGGCAACGCCTTCTAGTGGAGCACGTGCGGTCGCTTTCCCCTTGTTGCGAGTTTGGGTCTTTGCTTGCTTATGCTCAATCGGCTGGTCATGACTATAGAAACCGACATCATCCTCGGATCGACTTGAGTAAGGTGACCCATCAGCGCCCTTTTGTCGCTTATCAGAGCCACTAGTGTCATCCTTCTTCCCAATGACCTGAAATTTAGGAAGTGCGTGCAAGATTTTCCAAGCATCCTTCAGAACGAAGTATTGCGTGTTGTTCTTGTCGTAGTACAATGTATTTACAGCGTCATACATGTCCTCGCTGGAGGATCCGCTCGGTCAATCCCTCTTCACTTGGCAGTAGTTGCCATTGAATTCTCAGATTTTCACTTGTGCTCTTCCGAAATGCGATTTGAGCATTACATTGTCCCTCTTGATCGTATCCCCCTGGCTTTTTTTTATTGTAAAGATGCTCAATCCACTTCCAAAATTGGAGTCTTGTTTGATCTTTTCCTTTAGTCGGGTCTTAAGACACGGCCGACCGATACCACGCGAGACACGCCGCTTCTTCGAAAGAGTATAAGGTAGGCGGCCTATTTGTCGGGAATGCCATCGGTGTCATCTTCCTTGGCCTTCCCCTCCCCCTTCCCCTTCACATTCGCCTTTCCTTTCGCCGGTGAAGGGGCTGGAATATTGGAGACACTCTCGAATGAGGCGGTGAGATTCATGGACTCCAAACCTTGAGTTGCAAAGCGAGCTTGACTGGAATTGGTGGGGGGGCGGGTTAGAAATCGCCCGAAACTTTGACTGTCGGGCGAAAAGGTAAGGTCGATAACCTTCGCCGGAATATCCCGTGAATGGTGCCGGGGAGTTGGCCAATGCACCAAAACCGAGCCCCGGAGTTGGAGTCGGAGGATCCGCCGGATTTGTTCGAGACGGCAGGCAGCGGCAACGTGGGTGGTGATGGCAGGACGTAGTTGCCGGAGTAATTTCCTAACCAAATGTCGAATTGGTTCTCCAAGGGATCTCCTATTTTTTTTTCTTGGATTTGATGTAGATTTGTAATAATTTTTGGTAGAAATATGAGGAAGAAAGTGGAGATTGTGGTGTGAGGATGAAGAGGAATGAGTGTGAATTTATAGGAGAAATTTTGGAATTAGCCGTTGCTAATCCAGCAGTCATGAAGCAATTTTAATTTTAATTTTTTCATTCAAATTCAATCTTTTTTAAAAGAAAAAAAAACGGTGTTGACGTCACTATGACATCAACTGAGGGGATTGCTCCCCGAGCGCTCGAGTGCACCCTTCCCCTCCGAACTCGCCAGCCACAACGCGCACCCGGGATTGGTCGCGGGATGGCTTACGCTGCTCCGATCCCAATACGTTGGAGGTGCCCTTACAATCACTACACCATCACATATATATATATATATATGTGTGTGTGTGAGGAAATACTCCCAAATACCCTCCCACTCTTAGTGAATACAATATTTATTCAAAACTTAAAAAAGAACAAAATCTACCTAAGTTTCAAGTGATTGGACAAAATTATCCCTACTTCTTTCTCTTTACCCCCAATTTCAGAATTTGAATATTATTCTCTCTCTCTCTCTCTCTCTCTACTCTCCCTCTCTCTCGCTCTCTCTATCTTTCTCTGCTCCAAAAATTCCTAGACAAGGAGCTCATCCACCTACGCCTCTGACCTCCGCCGCCTCCGATCTCAGCCGCCCGAGGTCATCGTCTCCCTCTCCGCCGGAGCTCATCGTCGATGTTTTTGGAGGTTTTTGGAATCTAGGTTGTTGTTTTTGGCCATTTTTCGGCCAAATCCAAATGTTTGGGATGCAATTGACCAATGGGTTTTGTTCTCCTCGAAAAGACGAAGAGATGAAGGGGTGGTTCGCTCATTTTAGTGTAGAAACGAGGGAGAAACAGGCCAGAGAAGATGAAGCATGCCGGAAATCGCAATTTTGTATGGTGGCGGAATCAAATGATAGGTAAGAATAAAATAATTAGAGGTAATAAATTCACGATTTCTTACCAGGGTAGAGATAAAAAATTAAGTAATTAGGGATAAGAAATTGACGATTTCTTACAGGGTAGAGGTAAGAAATGGTCAAATTCTTATGATACGAGTCATTTTTTAGGTTTTCGAATTTAAGCATTCTTTTTTATGTACCCCAGCAAAAGGAAGTGCTTAGTGTATTTTTTATGGGCAACCTTGAATTATATTACCAAATATACAAAAAAATGTCTTACGCATCAACGTCCCTATGCGTCTTGTGCTTTTGCTATTTCCATCTGGAATGATTTTGCCCCGGTGTTGTGCCCATAGATTGATGTTGTGACGTGACGATGATATTTAGCTATCTGATCCGGGTTCTCCATCCCCCTTGGTTTGCTTTGCTTCCTTAAGAATTTTTCTACATATTTCATGCAGTAGAGAACACTGTCCCCTTCGCTCTGCTCGCGGTATGCCTTCTGCCCTACAGTAATGCCCATTTCTTACTTAACATAAGACAATTCTTATCACATAGATATAAGAAATCAGCATTTCATATCACACATGCAGTACTTCTTATTATACATGTTGTAATTCTTATCTTAGTTTTGTGCTTGTGTTATAACATATAGCAAGAATTGATCCCAAAGGAACAAATAACAACGCATTTGGTTCGCACCCACCGGTAAGAAAATATACAATTCTTATGTCATATAATTGTATTTCTTACCATATAAAGCCAAGAAATGCGTAGTTCTTATCACTCATACGAGATTTTTCATTATGTAGAAGTAAGAATTATTCAATACTTATCTTAGGGTGCTACTTGCCAATACCTTTAGCATCCCCGAAGGTAATTTTCCATTGCCCGTATTGCGGGTTTTTAATATCGTTCTTCCTGAAGTACCCTATTGCTTTCTCAAGTTGGGGTACGAGTCGGACCATTGGGAGTCAGACGTTTGTTCTATCTTTCTTGAAATCAGCCTCTCTAAGGAGTAAGAATTGAATAGAAATTTACATACAACAGAATGTAAGAATCTACATTGAGTAAGAAATTATTTTCATAGAATATAAATTCACGAAGATGTAAGATCCAAGTAAGAATTAAAAACTTATGAGTAAGAATTCATGAAGATCTATGCTTCAGATAAGAATTCAAATCATAATAGTAAGAATTGAATTGAAATTCAGAAAACATACTATTCAAATTTAGAAAACAATGGAGTAAGAAATCATTTACACAGAGTAAGAATTCATCAAGATATATGCTCCAGGTAAGAATTCAGAACTTTAAGTGTAAGAATTGAATAGAAATTCACATATAATATAAATTCACGAAGATGTAAGATCCAAGTAAGAATTAAAAACTTATGAGTAAGATTTCATGAAGATCTATACTTCAGATAAGAATTCAAATCATAATAGTAAGAATTGAATTGAAATTCAGAAAACATACTATTCAAATTTAGAAAACAATGGAGTAAGAAATCATTTACATAGAGTAAGAATTCATCATGATGTCTGCTTCAGATAAGAATTCAAAACTTAAGTGTAAGAATTGAATAGAAATTCAAATATAATAGAAATTCAAATATATTTAAAGTTTAAAGAATGTAAGAATTTACATAGAGTAAGAAATCAATTACATAGAATATGAATTCTTACCTAACTGATTAAATTCTTATATATATATCAATTACATAGAATATGAATGTATCAATTCTTACGTATCGAACGCAAGAATTTGATCATTTATTACATAATCATATATAAAAAAATATATCTTTGTTATTTTTACCGTTATCTCTTAAATTCATACCTTTATAATTGGATTCTTACTTTGTTATCCATGAATTCTTACCGGTTAAACAAAAAAATTTCATGTCTCATGAGTTATTATCTATCTGATTGAATTCTTATCTATATAGATGAATTTTTACCATTCTCCATCTCCCCTAGCATCATATTCCATAAAAATACAACAAAAAATACTTAAATCCGAAAACCTAAAAAATGACTCTTATCATAAAAATTTGATCATTTCTTACCTCTACACTGTAAGAAATCATCAATTTCTTACCTCTACTGCCGTACAACTCGCGATTTCCGGCCTGCTTCATCTTCTCCGGTGTGTTTCTTCCTCGTTTCTCCACCAAAATGAACGAATCAACCCTTCATATCTTCGTCTTTTCGAGGAGAACAAAGCCCATTGGTCAATTGCATCCCAAACATTCGGATTTGGCCGGAAAACTGCCAAAACAGCAACAAAACCCTAATTTCCCAAAACCTCCCAAAACAGCTCCGGCGAGCTCCGACGGAGAGGGAGGCGACATCGACCTCGGGCGTCTGAGGGGGGAGGCGTAGGTGGATGTGAATTTTTGGAGCAAAGAGAGAGAGAGTGAGAGAGATAAAGTGTTTCAATCACTTTTGCCTTTTTTAAAATTCAGGGGTATTTTGGGTAGTTCCTCCCAAACTTGGGTATAATTTGTGTGTTTTTAAGTTTGGGGTAAATTTTGGTTTTTTTATCTCTACAAAGGTATAATATTTTTTGCCTCTTTATATATATATATATATATATATATATATATATATGGAAGAGTTCGCATGAAAATAAATCATAGTGTGAGAAATGCGAAAAATGCTTATAGCCTATGTTGCATTGGGTGCTGGAGCGTGGGTGCGGGTGCGGGTGCGGGTGCGGGGGCGATACGATTCAGATACGGGGATATGGATTTTTTAAAATTTTAGGGTGCGATTCGTCGATGATACGTCTATATATTTATATTTTATTATATATATCACCCATTTTATAAAAATAAAATTAATAAATTAAATACTACTCAATAAACATGAAGATTTCAATTAAACCCCATAAATTAAATACTATATTGATTTTGTAGTGAATTTAAATTATAGGACAATACATATAAAAAATATTAAAAAAAAACCCAAAATATAAAATTATTAATAAAAAAACCCCAAAAATATCCTAAACGCACTGGATTATTACCGGATACGCGTATCCTTTATTTTATTTTATTTTAGGATTCGTTAGGTGGCGTATCCGCTGTGTATCCCATATGAATCGCACCCGCACCCGTATCCTCCACGTATCCGATACTGCAATGTCGTATTTTTAAAAGAATCCATGCATTATAGTTATAACTTATTTTGTGTTTATAAGCACAATTATGTACCATAAGCATAATTTTGTATAGCTTTAAGTATTTTTCACATTTTTCACACTAAGATTTATTTTTATATGAACCAATATATATATATATATATATATATATATATATATATATATCTATATATATATATATGAATGAGATCCCGTACAAAAGATGTTTTTTATAAAAATAAAAAAATGATGCATCTTATACACAAGTATAATGCACGATATGTACAACTATAATGCATCGGCACCATAATGCATTGTATATACAATCATAATGCATCGGTCATCATAATGCATTTTTAGTATAATCATAATGCATCAGTCAATCTTGACCGTAGATCACACTAAGATCAGTGATTCAGATCATTTCTCATTTCTTACGGAATATGTCTTTTATACGTGATCTCTCCACTATATATATATATATATATAGTGGTTCCTGTGCTAAAAGATTCCTCTGTGAGAAATGAGAATAAATCTCATCCACAGATCTAATGTTAATTTGTGGTTGTAATTAATTCAAAATATATAATTATAAACATCAAATAACAAGGTTAGAGGGTAGATTAGGTAGTTTATATTATTTTATCTCACGTAATATTGTAGTTGCGGAAATGATGGCCGTAATCATGGCCAGTGTTTTTTTCTTTCTCATTTGCTTTCATACAGAATATCAAGCAAGGGCAAATTGGATCAATTTTTTTTGTTGGTTTCTCCTAAGCACAAACAAACAAACAAACAAACAAACAAACAAACAAACAAAATATCGAATTTTTATAATAAATCGTAAGCATAAGAATATGCACCCTTAAGCATAAAAATATGTTCCCGTAAGCATGAAAATATGGAGACGTAACCATACTTTATCCTTACACAAACAAAATATATTTTTTTTAATTTAAGCATGAAAATATGTAGCCTTAAGTCCTAGATGAAATGTATGCTTAAACAAATTCGTATGCTTAATACTAATAAAATCATGCTTAACAAATGGTTTTTAATACATGATTTAACACATGATTTTTTTTTATTTATAAAATGGGTGATATATATAATAAAATGTAAATATATAGATATGTCATTGACGAAATCGCACTTATAAAATATTTAAAAATCCGTATCCGCGTATCCAAATCGTACGACCCCGCACCCGCACCCATGCAACTAGGTGAGGGGTTAGGCAGACCTCCAACCTATATATAAAAATATTTTCTCTCCCTTCATTTTCTTATTTTCATTGCCGAAAATCGAATAGTATTATTTATTTATTTTGAAAGGGAGAGACAGTTATTACTATTACAATGTAAACTAGACCAGAAAATGAAGTATCCGACTGTTAAATGATTCCTTATTATTATTATTTTTTCAAATGATTGCTTATTGAAGTTATATATAGTTCAGTTGAATAAATTCAGCGAAAATCGTATACGAATAGTACAAGCATGGTTCCTTAGATTTATTTACTAAAGAGCTAATTCAATTCAAACGTTTTGAATTTTAGAGTCGATATTTATTATATAAACAGCTAAACCGGATGATAAAAAAATAGAATAACCAATAAGAGAGAGAGTATATAATACGGAGTACATTTTATGGAAGTTAATATATAATTACAAGAGAGGTTATTAGACAACCACTTATTTAATCGATTGTTCGTTGATAAAAAAATATATAAGTCGAGTCGCTATTTGATTCTATTATCACTTCTTAATCGATTACTCGAAGAATTTTATTATAGAAGTCGAGTCGCTACTCGATTTCATTATTGTTTTCTACGCAATTGTTCTAGAATCTCGGATACTAAAAGTTGATAATCTATCTCAACTATCGAGATTAAATAACTAATTTGGTTAAGTGAAATTACGGGGCGTTACAATACTCCCTCCGTCTCAAACTACTTGTCCAGTATACCTAATTGGGTTGTCCCATACCACTTGTTCATTTTTTAAAAGGAAACAATTAGCCTATTAAATGGACTACTAATCACCACTACATTCACTCACCTTTAAATTATCACAATATAATTTAAATTTATTCTCCGATTTTTATGATTTTTATACCAAATTAAAGGTCTCGATACGATCTTTTATTTAAGATCAAATATCAATATGTTTGTATGCATCTATGATGCTCTAGTTTTAAAATAATAAAATTTGCATTAAAATATTAAACACTATACTTTATCTCCAACTATACTCTTCTTAAAATCCATGCCGAATGGGACGGAGGGAGTACGATGGAGTAATCCTAAATTCTTCTTACGGATTCTAATCCTACACGAAAATTTCTCTATTTTTCGTGATTATTTTCTTCAATCCTCATAATTTTACTTTATTAATCAATTTGTTTAACTTAATATATTTATTATTTATAAATAAATTATATTTAAAAGTCAGATTTCATGTATTCAATTAGAATTTCAATATGTATTATACAAATGCCAACAAATGCTACCCTCAAATGGTTGAACGACTGACGACTTGACATTCAAAATGATCACAACTACCTGAGAAATATTATATTTCCAATAGATAATTCAAACAACGTGCTGCTTGATATTCAAAATGAATATAACCCAACAAAATATTATCTCTCAAAATATTTGACCTCAACTGTAATACTTTTTGAAAATAATCACAACTACCCGAGAAATATTATTTTACCGATGGATAATGCAAACAACGGCAACTTCATATTCAAAATGAATATAACTATATGCAACCCAATAGATGTTATCCCTCAAAACAGTTGACCATATCTCCAATGGATAATCCAAACAATGGGCGGCTTTATATTCAAAATGGATCTAACTACTTGACTTGAGAAATGGAACCCAACAAATGTTATCCCTCTAAACAGTTGATCCAAACAACGAGCGGCATAGTTTTAAAAAATATATATTACATTAAAAGTGAATACAACTGCCAACAAATGTTACTATCAAATAGTTGAACCAATCAACGGGCAGCTTGACAGTCAAAATGAATATAAATACCCGAGAAATATAATATTTCTAATGGATAATCCAAACAACGGGCAATTTCATATTTAAATGTTACCCTCAAATGATTGAACCAAATAACCAGCAGCTTGATATTCAATATGAATACAATTACGGAATTACCCGATAAATATTATATCTCCGACGGATAATCCAAACAACGGGGGCGGCTTCATATTCAAAATGAATCTAACCACTCAACTTGAGAAATGCAACACAACAAATATTATCCGTCAAAACAGTTGACCCAAAAAATGGGAGACTTTTGAAATGAATATAACTACTCAAAAGATATTACTTAAAAAAATATACTTATACAACTTCCAACAAATGTTACCTTCAAATGGTTGAACCAAACAACGGGCGGCTAGGAATCAAAATGAAAATGCCTGAAAAATAATATTACTACTAAATCTATTTTTCTATTACATGTATGACGAACGTTTTGAAAAATCAAAATTAAATAAATAGGACTACTCGAAAACTTTTATTAATCTAATTTTCTATTACCGTAAAAGGAACAGCTTGATATTGTAAATATATAATGCTAAGTGTGAAATATTGTCTCTCATTTACCTTTTTCTTTTTATATAATTTCATATTAATATTTTTTAAATAAATTTTTATATTTTATCAATTTAAAATAAATAAGTATATTATCATTTTAAATTTTATATTAAAGTTGCAATAAAAAATAATCCCGTCGAATTTCAACGGACGCTACACTAGTTCATTTTATAAAGTGATAAATATGATCGGAATTGTATCTTGAAATGGATATTCCATTACGTATCGGAGAAGAAATTATAGTGAATTTAGTGTTACACTTAAAACAAAATCTTACATCAATAGAGATGGTTTTTTAAGAAATAAAAATTGGATAGAGGTTGATTCTACCAGATTGAAGATAAAAATGTGATTGTTAAACATTAAATAAAATATTAGTCGTTATTAAATTATTTACACTTTACAAAAAATATAAAAAACTAATAATTAGTTCAAGCATTCCCTCGTTTGCTTTCAAGTTTTGCAACACCTTTGTTGTGCTGTATTTTTTTTCTTAGCAAAATTAAATGCATAAATATAAATTTTATAGAATCGTGCACTAAATATTCAACCTAAATTGTATTGTAGTATTTTAGGACCCTCTTAAAGTGTACTCCAGTATTTTATTTTTTCTTGCACATACGTTTTGCAATTTTCATTTATCAAAACATTAATCAAAAAATTGCGTGCCACGTAAGCACAACAAAAAAAATGAAACACGATTGAAAAAAATTGAAGGAATTACTATGTAGGTACAAAATAGAATGAAAATAGACTAATTAACTACCTTGGAAGAAGAAGCAAACAACACTCCCACAAACTAATCAATCACTCTAATAATTTTATCCAAAGAAAATGACATAATTAATTGTTGGGAACCCTTTGAAACTGAGTTTTGATAATGCTATTAGAAATCACACTTAGATATAGGTTTTAAGTGGAACAGGCTGGTCTCCGTGTTTGGATCAGTCAAGCTTTACTCGGACAGGTTGCTCATATAAAGGTCAAGGTTGGAAGTGCAACCTGGTACCTAAACCACCCAATCTGTCATACTGTTCCATTAAGTAAATTGTCTATGTAACCTGTTCTTACCATGCCAAAAGATCTCACACGAAGGTTACAGAAGACCGAAGACAATTCGAGGTATAGGAAGCTCGACCTGTGAAGACCAACCTGAGCTGTGGTTGAGAAACCTGTTCTCACCCAACGACAAGAATTGTGTCAGTGTACGGTACTGCAAATCCTGACACACTTCCAACGGCTCTATTTCAAATGCTTCTCTATAAATACCTCAACTCATTCCAGATTGAAGTACGGGAAACTCAAATTACAAGCCGAAACGCTGCAGAAATCTCAAGCTGAAATTCATTCAATCAACATTCGAAATTACTAGAGTTTTCCCAAGTGTTGATCTTTGTAGATTTCTAATCTCTCTGGAAACTGTCTTACTAGAACACATCACACACACACTCTCACTACCAT
This sequence comes from Mentha longifolia, assembly GCA_001642375.2. Lineage (NCBI taxonomy): Eukaryota > Viridiplantae > Streptophyta > Magnoliopsida > Lamiales > Lamiaceae > Mentha > Mentha longifolia. The sequence goes on along the minus strand of CM038117.1, from coordinate 36,690,249 downwards.
CACAGTTGATATTTAGTGTAGTTGATTGAGTTGTGTATTCCTAACGACGATAGCTATTCACAGCTTTCTAGTTTAGATATTAGCGCTAGTTATTTAGCGTTGGTAAGATTGTATGAAAGATTGTATGTAAAGTAAGAAGAGACACGACTCAAGAATCGTGCTAGATTCAATCTAAAGAAAGACTTGAATTTGGACTGGACCTCCACCAGTGTTAAAAGGAGCGAATATCTCAAGTTAAGGGATTACAGATTCGACGGGATCTGGCGTGGACGTAGGAGCTGTTTACTCCGAACCACGATAAAAACTCCTCGTGTTTCTCTCTCTTGCTATTTACTTTTACATATTTATTTACACAGTTTGCATGTTCACAATCTGCACTACAGTAACCTGTCTTGCATGAGCAGTTATCTGAACTGAATTCTTTTGAAAACTGTGTTGAAAACTGTTAGCCAACCTTTCCACCAAACTTCCGCACGCAGGTTAGTTTTGCAAGCTCAGCAGTTTACTGATTGAGCTGGAAAAACTAAACTGCTCTGATAAACTGAAGTGACGACTCAGTAAGATCAAATTATTTTGAAAAGTCAAAACTGTTGGCTAATTAGTGTATTCTCCCCCCCCTCCCCCCATACACCAATGACTACTTATCGGGGCCTACATTAATTAATTAGGATAACGCAAGAGAAAATCAGATAATGGCGTGCTATCTCCACAGCCAAATAAAAATGTACTAAGGAGTATTTCTTAATCATCGGCACTTGTCTATATTACTTCTATGGTATGTTCTCTTTGAGGGAAAAAGTGCGAAAATGAAAGAAAATTTTTCCAAGCAACAATTTTTTCTCTCTTTTCATTTCGAACCTATACAATATTTTTATCTCAACTTTGAGTGATAATATTTTCCCATATATAAATTTTATTTTCTATTTAGAAAACACGAGATAGAAAAGGTGGGGACTACATTACGGAATTATATTTTCTAACATTTTCCTATCCCTCATTTTATTTTCCTTCAAAGAGAACACAAATAAACGCAAGAGACAAAACTGATAAGGCTAGGCTATCTCCACAACCAAATAAAAATGTACTATTTCTTAATCACTTGACGCTTGTCTGTATTACTTGTAGTGTTTATGGATTATGAATATGATTCTCCACCACATACATATCATGACGACTAATCATAGCATGCCATTATATTAACCAATATTCACTCTCAACATCGTCTTTTAACACTTTTACAGTTTTACGGTTTTTTTTAATAGTTTTTTTTTTCTTGAATTTATTTTTAGGATATTTATTATTTACTGTATAATAATGTTTCTTAAATTTATCATCGTCATGTCAACTGTTAGCACATTATGTTTACCCACAATAAGTATGAGAACATTCCTATGTAGAAGAAATACGAAAGAGGTGTTTTATTTATGGAGCGTAGTAGGAAAACATTGTTAAAATTAAATCATAACTCTCTGTGCTCTCTCTCTCTCTCTCTCCCCCTCCCCCTCACACACAGGTGGAATAAAAAAATTAAAAAATATATTTTTAAAAAAAATAAATAAATAAAATTATCGTCTCTAGAAACAACAAACTCTTATATAAAGAAGGAAACAAAATACCAATCTATCTCACCAGAGACAATATTTCAGGTCGACATAAAATAAAAAGCAATATTTACTAAACTCAAATCTATCTCAAACAACACGATCATATAAGCCAACACAACAAAAATCGATGGCATAAGCACAAGCCATAACCTGCAAAATCAAAAAATATTTCAATAAATCAGTCAACCAGAGTCTTTACATTGTCGACCGGATTAGTAACACAGCACGATGCAAGACCTTCATCCTCCAACCATATGAACGCAATAAGCCTAAACACTAACCCTGTTACAGCCAACCCATTAGAAGATCTCCCTCTTGGAACGAGCCCAACTGCTAAAGAAGATCCACTGAACGAGAGGCCCAATCGCAGCAAGAAGAAGCCCATTTGGAATCATGGACCTTAGTGGTCCATGATTCTGTTAAAGTAGATAGTCCTTGCAAGTTTAATTTTGCTGCATCTTTTTAGTTGTACCAGAAGGCTATATAGCCAGGCTATGGACCGTGTTCCCCATGATTATCTGAAATGAAAGTTTTCTTTTCCTTCATCTGTTATCTTTCTCTTTCTCTGCTCTGAATTTCTGTTCTGGGAGGAAGTGTTCACTCGAAGAACACCTGCTTTGTTAGGGGCTGTAACAAACCCACTAATTTCGTGTCGTTACCATGCGGTGCAAGCATTATCGTATCAAGAACTGCCACCCTTATGTGGCATGCGCGTGTGATACTACATCAAATGTTATTTTGCCAATGAGTATAGTTTCAGCCCTTGTCAAATGTTTTTTTTTTTTTTAGCCATAAATTACAGGGGTTAAAATTAGAAAATAAAAGAAAGGGAAAAAGAACTCGCAAAATTGGTGGTTCGGACTAGCAAATATAACAAAAGTTGCGGTTCCTCGGTGATTCCCGGTCTTCAAAACCCTTCACGAATGCTTTTATTGAAAGGTGTTCTGAAGCATAAGTCGAAAACGATGCCAACACTATTCCTGTTGCTACCATCAAACCTAGCCTGTACAAGGTATGTGCATAAGTCGTTGAAAAATTATACGCAGATCTTGTAAGTCTTGAGATCTAATAAAAAAATTCTTGAAATTTGAAGGTGATGTTAAAAGAGAAGAACCAAAGTTAGGCCTCCATTTCATATGGAAAAATCAATTGTGGAATCATTATGGGACAAAACAAGTATCTTCTTGCATTAACTGGATTACATTCCAACTCTCAAGAAGCTTTACTTAAATTGACTATTCGAATGAAAAGCGCAAGAATATAGAAATTGGATCCTAAAGCTCTTCAGTTTCAAGGAGTTCTAAGTCCTAGACAAACACGTAAACACACAAGGAGTCCATACCATCATAAGAAAAGGAAAAAGTAAACCATAAATGGATTTCTCAATTTCAAACATCTTCAAATTGCAGATTTAAAAGATGAGTTTTGCCTGAGCATCGCAGACAACAAAACCTTCAATATATCCATATTGTTGCAGCATGCTTCTAAAAATAATCTTCATTATTTGACCAATCACTACTATTCGGTGATTCCTTGTCTAAAGTTTCAGTACGTAAAACTTTATACTTGGCCCTCATTATTAATTTTGTGAAATCCTAATGTTTCTGTAACAATAAGTCAGCAGTGATCTTGTCCTATTAAAGATAAGTTGCTAGTTTAATAAAAGAAAGGCTCAAACCAAATGACCATCACATAAACGAGCCAAGTAAATGTCAATAAAAACTAAGGCCCGAACATATAATTAATGCGAAGATCTCAAAAGGAAGAAGAGGAGATAGTATGATGAAATACCTCAAGAATAGAGCAGTAATTCCAAAGAGAGAAGGTAACAGAGGAATCGCCAGGGTAAGTGTTGCCATCCCTAACCCATAATAACAAGTAGAAACATCGCAAGAAGACAATTGTCGCACATGACCTAATAATAAACCAAACATCAAAAACTCTTATAACTTGAAGATCCACGATGCAAACAAGATCAACTTATGTAATTTTCCTAAAGTAAAACATACCTTTTCCAGAATCATAATCTGTAGATTCAGGATGTGAGAGGAAAGATGATGATTGAAGGGCTACGTGCTTCCCCCATTGATGGATCATATACAGATAGCCCCCGAACAGTAAGAAGAATATTGCGAACATCCATTCATACACAAGGAGCAAACCAGTCCATGGCATAACTTGTCGAGGCACAATTGAAAATGCTAGTGCAAGGGAAACTAGAGCAGCCATGAAGCAAGCAACCACCGAGATTGCAACCAGAAAAGTAGGAACTTTACTCAGAGCTACACCAGAAAGCTGTGTTTTCCATACATCAGAGTAGTAAATGTATCAGATAATTCAAAGTTATAAGAGGTTAAATGTCCTGCTTAAGAGCATAGACCAGGATCAAATCTAAATAAAACACAAAACACAACTGACAGCTAGTGCCATGTAGATAAAAGTAATTGTGAACTCTACGTGTATCCTCTCTTTTTTTCCCCTTTGTTTTTCTTTTTAGAGATGAGACTGAGTACGATCACAAAATATGATCTCTTACACAGTATAAAAGGCCTACATAGTATAATCTTTATAATAATAGTATAAAAAAATTAATAGTACTCCCTCCATCTCACAAATTTAGTCCTACTTACTAAATCGGGTTGTCCCAAAAATCTAGTCCCCTACCTAAAATGGAAACAAACAAACTCACTGCCCAAAATAAACATCCACAATATTCTACTAAATCACACAATATGCCATTGTGACCCACCAAAATTCCTCTACATTATCTACAATTTCTCTTTGGTACTTTAATTTTGACAAAATTACCCCTACAGTACTACTTTATCTTTCAAATTTTGTTATAAAAAAATCATTTTCTTAACATCCGTGTCCGGCCGTCCAGGAGTAAATTTGTGGGACAGAGAGGAAGTAATATCTTACATGAAAATTGCACTTGCTTTAGAACCAAATGAACCAACCCCCATAGCCAAGTAGAGCTCATGCCCAAACTGGCAATTAATGCCACCCACTCCAGATTCATTTCAGAGAAAAGAATAAAAAAAATAACAGTAACTATGTTTGTGCACAGGTGCACCTGGAATTTCTTTTTCTTTTGCCCCTATGTGTCCTCACCACAGAAATAAGACACGATTATGATAATAATAACACGTTCTAATCCTACAGTTTTATCCACCTAACCAGAAGAAAAAATTTCATCACCAATGGTTACTAAAAAAATATGGCAAACACAGCATACCTGTTGGTTTGAGTTGATGGTGGACGAAGTAACAGAAGAGTAACCAAGTACACCTCCAGATCTTAACTTATAGAACAGGTGTCTGATATGATCAAAAGGTGATCTTGTCTGTAGTAAGATATCATGTTACAGTGTCAGCCACAAGAATCTGTTAATAAAGATCTACACAGAAACATGACTATATAATGTATCACAGTTGCTAACCTGTGAGGATGAGCGATAGTAACAGAAAACAAAGAACACGAGTGGAAGCAGAATAAGAAACATGACTAGAATATCATCATTTGGATTCTGACCCCCTCCAGTCCCCGGAAGAGTTTCTTTAAGCTCTATCCGGGTATTCTGCAGTATCAACAAAAAAAAAATAAAAAAATATCCTGTCATCGTTCACTGTAAACAATAAAAATAGCATCTAGCCAGCAATAAATGCATATAAGATCATTTATGATGTATCATATTGGAAACAGAATTATTACCTGCCAGACATCAACAGGCTTAACAAGCCAATTAGTCCACCAGTCCCAAGGTTTCAGAGGACCCAGTGTGTAATGAATGACTCGGAGTTCTTTCTCATCAACCATCCACTGGAAAGTAGAACACATTTGAATTAAAATATGAAAGGTAAATAGTCTCCACAAAATTTGAGTTGGCATTCTTCACAACGCATTCCTTTGAGATTAGCAATTTCAATATTCTTCCGATTCAGACTCCAATCAACAGCCCGCATATGTTTTCATAATAGTAGCAAATTCAAAAGATGCCGAAAGATGTTGTGCACAAATATCGCGGACGGAGGGAGTACTACAGAAACGTTGGTTTTTAATTAAAACTAGACATCTTCCCATCAAGCTTAATTTTTTATATAGGATCTGCAAAAGTAGTTAAACATGAGATAACAATCAATCCCCCTCAAGAAGAAGAAGTAATACATTTTTCTTTAAGTTGGGGGGAGATACCACCAGGAAATGAACCCAAGGCCTCTCTATTTAGCACAGGTGGGCTCCCGAAGAGGCAACAAAAAAAGCCATATTCAAACCAGAATAAAGATTCTTGAGCAAACAGGCATCACCAATGACCTAGAGAACAGTCACCTATGACCTAGAGAACAGTCACCCCTACCCCAGCAAGTGCTCAAGCAGCCGCTAGTGCTATACGCAATTACAGTATTTAAAAATAACTTAACCCTGTTTTAAACTCTAAAAAAATAATTAAAAAAAAAAGAATAAAAAAATAATACGAGGAGCCAAAGGATCACATAGTCAGGTGACAAACTCCAGATAGCCAAAGAAGCAGAAGATGTTACCTTGTTTGCAAGCATATAAAGACCAACATCTGCATTATATAAAGTAGAAAGTCTCTCCATTTGAGGGGCTGGCCTAGAGTTTAATTCCTCCTCAGAGATATGTGGGTCAAAGAGGCGTGCATTTGCAAAGTCAGGGAAATACGAGTTCAGAAATCCTTGGTCACCTGTTAGCCACAGGCAAAGTAGAATTAAAATTGCCAGAAGAATATTAAAGTCAACAGTACCATAAAAAACTTCAAGTGATGGGTCAATACATCCGGAGTAAGTGGTTTGAGTTTGATATCTTTCACATGGTTGTGCACAAAGAAAATTCAAGCATAACTTGAGATATTATATTCCATTTGCATAATGGGGAAAAGGATTAAAACCTAAGTTATTACAGAAATGGCAACAAAACTAAGATTGCCCTCCTTCGAGAAACAAGATGATCTAATAAGCTAACATCATAATATGTTAATCAATAATCATATAAAAAAAATTGGGCCATACCTCCAGTGTAAGAGTACATTGTGTTTACTTTGGTCATCATGTCATTGAATACTTTTTCTGATGGCTCAAGCACCATTACTCCAGAATTCAACCTTTCTGAATGCTTTAAGTTGGCACAAAATTTTCGACACTTGAAAAGATCTTCAATGTTCTTTACCACAATAGTATCAGCATCAAGGTAGACCACTGCCAAAACACGAGGAAAAAAAAAAAGTCTATATTAACAGCAATTGCATCAGATTCTCGGCACCCACAAATTGAATAACGATCTCAATACACAACAGCAAACTCCACCATATTTCATCAACTATGAGAATTAGGCCAAAATTCCACTACTTACTGTACAGTGCCTTTTACTCTATAGAAATATCACCTTTTTTGTAGTTGGTCATATTAAATATTTTAAGCTTCGTATAGACACCCCAAAGCCTCGTAGGGTGTATTTGATTGGGGTTTTCCAGTAAACTAATTGTTTTCACAATCCAGCCATCAGCCTGTGTGAAAGAACATGAACCGCACGTGAGATTTTCCAGAACGAGAGAAGCATTCTTAAACAGCACTCTTCTGTCAGCAACATGCTACATAACCACCATCCTGAATAAAACTTGGTAAACGAACTCAATCACATAATCTCAGCTACTTGCTTTTCTTGGCATTCAATAAAGCACGTAGAGTACTGTAGATGTATTAACGTTACCAACTCTTAGAGCTTGATCAATGAAGAGAATAACACTTAGATAAATGCAGCGCGTGTTTAGAAATATTAATTAAAAAAAAATGCCAAACGTGGCCCTGTTCTTCAGGATATATAATTATCAAACATAATAAACGGCCAGCAACGTTGTACTTTCCCTTTTTATGCAGTCTCCAGGAACTAAACAAATAACCTGAGAAGATATAACCATGCACTTGAGGACTGACATTAATTTTTATTGTTGAATAGGAAAGAAAGGGAAAGAAGGAAAGTTTCAAGTTTGAACAAGTTGCTCACAGTTCGAATCCCAATCCGCCTTAATCAGATTAGCAATCCATCAAGCTCCAATAGTTTACACGGCAATCAGGCAACTAAAAACTGCATAAATCATTTTAAGTCACCCAGAACAATGAATCGCAAAATCTAGAAACACACACCTTAATCAGCTTCTTAGCATAATCAGAAACTCCATAAGAGACCAAAGCAACCATATCTTTGGTAGAGCCCGTGTCCCGAATCGACTTCCCCAATACTCGGACGCCGAGCAGGAATTCATCACCGTAGAGAAGCGTGACGTAGGCTTCTTCAGAATTCTGAGATCCCAAAGCTCCACGAAATCCAATCGTCGATACGATTAATACCCAGCAAATAAACCCTAATCTCCACGTACTCGCCATAGCAGTCCTGCAAATTCGCGATGCTGAGTAGGAAGATCTGAGGAAAAATTGAGGACTCTTTCGATTTGAAATCAGTACTGTATATTTTATTAATGGGAATGGGAATATATTTTGTTGCTGATATTTTAGAAAGTTGGCATAGTGTCGTCTCCTCTGTGCGTGTGCGTGTGCGTGTGCGTGTGCGCTGTCTATATTCAAACTTTGAGAAAATTCTCTTTAACTCTTTGCTACTCTTCCATAGAAATAGAGTTTGAGTTAATTTTGAACCCCTTCGGCTTTTACTCTTCAATTTGAGGATCCTTTATACTCCCTCCGTTCCCTTCTACTTGAGTCAATTTCCATTTTGGGTCGTCCCACTCTACTAACCCCTTCGGCTTTTACTCTTCAATTTGAGGATCCTTTATACTCCCTCCGTTCCCTTCTACTTGAGTCAATTTCCATTTTGGGTCGTCCCACTCTACTAGAGTCATTTCCTAAAATAAAAATAATTAGACCCAATTAGTAGTATAATTAAGAGACTTTTAATGGCATAATTAATAATTTTTGTTTCATTATAGTGTTTTTAAGTTTGAAAATATGAATTTATTCTAATTTTTTATTTTTCAAAATTTAATAAAATAATTTAATAATTATAATTGACAAAGTATTATTACTATCTTAATATCCGTGTCCATTCTACCGGGCTCAAGTAGAAGGGGACAGAGGGAGTATCTAAATTGATTCAACTTGGAGATCCAATAATATAATAATCCAATAAAAACGAAGACAAAAGTGAATGAATTAATGCCCAAAAATAATTATTTACTCTTACTTTCTAAAAATAATATATTAGTACTACTTTAATGCATATTATACGATAAGTGAATGAATTAATGGGTACCCAACTTACTGCTTTCTAAAAATATATAGTAGGAGTACTTTGCTTTGATACGTTTCATATATACTTTGATAATTGATAATATTGATACACAAGAGAGAGAGAGAGAGAGAGAGAGCGCTCCTACCTGTCGCCGTGGATTCAGCCAACGGCCCAAGTCGCGAGATGCAGGCTGTAGCCGAGAGAGGATGGCAACGGTGATGGCTGGGGCTGGCAGCGCGAGGATGGACGGAGTCGCGACTTAGAGAGTTAGGGTAGAGTACGTTTTCAATTTGGGAATTTTAATTTTATGTCCAAAATCTATACAATATATCTCATATATAAAAGCTCAATTGTTAACAAAACTTACATCTATGCCATTTTTTCTTCAAAAATAATTATCTATTGTTCAATAGTTTTAGAATGATGATTTATAAAGATTTGTGAATGGTCTAATGGATTTGGTAATAAGTGTATCTTAATTGTAAATTGTATTTCATTATTTGCTAACGTATTTATTTTTTCATTAAATTATTCTATTAATTGCTTTATTTTGCTATATCCATATGTTTATACTCCCTCCGTCCCGTCGAAATGACTTGATTTCTTTTTGGCACGGGATTTAAGGAGGGAGTATTTAATTCGTAAAGTGTGTTTGATAATTAAAGTTTTGAATTTTTTATAAATATATTTAATATTAAATAAATATTTCAAGGAAAACAAGGTCATTAATTAATTTTTTTATTCATTAATTAATTTTTTTAATTCACTAATTATTTCCTTTTCAGGAAACAAGGTCATTTCGATAGGACGGCTCAAAAAGGAAAATAAGGCCATTTCAGCGAGACGGAGAGAGTATTTGTTTTACCAATTCTATTTTTTATTGATAATTTGTGTAAAAAACACAGTACTTATTTTTATTATATTTACATTATGTCATCAGTTAGAAACTATATTGCATATATTATTCATAATTTTATTACCAAATTCATAATAAAAACATAGAATATGATAATTAAAATTTTAATTCAATAAATTTCATAGTGTATAAAAAAATTTCTAACTTTCAACATAATATCAGTATGTATTGAATTCAATATTTGTAATCTAATTTAGCTCTAAATTCGTCTAGTCATCCAAATCACGTATGGAAACAGCCTAGTTAACGTAAATATCGATTAAAACATACCTAGAGACTAATTAAACTTTAATATGATCAATAGTTAGGATGTCGCTAGTGCTAGTCGGATTAGCATTAGTCGGGTCGGTGAGGTGCCGCCTAGCGCCTAGGCGGGGACTAAGCAGACCTAGGCGGGGACTTTTAGAACACTGAGTACTATATCCTATAGAAAGCTTATATTTCTATTAGATAAATATTTAAAATTATAATTCATCCACCCACCAATAGTGCATGAAGCCGATGAGGGGTCCATAGCACGGATTTCTATCATTATTTGTTAGTCAATTAATCCTATGACATTTTAATTAGCGGGATATGGTTAATTAGTAGGTTAGGATTAAAAATTAATTATAATATTTACTAATAGATAATGAGCTTATAGAAGTTTGTGTCATGGATCCCGTGTCACACTCTTACTGGACAAAGAGAGTAAAAATTCATATCTTCTGTGCAACACACGGGCGCAATACTAGTTAACTCTTAAATTGCAAATTAAACTGCCCAGTCTGACTCGGAGCCTGTTTAGCCCGCCCAGCCGACTGAGCCACCTAGCACTAGGGATGGCAATAGGCCGGATTTGGCTTGTTCCAGATCCAGATCCGTTAAAAAAAAATAATAATAGTCCGGATCCGTCGGGTCCAAAAAATCGAGATCCAGATCCAGATCAAGATCCATTGGATCCACGAATCTACGGATCTGGACCGGATCCACAATCTTTTATCCTAAAAAATGATTTTTTAATAATAAAAAAATTATAGTGCAATAATAATCGTAATAATCCCACGGACATAAATAACAATCCCAAATTAAAATATCTCCCAAGTATATAGATTAAAATTCAAATTAAAATAATAACAAAATATAATATATGTAATATATAATATATATATATTGAACGGATCCATGGACAAGATCTGGACCGGATCCGATTCTAAAAATTACAAATCCAGATCTAGATCTGAAAATTAGCTATTAGATCCGGATCCGGTCTAGATCCATCGGGTCTAAATTTTAGAAGACCCAGATCCGTAAAATCAGATCTGGACCACCGGATCTGGACCGGGTCTTGGATCCATTGCCATCCTTACCTAGCACCGACTACCACCGCCTAACCCGCCTAACTCCGACTAGTCGCCGAGTAGGCGGCCTGGCTTGCATCCGAGCGCCTAGAGAGAGCCGATTACATGAAAATCGGGTTGGCCAAGCTCTGATCAGCGCTTAGGACAACTACAATGGATAGCCCCATTTTGGGCTCCATAAATTGCCACATGGATAAGAGCTTCAAAGTTAAAATATTCTACAATGATGGGCTATTATTGTAGGGCTCTATTACTATTTGTTGGGTCTCACCTTGTTAAATTCAATTAATTTATTATTATTATTAAGTGTGTAGTTTATCTATTTTTATTTTGTGATTAATTTCAATAGTGTTCAATTGAATTATTATTTTTTTGTATGACTTATTTTTTTTTATAATACTACTTCCGTCTCAAGTATTCCGACACATTTTATTATTTGATACCTCGTATGTGAATATAAAAGGTGTCGAAATACTTGAGACGGAGGGAGTAGTAATTATTAAATAATTTTACTAATATACGGAGTATTTATTTATTGTATTCGAAAATATAATTTATTTGAGAAAAAAATAGATAATGTTCATAAACTTGAATAATCATACAAAGTACAATACTTGGATTAGGGAAAAGAAAATACAGAATAAAGCAAATAACTTATCACAATAATTGAAAATGAAAAAAATTACAAGTTAAACAAATCAAATCACTCATCACCGGAATTTATGTTGCATGTATCTTCAAGAAAAAAAAATGAAAGAATTTTGCATGCAAAATTATTGAAAAGCAAATAATGGAGTTGCTTTAACGAAAAAGAACATGAAAGAAGGAAAATCAGAGAAAAAAAAGAAAAAGAAAAAGGAATGCATGGAAAATGGGAAAAGGTTTGAAAAGTCAAATAATGCTCAGGGGTGGATGTAAGTATCCTTGTATTTTTGGCATTAACTACCTATTACACTCCTATTTAGGGATGTCAATGGGCCGGCTTTAGACCGGATCCGGCTTGCTCCAGATCCAGATCTTAAAAAAAAAATTGGTCCGAATCCGGTCAGATCTATCGGGTCCAAAAAATCGAGATCCAGATCCAGATCCATCGGATACATGGATCTACGGATATGGACCCGGATCCATAATTTTTATCCTAAAATGAATTTTTTAAATAATAAAAAAAACTATAGTGCAATAATAATCATATTAAGTTTCGATGATAAATCTAACGAGTTGTAAAAATCCTAAGTACATAAATAACAATCCCAAATTAAAATATCTCCCAAGTATATATTCCATTCCAAATTAAAATAATAACAAAATATATATAATATATGTAATATAATATAATATATATTGAACGGATCCATGGACCGATCTGGACCGGATCCGGTTTTAAAAATTTCAGATCCAGATTCGAAAATTAACTATTAGATCCGGATCCGGTCCAGATCCATCGGGTCCAAATTTTAGAAGATCCAGATCCGTAAAATTGGATTTGGACCACCGGATCTGGACCGGATCCTAGATCCATTGCCATCCCTACTCCTATTATTATTGTTATATTTTAAATACATCAAAAATACATATATAAAATTTAAAATAACATAATATAAATGATAATTTGGTACTCTACATTGAAAATAATATATTTAATTATGATCCTGATAAAACTATTATCCATAAGTCTCAGAATATGACTGATATTCGGGACCGATTATAAATTAGATTTTTATGAATATAATTCATTATAATTTTTGACCCCCCTTACTTAAAATCCCGCGTCTGCCACTGATAATGTTGCTCGTATCACCATCGTTCCACCGTGCATGATACTCGCTGTATGATTTGTCCACATGCGAGTGCATTGCACACGCCTGTCTAAAAAAATTTCAAGAGCCCGGGCTCTTGCAGGAGAGCTTGGGCTCGAAAATTTGGACTCCTCAATGATGTTTATTTTTAAGAGCTGGCTCTATACTTGCCACGTACATAAGAACCTTACCATTGTAGTTGCACTTAGGCGGCTGCCTAGCCCGATTTTTAGAAAACATTGATTTTATCGCCCCTTATATTTTAGGGAAAATAGGCAAAAATAGACATTTTGAGATAGTAAAGATAAATAATAGTCACTAGGATAAAAAAAGATAAAAAAATAAACACTCTTACCATAATACCCCTCCCTTTGCCGATTCACGAATTTTTGGTTCATTTCTGTAATAGCCCTGAAAATCCATACTAGAAAATTTCGAGCTTCTTGAAATTTTCTTTAATTAAGTGTCGAGCTTATTCTACTATTATTATTACTAGCAAAATAATTATCTATTATTTCTTAATTAAGCTCGACGAACTATGAGTTGATCGTATTGGCTATTTAAAGAATGTAGCATGAGAAGTTATATAGCAAGAGATTCAGCAAATATAGATGTTATAGAGACCTTAATTAAATTCCGGAACAAGTCCAAACTTTTAAGTGTTGCGAACCGAGCATCGCGGTAGACTCGAATGTGAGTATTTGAAGGCAAGAGATTATATTTCCCAAGATGTGATTGATGATCATGAGATCAATTATTTTATGTGCTTAAAGATTAACATGTGAATGGTGTGCCTACGTGAATAATTATTTGCTTGATTTAATGTGTGCAAGAATTGTTATGTGAAGTGACTAAGAGTCACTCTAAATTGATGGTGTACAATTAATTGACACCATATGTATTTTTATACATTACTATATGGTCAAATGTGTATAATTATTATACACATAGTGGTGTCACACCGCTTCTATATTTACTAGGTGTAGAAATTCTCCGCTAGAAAATATAATATATAATAGCATATCACTTCCTATAATTAATGTTGTTCTTACTTGGAGTTCAAGAATGTATAAGAGAGAATGGATGTGACATGAGGGGTGTTATGTCATAAGAATATAATGACTATTAGGTGAAAGAGTACATACCAAGTATCATCAAGTGGAGGAATATAGTATGGATATATGCATCACATAAGTATATTATTATGATATTATTGTATCTTAGTAAATAAATATAAATAGCTAAAATTAGAGGAAAAATCCTCATTCTTCAACCTCCCACTCTCTCACTAGAATTTGAAGAGTGAGAAGCTCTCACTTCTCACCTCAAACAACCGGCCACCCTTCTCCCTCTTCCTCTCCAATCGCCACCGTGAACCACCGACCGGAAATTTCATCCGGTGGCGGCGGCACCTCCGATCACCCCCGAACTATCCCCTACCTCATTTTTTGTCCTCTAGAACGAGAATATGGCCTCCATTTTTCCATCCAAGGGCTGCAAGTAAGGCATGCAAGGCTTCATACTTTCAATGTCAACATAAGCTTGAGCTCTCTTTGCATTTTTAGGTACAACTCTTCCTCCTCTATCCTTCTACGCATGATTCTAGGCAAGATATGGAGATTTAATGGTGAATATTAGAGTTAAAGATTCGTTCTTATGTTGAAGAGTCATTGCATGTTCGATCCAACCTCATATTCATGCTCTACTCGATGTTTGCAACCCGTTTATGTAAAAATTGTCAATGTTCTTCGGTTGGATCTCTTGAAACCCTTTGGATCGAGCCTACCTTAGCCTCTGTATATGTTGCTCCCTTGTTATTATTGATGAATTCATGCAAGATATGATGATTAAGATTCTCTATGATGCTGATTTTGTTCAAAAATTTAAAGAGAAACACTATGTCCAATTTCCAGATTCCAGCCGCCGACTTCTAAGCTTGATATCTCAAAAACCGTTAATCTTATGAGCTTGATTCTTTTTCCATGTGAAAATAGATTGTCTCAGGTTTCTATACATAGGTCACACGCCCAAATCCATGACCATATGAGCCCGTAGTGATCCCTTCAAAGTTTATATGTCATTCTGCCGAAACTGAAATGTCCCAGCTGCCAAGTTATCTTTAATCGTTTATATGGGCCACTTGCGTTTCTTTTCTGATTGTAAGCGTGAGTCATGAAATTGTTCCATACATTCTATGCTTCAGTTTGATAGCCTACAGAGCCCCTGATGTTGAATATTGAATGAGATACAGCCTTCCAAAGTCAGTATAGTGAACTTGTCCTGTTTTAGTTTCCAGAATCTATGTCCTGGATTGATACGTGTATTTCTCTCCACTCCTTTGAGATAAAAATCTAGAATTAAATTATGTTGTAGCTCTGTGTCTTTTTTTCCAGATTGATAAGCCATGTTGTGTTTCACTTAGCCATTTATGAGAAACAATTATTCTCCTAAAGTGTCGCAGAACTATATTTTATTGTTGAGCCGACCCAAAGATGGATTCATGGTTTCTGATATACTCATCTCCCGACATGAAATTAATTCCATTAGAAGGGTTAGCTTCTTTTCTTTCCATTCATATGTCTTACACCTCCATTGATGATCAGTTGTTCAAGTTGTAACCAAATCTTCCAAGCATGGCAATTCTATCTAACCTTGTTTCAAGTGTTCAACTCCTATCCATCTTTGAATCATGAATATTCTTGATCTAGCTTTGATAATTGACTCTTCAAGCTCATGGATGATATGTATTCATCCTCAATTCATTCTCACACGCCCTCAGTCATGAGATCAAGTAATTATACATGAAATAAGATAAGAGTCATAAGATGAAGACTAAGTACATAAGGGACTAAGTTACTAAGAAAGGCTAAGCATAAGCAAGGGTATAAGTTAATACATACTTATAAATTAGTACTAACCTAATATACTTGTAAATAGGTTACTAGCTACGGAGTCAAGGCGACGTGGGAAGCCAAGGAGTTTTGTTTGCTTGCTTGCTTAATTGCTTCCAAATGGTGGACTTTACTTTCTATAAAATACAAATGCGCTCGATTCCATGATTATTTAAAAGCATGATTATTGCATGAAGATATATATTTTAAATGTGGACATGCCTAGCTTTTAACATGCATGCACAACCAGTCTACAAACAGCAGAACGATATCGGCCCTACTGAATCGAGATGTCAGTTGGGGTGTGTACACAAGAATGGTAAGGTGCTCGAGAGGGTGGCCAACCTCTCGGCACATCTATTTCCTATAGACTTGGTATTCATATTTAATTATTTGTTCGACATATGTTGAAGCATGAGCATATGGAATCTTAAGAACATGCAAATTATGTTTTCAAAATGTAACTCCGGTTCTTTTCCCAAAACCCCTGAGTTTGCTTTAATTGGGCAAGTCTACGTGTATAGCCCTAAGTGGCATTGCTTTTGGGTGACGAGCTCACTCGGTACAATCAATGTATTGATGCCCTGTACGTATTTCCAAACGTGTAGGTTGACTGGAAGCAATGGGATGAAAGGGAGGCGAGCCAAGGATTGGGATATTATGCTTGTAACCCCGTGACATGTGTCTCCATACACGTGTCACAACTATGCTTCCGCAATCAGAGTTAAGACGTTATTAAGAAGTAAGATAAGTAGATGTTAAGATGTTTGCCAATGTAAATGATTAAGTTAAAGACGTGTAGTAAGAGTAAATTGTATATTGAGTACATATCCTCCTTCCTTTGTTGTATTAATTCTTTCTTCATTAAGTGTCATAATTATTTAAGCAAAGTGATTCGGAGTGTCAAAGATGTAACTAAGCCTAGCCTCCTTCCCTTCTTGATCCTCTTTCACTTAGCCCTTGAATTTCTCTCTTGATAATACATCTTCCATCTTCAATTGTCTAATTCCTTCATTAATCACAAGCAAGAGGTAAGTTCAATGATTGTTCATCAGCCCCTTTTTCGTACCACCCGTAGCGCACTGGTTTCTGAGGCACATTTTTATATGCCCTGGGGGTCAGGGTGTAACAGAATGGTATCAGAGCAGTTCGTGCTCTGAGACTGTGTCTTCTTTCTATGTCTTGTCTAATTAGTTCCATTAGACTGATGTAAGAAGAATAATATCCTAAGGCTCAGTGCTCTTTCATCCTCAGCTTTCAGGTAAAGTGTTTTAATAATAAAAATCTTTCGAATTTTAAAGTTTTAAAAATTGAGTTGTCGCAATATATGATTATGTGAAACGATAGGTGCTAAGCTACGTATATGATTGAATTATGTGAATGATTATATGCTCATGATAAAATGATAAAGCATGTTAAGATCTCCGGAGATGCATGAATTTGTGAATGTTTATGATGATTGACGTGTGAATGCTCGTTATGTGTAATGAACTATGCGATTGATATGAGTATACTATGCATAGACACTAGCATGACGTGAAAAGTGCGATTAGATTGTTTGATGTATGTCATGAAGCATGCTCATTATGCGATGATTAAACGCTATAAGTATGATGAATGTTATAAGACGTATACATGCTAATGATGATAGGATTTCAACAAAGGAAGTAGGTGATTAAGCTATAGCATGCTAGTGAGGGCAATAGTGCTCCTTCACTCATACGAGATACGATTACGTATGATTAGATAAGATGATTCCATCTAAGATAAGAAGCATGATGTAGACCACGACGCTCACGAGAAAAACATGCTATGACTGAGAACGCATAGATAATATGAAAGGAACGACCCTAGTAGGAATGAGACAAAGTTTAGAAGAAAGCCTAGCGCTGACAACATTCAGTTAAGATACGATTTAAAAACCCGAGTATGTCATCACCATCACCCCTGGCTGGAATCATATTAGCTTTCAACCATGGTTGATTCAATGATTGATAATCTTCATGAGACCGGTCTTTCAAATCCCGCACCATCTTTGATTCTAGATTAGTGCTAGAGTCTTGATAGACATGATGAGTTGTTTCATTCTCGAACAATAATTTTTTGTATATTTCATCGTATCCTTAAAAGTAGTTCCTTGATGAACTATAGTAGACGCATTAATGAGAGATTATTTCCTTTAAGGAAGCTATTCTTGACAGTCATTCCTTGAATGCAAGGAACTAAGCTTGCAATCTAATCGGCCGACTTCAATTTGTCTTCATTTAATTCAACCGACTTCATATTTAGATCCTGAGAGGGTCAATCCCACTTGCTGACCAGATAATCTAATGTGGGTCTATTTTCTCATCCAACTTTGATTCCTTCAATTCCATGTTGCCTCTTGGTCGAATCTAATAAGGACCAAGTGTTTGTTCCTTTAGCATCGATGATCATTTAAACGGCTCTTTGCCCTAATGTCTGTAAGTTTTGGTCAATCCCTTCCCTTGTATTACATGAAATTGATCAATTCCGAATTGTTGGAATTATTAGCTGGCCAAATTATGAGAAGTTATTCAGCCTATTATGAGTTATCATTGATAACAAGCTGGTTCTCATGCAATTATGCTAAGAAAATTTCCAAGTTATAGCTAGCAAACCATGCTAATAGACTTTCAGCCAGTCATGTGAGTGATTGGTGGAGCTAAGGTATATGATGCCTACCCGAGAAAGTTATAGTTGCGCTAGCAAAATTTTAAAAGCAAGGAAAAACAACCTAGAAAGGCTTAAGATAGAGACCAAAGAAAGCACGAAAGTATACCCACTTATACCAAGAGAAGACTTGGATTTTAGTACATTATCATCACGTCTGGCTGGAATTACACTTGCTTCCAACAACGTCGCTTCAAAGATTAATAATTCTTGTGAGACTAATTTCTCAAGTTTCATTTCATCCTCAATTCTAGAGTAATGTGAGAATCTTGATATGCATGATGGTTTATTCTCTTCTTGAGTAATAGTTGTTAATTTAAACCATCTCATCCTTGGAAGTTGCTCCATATTTGGACTATCGAAAACGTATTCATTTGAGATCATCAATCTTGAGAAAGCCATTCTTGGCAGCCATCCCTTGAGTGTAAAGACTAAGGTCGCATTCCAATATGTTGAATCCATTTTGTTTCCAACCCGACCTGATCAAATTCATATTCGGACCCAAGTAAACACTTTTGAATTCCTTCTCCACCTAGTTCTGATTTTTTCATGATCAGACTGCC
This sequence comes from Mentha longifolia, assembly GCA_001642375.2. Classification (NCBI taxonomy): domain Eukaryota; kingdom Viridiplantae; phylum Streptophyta; class Magnoliopsida; order Lamiales; family Lamiaceae; genus Mentha; species Mentha longifolia. The sequence goes on along the minus strand of CM038117.1, from coordinate 36,671,188 downwards.
TAATGGCTAAAATTGATAAGAACCTTTATTGCTTGATCAGTAAGAGGAATGATTTTCTCTGACTTCGAACTTGATGTTCATTTAGAAGGTTCATCGTCCTAATGTTTGTAAAGTTTTGGCCAATTCTTCACTCGTTGAACGAGAACTTGATAAATTCAGACTTGTGGAATTTCAGCTGGCCTAACTATGAGAATCTGTGCAACCTAATATTGATTATCCTTAATGGTAAACCAACCCTTGTACTCTGGTACAAGGGGACTGTTAAATCATATCTTTGTAATCTACATGAATAGATTTTGAATCCAGCAAGATGAGTGATTGATGACGATGAGATAGATGATACCTAGAGAGACCCTAAAGGGGGTAAGATAGAGTTTAAAAGAAAAGATAAATTATACCTGCTCGTCATCAAGCTATGAATAGTAAACTAATAATGTACATGTATAAATGAATATATGTACATATGTACTTGTGTACATATCGATAAGTATTGATGCTCTGCTATATGGGATGTCTTGCAATTGCCATCAATCGATTGCCAATAGGCCAACATGACGCTGACATTAAGCCGCAACCTCGTGAATGAGAGTCTGATTTGACTACCGTAACGTTCGAAAATGAAGAACCTAACACAAATGATGTAGACGATCACCATGAACAAATGGTGGAAGAACTAAACGATAGCAATAGAGGCCTCATAGGTGAGGACAAAGAGGAGACGAACATTGACTATGTATTCGATCCTATAGAACATTTGATTCGTAAATTGAGACATACTCCCTCCACATTCCATCAACCATCTATAGCAAGTTATGACGATAAAGCGAGTAAGAGTACATGTCATTTGGTACCAAAACCATAGAGTTGAAGAGACCTAGTATTGTAAGAAACATTGACGCATTATAGGCAGACCTTAGATGGCGGATCTTATTTGTCTTGATCTAAGCCCTCAAATGAGGCAATTTTCTAAATTATGTATGCAACTTTTATTGAAGTAATCCTTTCGCCAACATCTTTATTAACTGATTATGACCAGATGTTTAAAATTGAAATTTTGATAATTTTCTTGATAACCCTATTTCCTTCCAAAATTATTTCTAAAACCATAAATTATCTTGACTTCTTTTCAGAACCATTTAGTTTATTTCGAACTGGCCATAACAATTGATTTGTTTCTTGAACTCAAGATCCATGTTAGCATCTTTTACAAATCATTTCATTTTAGTTATGATGTTACTTGGTCATTCGAGACTAAGCTACTCCTATAAAGAACTCTTAAATTAACTTAAGTAGCTCCATCTTGCCGTATTGTTCACGGTTAAGAGAAGTCATTTCGATAAAGAAGATCTAGCCATTTGAATTAAGACGTCGCTTTGAGCCAATTTCTTCCCTAAAGCAATATTCTTCCTTGATTATACCGCCATGATACATCCAATTAGAATCAGTAAGATAGATGACGAACGAAGTATTGAGGAGATGAATTAGAGTGGCGCGGCAGAAGCGTGGTGGGTCATAACCAACAACGACTAACAATCATGTACAATGTGTACCACACGGGGCGAACATGAAAGAAAAGAGTATGAACATGTTCCACAACGAATTAAGACAAGAAATATGCGCTAGAATAACTAGACGGTCTTAATATTAGCAACGAAGAATGCCAACATATCAAGATAACGATCCATGAGAGAAAAATGATGGCAATCAACCACTTATTGGTTTCATACTTTCAATCTCGATCAAGTCAGACAACGACACGCTTGGATCCCAATCTAATGCCATATGTCTGTAATGCATAGATATAGCTCTCTCAAACGTGCGCATAAAGATAAAGCTAATAGCAAAGGATACAACTCCATACTACAAGTTGACGCGATAGCAAGTGATAGAAGCATAGTGGGATCGAATTCTTCCGAAATTGACGTTACAAATGATCGAAAGTCACGAGCATAATGACTATGTTTTATATGACGAACAACACTAACGTAAAATGATACCCTTGAAGGGTCTTATTGCGAAGGTTGTTAAGTCAAATAGAATTGATGTGGCAATACCACTTGAAACGATAACAAAATAGGGGGGGGGGGTTAATTGCCATAACGATTAATTTATAAGCTAGATATAAATGAGATAGCTAGACTCATCAATGAGATGAGCAGTTTAAGAAGAGCTATAGTATGTTATGTATTACGAGATTAAATGATGCTGAGAAACTCAAGTAAGTAAAGCTCTTATAAACGGCCCAATGGTCAGTTAACACTTCTATGAGGTTATGATAAGAAGTAAATTTAAGACACGATGTTAATTACGAATAACTATTATGAGATATGAGTAAATATATGGCTATCGAATGAGATAGTCGATAACGATGTGATGTATGTACGATAGTCGATAACGTTACAGCATGGGTACAACTATCGAAATGATAGCCAATAGATAAGAAGAATATACATACATTAGAATGATGATCGTTGTACGTGCAAGCTACGGCCATAATGCGATGATCGAAAGACCGACGATGATGTCCACCACGTTACGAGCCATAAAGTACACGAAACAGACGGGCTAGCAAGACTTATGCATATGAGATTGAATAACTACACGGTATGCTGACAACAACGATAACAAAACATGATCAAGATACGAAGTTCTTTACCACTTGAAACGAGCCTCAACAAGAATTTAACGCAAACTCTTATTAAGTGGGTAGTGCTACACACATGTTAGTTTACAACTAGCAAGGTGTTCTCACCTTTCGAGCCTAGAATCATTTAGGAATGAATCACGATGTTAGGTTATAAATGAACGGGCAATTAACCTAAGACTGAGCCCACGACAATCGCAATGACCAAGATCACGGGAAACACCTCACTAAGACGAGACACCAAGGGCCGGGCACGATCAACCCTTAGCACGATACTTCCAACGCAACTTGAATTTAACTAGAATGCAAAATAAATGACATATAGGAATTTACGATGCCGCTAAGCGATAATATTAAGGCCAACCACATGAATGAGCTACACGCTCGAGAGAAATGTCTGCCTATGAATAGAAACGGCTATTAGCATTACATCTTAGAGACTAGACCTTCAATTCTCAAGGATTTAAGAGCAGCAAGAGAACGATAGATCCTAGCATGAATGTTGAAAACATAGATTATCGACAGCGACAAGAAGAAGATTGACGTAATGTTAACTCCGGGAGGACTAAGTTAAAAGCAAACCAGCTGACATGATTTAAGACGACTAGAGAAGGGCAAACGAAGAAACGAAATTGAAGCTAACGCCGCAATGATGATAAGAGTTCAACAGAACTGCACGAGACATGATGATAGAACCTAGCATGATAAGAAGCTTTATAGAACGGTATGAATGTTCCCGGAAGGGAGATAAGTTTAGCTATTTTAACACGCCATCAGCTTTCGGCGCACTCATCATGAGTTGAAGACATACGATTATGATTAATACATTAAACGCCATATATAAACAAACGAGAGCCAGGTGGGAAGAATGAAGAAAAGCAAGAATGTATCCCACGGTAATGAAGGGAATGTGTCAAGCACAACTCGAGCCCAAACGCACCCGCTAGACGAATGATGATAGAGGCACAACGGTGCCGCAAAGAATCACAAGAACAGTTTAAGAACGGATGTAAGCTACCCATCCCAGCATTCACGTTAGAGGGTACGAATTTCGAGGATGAAATTCTTGTTAAGTGGGTAATATTGTAACAGCCTTGAAAATCCATACTAGAAATTTCGGGCTTCTTGAAATTTTCTTTAATTAAGTGTAGAGCTTATTCTACTATTATTACTAGCAAAATAATTATCTATTATTTCTTAATTAAGCTCGACGAACTACGAGTTGATCGTATTGGCTATTTAAAGAATGTTAGTATGAGAAGTTATACAGCAAGAGATTCCAGAAATATAGATGCTATAGAGACCTTAATTAAATTCCAGAACAAGTCCGGACTTTTAAGTGCTGCGAACCGAGCATCGCGGTAGACTCGAATGCGAGTATTTGAAGGCAAGGGATTATATTTCCCAAGATATGATTGATGATCATGAGATCAATTATTTTATGTGCTTAAAGATTAACATGTGTATGGTGTGCCTACGTGAATAATTATTTGCTTGATTTAATGTGTGCAAGAATTGTTATGTGAAGTGACTAAGAGTCACTCTAAATTGATGGTGTACAATTAATTGGACACCATATGTATTTTTATACATTACTATATGGTCAAATGTGTATAATTATTATACACATAGTGGTGTCACACCGCTTCTATATTTACTAGGTGTAGAAATTCTCCACTATGAAATATAATATATAATAGCATATCACTTCCTATAATTAGGGCTTGTTTGATAGGCTATATAAAGCCTATTATTGTATAATAGTATGACTTTGACTAATGTTTGGTAGGCTATATTAGTTAAACATAAGGCCCTATGCTAAGTAAAATACCTCTACTAAAATACTATTTCCTCACTCATATTTAACTCACCCTACCCCCCATTTAAGTAATATGGATTTGCATAGTAAAATCATATTGCCCATTTTAGCCCCCAAAAAATATAAATAAATCAATAATTAAAGAAAATAAAGATATATTTATAATTTAATAAAAAGTACAAGGTTATTTTAGAAATTATACAAGTTAATACAGAGCTTAATGTATGCTACCAAACACTTGTTATAATTGTACATAGATTTTAGTAATGCTACCAAACACTTACATATATTAGCTATATAGGTTTATTCTCTACTATTTACCTTGATACTATTAATATAGACATTACTAGATTAATTACCAAACATGCACTTAATGTTGTTCTTACTTGGAGTTCAAGAATGTATAAGAGAGAATGGATGTGACATGGGGGGTGTTATGTCATAAGAATATAATGACTATTAGGTGAAAGAGTACATACCAAGTATCATCAAGTGGAGGAATATAGTATGGATATATGCATCACATAAGTATATTATTATGATATTATTGTACCTTACTAAATAAATATAAATAGCTAAAATTAGAGGAAAAATCCTCATTCTTCAACCTCCCACCCTCTCACTAGAATTTAAAGAGTGAGAAGCTCTCACTTCTCACCTGAAACAACCGGCCACCCTCCTCCCTCTTCCTCTCCAATCGCCACCGTGAACCACCGGCCGGAAATTTCATCCGGTGGCGGCGGCACCTCCGATCACCCTCGAACTATCCCCTACCTCATTTTTCGTCCTCTAGAACGAGCATATGGCCTCCATTTTTCCATCCAAGGGCTGCAAGTAAGGCATGCAAGGCTTCAAACTTTCAGTGTCAACATAAACTTGAGCTCTCTTTGTATTTTTAGGTATAACTCTTCCTCCTCTATCCTTCTACGCATGATTCTAGGCAAGATATGGAGATTTAATGGTGAATATTAGAGTTAAATATCCGTTCTCATGTTGAAGAGTCATTGCATGTTCGATCCAACCTCATATTCATGCTCTAATCAATGTTTGCAACCCGTTTATGTAAAAATTGTCAATGTTCTTCGGTTGGATCTCTTGAAACCCTTTGGATCGAGCCTACCCTAGCCTCTGTATATGTTGCTCCCTTGTTATTCTTGATGAATTCGTGAAAGATATGAAATTAATTCCACTAGAAGGGTTAGCTTCTTGTCTTTCCATTCATATGTCTTACACCTCCATTGATGATCAGTTGTTCAAGTTGTAACCAAATCTTCCAAGCAAGACAATTCTGTCGAACCTTGTTTCAAGTGTTCAACTCCTATCCATCTTTGAATCATGAATGTTCTTGATCTAGCTTTGATAATTGACTCTTCAAGCTCATGGATGATATGTATTCATCCTCAATTCATTCTCACATGCCCTCAGTCATGAGATCAAGTAATTAAACATGAAATTTGATAAGAGTCATAAGATGAAGACTAAGTACATAAGGGACTAAGTTACTAAGAAAGGCTAAGCATAAGCAAGGGTATAAGTTAATACATACTTATAAATTAGTATTAACCTATTATACTTGTAAATAGGTTACTAGCTACAGAGTCAAGGCGACGTGGGAAGCCAAGGAGTTTTGTTTGCTTGCTTGCTTAATTGCTTTCAAACGGTGGGCTTTACTTTTTAGAAAATACAAATGCGCTTGATTCCATGATTATTTAAAAGCATGATTATTGCATGAAGATATATGTTTTAAATGTTGGACTTGCCTAGCTTTTAACATGCATGCACAACCAGTCTACAAACAGCAGAACGATATCGGCCCTACTTAATCGAGATGTCAGTTGGGGTGTGTACACAAGAATGGTAAGGTGCTTGAGAGGGTGGCCAACCTCTCGGCACATCTCTTTCCTGTGGACTTGGTATTCATATTTAATTATTTGTCCAGACATATGTTGAAGCATGAGCATATAGAATCTTAAGAGCATGCAAATTATGTTTTCAAAATGCAACTCGGGTTCTTTTCCCAAAACCCCTGAGTTTGCTTTAATTGGCCAAGTCTAAGTGTATAGCCCTAAGTGGCATTGCTTTTGGGTGACGAGCTCACTCTGTATAATCAATGAACTGATGCCCTGTACGTATTTCTAAACGTACAGGTTGACTGAAAGCAATGGGATGAAAGGGAGGCGAGCCAAGGATTGGGATATTATGGTTATAGCCTCGTGACATGTGTCTCCATATATGTGTCACAACTATGCTTCCGCAATCAGAGTTAAGAAGTAAGATAAGTAGATGTCGAGATATTTGCCAATGTAAATGATTAAGTTAAAGACGTGTAGTAAGAGTAAAGTGTAAATTGCGTACATATCCTCCTTCCTTGTTGCATTAATTCTTTCTTCATTAAGTGTCATGATTATTTAAGCAAAGTGATTCAGAGTGTCAAAGATGTAACTAAGCCTAACCTCTTTCTCTTCTTGATCCTCTTGCACTTAGCCCTTGAATTCCTCGCTTGATAATACATCTTCCATCTTCAATTATCTAATTCCTTCATTAATCACAAGCGAGAGGTAAGTTCAATGATTGTTCATCAGCCCCTTTTTCGTACCACCCGTAACGCACAGGTTTCCGAGGCACATTTTTATATGCCCTGGGGGTTGGGGTGTTAAATTTCATAGGTTACTCACAAAAAATTCCTGAATTCACGAATTGAATTCGTGAATTACTCACAAAAACTGCCTTAATTCACGAATTGAATTCATGAATTGCTTACATAAAATGTCTGAAGTCTCGAATTGAATTGTGGTAACGGTGCAAACTAGCCACTTAAGAGTAGAAAAACAAAAAAATAGTCATCAACTTATAATCATATAAAAACTAGCCACCTTTACATTTTTGCCCTTCATGAAATATAAATAAAAATAAAATAAAACAAAAACATAAAAAGAAAAAGAAAACCCTACCGACGCATCCCCCCATTTTTTTCTTTTTCTTCTTTCTTCTCCATTTTTTCTTCTCATGTTTTCTTTTCCATTTTCTATTGTTCTGCATCTTATCTGTAGTCGAAATACACCAGACACATTGAAAAGCTTGTACTGCACAAATTAATTCAAACCAATCAAAATCCACGACAAAATGAGCATAACCAAACTGAATCCGCATAAATTAGCTAATTCACTCATACTAAAGTCCTTAATTCATCAACTCCTCGAACTCGAAGTACGTTAAAGCCGCAATTAGAAGAAAACTACTACCGGAAAACACAGATCGGAGATGGACATGATGATTTTTCATACCCGAAACATGGCGCCAAAGACGCCGAGCACAACAGCGATGAAGCCGGAGGGGTCGACCCCGCCGCCTTTCAGTTGTCACCATCCCTTAGTCGTCCACCGCCATCTCTCCCCATTCATCTGCTAACGCCGCCGCTCGCCGGATCTGCTGCTCTCCGTCTCTCTCTTATCGGGATCGAATGAGATCTATTCATGCCTGACCGTGCTCGATCGAGCTTCAATATATCAAGCACGAACGGGCTTGAATGAGATCGATCGAGCCTCAATATGTTGGACATGAACAGGCTCGATCAAGCCTTTCTCAAGATCGATCGAGCCTCAATGTGTTGGATATGAACTGGCTAGATCAAACCTTCCTCATGATCGATCAAGCCTTGTGTTGGTCTCGAACGGGCTCGATCGAGCCCGTGTGTCGGGCTCGATCGGTCTCATTAAGGGTATTTTTGTCTTATTATGTAAAAGTGGCTAGTTTTTATATATTTATAAGTTAGTGGCTAGTTTTTTCATCCACTATCCTAAATGACTATTTTACATTTTGTCCCAATTGAATTCGTAATTCGTGAATTAGTGAAGAAAAAAAGCAAATCATAATTTTTTTCGTGGATTTAATGGATTTCATGAATTGACGAATCTCAATTTGTGTATTGAAGAGCAAACGACAAAAAAATGAGAAAATTTGTGTATGTAATGTAACACCCCGGGCCCACGAGGGTCGGAGCCCGTTACGCTACGGTAGCACAATGGGCCCGTTAGCAACTACTTGGTGTTCGTCCTCGCTTTGCCAAAATGGTTAACCCAAGTTGCTAGAGAGTCCATTGAGCTCATACTTATACTGTGACATCCCATACTTATTCGATGTGGGATGTCACAATCTCCCCCCCCATTGAATACGCAACGTCCTCGTCGCGACTGACATTCAGGACTGCCCCCAGGGCCCATGGAGCTCGCCCGGGGTCGGCTCTGATATCATTATGTAATGCCTCGTGGGCCCAGGGCGTTACATGTAATGTGTATGTGTGTGTGCTGAAGAGAGTTGTGTGTATGTGTGCGTGAGTGTGTGTTGTGTATGTGAGTGATATGTGTGCGTGAGGGTGTGTGTTATGTGTGTATGTGTGTGTGTGTGTGATAGAGAGAGAGAGAGAGGGGCGTGAGGTGTTGTGTTTGTTGTTGCGTGAATGTGGCAAAAAACTTGATATGCTGTAATTTTTACTCATCTTCAACTCTCTCTCTTGAGTGCATTAATGGTTATGGCATCTGACTGTATGTGCTGTGTGTGTGAGTTATATGTGTGCGTGAGGGTGTGTGTTATGTGTGTGTGTGTGTGTGTGTGTGAGAGAGAGAGACAGAGAGATGGATAGATATGTTGGGTGTTCTGGGCGTGAATGTGTGTGCATGGCTGTTTTTTTTTTTTTTTTTTTTTTTTTTTAAGAAACATCACATATATATATAACAAATCAACCCCTTACGGGGGGAAGAACATTGTTTGTGGTGAGGATGAACTAAAAGTGCTCATCCTCCAAAGTACAACTCGATCACCTATGACAAAAAGCCCACTCAAGGGGGCATATATACAAACGAGCTAATGAGATAAAGAATGGAGCTCGACAAAAAATATGCACTAATATCTAACTGTGCAACCTGAAATTAGGATAACCAAGCTGGTCCATCCTAACCAGAGACAAAAAAGGCCTCGGGGCAGAGCTGGCGTCGAAGGTGGTCATCGTCTGAAGCCGATGACCGAGGCGTGCCATGTAGTCGGCCGGGCGATTGCCCTCCCGATGAATGTGAGAGATCCTAACATGTAACTCTCTGATCAGAAGGCGGATCCGAGTGATAGTGAAAGGGGTGAGCCCGGATCCATGGCGATCAGAGGAGAGCAGGGCCACAACAGCAGCAGCGTCGAGCTCGATCCACACGTGCGAGGAATGCTAGGAGGCAATGAGAAGGCCGTGGTAGACAGCCTGGAGCTCAGCATCAAAGCTCGAGGCTGCCTGGAGAGGCAGGCTGAAGGCAGACAGGAGCGAAGCACAGTGGTCACGAACCAAACCTCCACCGGCAGCTCTCATCTGTCCTCTGTCAAAAGAACCATTTGTGCTCAGCTTCACCCAGAGGGCTGGTGGAGGGCGCCAGAGAACCGGCGTCGACCGGAGAGGCCGCCTCACAGGGGAAAAAAATGGCATGAAGTCGACCTGCGGAGAGTAGGCGTTCCACTGCGCCTGCTCCACTGTGAAGGGGCGAGTTTCTTGGCCATAACCAAGAGCCGAAGATGCTGGATCACCTGCGAGATAATGTGGGAAGCAAGGAAAGGAACTCCATTGTGCTTGTGGTTGTTCCTTTATGTCCAGATAAACCATAATATAAGGCAGGGAATCAGAAAAGTGATGTGTGGTCGTGCGGTGTGTGAGGTGTGCGGTGTGCGATTTCTCCAAAAGGAGAGTGCATGTGCAATATCGGTGGTGAGTGGTGGTGTGAAGTGAAACCAGTGTGCAAAGTTTATCCAAACTTCCCTCACAATATCCCCGAAAAGAAAGAGGTGAGAGAAGGACTCAACGTGAGGAGACTGAGACAACAAGGACACATGGAAGCGATACGAGTACCCCGTGACTGGACCAAGATGTCAACCGGGATACGATGGTGTAAAAGGCGTCACAAAAAGAAAGAGATGTTTGGGGTGAGACAATCATTCCATAAAGCATGGAGAAGGGGCTGGCGAGGGGACCTCTGCCGAACCTCCTCCCAGGCAGAAGATAATGAAAACTCACCATGGGGGGTCAAATTCCACCGCATGACGTCCCGCTCTCCCCACAAGACTGGCGTCCGACTCAAGGAATCAACAAGCTCCTCGGCAATATGAAAATCATAAATATATGCATGCAATGCATGAACATGCCAAGAATGATGATGATGAAAATGAGACACAAACACGTTAGCAAAATACATATCATGACACAAATCAAACAAATGGGCATCCCCAAACCAGATATCATGCCAAAAAATGACCCGCCCAGGCCCCAAGATCCAACGAATATGTTGTTGGGCAAGAGCGCCCTCTCTATAGAGGCGCCTCCAAGTAGGACTATGATAGGAATGGAGAGGTCCGAGGCTAGGAAAATGAGGGTGACCATACTTGGAAGAAATGAACTGGGCCCAAAGAGAATCCTGAGCACGAAACCGCCACCACAACTTGAAGTTAAAAGCTAAGACTAAGTCACCAAGACGGCGAAGGTCAAGCCCACCTTCATCGACTAGGTGACAGATCTTTTTCCAAGCAATCCAGTGGGCCTTCCGAGAGGTCTCAGTCGAGTTCCAGAGGAACCGGGCCAAGACCTGCTCGAGCATGCGAATGGCTTTCTTCGTGGGTTCCATAACCTGAAGATAGTGCAAGGGGATCGTGCTGAGTGTGCTCTTGATGAGAGCTAGTCTGCCACCGAAATTGAGATGTCGGTGAGACCAGCTATGAACACGCACACTCATCCTCTGTCTGAGGTCGAGAAAGAGGTCAGTCTTCATTTTTCCCCTATAAAGGGGGATCCCCAGATAGAAGAAGGGAAAGACGCCCTGCTAGAAGCCCGTGGAGAGGTGAATCTGTTCCCCCCACGCTTTTTCATGCATGTGAGCAATGAAGAAGTTGTTCTTTCGAAGATTGATGGATTGACCCGAGGCAACCTCGTAGTGGCGGAGAAGAGACATGATGCTCGCGAGAGTGTCAGGGTGAGATTGGGTGAAGATGAGAATATCGTCGGCATAAGCCAGATGAGTGAGGGGGAGGCGAGTCCTGCTCGTGCTGAAGCGCAGCTATCTCTGCGGGGTCATGTGAGAGTTTAGAGCTCTAGAAAGGTAATCAACGGCAAGCACGAAGAGGGATGAAGAAAGGGGGTCCCCCTGGCGCAAGCCACGAGAAGAGGGGAAGAAACCAACAGGTGAACCATTGATCAGCACCGAGAACCAACAATGCTCAGTGCACTGTCTGATCATGCTGATCAATCGCTAAGAGAAACCCATGCGCCGGAGAGCGAGACAGAGGAAAGGCCATTGAACTCTGTCGTATGCCTTCGTCATATCAAGCTTGATGGCAACATTAGGACTGGGGTTAGAGAAAGTGAGATCTCTTATCATCTCCTGAGCGAGCAAAACATTGTCGCTGATGAGGCGACCCTTGACGAAGCCGCTCTGATTAGGTGCAATCAAGAGTGGTAGAATGGGGGCAAGGCGAGAAGTGATGATCTTGGAGATGATTTTGTTAGTGACATTGCAGAGGCTGATGGGGCGGAAATCAGTCTAAGAGTCAGGGGCTTCACATTTAGGAAGGAGAACGATGGTGGTGGCGGTGAAACTCCTGGGCATCGGGTTACCATCAAAGAAGTCCCACACGGCACATTCCACATCCTGCCTGACAGTATCCCAAGAGGCCTGAAAGAAGAGGGAGGTAAATCCATCAGGCCCCGACACGCTGTCTTTGGAGATTCCAAACACGGCATCTTTGATCTCGAGAGATGTGGGCCTCTGACAAAGCGCCTCATTTGCGTCGGGATCAGGAATGGTGGGAAAAAGTCTAGGATCGGGTTCCTCGAGCTCACCGGGGTCAGAAGAGAGGAGACATAAAAAAAAGGAGACTACAGAGTCACGAATTTGGGTCTCAGATGAGAGTCTCCCCGCCCTCAGAAATCGAGTGAATCCTCGATTTGTATCCCTTCTGTTTCACCCATCCCTGAAAGAACTTGGTGTTTCGTTCACCCTCAGTAACCCATCGAATAGCAGCCTTCTGTTTCCAGAATTCTTCTTCCATGTTAGCGCGAAGAGAATATTCAGCCGAAGCTTTCATGAATGCCACTCTGTTTTCGGGGGACGGGACAGTGTCGAAGGCCTCTTGAAGAACAGAAAGAGCCTCTTCAGCAGCCTTGACACGCTCAGAGATGTGTCCAAAAATATTCCAGTTCCAGTTTTTGAGGTGCCTCTTCACCGTAGTGAGCTTGAACTGGAGGTTCAGCATCCCGGAAAAACTCGTGGGAGAAGCCCAAACCTGAGACACACCCTCGAGGAAGGTGTGGTGCCTAACCCACATGTTCTGAAAGCGGAAAGAGGATTTGGGAATTTCGGAGGTGAAAGAGCACCGAATGAGGAGGGGGCCATGATCAGAATCCATAGTTCTCGGAAGGTGGGTGATCCTAGTGACAGCAAAGGCAGACGACCAAGATTCGCTGAGGAGGATCCGGTCGAGGCGTTTACGAAGGCCAGTTCGCTCCCAGGTGAATCTAGGCCCATCAAAGCCCGCATCTATGAGGTGGCAGTCCGCAATGGCATCGGCAAAATCCATCATCTTATTATGGCGATCAGTGGAGCTTCCCTCCCGGTCGTGGTAGTGAAGGAGGGTGTTGAAATCACCTCCCATGATCCAGGGCAACTCAAAGGAAGAAGGGCTGATATCTCTCAATTTGTCCCAGAGCTCGAATCTTTGAGAGCGATTACACGAAGCATACACAGCGGTAAGAAGAAGAGGCTTAACTAACAACGAACTATCGGAGATCCTCAGGTGAAGAAGCTGGGAGGTATCCCGGACGATGTCGATCTGAAAGCGAGCCTCACAGAAGAACCAAATTTTGTTATTGCAGTTCGCAATTCCCTTAGGGAGGCCAATTTTGCGACATATTTTGTTGAAGTTGGGATTAGTTTGCATGGGTTCGGAAATGGCAATAAAGGATAACTAGTGTGCAAGAACTAAAGAGTGGAGCCGTCGGAGGGTGGACTGACTGTTGATCCCTCGAACGTTCCAAACCAAAAAGTTCGCACACATCATTAGATGAGGGGGAAAAGGGAGGAAACGCCCTCCATTGAAGTATCGTGAAATCCAATCTCACCTTTCTCAAACTCATCTCGCCAGAAGGAATCATCAGAATTGATGGTGTGGTTCATATCATGTTGATCAGACTCAGCGTGAGCAGGTTCATCCATACCGTCTGAAGTAAGGGCCTCAAATCTGTTCTGACAAGGAAGAGGTCTGACATGAGAAGGAGAGAGAGAGAGAGAGGTATCATCATTATCTGAGACAGGGTCAGGCCCCAAAACATGCTTCTGATCACGACGGCGTTGGCGCCGCTGATTGCGTTTAGCTTTGGGTAGAGGGTGGGGCTGGGGTTCCGGGATGTGGTGGGTGGTGGGTGTGGCGGCTGAGGTTGAAGGATGTGAGGTGGAGAGGGGTGCAGAGGGTGCGGTAGAGGGGTGTGAGGAGAGGGGAACACCGGTGGCAGAATCGGAGGGGGCCTTGGGGGCAGAGGGAGTTGCCTTAGTAGCAGGGACCACACGAGGACGGGGATGAAGGGGCTGCTTAGGTTTGGAGCCCGAAGTAGAGGGAAATTTCCTAGGAGGTCTTGCCACGCCGTTGGTGGTGTAGCAGTTCTCAACAGAGTGCCGCACATGACGACAACCCAAACAATAATCAGGCAATTTTTCAAAAACAATTTTTTGACTCAAAATCACACCATCAATGTTCAGAAAGATTTCATGAGGGATGGAGGCAGTCAAATCAATCTCAACACAAATACGGGCAAAAGTCAAGCGTGCACGTGTGACTGTGTGATGATCAATTTGGACTGGAGTCCCAATGAGAGAGGCAACAACATATAGAGCATGTATATCAAATAAATGGACAGGCAAGCTGGGCAATCGGCACCAAACCGGAACAACCGGTGTCTCATGCGAAACATCAAAGGTGGGGGTCCACTTAAATAATCGCATAGGATGACCATTCACATACCAAATGGGTTTCGAAGCCATACTCGATATCAAATTTAAATAATCATGCTTATCCGAAAAGGAAATCAAAATATGCCTCGAATTCAAAAAATTTCAAGTTAATTTACCAAGAAGCTTGATATTGCCAAGAGCCTCAGCGATTTGTGCCGAATTGGGGATGACTTGCGAGAATTTCCCCACCAAGGCGAGCTCCAAGTTTCCTACAAGAGAAGCGGTGTCAGCTTTAGAAAAAGAAATCATTGGTTTTCCTTCATGTGTTGAAGTAGAGCCCAAAATTTTGGGTGTGGGAACCTCATTAAACTGAAGAGGAGAATTTTTGGTTTTTGAAGAAGGTTAGCAAATGTGGGATTTTTTTCTGTAGGAATTGTGTTTTTTGGGATATTTGAATCTGTGTGATTTGGATTTTTTGGAGTGGGGTTGTTGGTTGAAGAAGAAATTTTAGAAATGGTCGAAATAGACAGAGGTGGGAATTGAGAATTTTTTGGGATGGTGGAAGGATATGTTGTTGGTTCATTAGTGAGGGTAGGGATTTTTGAAGTGGGGGGGGGGGGGGGTTCTGTGTAGGTGGCGAGAGGGAGGGAAGATGTTGCTGATGATTGGTAGAGGAGTTAGTTAAAGTAGTTGGGTGTTGGGTTGAAGGTGGGGAAGTGTGGGGATGAGAGGCGGGTGGACTGGGAATTGGTTGGGGCTGGGTAGAGGGAGAAAGGGGCTGATGGTGCACAGTGGGCTGGGAGGGGGTTGGGCTATCCGTGTTGGGCTGGGGGATATTGGGTCGAGATGGGCCGGAGGAGGGGTGTGGGCTGAGTGGGTGAGCTGCAACTGCAGGAAAGGGGGAAAAAGGCGCCTCATTCTTGAAGAGATGATCGGACGCCATGGATCCCGACGACGGCACCTCCGCACAAGAATTGAGAATGCAGATGGCCGTAGGAGATGATGGGCAAGATGCGGAGGTGATGATTGCAGGTGATGTAGTTGATGGGCGTTGAGGCGACGGAGGGAAGAACGTGCATAGCGCACAGATCGGGCGGCAATTCGGGACGACCTCCGCGGCGTGAAAAGCGGCGGCAGGAGAAGGCGGAGCTGGTCCGAGATGTTAGATATGGTGGCGACCGAACCATGAGCAACCACTACAGAAGTTGCAGATCTGGGCGGAGAAGAAGAAATGTCGGCGGCGACGAAGCCGTTCGGCGGCGCGTCCGGCTTCGAATGCAAAAATTGATCGGGGCATTTGGCTGGGGGTGAGAAATGGTTCGAGCATGTGGGTGCGTGAGGTGAAAAGCCGTCGCCGGAAATTTTTTCAGGTGAGACGGCGGTGACGGGTGTGCAGTTTCCGGCCAAATCAAGGCCGGAATGATGATTTTTTTTTGGAAAAAAGATGGGCGGTGGTGAAATATACGATGTGTTGGATTTTGGTGGTGGTTTGCCGTCGCTGGAGTGGGGCGGCGGCGGCGGCAGTGGCGGCGGCATGCCGGAGAACGATCAGAAATAAGAAAAAATTATAGAACCAGAAAGAAGAGGACGAGGGGAAGATATTACTGGGAACAAAACACGAAACTAAGGGGGGGAATCTGGGAAAATTGGGATGAACATTGTGTGTGTGTGAAAAAAATGTGTCTAGTGTGTGTGTTTCATATCATATTATCATTTGCGCTTGTTGTTTTTAAACATGCTATTATTTCGTATGGGATAAGTTTGGACTGGTGTATGGCTGTTGTGTGTGTGTATGCGTGAGTTTGTGTTGTGGTGGGTGAATGAGTTTGGGGAAGAAAAAGATAATTAATTTCATTAAGGGTAATATTGTACTTTACTCTCAAAAGTGGCTAGTTTTTTATCTTTTTTATTTTAGTGACTATTTTTTTTTTTTTTACTATCTCAAAGTGGTTATTTTAATAGTTGCTCCCATCTATTCTTTCAGCATATAAATATATTCAAATTTGTACAAAACTATTTTCATTAAAGTATACATGATATAAAATGATGAGTTCTTATAAAAATTAATTATGACATTATGTTTTATCCATATTATCCTTCTTAGTTCGGATAATGATTTTTCAAGTTTAATTATTTTGAAACTCAGGTTCCTATTTCGATCTCTTTGGATCTTTCCATCAAATGCAAATGTAAGAACTCATTCATACTAAAAACAGATTTAGTTGTTGATTGAATCGAATTCGGATAGGAAATCCGTGTGAAAAATGAAAATTCTCGGATTGAACATCTATTACTTATTAGCGTGGCATCGTCTATTGCATTCGTAGATGGATGACACGTGGCATAATTAATGATTGATGATTTAAGATTTATATAAGGAAAATATATATCCTAACCTTTGGAAAATCTAAACCCCTAGGATTTGCCACGTGTCATCCGTCTACGAATGCAATAGAGGATGCCACGCCAATAGGCAATAGAGGATCCCATGGCGAATTCGAGTTAACTTGTCGTTCATTATTATTATTTGATAAATTTTGCATGTCATAATTTTCCAATAATAGACAATTTTATTCGTAGATAACTACTGATGAACCATGCATGAGTTGAGACAAAACTCAGCATATCAGCTACTTAATTAAACTATATATCCATTTTTGTGTCCTTTAATGAAATAAAAGCCAAAACTCGGTATAACCTGCAAACATCAACATCATGATGAAAATCTATATATATATATATATATATATATATATATACTCACAACTGAAGCTCACAGATCACTAAACACAAACACAAACACACACAGTTTCCAATATTATTAATTCCAGCCAGCTAGCCATGGGATTGGAAATCCTAGTTTCCTCGTACCTAAACGAATTAGTCTCCTTGGACTTCTGGGCACTGTTATTCCTGGCAGGAGGAACTCTCCTCACAATCTACGCAACCCAGTGGATGTACAGATGGAGGAATCCCAGATGCAAAAACGGCGGCGTCCTTCCCCCTGGTTCAATGGGCCTCCCTCTCATCGGCGAAACCATACAGCTAGTCATCCCCAGCGCCTCCCTCGACCTCCCTCCCTTCATCAAGACCAGAATGAAAAAGTAATACTATATACTACTCTTTCCTTCCTTCCTTCCAATAAGTTAATTTGCATTTTTCTTTAATACTCCTATACTAATAATTTAATTTAGGTACGGGCCCATCTTCAAGACCAACGTGGCCGGGCGGCCGGTGATCATCACGGCGGATCCAGAATTCAACCACTTTCTCCTCCGGCAAGACGGGAAGCTGGTGGACACGTGGTCGATGGACACCTTCGCTGAGGTCTTCGACCAGGCGAGTCAATCTTCTAGAAAGTACACAAGAAATTTGACTTTAAATCACTTCGGCATCGAAGCGCTCAAGGGGAGGCTCCTTCCTCAGATGGAAGCCATGGCCACTAAAACCCTCTCCACCTGGGCTACTCATCACTCCGTCGAAGTCAAGAGCGAATCCGTAACGGTAAAATTAATCAACAAGTAATTCATTCAAGAAATTAAAATATATACTGCATGTAAGTCTGTAACTGTAACTGATTTTAATTAATTTTTTCTTGGAACTCATGCATGCATGCAACAGATGTCTATTGATTTTGCTGCGGGCCAGATTTTCAGTGGGGATTTGGAGGATGCGCCGTTGAAGATTAGTGACATGTTTAGAGATTTGGTGGAAGGTTTAATGTCGTTTCCTATTAATATTCCTGGTACTGCTCATCACAAATGTCTGCAGGTAATTAAACAACATGCAACAAATTAAATGTGTATTCATATTTTTTAATTAATGATCGAAGACTGATCGATATATTCTTTTTATTTTTTACTTTTATTTGTATTGGGGTACGGTTGAAGATTCACAAGAAAGTGAGGGAGATGATGAGAGATATAGTGACAAAAAGGATGGCTGAAAATGAGAGGAGCCATGGGGATCTACTTGATCACATTATTCAAGACAAGAGCACAGATTCATTCATAAATGATGATTTCATAGTTCAGCTAATGTTTGGTCTTTTCTTTGTCACTTCTGATTCAATCTCCACCACTCTGGCTTTGGCTTTCAAGTTGCTAGCTGATCATCCCTTAGTTTTGGAGGAATTAACTGTGAGTATATACTAAAAGGAAAAAAAAAAAATGGAGTTGGTAAGTTTAGTTTTCATGAAAATCATATCATGCTAAATAAGAATGTGTGTTACGTTGTTGGTTCATAAATGATTAGGCTGAGCATGAGGCAATCTTGAAGAAGAGAGAAGATTCGGGTGCTGGCTTAACATGGGACGAGTACAAATCAATGACATTCACACTTCAGGTCTGATAATTAAACAACATTCTTTCTCTACATTTATACATAGTCTGAAGAATTCTAAGCAGATATTATATTCTTAATTTTGTCAAAATTATATATAGGTGATCAATGAAGTTTTGAGGCTGGGGAATATAGCTCCAGGATTCTTTCGTCGCGCCTTGAAAGATATCCCAGTCAACGGTACTAGAGCCATCACATATATATTTTGTATCTAAAATATTTTCAAGAAAATAATGTGATGATCATTGCTCACATAATACTATCAAGTGCAGGATACACAATTCCACAAGGATGGGTGATCATGATTGCTACGGCTGGTCTTCATCTGAACCCGAACCAATACGAAGATCCACTCAAGTTCAACCCTTGGAGATGGAAGGTGATAACTTCCGTCATTACAAATTGCAAGATTCAATTTTGTTTTTAATTTTTAATACAAGATTTAACAGTATTACTTATTTTTGAACTTGAATGCAGGAGATCCAACCGAGTGTTGTGGCTAAGAGTTTCATGCCATTTGGTTCTGGTATGAAGCAATGTGCTGGTGCAGAGTACAGCAGGGTGCTTCTTGCATCTTTTCTGCATGTTTTGGTTACCAAGTACAGGTAATTTAAATTAAAATAATTAATAAAACGTTCAAGATTGATGAGAAAGCATAGGTTTGTGATAATGAATTGATTTGCTTTTTTTTTTTTTCCTTTTTTTTTTCTGCTTTCTTTTTCTTTCAAAGATGGAATTTGGTTAAGGGAGGCAAGATTGTTCGGTCGCCGATCATCAGATTCCCAGATGGATTTCACTACAAGATATCAGAGAAGGAGAAATGAATATATATATATATATATATAGGATGTTTCTAAGCTAAATAAATTGTATCTATATTTTTGATTAAATAAATTGAGTTGTAATATGTTGTCATGTGTAATAAGTTTTGTCCGTGGGAATTACAGGAGAAATATGACCGAATATATGTTACTTTCTTGAATTTTTGGATGTTTTAAATACTACGGAGTACTTAAAAAATATAATTCTATTTATAGCATGAAAATAAAACCATGATAAATAGTACTTGTGGGATAATTAATTTATTTGTGTGTTTGGTAGAGTAGTTTTAAAAGGAAAATAACTTAAAATCAATGTGTACCACGATAGATATCATATAATATTAGATTAAAATAGACAATGTTGATAAAATTACCCTCGTCAAATTATCAATATATTCTCTACAATTGCTAAATCAGAACTCTATCTTTGAAGGAGAAACTAGCCGCAAACCGCAGTAGTAGAATAGTGAGCGCTCTCATGATACACGACTCATTGATTCGTGAAAATTAATCTTGAATACATGAATATATGAATACACGACTCATGTATTCGTGAAATTAACCTACGAATACATGAATACACTTAACCTTGAATACATGACGTGACTTATGTATTCGTGAAAATTAATCTTGAATACATGAGTACACGATTCATGTATTTGTGAAAATTAACATACGAATACATTAATACACTTAACCTTGAATACATGACGCGACTCATGTATTCGTAAAAATTAACCTTGTATACATGAATACACGACTCCTGTATTTGAAATTAACCTTGAATACATGAGTTCGACTCATGTATTCATGAAAATTAACCTTAAATACATGAATAACTCATGTATTTTATATGAGTAGCTAGTATTTAAGTTTACTATATAAAAATGACTACTTATAGAGATTAACTCTAACGTGACGGTGCATAGTGCATAGGAGAATTATGGAAAAATATTCACATGTTAATAATGAAAGATAAAATGTTGGGAAACAAGTCAAAAATATTATCGTTCACGATGGGACTCGAACCCACAATCTCCTGCTCCGGAGGCGAGCGCCTTATCCATTAGGCCACGCGAACTTTATACCATGAGCTCCACATAAATTATTTTTACTTGGATGTTTATGTGTCAGTCAGTCATCACTACCAAAACCCGCCCACAAAACCCTACCAAATCTCTCCTAATCCATTGATTGTTGTTTCGGCTGAAATCAATGGCCTTGTCCTTAATCCAGTGCCCTAAAACCCCTAAATGTCTTCCCAATAATCATTTTCTCAAATCTCGTTCTCTTCCGCTTCATCCTACATTTCTTAGGTGATGATTAAATATCTCTTCTCTTGTTCTAATGACTAATTTTTATCGTCTTCTTCATTTCAATATAAATTTGGGGGGTTTTTGATTCCTCAGGTTTTCCACATTACAGCCACGGAGCGGCAAGAGATTGATTTGCGCGGCGTTTTCCGCCGCCGGAAGTTCTGGTGCAAGCAACGATGTAAACCCATATGAGGTAAATTACAAAAAAATAATAATAAAATGCTAGTACTAATAATGAAAATCCCTCTACTTCACGATTGAGAATTATGAGCTGCCAATTATGATCTATAAAGAAATATGGTTTGACGTCTCATCACAATTTGTAGGTTCTTGGTGTAAACCCTCTTGAGGGATTTGATATGGTCAAGGCAGCTTACTCGAAAAAACGCAAGGATGCCGAGAGGAGAGGTGATGAAGCTGCTGCAGCTGAAGTATGACTGATTATGGTCTATTCTGATTATTGGCTTTTTTTTTTTTTTTCCTCTGTAAAGCATTGTATGCTACTGAAGTTTGGTATTTATCGATGTTATATCACTATATGTGCTATTTGTAGTTGGAAAAAGCGTATGACAAAATCATGATGTCTCAGTTGAAGAAACGGAAACATGGCGAAACATTTGGTTCGTTTAAGGTATGTCAAGGTTTATTTGTTTCCTTTTTCATCTCTGCGTTGAATGTATTTAGATTAAACGATTAATAGCTTCATTAAAGCTTTGGTGAAGAACCCAAGGTTATATTTTTTCTAATAATTTTCAGAATATGCTCAAAGTAAACGTCAAAGGAAACCTGGACCAATCCATGAATGCTGAAAGATCGAGAAAGTTACAGATTACACACAAATATCATAAATTTTAACAATATTACATTGATAATTAGTGGTTACTGGTATTTGTTTTCTTTCTTAATTTCATTATTCTTAGATTAATCTTAGTCCCTTCCAACAATGTATCTCATGCCACGATAATGAAGTTTCTTTTCTTTCTTATGATTCTAGTAGATCTATCTCTTCTATTGTGTAATCATTTCCTTCATGCTCTTGGCAGTTTATGAATAGCTCTGTTTTCAAAGGCTGACGAAAAATAAGTTCTTCTTTTCTTTTTTCAATTCGTCCTTAAAAGAATCAGACTTAACCTATTCAAAAAGAGTTTTCTTGGTTTTGAGCTCAGTGAATACTTGCAGAACAAGTGTGCTTGAAGTGTGCCCAGTGACAAAAGTTAATATTAAGTGTGTTTTGTGGTGGTAGATATCTTTACCGTGAGAAAATAGCCTGTACCCTTAATTTAGTCCCTCTCATTAGAAGTATATGTAATATTGATCTATGAAGATGCATTGAAGCATGCGATCTTTATTCTTCTATGATATGACTCTCAGGTTTCAAAAGATATAAAGTATGCTGACAAGCTGCCTGTCGTTCCATGGGGACCGAGGTATGTGATCTTACCAATTGCCAGTGAGTTCTTATGGAAATTAATGCTTCCATGAAATTAGCTCCTTTTGCTTTCGCTGTATCTTCATTATCTTGTTAGGTAGCTTTTCTGTTGACCTATTTACTACTAATAATCAAATTTCAATTGTATGAAACTTCATTATCAGTCTACATGTTTATAGTAAATGCATAAAACTCATCCAGAGATTTCTATGGTTCGTTTTTGTGTTTCATGCTGTTCAATGAATAGGTTTTGTGCTATTTTTGATATCCTTGTCTGAATTAGATGCATTCTATATTGACATGCTTTCTTTCTTAGCTCTTTGTGTTTCTTTTTTATTTGTGCTTTTTTTTCCTCACTGCCTCTGTGTGGAGGTCTGATAGGGTATATTGTTCAGGTTTACCAAATCTGAGGCCAAAGATATTCAAATAAACATGGCGATATCAGCTATCTTTGTAAGTAGATAATGACTTCAGTTCCTTTTCTGTGTACTGTCATTGTTTTTTGGGGTAGCAATATTCGAGTATGTTGATGAAAAATATGTTGGTTATCACTTATAGAAATGGAATTTTAAGTCTTAATAAATCCTAACATGCTTCATACTTGAAGATATATTATGTACTCCGTATATGATATGACGAGTGTGGTCAATAATTGTGGATTCAGACCTGCTCCATTTAGGGAGATGTTGAGCTCAGTAAACGTTTATATGAGCTGATATGAAGCAACTGAATCCCATTCATTTGCTTGTATCTTGTCTGTGAGATTGCCATCTAAACCTATAGAGATATTGGCTCCTGGACAAACAAGAATGTGGTTGCTTTAAAAGAACCCCGATTATCTGGATTTAGAATGCTCATTTTGTTAAATTAATAAAAACCTAATGTATCAGGCTCTGTACTTTTGTGCAATACATAAGGTCAAGACTTGTACACATGAAATGTCATTGATATTTCTTGCCTCTGAAAAGTGTGAATGACATAGATCATCTACCTTGTTCATTCTGCAGACAGCTTGGATTTTTTTCACGCGATATGCTGAATACAAACCCTTGCAGTTTTTAGCTTTTGCTTATGTATATCGGATATTTGAGAAGTTAAAAGCAACCGAACCTCCTTCATCTCCGACATTTACAGTAAGTTATCATGAAAAATTGGTGATTCTTTTTAATATTTAATGGCTTTTTCTTGAAGATGGATTTTTTCTATTTTTCTAGCTGGAAATATATAGTACTTCCTCTGCCCACGAAATATATGTTGAAATTTCCTTTTTGGGACATCCACTATATATGTGTTACTCCCAAAAAGGAAAATTTTTCCTTACTCCTTTTTAATTACTTTAATCTACTTTATTCCACTACCAATCACTTTACTCTACTTTATATCTCAAGAAGTGGGACCCTTAATCCACTTTCAATTACTTTACTCTACTTTATTCCACTACCAACTACTTTACCAGACTTTTCTTAAGCTCCGTGCCATGTGAAATCCGACAAATATTTCGTGGACGGAGGGAGTATTACTTTCAATTAGTGATCTCTTTGTGCTTATTTTCCAACAGGAAGAAGGTGAGGATGAAGGGCGGATGTTGCGAATGGGTAAAAGGCTGCTCCGAGCTCTTTCACTGGTTTTTGGCTGTCTAGCGTTTGCTTCTTTGGTAAGCAGGAAATTTTAAGTTCTATTATGCAGGCTACGTTTTTTAAGTGAGGCAGTGAAAATTTATATGTCTTCTCATGCAAG
This sequence comes from Mentha longifolia, assembly GCA_001642375.2. NCBI lineage: Eukaryota > Viridiplantae > Streptophyta > Magnoliopsida > Lamiales > Lamiaceae > Mentha > Mentha longifolia. The sequence goes on along the minus strand of CM038117.1, from coordinate 36,647,119 downwards.
ATTCTTGACATTGTCATAATTATGCATATTCCAAGTTCCAACCAACATAGACTTACTCCATTGTCTTTTTATTTCTCTTCAATTCACATGATGTAGAGATTGTGTTCCTTTTGCAGTGGAAATATTAATATTAAATCTTGTTCGGTTGCATAGTTTAGTTCTCATTGGCGAAATTTCAAGTATATTCTATATTCGTGTGATACTTACTCTATGATGTCTCTACCATAAAACATGCAGGGCTATACTGGTGTTCTAAATGTGATTGAATATGCAGCTGGCTTTGTACCTGTTTTCTTGTACAACAACCAGGTAATAGCCCTATCATGTTATCATGATTACTATGATGAGTACACTTGTTATTGAATTCCTCTGAACTTCTTAAAATGTGACGATATTGTTTTGAAATGTGGTCTACTTAACATTTTGAATTCGTTGGGCGAGATTTAGGTATGCTATTCTGAACGAAAGTGGCTTCAGAGAGCAGTTGATTCATAATCAAATGCATGCAAATTGAAATTATCAATTGATATGTTAATTCCAGCATAGAATTACATCATCGATTAGATTGAAGTAACACGGCCTTTATCTATTTACTTACTTTCTGGTCATGTTGTAAAATAACTTAAAGACTCAATTGGGATAATGCTATCTGCAAATTTTCTTACTTGGATATAAATTATGCTTAAACCTGAGTAGATACTTTGAGATAATGCATTTAGCATGCAGTTAGAATAATCATGTTTCATCCCCTGCTCTTTGCTGCAGTGCGTGTATGAGTTTTCTTTTGAATATGCTATTCCTTATATAATTATAGTGCAGTATCCTTTTTCTACACTTTAGATGATATCTTATGCTTTTGCTCGAGAAAATTACAATCACCTGTTATGGTCTTCCAGGAATTGCTTGTTACTGCATCTTCAGCTCTGATGCTCTACATTCTAGCTTCATACTACCGATGAGCTTCCACACTCTCCTGAGAAACGAGGCAGATTCGTGGTTGACGGATATGCTTCACTTGGCTTTCACTAGAGTAGAAAATTTTGTGATAGCCGAAGTTGAAATGTTATTAGTACCAAGCAATTGAGGTAAACAACAGATTTCAGTAATCTGTATAGGATTTCAAATTTTGGTACTTTTCAAGCTACAAAATAGATGATATGACAGATGTAGACGCTGTTGAACTTTTCAAAGACTAAATGAAATGATAAAAATTAGAATAAGCTTTATTTGCCCCTCTCAAATGACTATTGCAACATGTATATAAGATAATGAGTAATGCTCCAATGCTTATCGTGGAGACTGGGTATGTTTAATGTGTCCACGGATGACGTGACAATGGTATAAATAAAGAAGATTATAAAAATCATACCAAAATTAATTAAATCCTATTAAAAAATATTAAACTCTATCTAAAAAAATTAAACCCTATAGAAAAATTGCTGACATGGTTTTGACGTGTCACGTCAGCGGTGGGCTTATATGTGCCCATGATAGGTAGGGGCAGTGACGGAGCCAGAAATATTGATAAGGGGGGCCCAATTTAAATAATTATAAGTAAATATTAAAAAAATAAAAATAAATAAATATATATATATAAATTAAAACAAGGCCAAACATAAAACAAAATATTTAAAATGGAATATTTCAAAATTCTAGTAAGGGTACAATTTATTTATCGAACTATTCAACTTTTTCACAATTGTGTTGCGTGTGTCGATCGATACGAAATATCAATTAAATGTCCAAACTAACGATATTTTCATTGTTATGTATATAGATAGGAACACAAATATGAAATGGAGAATAGTTTCGCAATTAAATTATAAATTGCTGAGAAAAACTTAGAAAGTCTTTGAAAATTTAACATTATTTTTCTATCTATAATTCTTCAATTACCATGAATACCACAATAACAACAACAACAAAAATATAATATCTTAGTATTAAAAACTACTAGTATTATTTATAAATTAATATATATTGCTTAAAAAAAATATATATATATATATAGGTAGTAGATCATATGAAAACTAATTATTATGTGAAATCTGCAACTCATCATAAAACGTTGCATTTTATGTATAAAATAATGCATTTTGTGTATAAAATGATGCATTTTGTGCATAAAATGTTACATAATAAAATATATTATTTTATATTATTTTTATGCATATAATGCATCATCATGAGAATTTGCATAATAAAAATATATTATTTTATATTATTTTATATTATTTTTTATGCATATGATGCATCATTATGATAATGCAACATTTTATGATAAAAATGCAACACTTTTGTGCATAAAATGCAATATTTTATAATGGGTTGCAGGTTTCACGTAATAATTAGTTTTCACCATAACTCATCCCTATATATATATATATATATATATATATATAATACTAAAAAAAAATTAAAAACGGACCCGGGCTCAGTGACCCCGCTGGGCCCAGTGTCCCTCCGTCACTGGGTAGGGGACCGATTTTGATAAGATAATATACAAATTTGATTTGAGCATCCAAATTGCAGCCAGAGATTTAATGATAATATTTATAAAACTTTTGACTTGTTTTTTTAGTTGTATCGAAGTTTTGTTATGCAATTTGCTGGCAAATTTGACCCGAAAATGAAAATCATGTTACGTTATGTGTGTTTTTAGATTCACAAATTCTAAAAAAAAAATTACCAAGATTCTCGGAAAAAGATGGGAGGCTGCAATATAGTTTGGATCTTCTATTGCATTTATTTTATTGAAAACGAATTGTCACATGTTTATAATATTTTCAAAATTAGTTTAATTTTATAATTTGATCATATTATGAATAAGTGGTAAGCTTCTATTAATGCAATATGAGATATTGTACGAAGATGCAATAAATAACCTAAATTGGAAAATAGTGAAATAGTGATACATGAGTTCAATCTAGTGGCAAAGCTAGACTTTTGGTTCAAGGGTTCAATAATTCTTAAATTTATAAAAATATAATTGAATTTTAGAAATAAAAATAAATAATAAATAATGTTTTTTTTATATATTATCTACACTGCGACGCTAAAAATAAAATAAATGAAAATTCAAACAAATTGCATGTTCTAAAATGACAAGTTAATGGACAAAATATTACTACTAATTACAAGAAAATTTTAAATTTCTTAACTACACTCTAGTGGAAGATTTCATTAAATATGAGGGGTTTAGTTCAATGCAATGTCAAAAATTGAAAGTATAAATTTGAAAGCTAAAAGATAATTAAACAAATAGAATAAAAAGTTCCAGAAAAAGTTTAACGAAAGATCTTACTATTACAAATTTTACCAAGCACTTTAATTATAATTTTTTTTAACTTTTCATTTTTATAAATCCTAAAAAAAAATATAATGCAATACTCCCTTCATCCCGTTTATAAGGGGATAATTTTTTTATGGCACGTGAATTAAGACGGAAGTAATTAGTATTGGGTTATATAGATTATCACTTGATATAGTATATTATTGATCACTCTCACTTTTGAGGGTGAGAGAATGCAATGATAATCGATGTGTATAATCGAGTCGAATCCGCAGGGAATGCAATTGCGAATGAGATTCAAGTAGTAATCTAGTTACCTAACTACTATCCAAGCTACCAACTAACATGTTTTTGTGTTTTTGATTGATTAATGAAAAATGAAAAGTAATTAACAAAATTAGAACTTAACTAAATAAGTAACAAGTAGCAAATGATATAAAATCAATAGGAAATGAAAGTGACTCCAATTATACTTCAATTAGGTCTAAGTGATAGGGATGTGACACTCTAACTAGAATTAGCCATTTTAATCCAATGTCATGTGGGAAACCTCCTAAATATGGTTCACTCAATTCTCATAGCAATGAAGACAAGTTGATTAATGAAAGGCCTAATTCCTACTAAGATATTAAGCAATTCATTAACTCCAATAGATTATGGAGTTCATTAGCCCTACTATTCTCTAGCATGCAATTCTCTTGATCCTAGCATCTAATCTAAGTCTCCTAAGTTTTAGATCAAACACTTGGTATGCAACTATGGTGATCAATCACAATTACATAATAAAACATAGCCTCAAGAGAAATGAACATGAAATTAGAAGGTAAATTCATAATTAAAGCTTAATCCCATCACTTATCTCTAATCTACATATAATTGGAATCACAAAGAGATCTAGCTAGACACGATTAAGGAAATTAAACCATAAAAAGTAAATGAAATCGTGCTTAAAAGATAGATAATTCAATAAGGAAGAAGAAAATGGTCTTGAATCTTGAATCCACAAAGTAATGCTCTTCAAATCTTGAAAATACTAAAGTAGAAAGAGGGAAATGTTTCTAGGGTTCTAAGAATATTAAAATATGCAAAAGATACACAAATGGGGTAAATTTTAGGATTAAATACATAGAAAATCGAGTTTGGGTCGACTTGGGGCAAATCGGGGCGAACCGGGACGAGTTTGGGCGAGCCGAACTCGCCCCTTAAGTGAGGGAAAATGCCCAACCGGCGGTCTGGGAGGTCACTGGTGGTCTGGCAGACCGCCGGCCCAGATCACCGTCCTCTCTGTCCTCCACGGTGACCTGGCAGGTTGGCCGGCGGCCTGACAGGTCGCCGGTCCTCCGTGTATTGACCGGTCAACTGGTTTTTTCATCTTGCGCGATTTTGCCGTTTTCGCTCGTTCTCTCTCGTCCGAACTCCGATTCTTGATCCGCTTTTTGCTATGGACTCCTAACGAACTCCTCTTCAACATGGAGTAATTTAATTGGCCAAATAAGTTTTTCATTATTCCTGCAAAAAGCATAAAAAGACTCGAGAGAACGAGGAAAACGTAAATGAAATCAAACTAGTGAAACCCTAGCTATATAACTTGAAATCCCACATTCTTGAACATAAGTTTCACTCTAATTAAGCTCGTTTCTTCCTCATTTCCGGCCCTTGATCCTTAGCTACTTGAATGCTCTTTCCAATTCTTACAAAAATAGATCGAAAAAAATGAGAAAAGTATGAAGTATGCTACAAGTTTAAAAACCCTAATATTTTTAACATTTAAGCACATAAATCGAGACTCAAACATATACGAAATACACTTGACATGCACAGAAAATACGTGTTAATCAATTATACCTTACATCAAGTAGAATAATAAACAAGAAATTAAATCATTTGGTTTACTCCATCCTCCTAAACCCTAGCCGCACTCAACGGGGCTTTTGTAAGCGTCGTCTTCCTTAATCTGTAAGAGTGGTCTTCCTCTTCTCTGAGTGTAGTCTGCGTTTCCTCTCTGCTCTCATCATGGATCCCGCCTAGATTGCTCGGCTGGTGGAAGAACTAAAGCTCTCAAATGAGGTAATGGAAGGTCAGATTAATTTGTCCCCAAATCTGACTGCCATTACTCACGAAAGGGCAAATAAATATTTAGTTGGCAAGATATTCGCAGCGAGAGTGGTCAATAGAGAAGCTTTGAGATCCTAACTACCTAAAATCCTCCAATATCACAGAGATCTTGAAGTGGAAATTGTGGGAGATAATATTTTTGTTGTATCTTTCTCTTCACAAACGGAAAGGCGGAATGCTCTCCTCAACGGACCTTGGCACTTCTCCAATAGCTGATGCTCTTCAAGGAAGTTCGTGGTCTGCAAGAACCTTCTGAGGCATGTTTCGACGTTTTCTCTACCTGGGTTCAACTTCATAATCTCTCTATTGTGTGTATGAACCCTGCTATCGTTCGAGAGATTGGTGAAAAACTAGGTAAAGTTGATGAGATCGATTTGGGTGAAGACGACAACTGTGTGTGGATGTATGCTCGGGTAAGGGTTACACGGCCCATAGAATCTCCACTCCGTCAGTGTATTTCTCTCTCTATTGAAAATCATTCTAAACCTGCTATAATTTTACTGAGATATGAACATTTGCCGGATTACTGCTTCGTTTGTGGTCGAGTTACTCATACAATCTGGTTCTACAATGATGTTTTGGCAAATAAAATTAACCTCTAGTTTGGTGTTTGGTTGAAAGTTGGGCGGACACAAGTGGTACGGCTACCCCGCTTTAATGGTCACCAAGATGCCCTGAGCTCTGTGGCTACACCAATTCAGCCAGCAAGTCAAAGGAATCTAGTGCTTGAATTAAAAGAAGGAGAACCCAGGGACAGTGAGGAAGGCCACTCTAAAGGGGATGATAATTTGATGGCGATTTTGAACACCACCTCTGTAATTCAACTGAAGTTGACAGCGAAAAGATGATAATATACCATAATGAGAAGAAGATGGAGGTGAATCTGCCTACTCCTACTCTGCCCTCATGGAGTTGACTCCTTATCTAAGCCATACAGGTACTCCTATGAGGGTTCGCCAGTCTCCCGGACAAATATGGAAAAAGAGAGCTCATTCAGGCAAATCAGTTGGGCGGGCCACAAAAGGCCCACTAACTATCTTATCGAAACGAAAAGGTTCCCTAGAAAGACAGAATACTCAATTATGCAAGCTAGCTCGAAGAGATCTTCCTGGAGTTGTTCAAAATGAGAATGACTGTGTTGATGCTCAACCAACGGCGGAGGCTGCGACGCAGCCCTGCCGACACCAATGATTTGCTTAATTTGGAATGCACGAGGATTGAGGAGTCCTCATGCATTCCGGAATCTGAGGCAGCTCATTTCCGACCATAATCCCTCTTTACTCTTTATTTCTGAAACGAAGGTCTCTAAGAATAAATGCCACCGTTGGAGGGAAATTTTTGGTTTTAGCGGATGATAAAGGTAAAAGCGGGGGTCTGATTTTATTTTGGAAATCTAATCTGGATGTAGTTGTTCAATCCTTCTCGATAGGACATATTAATAGCATTATACACCTTGGGGAGAAAATCTAGAGATTCACAGGTTTTTATGGAAATCTTGATTGTGCCCTCCGGCATTTGTCTTGGTCCCTCCTTGAAAACCTGGGGTCCATCGATGAACTTCGTCACCTACCGTGAGTGGTAGGTGGGGATTTCAATGAAATTCTCTTCTCTTCGGAGAAAGTAGACGGTCTTGTTCGGAATAAGGTTGATGTGTCTTGTTTTCATGAAGCTTTGGTTAATTGTGTTTACCGGGACCCCTGTGAAAACTCCTGGGAATTTACTTGGTACAACAGGAGGGGTGGTGACAATGAAATTTTTGCTCGCTTGGATCGTTTTGTGCTCTCTGATTCCTGGAGTACTCTCTTCCCAACAACATCAAAACTTTGGACTTAAATCGATCGGACCATCGCCCTGTTCTTCTACAGTTCGATCAAGCGTAGCTCTCGTGCAAGAAGCTGGAGGCTCGCCGTTTCACTTTGAACATAAGTGGCTTGGTGACAAAAATTTCGAGAAAGATTTTATTAGTGAAATGGACTATTTTTGGGATATAATTCCCTTCCGGAGTTTCTGCCCAAATGCCAGACTTTTCTTAAAAATTGGGCAGGAATGCGGTTCGATGCTTTGGGGAAGAAGTTAAAAGATCTTAGAGAGGAAAGAAACAGTCTTCTCACTCAATTGAAGATGAGCGTACTCTAGAAAAAGTCCGAGCTTTGTCAGATGAAATTGAAAGAGTTGCTGAAGCTGAGGAAGTTCACTGGAATCAACGATCTCGTATGAGTTTGATGTTTTCAGGGGACATAAATACTAAATTATTTCATACAACTGCCTCGGAGAGGAAGAAGCAGAATACTATTTTTGGACTGCTCAATTCTCATGGAATTCTGGTTAAGGAGGAAACGGAATTGGCAGATGTGGTCAGTGAGCATTTCTCTCAATTATTCTCGTCCTCCCATCCTTCTAAAAATGACATCAAAGAAGTTACCAATTGTAACATTCCTTATCTATCAAAGGGGGATGCTAAGATGCTTCTGGAGCTGTATACTTTGGGAGAGGTTAAACAAGCTATTTTCTCTGTGCATCCGAATAAAGCGCCGGGGCTAGATGGTTTCTCAGCAAGCTTGTTCCAGCATCTGTGGCCTACTTTGGAGGGCTCGGTTTCGAGAGCAGTTCTGAAGGTACTCAATAATGAAGAAGATATCACGTCCTGGAACTCTACTCTCATAGTGTTAATCCCCAAGGTTGGGGAGCCTTGAGAGGTGAAGGACTACAAACCTATAAGTCTGTGCAACACAATCTTCAAGATAGTCTCAAAGGTCCTTGCTAATAGAATACGGAAAGTGTTCAACTCGGTTATTGACGAAACCCAAAGTGTTTTTGTTCTGGGAAGGATGATCACTGATAATATTATGATTGGCTACGAGTGCATGCACAGGATCCGCAACTTCCGTAAAGGAAAACGAGCCTTCTCAGCCCTCAAGCTTGACATGAGTAAGGCGTACGATCGAATTGAGTGGTCCTTATCTTTGAGCGGTCTTATCTGCCATGCGGTTCCCCTCTAAAATCATTGAAACCCTTATGAAGTGTGTGGAGTTTGTCTCTTACTCCTTCAAAATTAATGGCAAAGTGTTTGGCAGAATTTCTCCTAGCCGGGGTCTTAGGCAAGGAGATCCATTATCGCAACTCCTCTTTGTTGTGTGTGCTCAAGGGCTTTTCTCGATTCTGAATAATTTAAGACGGCAAGGTCATGGTGGATTATCTCTTTCAAGATGCGGCCCGTCGATCTCGCACACGTTTTTTGTAGACGACAACCTTCATTTCTTGAAGGCTTTGAGGGAGGGATGCAGTCAAGTGTTCAGGGGGCTGATGAATTATGCAAGACCTTCAGGGCAACAAATTAACATAGAGAAATCAGCCATTACGTTCAGCCCCAATACTCAACATGCCGAGCAACAATCTATTTTGCATATTTTTTTAGTAAAGGAAGCGCACGGGCACAACCTTTATCTTGGGCTGCCTACCTTCTCTATGAAAAATAAAATTTTGCAATTTGATTATCTCTCAACTCGGGTGTCCAAGAAGGTGAATTCATGGAAGAGCTGTTTCTTTTCACTTAGAGGCAAAGAAGTGCTTATCAAATCTGTTATTCAGGCTATCTCTACCTATGTCATGTCTTGTTTTCATATCCCGATCTTTATCTGTCAAGATATGGAACAACTTTGTGCTAAATTCTGGTGGAGAAATAATGAACACAAGAAGGGTATCCATTGGCGATCGTGGCATGAGCTATGCAAACCGAAATGTTTCGGAGGTATGGGTTTCCGTATTTTCAGCGCTATTAATAAGGCTTTGCTGGCAAAACAAGTGTGAAGATTAATCGAATACCCGGATTCTCTGGTCGCACGTATTTTGAAAGCCCGTTACTTTGCCAAAACTGATATTATGGAGGCAAAAGTTCCATCCTATTCTTCTTTCATGTGGAGATCTCTCTATTGGAGTAGAAACCTGCTGGCTAAAGGAATAAGATGGAAAATTGTGATGGAAGTTCTATCAAGGTCTATAAAGATGTGTGGGTACCAGGTTTCAACGCATGCAAATTATTTTCTAAACCTATGGGTGACCCGGATATAACCGTCAACTTACTGATCACAGAATTAAGAGAGTGGGACCGCGATCTCCTTAACTCGCTCTTTTCACCCTATGAGATATCTTTGATCGCCGAACTCGACCCGCCAAGTAGTGGAAGGGATGACACGCGGTATTGGTCTTTTGAAGAAAACGAAAACTACACCATAAAGTCAGGGTATCGAGCTCAATCAGATTTTCGAGGCTCTTTCTTCTAGATCAGAGGTTTCTAACAGTATGCTGTGGAAACGTCTTTGGAAACTTAATGTTCCTCCAAAAGTGAGAATATTGGGATGGAAGAATTTTCAGGGCTTTATACCAGTAGAGATGCAATTGAAGGCGCACCACGTTCCTACAAATGGTGTATGCTGGGGGTGCAAAAAAGATTGGGGCTCTATTAATCATTCTCTCATTTTCTGCAATATTGTCTAGCCCTTATAGAAGATGACGCAATTCTGGCCCGAGCTGTCTTCTCTACGAGGTATATCTTTTCAGGCTATCTTGTTATTCATGCTTAACGATTTGTCATCACATGACTTTGAGTTCTGGATTTTGTTGCTTTGGTTCATATGGGGTGGTTTGTGCCAGCACAAGCACGATAATGTTGTTTTTAATCCAAATGACATCTTCAATAGTGCTTGTGTTTTTAATGAGCAATTTCGCCATGCTAAAGCAGCCTTTCGTTCTCTCTTGCCTCAGTGTAGGAGGCTTGGGAGTGCCAGATGGTCCTATCCACCTAGGGGCTGCTACACACTTGATGTAGACGATCTTTTCAATCCTAACTTGGGGAGGTTTGGTTTTGGTTGTGTGGTTAGGGACTGTTCGGGCAAGGTACGCCTTGCATTGGCTAATCCTATTTCTCGCACGAGCTCAGTGTTAGGCGCATAATTGATGGCCCTATGGTTTGGTGTTAAAGAGTGTATGAAACGGAAGCTTAGCCCTATCCATGGTTTTAGCGACTCACAACTACTTGTCCAAGCCATTAACAATAGGGAGGTTGACTCTGCTCTCCCCATAGATGTCTTACAAGAGATTTTTAAGTTTTGCGACCAAGGTCTCCTAGCCTCGTTTGCTCACGTTCGAAGGAGTGCTAATCGGGCTGCTCATGGCTTAGCTAATTTTTCTGGGGCACTTTCAGCTCTAATATTTTGGACTGATTCTTTACCCATTTGGCTCTCCAATATTGTAACAGCTGATCTTTGATTTTTGGATTTTTGGTTGAATGAAATTCCCCTTTCAAAAAAAAAAACAAAAACAAACAAACAGTAGAATAATAAACAATATCAAGTGAGACCTAAACTTTGTCTTAACATTCACTTTTCGGCATATTGAAATATGTGACAAAAAATTCTATGTGCATATTTCGTGGACGGAGGGAGTAATAAATTATACCAATAAACATTTATAACTAAAAATTGAAATTTTGAAATTATATGCCTCATCAACTCTATTTTAGCTAATACAGTTGAAATTAAATTATAAAAATAATTATAAATTCTGATTGGATGAGTGAATCATAAAATATAATTAAAAAATGTGTCATTCTTCTCACCACACTAATATAGGAGACGGAATGAGTATAATATAGTACTTAATAATATATACTACCTCCATCTCATTATATTAGAGCTCTTTGCTTTTTGATTTTCGACACGCTTTTCCTACCGAAACCTAGTATGAGTTTTAAAATATAATTTTGTCGTATTCATTTTTTCACTGTCATAGTATCCCGTGAAAAAATGAATACGTCAAAATTATATTTTAAAACTCGTACTAGGTTTCGGTAGAAAAGCGTACCGAAAAATCAAAAAACAAAGAGCTCTAATATAATGGGGTGGAGGTAGTATATACTACTGTCAAATTAGATTGAACTACATCAATGATATAATGTGTGTGTGTATATATATATATATATAATTCAGCTTCAATTATAATTTGAATTTGAATGCGTATGTTATAATTAATTTAATTTTGCATGATCAGTAAGTATAATTTTCTCTCCAAATAAAATTATTGTGTTAATGTTTAAGAGATCTTCCGACAACAATTTGGAGCTCTTTTTTTTCCAATTAATTAACTTTACACGGATACAAAATTGCAAGCAATATGTATATATATAGATTAATAATAATAAATCACAACACATAAATTTGAAGAGAGAGAGAGGGGGGGGGAATAGGGAGAGGGAGAGAGAGAGAGAGAGGAAATGTAGCAGTCTATTCTGCGTGACATAAATTCCTTAGGCGTTAGTAATTTAGTACTATTGGATTAAGAGAAATATCTTGGTTTGGGTTTGGAGTGGATGAATTGACTGGCAATTCCCACCGCAAATTGCTCCTCAGCCACACAAAATCGAATTAATTAAAATTGAATTGGTGAATACTTAATTTGTCTTGCATTTAATTATTATGGCTGAGAATGGACGGCTACTTGTACTTGTACTCGTTCTCACCCACGTCAACCCTATCATCTAATTTTTCTATCTCAACCCAATGACATTATCTCATCTCACCCCATTTATTTTAATTTAATTTAATTTGATTAAATCATTGCTTCGACCCCACCACTCGTAGCCGCCCTCTGCCACGCTATGCTTTGGTTTTGGCCATCTTCATCTCCTAACAATAATCACCTATAATTTTTCTCTATCCCAATTATTACTTCACCACCATCAATTTCTTAATTTTCTAATCCAATTATACTAGTTTAAACGTGCGACGGGATAACGCATCATGATTAATTGATTTCTTATATTGATCACAAATACTAATAATTAATGTTTATAGATTAATTAAGAGCACATATTCATATTCATATTGTCATTTGGATTCATTTTTTGTTCCGGACACGTAATGTAGATATGTAATTAAGATTTCTACATAATGTTTTATATATATATATATATATATATATATATATATAGAAAAAAATCCATCAAGTCCGAAGACCTAAGATCAGTCATACCAATTCACTAAGATTATCGATCATGTAAAAATCCGAAAGGAATATATATTACTCCCTCCATCCATGATTTCTTGATATTAATATTATATCGGGACGTCATCATTTCTTGACTATTTCTATTATGGGGCGTAGACCCTACATACACTTTATCACTTTAACACTTTATCACCTTACATTTTAATACTTTAACACTTTCATACTAATAAAAATAATAAATGAGCTCATAATTATTTCACTTTAACACTTTAATTTATTAATATACCATCAACAGACATTAAATTCCGTGCCCATAATTTTGGGTCAAGAAATCATGGATTTAGGGAAGGGAGTATATAGCTTTCATTAACAACGCTCTCATTTCTCTTGAAAATCAACGACGCATCATAGACATAATAATGCATAAAAGACAAGGCACGAGATAACTTACCTTTCTAAGTAAAATTAATATATTAATTAATTAATTAATTAATTGAGGAGACTCTCTCTCTCTCGCTCTCTCGATCGACTTTTCTTTGTCTTAGCTTTGAGGGAGGGCCAACAAATGATAGCGGAAATGGGTCACACGCGCTAGCTCTTACTACTTTACTAGTTGTATATGGTATTGGTGCATATATGTTTCCCTTGGAATTGGACCCCACTTAATTCTACCCGTGTTTATAATATAAACTATTTTCCGATCCGATCCAATCCAACCAACTCTAGCTTCATCCCTAGCTTAATTAAAAATAATACTGTACTAATAAATACAGTACTATACGGCTACTACCTACTGGTAGTATATATATATATAACTCCATCCACCCCTACCAAATTAAACCCCAAATTGCAATTCATTAGAACTAGAAGAAGAAGATACGTACATAACAAAACTACTCATCATATCATATCGAATATCATCGATCATATTCAACAATGCCCAAGGTCTATCCCAACGCAGCAGCAGCAGCAGCAGCAGGAGCAGCATCATCATCAACTCCCGATGAAATTGAAATTAGCAAAGGTAAAATCAAAATCGGCGGCGGCGACGATGATCCGGTGGTGCTGACCGTATGGAAGAAATCTCTCCTCCTCAACTGTGAGGGTTTCACGGTGTTCGACCCCCGCGGCAACCTCGTCTTCCGCGTCGACAACTACTTGGCCGCCATCAAGGGCCACATCTTCCTCATGGACGCTTCCGGTGCCACTCTTCTAACCATCCGCCGCAAGGTATATTCTCATTCATTCGTTCATTCAATTCAATTTTATAATTAATTAATTAATTAATTAATATAGTAAATTAATTATGTATATACATTGATTATTCAATTAGAGGCTGAGCCTGGGAGATACTTGGGTGATCTTCGACGGCGAGAGCGAGACAGCGGAGAATCCGATGTTTACGGTGAGGAAAAACGTGAGCCTCCTAAACATAAACAAGCGGTGCCTGCTGGCTGACGTCAGCTCCTCCTGTTCCCAGAAGAAGAAGAAGAAGGTCTACCAGATCGAAGGATCATACAGCCGGCGCTGCTGCACCATCTATGACGACAATCGCCACCGCCTTGCTGAGATCAGGCAGAAGGAGGCCTCCGTCAAAGGAGTAGCTTTCGGCAAGGACGTTTTTCGCCTAGAGATGCACCCGGGATTCCACGCGCCGCTGGCCATGGCCATGGTCATCCTCCTAGATCAGATGTACAGTCATTAATCAATCCCATACATCCTTTCCTTTCCTTTAAGTGCTTGTTTGGTAGATAAGAAAAAAATTGAAGATGAATAGTGACAAGTGTGATTAAAACCATGATAAGAAAAAATAGATAGGTGTTTGGTATTAAAACTAACAATTACTGTAGTACAATGATTAGAAATTAAAATTATAAAGTTAACATCCAAAATACATAATAATTTCTGTATTTATCCAAAAATTATGACAACAAAAATTATTAGAAAAATTTTCAAAACAACATTTGGTCTTTTTCTTCACAAATGAATTTCGCAGACCAATTTCAGAAATTGGATCTTCAACAATTTCACCAATTTCATAAACCAATTTCACCCTACAAAGTGCATAATTTTCTATGGAAAAATAAAAAGAGAAGTGATTCCACTGCTGCGTTCACCTTCTTCGTCATTACTGGGTGCTTGATTTGTAATTCCATTCTGAAGAACACGAGAAAGAATTGAGAGCAGCAGCATCAACATAAATTCAACAACAAAATTGAGAAGCAAATATTCAGAGAATCCAACAAAAAATGAGCACAAATTCAAAAATTCAGAGAAATACAACAAAAATTAAGCAAAAATTAAGCAACAAGTAATCCAAAATCGAGAATTTCCAAATCATAAATTCAATAATCAGAAATCCAAAATTGAGAATTTCCAAATCGAGAATCCAAATCGAAAATCCAATAATGTAGATTTGAGGCCGTCGCCGCCTCTACAACAGATTTGAGGCCATTGCCGCCCACCCACATCACCGTTGCCTTCCACTTCGCCGTCGTGAACTTGGCCTCGGCAGTAGCCTCGGCTGCCACAGTAGCGTCGCCTTCGTCACTAGCTTTGGCCGCCGCCGTAGCTCGCCGTCGTCGATAGCCTCGACCGCCGCCGTAGCTCGCCGTCGTGGGAGGGCAGGGAGGTGCTGGCGGCTGTGGGAGAAAAGGGAGGGAAGGGAGAAGAGAGGAATTTTGTTTTTTTGTGTTTGAACAGTAATCTTAACGGGGGTTTGGAGGTACGATAAGAAAGGAGTTGTTTTTTAGGTGTAATAGTGTATTAATAGCGGGCCGGGAGCTAAATGCGGGCCGATGAGATAGCCCAATCATTGCTACCAAACACAGACATTAGCCAAGATAAGTCATGTTATCTCATGATAACACGGCTACCAAACACACCCTAATAGAGTATAATTCATGTAATTATGAGTAATTTTTTCTTTTTCCCGGCCCAAGCTTTTTTGGGCTGGTAATATGTTTTTTTACCCACTTTAAAAACTCACATGCAATAAATACCCACTTTTAAAGCGAGTATGTAAAAACTACGCATTCTATATTTTTAAGGCTTTGACACGCACTTTGATGGGATAAAGTAATAGGTGATTTGATTGGGCAACTTATTAAAAGGGCCAAAATTAAAAATACCCAATATTAATACACATATACACAATCTACCCAATCTCAAATTACATCTACAAAAAATACCCATTTTTGGTCAAAACACTATTTCCACACCTTGTTGACTTTGTTTAAACATGATAAAATAATAATCAGGCCCACTACACTTCGTAAATAAAATTAATGCATACCAACTTCATACCTTAATCTGCTACGGGATCTCCTTCGACAAAGGTTTTAAAGACTAGGTCCAACCACCAGGAACACCTTATGGTTCTCCGTCGAAATCTTTCCTCAGCTTCTGATCCGCCTCGCCTTCGTCAAACTTATCAGTCCGAGCAGCGCTCCAGGAAATGTGATAAGGGCTCAGAACACTGAGCAAGAGACTCACTGCGGGCTAAATTTATTGGTAAACAAAATTTTAAAATACGAAGGTAATGAGCAAAAGCCCAAACTTTTATTGGGGAATTATATAAATATTTATTACATAAGTTTATCTCCTTTAGGGAGGAGACAGACTTGTTTAGCTACCTATGGTAGCGGAATGGAAAACTCGCATAAACTCAAAAATTTAAAACTATTACAAAGCTAATATTGAAGAAAACTAAGAAAATGATCGATGATCTTTGCTTCCTTCTCTCGTCTTTATTTATAGAGGGCTGAAGACATCCTTCTTGCTTGAATTATTGCATCGGATGCTCTTTTCCACCGATGCCAGCTTGTTCCCATGTGATGCATGGGTCTTTCTTCCTCCATTATCACTGAAAGTAGCAATAATTGAGGGCGGCTTATGGAGTTTGGGGTCCTCCATTTTGAATTCCACCGAAATAAGATGGTGGCCTGTCTTTTTCTTGAGTAAAGACTCTCAAGATTCCTTTTCTCTTACACTGTTTAATATAATTTTTGAACCGTGAGACATTTCTTTTTTCACGGTCTTATTATGACCGTATAGACTTTTCTTTTTTCACGGTTTAATATTGTTTTGAACCGTGTTTCTCTCCTCACCCTTGTCGTTTTCTTTTTGGGTGAGATTCCTTTATTGTAGAGTCACATGACTCTACCCTTTTGTGTTGGCCACCTAGTTTTTTCTTGGGGCCCTGGGCATCCTCCCTTTCGGTGGCTCCCTTGATTCTTTCTGGTCTTGGGCACGAGCTCGTCCTGCTCTAGGCATGAACTTCTTGCCAAACTCCAGCTCCTTCTGGCCTGGGCATGCTGGACAGATATGGTTAATCCAGTTCCCATAGTGGGCCATGTTACAATACTTGCGATGAGTTTCTTTGCTCGTCACAAGCTTGTTTTCCCAAAGCAAATTCCTCTTTCTCTCGAAAGCCTCTTCTGCAAATCTCATGGTTTTTCATGTCATTGTGTTTAACAGGAATGATCCGTTCACTGAGTTCTGAAAGAACTTGAACTGATACTTGACTTTGTCCATTTCGGTGAGACAGACCTATAAACCCCAAGCCCTGCGGGTTGAGATTTCATCCTCGGTGATCATGGATACAAGTGGTACTTCTCCATGTGGAACCTGTATGTTGCAACGGCTCCTCTCGTCGGTTCGCCTAAGCCTTATGTAATGAAAGACTTCATAGTTCTCCTTTCCAACGGGTTCTGGTGCTGCACTTATAAAGTAAAGCTCCAAAACATCTCCTCGGCTGAGTTGGTCATTGTTAGACCATGAATCGTAAACAGCTTCTTGAATCCATTTGGGTAGATTCTTGATTTCTGTAAATGATGGGGAAACCGTATAAACTGAGGCCAGTGCCCCAAATTCATACCATTCCTTGACTTCTTGTGGATGAACTCCTGGCATCATCCACACTCGGGGGTACTTTCCTGAGACATCAACCAATGTTTTGTTTGGGTTGATCCCTCGCCTTGTCATCAACTTCTCCCAGCTAGCTTGATAAGCCTGCCAAAAAGGAGAAACTTGAATAATATTGTCAGTATTAATCTTAGAAATGCCTTTCAATGGCCTAAGATTAATCTCTCCCTCTTTAACCCCTGAGGTGCCGGGTTGAAATGATGCCTCAGGATTTGATTCTGAGTATCATCTTCTCCTTGGGCCGATAGTATTGATACTACCAACTTAGGACTCGTGCTAGAGGTATTTGAATCCTCTGCTACCGTTATAGGGGCCGACAACCGAATCGCTTCTTTTTCTGGGTAACCGGAGTCACCCTAGAAGCCCGAAGGAGTGGCTCTTGTATTGCATTCCAGCACTTAGTCTGTGCCAGCCTACAGTCTTGTATTCTGTTTGAGACTTTCGTCTTGTCAACAGATTGTATTTTTCCAGCTTGTTCAGCTTTCAAAACACACTCGTCCCATTCCCTCTGAAGCATCTCAAGGTCTTCCCTGAGATGTCTCATGGCATTATTGATGGAGCTTACTTCAGTTGGCTCCATCTCTTGTTAAGAAATCTGCAAGAATATTTTCATGAGATTTCACAATGACAATATCAAATATAAAATATTGACATTCAGCTTGCCATCTAAGTAATCTAGCCTTTTTAGGTTTCGATTCTATCTTGTTTTTTAAGAAAGCTTTAACTTGAGTGTTATCAACTTTCAAAACGAATTTCTTTGCAAGAAGAAATAGAGGCCATTTTTTGAAGGCCTTTCGGACTGCAAAGAATTCCTTCTCGTTAATGTGCCATCTGATGGCCTCATTTTCTTGGAACAAACCACTACAGTATCTGCATGGTTCTTCTCCATTAAGAGTGATCTTTGTTAGCACTGCCGCCCACCAATGATCACTTGCATCAGTGTACAAGACCAGATCGTCTTCGTCTTGTGGTATAGAGAGTTTTGGGAGGTTCTCACAAACTTCCTTTAAATCTCTCATTCATTTTCGATGTTCATCTGTCCAAATGAACGGAACATCCTTCTTCAGTAACGGACTGAAAACCTTTCTGAATTTTGCAAGATTCTTGATGAATGCTCCTGCAAAATTAACAACTCCTAGAAAGCTTTGAAGTTGTTTCTTCTCCTTTAGATCCTCAGAGAAATTCTTAACCTTTTGGACTATATGGTCCTGTAGAATTATCCCTGATTCATCTATCTCGATTCCCAGAAATTTCATTTTCCTGGTTGCAATGACTGCCTTCTTTTCTGACAGTACTAATCCTGTCTTGTAACAAACATCTGCAAAAATCTCAAGATGTTTGACATGTTCATTTATATCTTTTGATGTTATTAGAATATCATCAATATAAACAAACATAAAAGAGAAGTAATCTTTAAAAAGATTATCCATCTTTCTCTGGAAGATCTGAGGTGCATTGGCTAACCCCATTGACATCACGTTCCAAACATAATGCCCTTGTGGAGTAGAGAAGGCTGTAAACTTCTTACTACTTTCATCCATGCGAATCTGGTAAAACCCTGACTTGCAATCAAACTTGGAAAAAACCTTTGCATTTCTAATGCAGTTAATAAGGTGTTCTCTACTTGGAATGAAATAACCATCAAACTCTAAAACGTCATTAATACCTTTATAATTAATAACGAGTCTGGGTTTATTTCTTTTAATCTCACCATGGTTTCTTACCAAGAAGCCTGGGCTACTATATGGCGAGTTACCTGGTTCAATTAACTTCATATCAAAGTGTTCCTTGATAATCTCTTTCATGTCCTGTTGATCTCTGAGATTCATCAGGATTGGTCTGAATCTAACAAACTCATTAACCTTGTCTGGCTTTGCCTTTAAGGTTGCTCTGAGTTGGTTTTTCTCCCACCATGCCAAAGGATTCTCATTGTAACACCTTACAATCTTCCTTTTGACATCTTCTAATGACACTTGCGTATCACTTTCAATATCTTTAGAAATTAAAGATACCTTTAGGAGTTGAATCTCAGCTTCGTTCTTTTCAAACTCACTGTCTATCAACTCTCCTCTGATCATGTAGTTCAATAAAGCTTCATTGAACCTTCTCCGATCTTGCATTTTTAGGTTTCGAAGTTGTCCTTCATCACCACGCTTGTTGCGAAAGACTAATGGCATTTGCCTGTTGAATGCCCCTTTTAGCCTTTGAACAATGATTTTGTGATCACATTGGGTTGTGAACACTAATCTTTGTTTCTCATTATCCTGCATATATCTCTTGAACATCTGCAAGAAATTGTTTCCTAACAGGATATCTGCTCATGTATCATGAAAATAAATTGGTGGAGTTTTAACCTTATACCAAGACGTCTGGCCTGCTCCTCCAATTAGAACTTCCACCATCTTGACTCCCTTTGTTAGAATCAAGAATATTCTTGGAAAAATCTCTTCCTGCAATCCGAGGTAGATCTTCTTCGACCTCTGTTGGAAAGATCCCTCGTTTTGCCGTGCATATTCTTGCACCAGAATCAATATAAGCAGCAAAGTATTATGCCTTATATTTCTCGTATAACACTCCAATAGGAATGTATATTGAGAATGGACTAGTCATTAGATCAATATTTTTCTTTCATTGATCGTGACTTCCATTCCCTCTTCTCTTTGTCTCCATGGTTTGAATTTCTCAAGGAAATCCAAACCTAAGAGTAGGATATTCTCCTCTCTTCCTGCTCGCCCTTTGATTTCAACCGTATGTCCTCCAATTTCAATCATTCCTTTATAATGATGGACTTCTGGTTGCTCGAGATAGTACAAGACGTTGCATGGGAAATTGTTTTCCAATCTTGTAATATCGAATCTGACCATTCCACCTCTCCATCCTTCCGGACATTTGATAGTAATCGCCGTCTTCTTGTGACTCATAGTAGGTAAAAAACTCTGAGACTCTTGACTCTGTTGTATGAGATTTCTTCCCATTGGTTGAGAAGTAATCCTATCTCCTTGGAATGACAATCGTCCTGATTGTATTCTAAGACTTTGATCATGGGTTATGACCATTCTGTCTTGAATTTGCATATCCACATTTCTCAGACGTGGAAACTCAATTCTATCGGGACAAATCGCCATTGTCACCTTCTTGAAAATATCTGGTACCTCAATGAACTGCTTTCCTAAGAACAACTCAGTATGATGTGAGTTGGAAAGCGCATATGATACCTGATACGTGATGAAATAAGGTATATTCCCTTCTTCCACCAGCTCTTTCCTCTTGAAGTCCTGATAAAGTGTCAGGGCTCTGCTGAAATTGGTGTCGTTAAGATTGTAAGCAATCTTAGGATATATAATCCCGACCACCTGTCCAGCACATAGATTTCCCGCAATGGTTCCCATTACGGAATCCTTGAGATTTCTGACTCGTTTGTCACAAATCGCAATATCAATTGGAGAATCCACTCCTGCGAAAAGGGCGGATTTGAGTACTAATTGAATTGCTCCAATATGTATCCAACTCATCTTCTCCGCAATTTCCGGCTTCATCTTTTCAAGATCCTCCCGGATATCATTTGCTGGAATCAATTGCATCTCCACTTGATTCCCTGTGAGCTCGATTGGGAGCGACATCTCTCGTCTCGTAATACCATATATAATATGGTGCTTCCGAGTCTTAAGACTGAAATTCCTCAGGGCATTATCGATATTCCCTGCTGTAAAGCCTTGATACTTCTGTATATTAAGGCTTTTCTTCATGATCTTATCGATCTGGCTTTGTGAAATCATCGTCCGGCTTGAATAGCCAGTTCGATTTTCACTTTCTTGATGATGAACCTCCGGTTCAGTCTGATTCTGAATCGGTTGGTCCATCTTCTTCACTAGTAAGGATTTCCTCATGTTCATAAATGCTCTCATCTGAGGCAATATCCTCAAATTGGTAGACTTGTACGAGATCTTGGAAGTAGATCGCGTCTTCGATGTCTGGGGTTGACTCGAACCTCCTCATCATCTTGTTCTCTGGGCAGTTTGTAGAGATATGCCCAGCTGCACCACACGTCCAGCAGTTGCAGTCTTTGAAACTTTCATTAGCTCTGGTGTGAGCTTTTCGGAAAGTTTTCCTTGCTGGTGTTCTCTCCTGAGGTCTGCTAGAGCTTGTACCTCTAGATTGAAACTTGTTTCTTGATGGACCGCTTCGCTGTCCATTTTTGTATGATCTGGCCTTTTGTCTAGACCACATCGTTCTTGGTTTCCAAGATCTTCTCTTTTTAGAATAGGGTTGATACCTATTCTTCGTGCTTTTCTTGTAACTAGCAGGATCCTCTCCAATGACCGTTGGGAGATCATTGTCTTCACAATTAAGAGGAGCCTCCTTGTTGATCCTTCTTAATTTCTTGATGTTCTTTTGTGCTGTGGCTTGTTGACACCACTCCGTCAGTTTGGTGTGCACAAAAGACATTCTTTTCCCCACTCCATCATATTCTCCGGGAACGTAGTCTCGGATGAACATTTCTCTCCATGGGTTAGGAAATTTTAGGAAGAAAATCTCCTTTGCAAAGCTATCATCAGTCTTGGATTGATATTGGTAGACTGTGAAAAGTTGCAGGAACTTGTTGAGAGATTTTTGATCTAAGACAGCAAGTCTTAGATTAAGAAGGGCCATTGCATACTTCTTTTTCTTCTCCTCGTCATAGGCTCCAAAATAACCAACTCCCAAGAAATGATTCTTTAGGATGTCAGCCATTTGTTTCACCTTCTTAGTGTGGGACTCGATTTTAAAGCACTCGTTTTTTACTTCTGTGCTTATACTTTCTTCCCACGCGGTCTTTGCAACTCCTGCAAGACTCATTTCGAGGAATTTAAGATATCCCTCGTCACTCATATCAAGAGTTGATCCTGCAACTCTCATTGCTGCTCCCCAGTCATCGATGAATTTCTCTCGATCTTTGAAGTTAACTTCATCGATGTTGAGAGTGACTCCATATGGATGGATGGGCTCCAGTGTTGTTTTCTCCGAAGGATTATCATGTTTCCATTTCGTCCTTCGTTTGAAGTTGATTTTAAACTGATCGTCTGCAATACCACCAGTTCTTCAATGATAGGAGGAACCAGCCTCAAAATCGTAATGACTCTGGGGTGGTTGTGTAGCACCGCCTGATGTATCTCCTTCGGTCTTGGCCATCTTGAGATCCACCACCTTCATGTTAGCAAAAGATTCTGCTAACTCTTGTAGATCTTCTAGTCCGATCCTCTCGAGGTTATTCATCTTTTTTACCTCGGACCGTACCAGTAATTATATCCAATCTAGGGTCGCGTTTCTCGCCCTCCTTGACTGGTAGCGATATCTTTTTGGTTCGTCCCAAAAGAAACCCCTCTTGGCTCGACTGGAACTTGGGTGTGTCTCCAGTTTCTCTACTTTTCTTTGAATATCCTTTAGAACGTCAAGAATGACATCCTGTTTGCGGGATATTTCGTCCACCTTTTGAGGTACTCCATATAGGCTGTTGCCATAATTTTGCACCGTCTTCTGGATTTTCCGTAAATCCATAGAGATTTTGGCCGGATCTGGCGTGATCTCTACAAAATTAGGGCCAATCTTTGGGTCCATCAGGTATGATCTTGATGGGCGATTCTTCTGAGACGTCTTAGTTTCCCCTCAAGATAAGCATTTATCATGAGGCAGTCTAAGAAGTGCTTGCACTACCTGATTCGTTCCTGGATTACTCCTGGACTCAGGTTATCTCGAACCGCCTGTTCGAGACGTTCTCGTCTATCTCGCATTCTAGCAAGATCTCTTTCTTTATTCCCCTCCAAAATTAAGAGATAGGAACTATAACACTCGCAACTCAGACAAAGGTTTGGTTCCATTTTTACTTGGAGTCTCCTCCATTAGGTAAATAAATATTTATATAATAAATAAATATAATTCTCAAATAAACCTAGGGCTCTGATACCATTTTTGAAGCGCGGATCACATCACCAAAAACATGGGATTTTAATCCTCTTTTAAACAAAATAAAGCAAAATATGGAAATCAAAGAAATACTTGTCATTAGCAATTCTTTGGTGTGCTCAAAGTAAATGGGTATATTTTGAAGGTGTATTTTCAAAGTGGGTATAAAATGTATACATACATTAATAATGGGTATAAATGATTATTAGCACTTATTAAAAAATCGAAAAATTGAAAAAGTAAAAGTAAAAAAAGGTTATTGAATTTATAATAATTCAGCTAATATTTATACTACATTTGCTCAACTATTTAATCACGGATTGAATAGTATAAAATGAATAATTTGTACACAATATAATTTGAGCCATGAAAATTGTTAACATTAGATTAGTGTTAATACGCAAGAGGGGAATTCAATGCCATAATGGCATTAACCAGCCATTACTCGGCGGTTTCTAACTTTTGCAGGTGGTGGAGTAATGGTGATACGAATATTAATTATTACTATTCTATAGTATTTCTATTAAATAGATTAGTAGCTAATAAATTGTAATAAACGGGTATTGCGATGTTTATCGGCCCGTAGTCAAGTTGAGCCCATTAGGGTGCATCTAGTTTATATATTTAAATAGTTGTAAGCTAGGTTTTTAATTAAGGAAGAAATAAGAAAAACGAGTGTTCACTCAAAGGAGTCGGCGTTCGCTCGAAGTGGCGCAATTTTATCGATACGAGCAATTTCGTTCGTATCAATTGGTGCCCTCGTTGAGAGATTTCGAAGCAAGATCTTTTTGGAGGTATCGATTTTTATCCAATATCTATATATATATATATATATATATAAATCAGTATTGCTTTGTTCTTAGTTTCGACAGTGCGGCATGAAAAGTTGATTTTAGATATGTTTTTTTCGTTTTGGATTGTTGAGGATATTGTGCACTCTGTCATGATTGTGTTTAATTGAGATTGGTTAGTAAAAAAAAAAAAAAAAGTTTGGTTTGGGGTTCTTGCGGCGGCAGCTGATTAAGAAAGTAAAAAAAAAAAAAAAAAAAAAAAAAAAAAAGAAAAGAAAAAGAAAAAAGAGTTGGGTCTTCAGGATTGGGGGCGCAAGTGATTGGAAAAAATATATATATATTAGTTTGGCGTGAGTAGTTTTGATTTGGTGGTTGGATTGTTGTGGATAATTGTGAGAGTAATTTGGGGTAGTTATCAATTGCCATGGAAGACGAGGAGAAATGTATTACGATCAAAATGTTGGAGGAATAGTTTTATAGGCAAATCATCTTACAAAATGAATTCAATATGAGGATGCGGAGTTCCTTGGAGGAATTAAAGAATATGTTGGGGAAGGCTACGATGAAATTGGATGGTGGCGAAGGGCAAGACTCCACTATTAACGAAAATATTGTTGCTAAAGTTTCATCCGATTTTATGCAACCGACTCGGACGGACAAGCTTGTAGCACCAATGCCGAGTTATCATGTGGATTTGCCGCAGTTCGATGGAATTGATTCAGATGGATGGATAGATCGTGCTCAAAATTATTTTGATTTTCATGAGACACCCATAGAGCAAGTAGTTGAATCATCTTTCGAGTTTGAGGTTGATTCAACGCTACAATTGGAAGTCTTAGTTGGAGAGTCTCTACTTTTGAGTTATGATATAAAAGAGAAGGAACAAGAAGACGAACCACTTTTGGAGCAAGATGATGAAATATTTGAAGACCAGCATGAGCAGTTTATTGAAAATCCCAAAAGAAATTTGTGCCTCAAATCAGAAGATAGACATGTCTTTCCTTGTGAGGGAAATATTGATGTTGTTCTTGCTTCCAAACAAGAGGATAATATTTTTGAAGATACTTGGATTGAAGTGAGACGTGCCACGAAACATGAATCAAATGTGTCCGAAAACAATGTTAGCATGAGAATTATCAGCAATGCTAAGCAGAAGATGGTGATGAAGTTGTATGCTCTCAAGGAAGTGTTCAAGAAGTCGTTTGAAGACTTTTACATGCTCCACCTTGAGGACAAGGTGGTTTTGAAGGGGTTGGGAATGATACGAATATTAATTATTACTATTCTATAGTATTTCTATTAAATAGATTAGTAGCTAATAAATTGTAATAAACGGGTATTGCGATGTTTATCGGCCCGTAGTCAAGTTGAGCCCATTAGGGTGCGTCTAGTTTATATATTTAAATAGTTGTAAGCTAGGTTTTTAATTAAGGAAGAAATAAGAAAAACGAGTGTTCACTCAAAGAAGTCGGCGTTCGCTCAAAGTGGCGCAATTTTATCGATACGAGCAATTTCGTTCGTATCAAATGGGCGGAGTAATAGTCATTCTAGAAGCTTTCCGAATGGGCGGATTAGCCCGCTTAGAGTTGGACACAGTGGCTTCCACATTATCACATACACTACACACTATGTTGCATGGGTGTGGGGCCGATACGATTCGGATACGAGGATACAAATTTAAAAAAAATTTAGGGTGTGATTCGTCAAGGATACGTCTATATATTTATATATTTTATTAAATATATCACCGATTTTCTAAAAATAAAATTTATAAATTAAATATTACATTATAAATGTTAATTAAAATAATATTTTCAATCAATACCCATAAATAAAATACTATATCGATTTTGTAGTAAATTTAAATTTTATGACAAAATATATAAAAAAGGGTTAATTACCAAAAAAACCCCAAACTATTCATGTTTTATCAAAAATACTCTGAACTATTGAAAATAACTAATTAAATCCTAAACTATCAATTTATTATCAAATCTACCCTATGCTAATTTTCCTCACTTGGGCATTTTATCAAACATGTAGTGTGCCATCCTTATTTTCTTTTAGCTTCTAGGAAAACGATGGTGGCTGCTTGGAGGACTCCTTTCTCTTGGCGTGAGCGAAGTCTGCAACTATAACGAAGTACAGAGGATCACGAAGTTGAGGAGTATGTTTGCCGCTGCTATGAAGGCTGCGAGATCGCCGAGTTCGACTCGGACATAGGCGAAGGAGCCGCCGGTGACGGGTATCTCAACGGCGAACTCGGTGTAGCAGAAGACGGAGAGCATGGCCAAGATGACGGAAGTCACGCAGGAGAGGATGATGGTGGCCCCGCGTGGTCATGAGCTTCTTGGCAAGTGAGGACGAAGATTCCGGTGCCGATGACGGAGCCAAATCCGAACCAGGTGAGGTCCCACCAGTTGAGGCAGCGTTCATGGTGTTCTCGCTCTGTTTGAGAAGGTTGACGAGCTCGGTGGTTTCGTCGGAGCGGTTAAGGTGGCTTGTTTGGATACTAAAAGAAAACAAGGATGGTGTTTTTCTGCACACCACATGTTTGATAAAATGCCCAAGTGAGGAAAATTAGCATAGGGTAGATTTGATAATAAATCAATAGTTTAGGATTTAATTAGTTATTTTTAATAGTTCAGAGTATTTTTGATAAAACATGAATAGTTTGGGGTTTTTTTGGTAATTAACCCTATAAAAAAACCTAAAATATAAAATTATTTAAAAATAAACCTCAAACGCACAGGATTCTTGAGGCAGACGCACCCGATACACGTATCCTATTTATTTTTTATTTTTTATTTTTAGGATTCACTATGTGGCGTATCCGGTGCGTATCCCACGAGAATCGCACCCTCACGTGTATCCGGTGCGTGTGCTATACTGCAATATGATATTTTTAGAAGAATCCGTGCATCATAGACTACACGTTGATGTGTAATCAATATGGTTCCACTTCATTATAAAATGAAGTAACTTTTCACCAAACCACAACCTTTGCACATTTATATCTCACTCACCGGAAAATGGTTTTGAGCATATAAATACACAACGATCATCTACTTTGGGAGTAGATCAATAATTTAATATTTAATTTAATAAATAAATTAAATATTAATTATTATTTATTTAGTCAATAACCAAATTTCCAACAAAGAGTATCATAAAACTTAAAGCGGCCGAAAGAAATGAGAAAGCAGCCGACGAAATGTTAAAAACGGCCGATAATATTAAAATCCTCCGAGTGTTTTTTGAAGTTCTCCAACCGGTTTTAATTTATTTTATGATTGGCTTTTAATGGAGGATTTTGTATATTTGGAACACTAATAACTACTAGAGCACTAACACTAAGCATAAATAGACTTGCATCTTGCATTGTACATGCCAACACTTGCATCTCTTCTTCTCTACATTCCATTCACGTTTTTTGGAGCTCATCTCTTCGCCTCATCTCAAGTTCGGTAGAGCTCTAGCTATCGATCTGTGGTGCTGCTACCTTCTAGACGAAGCCGTTTTATTTTTGGGGACGATACGTCAAAACCGAGAGCACTATCGGAGCGTATCTCGTCTTGTGGAAAGAGGACTTTTCTCGACTCGGCTCTTATTAGATTTTGTTCGCTTATAATCTTCTTCACTTTGTAATTTTTATTTCGCCAGAAGGCAAGTTCGTGTACTCATTTTTCCACACTCTTTTTTGTCTTCTCCTCCAACATAGTACGGAGTAATATATTTTTGGAAATTCAATTTATTTGCAGCTATAATTGGATTCATGATTGGACAATATTTGGTGCTTGACACAAAGATTTATGACAAATTTTTTTAGATGTCCCATATAAGATGTTAAATTTCCTTATTTAGTAAATGAATACACAAACAAACACTACAATCATATGGGGGGTCATTCAAACTTTACATTTAAACCACAAAATACACAATTCTTAATTCCAGTGCTCAAAAGCAAATGTAACCTCTAGAATGGGACAGACGGAGTATTAAGCAATAAAATTGATGACACAAATAAATCTCATGATTACGTAAATGATAGTAGCTCATTAAGATTTAAGAGTTCCACTGCTCAAAAGCAAATGAATCTCTCGAATGGGACGGAAAGAGTATTAAGCAATAAAATTGATGAAACAAATAAATCTCCGGATTGACGGCTGATCCCACAGACCAACACGGATCTTTCCAATTTGCTTTTGTCCTCACTCACATACTCTCTGAGAAACTTTCCATGAGATCGCCCATCCTACAATTGCCCCTTCCCAGGACCCTACAAACCAACACGAGTCTTTCCAATGTGCTTTGTCCTCACTCACACACTCCCTGAGAAACTTCTTAGGAGGTCACCCATCCCGAAATTTTCCCAGTTCAAGCACGCTTAATTTTGGAGTTTTCATGGGTGGGCTTCCGAAAAAGAAGATGCACCTAGCTGGTATGAGTAGTGTTTGCTGTGTTTTTGTGATAGTTTTGTGTTATGTTGTTAGTGTGTTTTTGTGTGAGTTTTGTGTTCTTTTATGTGTTTTTGGTTATGTGTTAGGAAAGGTGGAGAAGAGGAATGAATGGATTGAAGTGAAGAAAGAAAAAGAAGAGATGAAGAAGAAGAACAAGAGGAAAAGGAGGAAGAACCGCAGGATACACCTGGCGGGCGCCAAGTCCCAGCTGGCGACCGCCAGGTCAGCAAAGTAGGAGTTTCCGCAAGAAGCACCTGGCGGCCGCCAAGTCCCAGCTGGCGACCGCCAGCTCGACGGACTTGCATGGATTATTTCCTTAATAGATTAGGTTTTTTATAACCTATATATATGTAAACTCTATGGAACGAAAAGAACTTTTGCCTACATTAGTTTTGAGTCTTCAATACTCTAGTTTCATATTTATTTTGGTTCGTTGTCAACATTGGTGATCCGGATTCCAAGATTCAATTCTAGTTCTCTTTATTTCATCGTTTGTTAATTAATCATACTTCATTTATATCGTAGTTTAAATTCTTTCTTTGCAATCCTTAGATTTGTTTTATTGCTCAGTACTTAGATTAGTTTTACATGTTTTCATTGCATAATCATCTTTAGATTTATTTTTGTTTGTTCTAAAGTTAATCATTACTCTTAGTTTAAATTGCATATTAGATCAGTTTTCATAATAAGTAAATCATTGCTTTTGCTTTTTCTTATTTGCCTAGGGTTAGTTTTTATTGCTTTCTTAGATTTAAATTCTTAGTTCATGTTTAATTACTTACTTGCTTTATTCACTTTTCTTTTATTTAATTGTTTGATTTATTTGTTTTGATTTAAATTCTCTGCCTAGGAATTAATCATAAAAACCTTAAATATTTTATTTGCTTTCTTAGAGTGATAGTGTGTGAGTAATTGTGAAAGTAACTACCCTGTAAAGTTTTCCTTTGTGTTCGACATTCGGGTTTCACTTAACTAGTCTACGATAGACCTAGTTTATTTGCTAACACTGAAAATTAGTGAAACAAATTTGGCGGCGTTGCCGGGGAGAACTTTAGGTAGTTAAATTTACAATTGTGTTTTCAATTTTCGTTTTATTTTATTAAAAAATAAATATAAAAAAAAACGGTCCTAAATAACTTCTTTTTCTTTACTCATTCTTTTATGCTTTCCATTGATGCTTTTAACCTGTTTGCTAAGTGTTGTGCATGCATGGTCGAAGAAGTCTTCAAAACGATCTCTTGCCGTTCGTAGATAACATCAACAGGAGAAAAGCAGTGCTGGCAAGTGCAGAAAAAGGAGAAAGGAGTGAAGGATCGCTTAGTGGTCTTAGTTTGCTCTCATCGCCAATTTTTGAGCAGTCTTTGAGTCCCGAGTTCATTACATTGAGAACACATTCAACTAGAGAAACATTTGAGCCACTTCCTTTCGACGACGGTTCAACTTCTAGTTCTGACGAGTCTACTGAGGCAGAACCAACAAGGAGTATGGCTAGAGTCATTGGAGAATTTGCTCGACCCACTTTCCCGTTATCATCATCAGCCATTGTTCTTCCGAAGGAGGTTAGAGACACAGAGCTCAAGCCTCAGCATCAGAACCTGCTGCCTACTTACCATGGCATCGCCAACGAGGATGCTCTAACCTTCATACGAGAATTCACCTCGACAGTGCAGTCCTTTCCACTGGGAAACATCACAGAGGATCAGTTGAAGATGAAATGTTTCCCTCTGTCTCTGAAGGATCGAGCCAAGACGTGGTATCTTACTCTCCCAGCCAATTCATTAACCACATGGAAGGACGTCTGTGAGTGCTTCATGCTCAAATACTACCCGAACTGGAAGACGCAAGAAATCCGGTCTCAGATAATGAACTTCGAGCAAGGAGCAGACGAATTATTCCATGATGCATGGGAAAGATTTCAAGAGCTGCTACAACAGTGCCCCCACCACTAGCTAGTTCCTGAGATGCTCTACCAGTACTTCTATGAAGGATTACATCAGACAAGTCAGTTTATGGTGGACAGTACAGCTGGAGGGAACATAGCTGTAAAGACTGCTGATGAGTTGAACGAGATATTTAAAACTTTGGCGGCAAGTTCGCGATTAAAGCTCGTCTGCCCTAGGAGACGACAAGCTAGTGCAGTAACTTCGGAGGACACTAGTTCTGATCTACGTAAGCAAGTGGCAGCTATGGCTCGGAAGATGCAAGAACTGGAGATGAAAGCTGAGGCCACGCCATCGACTCCCCCTGCCAAAATCCTCAAAAGTCGACAATCACAAGTGCAAGTGCAAGATCAAGAGGAAGAATTTGAGGTATGTGAGATTTGTCAAGAAATTGGGCATGGCGCTGATAGCTGCCCACACATGGGGGAGTTTACCTATGAAGGAGGGGCTGAAGTCTACTCTGCTCAAGGATATATGCCTCCGCAAGGATATCCATCCCAACAAGCTCCTCCTCAACAAGTTGCAACGGGACGCCAACCACCACAAGGATACGGATTTCGTCCTCCTCAAAACCGAGGAAATGGATCCAACTTTCAGTCCCGTCAACCACCTCAACAACACCAACCCTATTATCCTCAATACACCCCGCAATACCCTACTCAACCCTACTACCCTCCTCAAAACCCTTACTATCCTCCATCTTAACCACCATATTACCCTCCTATGCCCTATTACCAACCTCCACCTTATATACCTCCGCAACAGCCTTATTATCCTCCACCTCAACAACAACCTACTCATAATACTCGCCCACAAAACCAACCTCTTCAGCCTCCACCACAAAACCCACAAGTTCAGCCACCACACCCAAATGAAACTCAAGAGGCGGTGAATAAACGTTTTGAAATGCAACTTGGGCAAATGGCGACCCAAATCCAGCAGAGCTTGCAACCGAACAAGATTCCGGCCCAAGGCATGCAACCTCATCAAGTACAAGCTGTCACGGTGCTGAGAAGTGGTAAGACGGTGGACAACAGGGTCCACAACTCCGCCATGCAGCAGAAATCCGCATCCGAGAGCTGGCGCCCGCCAGCCCCTTCCGCAGGCTCCACCTGGCGGCCGCCAGCTGACACCCGGCGCCCGCCAGCTATTCAAAACAAGGACATGATGTCCGAGACTGAACCAGATGCTGATTCTTCTCTTCACAAGGCCTCCAACCCATATGGTCCGCTCATTCCATACCCGAGTCGGGTCAAAAAGGCGGATAAGGAGGGAAAATTTTCGGAGCTATACAAGATGCTATCAAAGGTCAATGTCAACCTCCCTCTACTTGATGTCATCCGGAATGTGCCTGCTTATGTCCGATTTTTCAAAGAGCTTGCATCAAAGAAGAGGAAGTTTGACGAGTCAGAACCGGTCATGGTCTCCGAGGTAGCAAGCTCTATCATGCAACAACCAATTCCTCAAAAGCAAAGTGATCCAGGTAGCTTTGTGATTAATATTGCTTTAGGTAATGGTAAGGAAGCATCTGGTATGTTAGATCTTAGGGCCGGTATCAATCTCATGCCTTACTCTATTTTCAAACAATTAGAGCTAGGAGAACTTAAACCAACTCGCATGACCTTACAACTCGCTGATAGGTCTATTAGATATCCTAGAGGAATCATAGAGGATATTCTAGTAAGTGTGGGGGGGTTAATTGTTCCGGTAGATTTTGTGGTCTTGGAAATAGGGGAAGTGCAAGAAAATGGAAGGGAACATACTCTTTTATTAAGAAGACCTTTTATGGCTACTACTAACACTCTAATAGATGTTAAGAATGGTACTATTAAAATGTCTCTGCTTAATGAAACTGTATCTTTTTCCGTTCTTAACTATGATAGAGCTATTCCATCTGCTGAATACATTGATAATTGTTCCTATATAGACGTGATTGATGCCTTGTCCGAAAAAGAGTATGTGCAGGATCATAACGATGAACTTCAAGAAGTATTCATGGGATCCGGCGACATGGAAGAGTGGGCGAGAATGGAAGCTGACCTTGGGATTCTAGTCCCTATAGCTCCCCTAGAGCCATCCAAAAGGGAGCTGGAACGGATGAGGAAAGAGGAGGAGAAAGTTGATCTGAAGGAATTACCAGCACATCTCAAGTACGTCTTTCTTAAAGATGGGGAGAGAAAGCCGGTGATCATTTCTGCCACATTAACTAAGGAGGAGGAAGCAGCTTTGGTTCAAGTGCTGAAGAAGTACACCTTAGCTTTCGGTTGGAGTTTAGCTGATATTTGAGGAATAAGTCCGGCGACTTGCATGCATCGGATAAATTTAGAGGAAGGAGCTCGACTGAAGAGAGATGGGCAAAGGAGGTTGAATCCAGTGCTCATGGAGGTAGTGCGCAAGGAAATCTATAAATTATTGGCTGAAGGAATAATCTATCCGATAGCCGATAGTGAGTGGGTTAGCCCGGTGCACGTGGTGCCAAAGAAAGGGGGGATCACAGTAGAGATGAACGAGAAACAGGAATTGGTTCCAACTCGTCCCGTGACGGGTTGGAGAATGTGTATTGACTATAGGAAGCTTAATGCTTCCACGAAAAAGGACCACTTTCCTCTTCCTTTCATTGATCAAATGCTTGATAGATTAGCCGGACAGGAGTTTTACTGTTTTCTTGATGGTTTGTCAGGTTACTATCAAATCGCAATCGCCCTGGAGGATCAAAAAAAGACAGCATTTACGAGCCCCTTTGAAACTTATGCTTATAGGAGGATGCCTTTTGGCCTCTGCAATGTACCTGGTACGTTCCAAAGATGTATGATGTCTGTTTTCTCTGAAATGATTGGTGATTTGTGGAAATTTTCATGGATGACTTTTAAGTTTTTGGCTCTTCATTTCATGATTGTTTAGATAAAATTGAAAAAGTCTTGAAACGATGTGTGGAGAGTTGCTTAACTCTTAGTTGGGAAAAGAGTCATTTCATGGTCCGGAGTGGGATTGTTCTGGGTCATGTAGTTTCTAATAAAGGCATAGAGGTGGATAGGGCTAAAATTGAGGTGATTGATAAGTTGCCACCACCTAGGGATGTAAAAGGTATTAGAAGTTTCTTAGGACATGCCGGTTTTTATCGGCGTTTCATTAAGGATTTTTCTAAAATTAGCCAACCTCTTTATAAATTGCTTGCCCAAGATGTTCCCTTTTACTTCGATGATGCATGCTTGACTGCTTTTAACATGCTTAAGGAGAAATTGGTGTCTGCTCCAATTGTTGTTGGTCCTGATTGGTCGCTACCTTTCGAGATAATGTGTGATGCATCTAACTCTGCTGTAGGAGCTGTCTTAGGTCAAAGGGTAGATAAAATGTTGCGTGTGATTTATTATGCGAGCTTGACTCTAAATCCTGCTCAAGTAAATTACACGACAACTGAAAAGGAAATGCTAGCTGTGGTTTTTGCCTTAGATAAATTTCGTGCATACATAATTGGATCTAAGGTAATAATTTATAGTGATCATGGAGCCCTAAGGTATTTATTGACCAAAGCTCAAGCTAAACCTAGACTTATTAGGTGGGTGCTTTTACTACAAGAGTTTGATATTGAAATCAAAGATAGGAAAGGTAGTGATAATTTGGTAGCTGATCATTTGTCTCGTCTTGAGACTGCTCCTCCTTGTCTGCATAATGATGATATTCCTGAATCTTTTCCATTCGAGAATATGTCTAAAATTGACCAAGTTGATTGGTATGCTGATATTGCTAATTACTTGGTTAATAATGATTGTGTCCCTGATCTAACAAGCCAGGAAAGGAAAAAGTTTATTTATAAGTGCAGGCAATACTTTTGGGAGGACCCTTATTTGTTCAAGCTTGGCAAGGATGATGTGATCCGGAGATGTGTACCGACTGGGGGTTCTTAAACATTGCCACGAAGGTGTGTGTGGTGGCCAAAAGACTGCACACAAGGTGCTTCAAAGCGGTTTATTCTGGCCTTCCTTGTTCAAGGATGCTCATGTTTTCTGCTAAGCATGTGATCGGTGCCAAAGAGTTGGCTCCATTGGGAGACGAAATGAGATGCCGCTACACCCCATTTTGGTAGTGGAAATTTTTGATGTTTGGGGCATCGATTTTATGGGTCCTTTCCCTACTTCTCATGGTTTTGAATATATATTACTTGCTGTTGATTATGTGTCTAAGTGGGTTGAAGTGTAATATCCCGAATTTTCTTATTAAAATTTAAATAGTTAAAATAGTCTTTTTATATGAATTTAGAAAATTTTCCATTTCTCTTGGGGAATTAGAATAGGATAATATGTTCTATAAGAATAATTATTTATAATTTTCATAAGTGTTATGTTTAGGTATATATAAGAATAATAATAATATATAATAAGTACAATTAGTATTGAATGTTTATAATTTGAATTTCATAGTAGTGTATATATATATAACTAATAGTTTATCATGAAGATACGTATACATTATATATATATATACATACTATGCATATGAATAGTTAATATAATATTTTAATAATCTAGCATATATATTAATACCTATACTAATATAATAAGTGCATGTATGTAAATGAATAAGTTCTGCCACATCAAGAACCTATAATTCCTAGACCTACTACGTGCCTTTATTAAGATAAAGGGGAATTGGTGAATAAGTCTATACTTGATGACTACTCCAAAGCTACTTGCTGACTAAGCTGTAAAAGTTTCCTATAAATAGAGGAGTACGAAACCTCTTTAAATTACATCATCTTCCATCATTTTTAGTATATTCAATTTAGTTTTTATAGTTGAGTTATCATTGTTAGTAGAAATAAGAGTATTGCGGAAATCAGTAAGGAGAATTCGTACCGTTCGAGATCAAGGATTTAGGTTATTATCTTAAATTATCAGGTGAGGCTCTCCATACTTACAAAGTATTATTTGAGTTATTAAGCTCTGATAAAATGAGATTATCCATGAAAATGTTTTAATGTGTTATTACATGTTTAAGGCTCTTATAATGTATGCGATCGGGTCTTTCGGTTGGTCTAACACACTAATCGAGAGGCTGTGCGCACAGTTAGAAATCGTTGGGTTGATCACCAATTGATTCTAACTTGAGGGGAGAACCTCTGGATGAAATATTCCATTATCTCCAAATCATGGCTCCATTTGAAAAGGGAAAAGGGATCCGACGGTGGTAATGTCCCGGGATCAATATAAGAGTAACATGGTAATACACATGCGCGCGCAATCATGAAAAACGAGGTTTTGTGTGCATGGAAGTAAATGATTTCAAAACCCTTCTATGTATATTTTATTATCATGGATACTCTTTTTATGATAAAATATTTTTGGCACAAGCCCACTGGGTACATTAGTACTCAGCCTGCAATTCCTTTCCAAATGTTTTGCAGATTAAGGAGCTGGTGGAACAGGCGAAGCTAAAGAGGACTGTTGTTGTTGCTAATAATAAAAGCTTCCGCTACGCCTATAAATAAAATCTCTAAGTTTTCGTACACCACGAGTTATATATAATATTACGGGTACTCAGACAAATCGGCCAGCATGGGTTGTTCGGCTTAGCCAAACCCATAGTTTGAGCTGTATGTCCCGATCCCGTATTTAAATATTATATTATTTTATGTTTACGGGTATTCAGACACAGGCGGCCGGTACGGGCAGTATGATTTATCTACCCCGTAGTTCGTGTTGTGGGTCCCGATCCCGTATTTAATTTCTTAATAATAGGATTAAATATCCCCAAGTCATGAACCCCTTTCTATCCCCGCTTCTTAATTCCAACCCCTTGTCACGTCCCGGCATACGTGCCTTCCCTCGGGAACTGGGGCGTGACATGAAGTCATTCCCACTAGGACATGTGACTCAAGTTGTCTTGAAGTTTGTGCAGGAAAACATTTTGTGTAGATTTGGGTTCCCTCGAGCAATCATTAGTGATGGGGGAAAACACTTCTGCAACAAGTTGTTCGAAAAGTTGATGAAAAAGAATGGGATCACACACAAGGTGGCGATGCCCTACCATCCTCAAACTTCGGGTCAAGCTGAGACAAGTAATAGACAAGTGAAGGGAATTTTGGAGAAGTTGGTAAAGCCATCAAGGAAGGATTGGTCGGAGAAGTTGACTGAGGCTTTGTGGGCATACCGGATGGCTTATAAAGGAATTTTGGGAATGAGTCCATATCGATTGGTCTTTGGAAAGGCGTGTCACTTGCCCGTGGAGATTGAGTACAAAGCTTACTGGGCGCTCAAGCAATTGGATCTCACACATTGCAATGCTCGGAGCAAGCGGCTACTTCAAATCGAGGAGTTGGATGAGTTGAGGAACGAGGCCTATGAAAATGCCAAGATCCACAAAGATCGCATGAAAAGGTTGCATGATAGGCGCATTTTGAATCGGGAATTTAAGCCTGGAATGAAGGTTCTTCTATTCAACTCTCGTCTTAAACTTTTTCCGGGCAAGCTTAAGTCAAGATGGAGTGGGCCTTATGTGGTAGTCCAGGTATTGCCATATGGCACTGTTGAAATCAAAGATGAGGCTACGGGATCGTCGTTTTGTGTGAACGGGCATCGGCTTAAGGCCTATTTTGAAGGAGAAACGGCACACGACACCATTGAGGAGACACCGTTCTCCGATCCACCAACATCTTAAGACACTCAGAGGCGTCGAGCTAATGACGTTAAACAAGCGCTACGTGGGAGGCAACCCACGTTTTTGCTATTTTTCTTTATAAGTTTTGATAGTTGTATTATTAATTTTTCGTTTTTCTTTTGTTGGAGATAAGAAGTTTCCGCAAGGCATACCTGGCGGCCGCCGAGACTAAGCTGGCGACCGCCAGCTTCTGTTTCCATAAAACTTCCGCAGGTTACACCTGGCGGCCGCCAAGTCCCAGCTGGAGATCGCCAGGCCTGCGCGACCAGTTATATTTGAAAAAAAGGGGGGCGGGTTTTCATAACCATAACTCTACAATTCTTCTTCTCATCTATTTGAAATCTCCAATTCACTTACATCACTTCTTTCTTGCTATTAAATTGTTAGGAATGCCCTTACCCACTTCGTCGCCGTCGATTTAAACCGATTGGTTCGAGTTTTCGCCAGAGGAAACTTCAGATTCACCGCTAGCTCATACATGGCGACCGCCAGCTACCACCCGGCGACCGCCAACTCCAAGTTTCAGAAGTTTTGCGTTTCACGCTATCTCCAAGGTCTTTCTCCTATCCTTACTACTTACAATGGCCCGTCCAAGTAAGAGGAGAGTCGGTGAGGTGGGTGAATCAAGTGGTGCACCAGAAGAAAGGGGAGATATGTTAACTTGATATCCGGGATTGAAGGTAAGCTCTTTGTTCATCTTAATAATATGGAAATGAACCCTCCAATGCATTTCAATTTTGCTCTCCTTGAGAACTTAGGCATAAGAAATAGGCTAGATGGATATCTTGATAACCTTGGCTTGAGACAATATGCTAGTGTTCAAAGGGATGGGTATGATCAATTATGTTTGGAGATGATTTGTACTTTTTCTATGGAGATAGCGGATATCATGGAATGTAGGTTAGGAGGCCGACGGGTAAAGGTTACTAGGAATATCATGCATTCCGTTTTTGGGTTCATTCGAGATAATGATGCTTTGAGAGGTATTCCTAGGTCACTTGCTGATTTTAATCCTAATGAAGCATGGTTTGAGTTGAGTGGTATGCATAATTGGGGGATGGGGAATGTGTCTAGTTCATATATTCAAGATAATGCTTTGTACTTGTTGCATAAATTTTTGAGCTATAACATCTCGGGTAAGCATGAACCTAGCAAGGTCAATAAGTTGGAGCTTTTCCTTCTTTCTTCGGCGTTGCACGGTTGGAAGGTGTGCATATCAAGTATGGTTTGGAACCAAATTGATCAAATACGGGTTCGTACGAAAGTGCATCCGGCATTCTCTGCCATTGCGACCGGTCTTGCTCGCCACTTTCGTGTACCGTTCCCAACACCTTCTATGGAGAGGATAGAGAGTTTGGAACTCTCTTATGATATGCTTAAGAATGCCCACATGGTGCGATCGGAGTATGAATTCTTGCCCTTTGAGCAACATCCATCCGTTCAAGCTTATCGTGCTAGATTTGGTATTGAGGATGAGCAAGAGGAAGAAGAGGAAGCGGCTTATGAAGCCGGCCATGATGAGCTCCAAGGTCCACCTCCACCTCCACCTCCACCACCAACATATGTCACTCACGAGGCCTTTACCACTTTCCAAACCGATCTTTGGAGTCGCCTTGATTCTCAACAAGCGGCGATTCTTGGATCTTTCACTAATCACTTCGGGGCCATGAACACGAGAGTGTCTAGTCTTGAAGATCAATTTGCTCGTTGGACCGGCATTCTTCCTCGACGGTCCGGATCGGGGGAAGGTTCTTCACATCCACCACCACCTTGAGTTTTGTTTGGTACCATGTGTTTTCTTTTTGTTTTGTGTTTTTTGTGTTTTTTGGATTTGTTTCGTTTGTGTTGTGTAGGTACTTGGCTTTGGAGTGCATGTGGCTCTTGAAGTTGGTGCCGTGTTGCGTCGTCATTTGTGAAGTTTTCTATATCCCTCTCTTTTATTTTTTTGTGCAATCGGGACATTGCTTGATTTCAGTGTGGGGGAGGGGTTAGAAACTTTTTTGTGTTTATTTTGTGATGTTTTATGTAAAGCATGCTTCATTCTTTGTTTTGTGTCTTAGCATGTTGTTTAGATCATTTCAAGCATGAGTGAAAAGTTGTGATAATGGGCTAATGATGTGATTTTGTGTTTTGTTTTGAAAAAGAAATGTGAAGCATGTCATTGTTTGTTAAGTATTTCGTGGTAAGTGTAGACTTTTGGCCTCTTATGAACATAGATCATTGAGCCTATTTTGTGTGAGATTTGAGCCTTGTGACTATTACATTATATTATAGTCATTTTTCTTTTGAGTGTGTGAATATTCAAGCATGCAATTTTGTCTCTAGAACTTGCTTTGGTTTCTCCCTTGAGATTACATAGTGTGCTTTATGATGAAGAAAGGATTTTAGGCCATTTTTCGTAGCCCTTCTTATCCTTTTTCCTTGTCCAAATTCACTCATATTATCCTAGTTAGCCCATTTGAGCCTTGAGGTCTATTTTAGACCTAATTTTCTTTGAAAAAGCCTTGGGATGGGAATGAACTTGTGAATGATATGAAGTGTGCTCTTCCAAAAGAAAATATTGGGAAAGGAGATAGAAAGAATGATCTTGGTGCTCATTGATTAATGCTCTCTACCTACATAATAAAAAATAAAAAATAAAAAATAAAAAAAAGTTGAATAAGAGCATAAGTAGGTAGAAAGAAAAGTTGAAAGATGAGATCATATATGTTTTTGGTTATGAGCTTTATTGTAGTATGGCTTGAAGTAGTGTGGGGGGTTTTGAGTGTTGGAATGAGAATGAAAAGAGAGTGAATAAACCTTTGGGGTTGTTAACTCACTTTAGCCAAATTTCCTTACCTACCAAAGAGCCTACATTACAACCAAAAAGAAGTCCTATTTGATCTTTGTCTTAAGCACACATTAAGTAGTGGAGAGGTGAGACGACATGCAAGCTTATGGCAGGCAATTTGTGTGACTTGAATTGAGTGTTTCTTTGTCCTAATCTAAACACTTGAGAGATGAGAGTTCACTTACACATTTATACCCATTTTGTGAGGATTTATGTTCAAGAGGTTGGAAGTTGAAACGTGCTATGACTTGCTTAGTGAATGGTGAAATGTTTTGCATAATATCTCTTGTTCTTGAAAAATTTCTGAAGCCAACATCATTGTCACTCTTTAAGTTCATGTCTTGAATGGTTTAAATGAGTTTTGCTTGAGGACAGACAAATGGTTACGCGTGGGGGATTTGTTTGCTGTGTTTTTGTGATAGTTTTGTGTTATGTTGTTAGTGTGTTTTTGTGTGAGTTTTGTGTTCTTTTATGTGTTTTTGGTTATGTGTTAGGAAAGGTGGAGAAGAGGAATGAATGGATTGAAATGAAGAAAGAAAAGGAAGAGATGAAGAAGAAGAACAAGAGGAAAAGGAGGAAGAACCGCAGGATACACCTGGCGGGCGCCAAGTCCCAGCTGGCGACCGCCAGGTCAGCAAAGTAGGAGTTTCCGCAAGAAGCACCTGGCGGCCGCCAAGTTCCAGCTGGCGACCGCCAGCTCGACGGACTTGCATGGATTATTTCCTTAATAGATTAGGTTTTTCATAACCTATATATATGTAAACTCTATGGAACGAAAAGAACTTTTGCCTACATTAGTTTTGAGTCTTCAATACTCTAGTTTCATATTTATTTTGGTTCGTTGTCAACATTGGTGATCCGGATTCCAAGATTCAATTCTAGTTCTCTTTATTTCATCGTTTGTTAATTAATCATACTTCATTTATATCGTAGTTTAAATTCTTTCTTTGCAATCCTTAGATTTGTTTTATTGCTCAGTACTTAGATTAGTTTTACATGTTTTCATTGCATAATCATCTTTAGATTTATTTTTGTTTGTTCTAAAGTTAATCATTAATCTTAGTTTAAATTGCATATTAGATCAGTTTTCATAATAAGTAAATCATTGCTTTTGTTTTTTCTTATTTGCCTAGGGTTAGTTTTTATTGCTTTCTTAGATTTAAATTCTTAGTTCATGTTTAATTACTTACTTGCTTTATTCACTTTTCTTTTATTTAATTGTTTGATTTATTTGTTTTGATTTAAATTCTCTGCCTAGGAATTAATCATAAAAACCTTAAATATTTTATTTGCTTTCTTAGAGTGATAGTGTGTGAGTAATTGTGAAAGTAACTACCCTGTAAAGTTTTCTTTTGTGTTCGACATTCGGGTTTCACTTAACTAGTCTACGATAGACCTAGTTTATTTGCTAGCACTGAAAATTAGTGAAACAAGTAGCACCAATCAATTCCTTTAAGCTCTCCTCGAATATGCAGTCACATTCCTGCATAATCTCATAATCCCTCTCATTCCGGCATGTTTTGGTTCATTTATGTGCCCCTTCGCTTAGAAGCCCTTATAGGAGCAGCTCTTTGTCCATGCTTTTGTGCATCGGCGATCACTCCGTACTTCTGCGCAAGAGAGTAGTTTCATAAGTCTTCAACATTGAGAATGCAGCCCTATTTATAGTGGGAGTCGACCATCTTCCCGTTAGAGAGGTAGGTGGCGCGTGCTCTTCACTTCTCTTCGGTCAAGCAACAATGCAGCTTTTTGCAGGTAGACAGTGCTTTTCCGACTTGTCTTCTTTCCGGAAGAGGAAACCCTAGATATCTGCATATTTTCAACTTGGAGTGTAGCGAAGACAGCATTTGTGCACTGTTTCGGCGATATCCGTTGGCCTATAGCAATCATCCACACGTCCTCTGACTATCGCGCCACATTAATGAAGTGTACGTTGCAGAGTTTGAATTTTGAAATTCAAATTGCAGTTCACTTCATCGCTTCTTATGCTTTCTCACGAGTGCTTCATCAGTGCTTAATACAGTTGACTTTTACGCTTGTACTGATGTCGTTTTCTCTGAGTAGCTTTGCACGAACTCTTTGATTCAAGTTGTTTTTACTGTAGTCGCTTCTCACTTTATAAAAAGTGATCGTTTGAGACTTTTCGCTTCTAGCAAACTTGAAAACTGTAAAGCCTTCTTCGCTTTTTTTTACTTCGCTTCTCTAGCTTCGCTTAGACCGCTTCACTTGTGTTGGAACAAAATACACTTAAAAATGTATAGCTCCCTAACAAGTGAGTTTTTCTAATACATTAAAAATTACATGAAGCGATACTTGGTCTTCATAAAAAATAATAAGGGAAAGTTCTATGGAATTTTGGAATCTAATCAAAATAAAATTGTATATATATATATATTAAAAACAAAAATAGATCTCGCTTCCCCTTAACAAATATTCCAACAAATATACTCGTATATGAATACCAAACAAGCTCTTATTAATTTTTGTACTTATTTGACTTTTTGACATGAATAAGTAGTATTAAAATTCGTTTGTTTTTAATTAAACAAGTAATAATATTGTCAAAAGTAAAATCAAAAATAAAATATAAAGTTCTACTAAAAATATATATTCAGGCGGTTTTTCGGTTTTTAATTTTTCTTTTTAAATAAATTAACTGGCCGTTTTTTGACTTAGCACACCGGCCGTTTTTACAGAGGGAGGGGAGAGATTTTACAGAGGAAGATTGGGAGAGGAGGCGTGCCGTTTTTAAGCTTATTGCCGTTTTATATATTTTTTTTATTTGTTTAGTCCAAAGCAAACATATTTAAGCTTATTGCCGTT
This sequence comes from Mentha longifolia, assembly GCA_001642375.2. Classification (NCBI taxonomy): domain Eukaryota; kingdom Viridiplantae; phylum Streptophyta; class Magnoliopsida; order Lamiales; family Lamiaceae; genus Mentha; species Mentha longifolia. The sequence goes on along the minus strand of CM038117.1, from coordinate 36,604,346 downwards.
TTTAATTTATTTTTACTTGTTCAGTCAAAAGCAAAGCCGACAGTAACAAACAAAACCCAATAATCGAGAAAATAAATGTGTTGAATCTTAAAAATGGGTATCTTGCGCATACCTTTCTTGAGAATGGGTATTTTTGGGAGAGTCTTGGGTGCAAAATTTTGCAATGCAAAGTGTGCACCCATTGGTCCACGTCAACATGGCTGTTTTGCTTTTTTGTGTATGGTTTTGCAGCATTACAGTTGTGGGTCCAATTTACACTACCCACCCAACCCCCACCCCTCCACCCCTGCGGACCCAACTAATGTAATTTAATTTATCTTTGAATTTAATTTATTTTTGTTTATTGATGGGTCCTTTTGTGGTACAATATAAATTTTTTAATTAATTGGTACGATTTATTATATAATGAATTTCTACAATACACTATAAAAATTTTATCACTTTAGCACTTAACTCTTTAACACTTTAAACAACTAAAAAATTAGATTTATGACAAATGGTATATGATTCATAAGTGAATAGGTGTAACATATCTGACAAATACCCCAAAGAGTAAGGGTGAGCATTCGGGTTTCGGCTCGGATTTTTTGAAAAATTAGAAAAATCAAATAGAAATCGGATTTTCAAGAAAAACACAGACCCAAACCCAATTTTCAAAAAATCGATCATGGAAAACCAAAATTAATTTCGGCTTTTTGATTTTTTACCGAGTTATTTTAAAAATATTAAAAATATATATACTCTCTCCATCCCCCATTTAATGACTGAAAATTTTGAGCACAAGATTTTAGGTAGTGTGATGATTTATTAATAAATTAAAGTGTTAAAGTGGAAGAATTGTGGCTCATCTAATTTTTTTAATAATATTAAAGTGTTAAAGTGATTGTGGGGTCTAAGTCTCAAAATGGAAAGGTTCAGTAAATGAGGGACGTCCCAATATAGTAATAGTTTCAATAAATTAGGGACGGAAGGAGTATATATTTTATTTTATTCACTTCTAACTTTGATCAACACACCTAATTTCATCCAAAATCCATATTAATAATATTTTTATTACTACAATAAAATCATAATATCAAATTTTAACTAATTTCATATCAAATACAAACTAAATATTACAATCACCAAAGATAAATTGTCAAAATATGTGCGTGTGTTGGCCTAGCGGTAGGGAGTTAAGTTTCGGGACCAAAGGTCTCGACTTCGAGTACTCCATGGCACGGCTTTAAATTTCAGCTGATTATGCTAAAAAAAAGGCCAAAATATATAAATAATAATTACATACAAATATATATATATATATAATAATAATAATAATAATCCATGTATGTTTGAACTTAAATTACATGCGGCCCATTTGTATTCAAACTATTTCGGGCCCACTGTTTTCTATTGAAACTAACTAAATAAAATAAATAATTAAAATGAACATATCATCTCCCATCATATCAAAATAAATTTTTAAATAAAACTTTTCCAAGCTAATTTTACAAACTTCGAAAAACACGAGAAAAAGAAGTACAAGAATACTATGAACTAATTAAAATAAAATTTATTAAAATAACAAGGCATCTTTACTACCGCCCCTCCATAATTTCAGTGACAAATTTAACCAAAATCCCTTTTCATTTTCACTAATATACTAATTTAGGATCGACTACTCATTTGGAGGATTTCATATTTCACTAATTATATTCGAGGATGCCGACCAATTGGACTATATTAGTGACTAATCAACCAAAATCCCTTTTCATTTTTAATAATCAACTAATCTTGGATCTACTACTCGATTAGAGGAGTTCATATTTCGCTAATTCTCCAATTATGCCGACCAATTGGACTAGATTAGTGACTAATTAACCAAAATCCCTTTTTGTTTTTACTAATCAACAAATCTTGAATCTATTACTTGATTAGAGGAGTTCATATTTCACTAATTCTCCGATTATACCGACCAATTGGACTAGATTAGCGACTAATCAACCAAAATCCCTTTTCGTTTTTACCAATCCACTAACCTTAGATCTACTACTCGATTAGGGGACTTCATGTTTCACTAATTAGCCGAACACGATGACCAATTCGATTAGATTAGCGACTAAGCAACCAAAATCGCTTTTCGTTTTCACTAAAATACTCATCTTGGATCGACTACTTGATTAGTGGACTTCATATTTTCACTAATTATCCGAACACGCCGACCAATTCGACTAGATTAACAACTAATCAACCAAGATCCCTTTGTATTTTCACTAATCCACATATCTTGGATTGACTACTCGATTAGAGGACTCATATTTCACTAATTGTCCGATTATGCTGACAAATCTGACTTGATTATAGACTAATTAACCAAGTTCCCTTTTTTATTTTCACTATTCAACTCATCTAGGATCAACTATTCGATTAGTGGCTTCATATTGGAGTCTTTGCATAACTTTTCGGCATTGGAATTAACGTGATAGTTTTTAGTATTTTAAGTGGGTTTGATAATTGAGGAGAGTAATGAATTTGGGTTATTATTTAATATTTATATTATTTTCTTAATAAATTAATTAAGTATATTTAATAAATAATAAAATAAAATATTAAATACTCCATTCGTCCCACTCTACTTGAGCCAATTTCTATTTTGGGGCGTTCCACTCTACTTGAGCCATTTCCAAATATAGAAATAATTAGGTCCGATTAGCTAGGGGTCTCTAAACGAGTCGGGACGAGATACCCACCTATCTTTGTCGGGTACCCGATCCCAAATAAGTAAAAAAATTATTCCGTCTTTCGTCCCAAACGGGTAATTCGGGTACCCGATACCCGGAATACGGGTACTCAAATTTCTAAGAAATATTATATATATATATTTTTTTTTTTTGCGGAATTAATTTATGACAAAAAAAAAAAAGTTTCAAATATAAATTCAATAAGAAACAAAATAAAGTCAATGATTGTATATGCTATTGGGAAGGTAAATGCAAGATAATCAGGGTAGCTAAGTAGTCTACTATCTCCTCTATTGTTATATTTGTTGGTTGATGCATAGTTTATTTCTCAGTCTCACTAGTATTTTTCATTTTTCATTCCTTATCATGTGTAATATTTAGGATATAAAATAAAATTATTATTTGAAATTAATCGGGTATATGATCGGGTAACCGGGTATCCAAATACCCAAAAAATATTTAAAAAATCCTTCCGTAACCCGCCTCGATTCCCAATTAAGGCGGGTTTGTGTGTCCAAAATATCCGTTCGGATCGGATATTTCGGAACATACCCAAATACCCGATCCCATTTAGACACCCCTACGATTAGCAGTGGGATTAAGGGACTCTTAATATTTTAATTAAGATTTTTTGTTTCATTAGGTTGATTTTAGATTTGTAATATAAATTTATTTCGATTTTCTATTTTTTAAAATAAAATAAAATAATTTAATATTATAATTGACAAAGTATTATTTTTATGTTAATATCCGTACACACTCTATGAGGCTCAAGTAGAGTGGGACGGTGAAAGTAATAAATAATAAAATAAAATATTTTAAATATTTTTTTAAATTATTATAAATAACAATTATAAAATTTTAATCATTATAAAATTTTAATTATTATAAAATTTTAATTATAAACTAAAATGAATAAATACATATAAATTAAGTAATTAGTAATTCACTTTATATTTTATCTATATTTGATTTTATTATTTACTAGAATTATTTATTACTACGTATTTAATACTTTATTTTATTATTTATTAAAAATAAGTGTTCAATTAGTGGTTCTTAATTTTCTACTAATTTGGTGGCTTTAGTTGCTAATTCTTTTCAAAATAGAAAACATAACAACTTGAAAGGGACTGTCCAAAAATGAAAGTGTAATAACTTCAAAGGGACGGAGAGAGTATAATAATTTGAATTAATTATTATTCCCTCCGTCCCAGTTAAATAGACATATTTTTCTAAAAGTGAAAGAATTACCATTACTAATTATTCCATCATCTACACATCTCTCAGCACACAGTATAATTCCATATGTAAAAGCTTTATCATAACTTGCTCGTTTGTTCTCTGATTTTTATAATTTTTATACCAAATTAAAGGTCTCGATACGATCTTTCATTTAAAATCAGACATCAATATGTTTTTATATATCTATGATGCACTGTTTTTAAAATAATGAAATTTATATTAAAAATATTAAATACTACTCCTTCCGTCCCCCATATATATGTGGGAAGAGAAATGATACGCAGTTTAAGAAAAAGTTGGTGTAAAAGAAAAAAGTAAGATAAAGTAGGGAGAAATTGGAAAAAATAGGTAGAAAGTGGAAATAGTAAGAATAAAGTGAGGGTGAATAAATAATTTTGATATATAAGGGAGTCTTTCTATGGAAATATTACATATATATGGGGGACGTCCTAAATATGTAATAACCGCATATATATGGAGAACGGAGGGAGTACATTTTATCTATAACTAAACTCTAATAAAATTTCGTGCAAAAAAGAAATAAGTATATTTTAGTGGAACGGAGGGAGAACATGCAACAACTTCAGCACGTCATCCCACAATTTGAAAAAACAAAAAAAAAATATAATAAGAAAAGGAAAAGAGGAACTAATCCCACAAATAATACGAAATCAAAAAATTCAAAAATAAACAAAATAATATGCCAAAAATTAAAGGAAGCCACGCTTAATACATGGGGGTAGTATAGTCCACGATAGAATGGGGTGGTCATGAGTTGGATGTGGGAGGGTCCTGATAAAAGCCTGCAACATAGCAATGATGACAGGAATTAAATATTCAAAACAACTAAAACTTTAGGGGCTAAGCAAAATCAATTTACACGTGTAGCTTGTGCATTGCAAAGGTTTGCAACCAAGACTTGCCCATTTTTAATTTTGGCCCCTTTCTCTTTTCTTTTTCTTTCTTTTTTTGTAGAAGTGTGTGTGGGTTTGGTTTTTTGGTTTTTTGAGAAAAGACCAAGCCGGATCAATTGTTTAGTTTAGTTTGTGTGGAGGAGGAATATGCATATATGATGTGATGTGATGTGATGTGATGTGTCTCTCTCCAATTCGATAAAAAGATCTCTTTTTAAATTCTTCCTTCTTGTCGAGATACAGGCTTCTCTTTTATCCAGTGGCGAAGCCAGGGGCAGTGGGGTCCTGGGCCCCACTGGGTTTTAAAAAATATTACTAATATTATAGTTGAACTATTAACATGTAGTATTTGTGGTCCACTTGATTTAAGGTTTGGTTTAATATTGTTCACTCTCCATTGACCCGGGTTCGAATTCTGTTGCTCCCTTATTTTTCTTTTTCTTTTTTCCAGTTTTTTTCTCTTTTTTTTTCGTTTTTTTTCCCTCCATTTCTCTTTTTCGTTTTTTTCTCTCTTTTTTTTCCTTTCTCTCTCTCTTTTAGTGATGTTTCCTTATTCTTTTCTTCTCTTTCTTTACTAATAACTCACCCATATTTTTTTATTTTTCATATTTTTTTCTTTTCATTTTTCAATAATATATTAATGTTCCTTTTATGTTTAAATAATTATTTAAATTTTTAATTTATATTTTTATAATTTTAAAGGGCTCAGGTCATTCGTAATTTTATTTTTTCCTTTCTTTTTTTCTTTCTTTACGAATAACCCACCTATATTTTTCTATTTCTCATATTTTTTTCTTTTCATTTTTCAATAATATATAAATGTTATTTTTATGTTTAAATAATTATTTAAATTGTCAATTCATATTTTTATAATTTTAAAAGGCTCAGGTCATTCGAAATTTTATTTTTTCATTTCTTTTTTTAACTATGTATAAAATATTCCAGTGTTCAAACAGGAGCAAAATGGATTCTGTTAATACATTTTATTATTTATTTTTTTTAAGTATATATAATATTTTATTTTAGGCTATAAGAATTTGGGCCCCACTGGACAAAAATCCTGGCTTCGCCGCTGCTTTTGTCTGTCAAAAAACACATACTTCAATTCTGTTTTAGCAACGAAAATGCTGGTCAAAATCTAGCAACAAGGAGGCGAGGCCGGCGGCCTTCATTCTTCTTCTTTTTTCTTCAACAATTTAACTGAAATTTAAAAATCACGCACGTCACACAGAATTCGAATCCAAAACTTTTTTTACAAAGATCTCAAGCATTAACTCTGCTGCTACTATTAAGCTAACACATGCATACACAACCTTTATTCTTACTTCTTACTCTCTTTGTTATTTTTGACTTGTCTCGTTTTATTATTTTATACCACTCATATATTCAACAAAATAGAAAAACCAAAAATAACGGAGGAAGTATTATCATTAAAGGTATGATATATATATGTAGAGGTTTTCTTAAGATAAGCAAAATATATATTAGACCTTGTTTGCCAACTTAGTATTATCACTCTAACTCAAGATTTTTGAAACATTTTATATTAATATGTAAGATATAAAATAATAAAAGGTATCAGGAATTATGACCGGAAGTAGTATTAGTTAGGCATGAAACGTCCCTAACTGACTTAGATGCTTTTCAAATAGATATAAGAGTATTAATTTCCTAAACCATTGAAAGTACCCGGCCGGGCCACATGTGTACTAGCTAGCTAGTATGGGAACCTAAGCCTAACCTTCTAGAAATTTCTTCGTCACTCTCTCTTGCTGCCTAACCCATCATCTTTTATCGGTCCGGAATCTTAAACCAAATTTTAGTACTTATTTATTGAAAGTGTGGTAATGTATATCTATGTCTATATACGTTACAAGTTAACAAATGTCAAATAACGTTAATGAAGATAATAAATACAAATTAGACAAAAACTTGGGTGAGGTCGGCCACATAGTGTGGCCGAGTCAAAGTGTTAATCTTTATACAGAAAAATGTTAATCTATACGAATAAAAGTGTCAATCTTTAATATAATTATTTTACGAATAAAATGCCAATTTTTAAAAGTGCCAATATTTATACAGAAAAGTGTTAATCTATACGAATAAAAGTGCCAGTGTTTTAGCCGGTCGCACGGTGCCTCTGGCTGACCCAAGTGTGTCCCTACAAATTATGTCTTTATGATGCATTTTCGGACTAAAATACTTTTATTAATTTGAAATAAAATACTACCTCCATCTCAATTAATTAGACTCATTTACTGTTGGAACAAGAACCAAGAAAATGAGATCAGGGGACATTTAGCAAAAAGTATTCAGAAAATTTGCAGGCGAGATTATTGTTCACAAAATACCGTAGCGGAGTTACTGTTCATTTCATTAAACTATTCACTATTAAAATAATACAAAAAAATTAAAAAAATTAAAAATACAATCTGGAGCCAAATTTACAGAATTTTGCCTCTAAATTTTTTTTATTTCCCACCAAACTGTCTAAACCTACTCTATAAAGTTTGAAACAACACTCATTTTCTGCCCTCACCACACCAACACTTAAAATCAGAGTAGGAGAAAGCTGTGGAATGCTATAGGCCAAAAAAAAAGTCTTTCGGATTTAAGCAGAAATTCCATCATGCAGTTCTTGCTGGGGAGCTTGATGGATAAGAGGTGTCCACATGGAAAGATAAACGAAGCAGCTGCATTATTCAATGTTGGGAGGCAAACAGTGAGCATAATCTAGAAAACAACAAAGCAACAAAGATCAATAAGTGTAGTTATCAATGTTTCAAGGAATAGCATACCCAGAATCAGAAAGAAGAAGCATGAGATTGACTATGCAAGAATAGAGCAAATTCCAAATGAGCAAAGAGGTACAATCACTTCTATGTCAGATGCTCTTGGACCTGGAATATCCAGGGCTACTGTGGGAAGATGGGCTAAGCTTCTGCTCAAACATCATTCAAATGCCATCAAACCTCTTTTGGCAGCTCATCACATGCTTTCCAGGTTAAAATATTACCTACAAGCCTTACATTATGATTCTGCCCTCAATACTCTCAAGTTCAAGGCCATGAAAAACACAATTCACATTGATGAAAAATAGTTTATGTTAACAAGGAAGAGCTGCAACTACTATCTGACCTCAATGGAAGCAGATCCACTCAGAGTATCCAAGTCAAAGAATTTTATACCTAAGGTGATGTTTATATGTGCAGTCAGCAGACCTGTATTAGATGTAGGTGGCACAGTTTTGTTTGATGGAAAGATTGGAATTTGGCCACTTGTTGAAGAGGTAACATCAAAAATGAACAACATAAGAAGAGAGGGACTAAAGAAATGAAACCTATACAGTGCATCACAAGGCAGGTGATAAGAGATTACATAATCAAAGAGGTAAAATGTTTACATTTCCATTAAGTTTTTGCAGTTTCTTGTTCACACCTTATGTTTTAATTAATGCAACCACATAATGCAATTCTCATTTCAGATAGTTCCAGCAATCAAGCAGAAGTGGCCAAGTTTTTTAAGCAAGAACATCACAATTCAACATGATAATGCCAGGACACACATAACAAATAGAAATGCATAGTTTCAAGAAATTGCAAATTTAGATGGATTTCATATTCAGCCGGTTCAACAGGCACCAAAGTCCCCTGATTGCAATGCAAATGACCCAGGTTTTTTCTGTGCAATTCAATCCCTGCAACAGAGGAAGAACTGCAGGAGTGCTGATCAACTTATAGATGCAGTCTTGAGCAGTTTCAATGAGTTGGATGCAATGACTTTGAATAAAGTCTTCTTATCACTACAATGTGTTCTTATGGAAATCATGAAGGTCAAGGGTACTAACAATTTCAAGCAACCACATATGAAAAAGTATGCTTTACTTAGGCAGGGTCACTACCTACAAATCTTGAAGTGCCTGAATTTTTGGTCAGGGAGACCATTGATTACTTGATTGGAGAAGAATGTACTGAAGGAATTGAATGACTTATGGAAGCCATGGGAATCAGTTTGCCACAGATTGGAGGTGGGGTTCCTGACTTGAATGCTTGGGGTACATAAGCAATAGTTTTTTGTGCAGTTTCAGTGAAGAATGGATGGTCATTTTTTTTGTGCAGATCCATGAAATGCAATTTTTGAAGCAAACAGGGCATGTATTGCAGTTTGAATTTTTTGTGCAGATGACATGTAATGCAATATGAAATCAGTATTAAGTGTTCTTATCAATAGTTTTTTGATGCAGTTTGAAGTGTAGGCACATACAACTAACGGAAGAAAGCATTTCAATTTTTGTTATTGTTCTTGCTTCCTTAGATTAATTTTGTCTATTGTTCTAGTATTCAATTAAGTATTTCAATTTTTCTAGATTAGTTTAATTCAAAGGGTAGGATTTTCTTTAGCTAGATTCGTTTCTAAAGTTTTTGCTTTCGATTCATGTCTAATTAGTTTACTTTATTGTCTAGTTAAATCTTGCATTTAATTTAGGTTTTCGATTCTTGTTTATTTTATTATAATATTTAGATAATTTTAGGATAGATGAAAACTCCAAAAATTATGTTAGAGTGCTTAGGTTTACTGCTTTCTTTGTGCTTCATAATTAATTTCCCTGCTAAGTATTTCTTGAGACTTGGATGTATTTATCACACTAGAATGATTTGGTCCTATTGCGAGTAACTTTAGGTGTTTTTAGGTCGAACAAATTTTGGTGCCGTTGCCGGGGAAAGCTTGAGACAATCAATTGTGTGGCGTTATTTTCCGTGTTTTTTTTTCTTTTTGATTATTTTTTTTAGCTCGATTATTCTTTCTCCCGCCGGTATGTTTGATTTGTTTGTTGAGTGTTGTGTATGTTTGGGCGCCGAAGTCTCCACATGGAATTAGCACCCCACATTGACAACATCAACTAAAGAAAAGCCATACTAGCAACCAAAGAAGAAGATGTCGAGTTTCAAGACTACTGCTTAGTCTCGTTATTTGAAGAATCCGAGGTTATGGCAACCAAGTTTATGGGCTATTTTGCCCGTTAGACTTTCAGCACCACGACCTCAGCAATCGTCCAATCTACAGAGTTCAGGAATTATGAGCTTAAACCAAATCAACAAAGTCTTTTGCCTACATACCACACACTGCCGAATGAGGATGCTCTTCTGTTCATTCGGTAATATTGCACAGTGGCGCAAACTTTTCCTCTATCAAGCCTCACTGAAGATCAATTGAAAATGAAGTGTTTTCCAAACACATTGAAGGATTGGGCAAAATCGTAGTATCTCTCACTCCCTCCCAATTCCTTGACCACGTGGGATGCAGTGCGTGAGAAGTTCATACTCAAGTGCTACTCATCACGAGACACAAGAGGTGCGGTTCAAGATTATGAACTTCAACCAGTTAATGGATGAGCCGTTCACGAGGCATATAAGAGATTTCAAGAGGTGTTGCACAGTGTCTTCACAATCAGATGGCCCCAGGGCAGTTCTTCTATGACGGATTGCACCAGACGAACCAATTTATGGTGGATAGCACTTCATGGGGAAAAGTTTGAAAAATTGAATTAAAAGATCGATAAACCTTAACGAAACAATCTTGAAAATATGCTTAACCTATATGTAATTAACATGTTAGTCTACAAATTATAATCAATGATTAACGTCACCAACAAGGTCCATGAATAATTAATTTGCCGTAAATTACACGAGTATATGAATTGAGTTAATGGTTTCAAAAATTAATTGAATTGAATATAATTTGTCAAAGACATGTAAGTAGATTGCCTCCAGAATCCGAGACAAACTATTGTTAAATAGATTTACCAAATAATACGTATATATAAATGAGCTTCGCAAGCTCAACCAAACACAATCTTAAAAAAAAATTAGAAACCAAAACCCTAATAATTTCAATTTTCCCAGACATGCATAATTTTATTATTCTAACCATTTTCATATTATATCCACAGATTCCCTTATCTTTTCACTATAAATGGGTCACACGACTGCATGCATTAATTAAGAAAAAAATACATCGTGGAACAAAAACTCATTTTGATAATTCTCGTAATTTTCCCATTCTTGACATATAGTACTAAACCCAAAAGCGATGCGATCTTCGATATTAGAAAATATGGCGCAAAACCAGGTGCAGATATTAGTCAGGTGATATTTAAATTCATAAATGGTACTTCCTTCGTTCCATTTTTTTTAATACAATTAGCATGAAACTTAAAGATTGAACCAGGGAGGACTCGATCGAACCCGAAACTTTTGATCTCAAACATTAACATATATATGCGATGTGTAATATAAAATAATGATCTAGATAAAATGGGACAGAAGGAATATTTATATATCTACGTCTAGAGTATTTTTTTTAAAAGATTAATTATTTCTATGTCAATATTTTAGGCGTTGAGGAATAGTTGGAAGGAGGCAATTGCATCACCAAAAGCAAGCAAAATATATATTCCACGTGGAATTTGGATGCTGAGTCAAGTCAAACTATCTGGGCCCAGTAAAGCACCTATTTTGCTTCAAATTAAAGGCACTGTAAAAGCCTATGCAGATATTCGAAAATTGCCCGACAAAGGAGCGGAATGGATTGCATTCCGTCACATTGACAATTTTACCCTTGTCGGAGGCATTTTCGACGGCAACGGTTGTTGGAATTTATGTTCTAACAAAATTTCATATTTTTGTTGTTTTGTCTTTTTTTCTATTTCTCTCTTGTTTAAGAGATGTGCTGGACTAAGGGGGAGTGATGATGTGGCAAATGCATAGCTGGTGGGCTGTAGAGCTGCTGTGTGATCAAGCCCAAGCCCAATATCATAGTGGGCTGATGGTGGACGTTTTCAATTAGGGTTTGAAGCCACGAGATAGGGATTGAGGGAGGGTAAGATTTGATCATATTTGATCTTATCTCAAACGAAACCCTAACTTGGTGGCCAAGTATCAAGCTGTATATAAGAGAAAAGACGCATTGGAGATAGCACGCCTTTTGTGGATCTTGGAAAGAGTTTAGTGATAATCTAGAGAGTTATCCAATTAGTTTAGTTGAGTAATACTAGCATAATACAATTAGCTTAGTGGATAGTTAGTTTGTTTGTGTTAGTAGCTTTTAATCATTCGTTTCCTTAACTATGGTTTGTAATTCTTTGTGAATTATAGTGTTTGTTTCGCCTTGAGGCATCTGCAAGAAATTATTCATATTCATTCAAGAGATCAACATAAGATCAATATTCATTCTTCCACATCATAGAACAAACAAATCATGATTCATCCCAAACAACAGAACAAACAGGAGTATGATTCATTCATCCAATCACCGAAACTACAAACTAGAAACTAGACAGAGAGGTAAATAAAAAACAGAGTAGAAGTCACCAAATTGAAGGCTTCAAAGCCTCTCAACGCTTCTGAATCCCGGTAGGGTTTTCTGGCCGGCAGTGTCCTCCGACGGTGCTGCCTCGGACCTCTCTGCGGCAGCAACTCCGACAATCATCCAATTCGGAAGAGTTCGGTAGTGGAACCAGGAACGCGGGAGGCATCGGAAGATCTTCGGGTCAGATCTGTCTGGAGAATCGCCAGCAGGGACGGGCAACGCCAGCGGGGATAGAGGTTTACCCTTTGTAGGGTTTTCCTCCTTAGGGGAGGCGGCGAGGTACAGATCTAGGCTTTTCTGGGCTGAGGTCTTCTTCCTCCGCCAGCTTCTGCCCCGTCGGCCGGCGAGTTACATGGTAAGGGCGGGGAGGGATGGGTTTACGCTTGCGGGGGACAGATTTAAGGGAGGTAAGCTTCTACCCCATCGGCTTCAAAATTTGTAGGGTTTTCCGGCTGGGGAAAGGCGGCGGCGTGTAAACCCTAGGGTTTTCTGAGCAAATTTCTTCATAATAGGCCAGTTTCGCCCCCGTCTAGCCTTTGTAGATAGGGTCTACGATTTTCATGATCGGAAAGGAAGGGGAGAATGGAGGGTGGAGAGAATTTCTCTCTGAAACTGATACAGAGATTGAGAGGTTTCGAGAGGCTAGAGAGAGAGAGAGGTTTTTGAGTGGGTAGAGAGAGAAAAAGAGAAGATGATTCTTCCTCAATTACTTAGGGTTTGGAGTAGTATTGGGTTAGGGTTAATTTTGGGCCTAATTGGGTCAGATACAAAATTTGGGCCTAATTAAGGATGATGGGATGGGCTGAAGTGATGTAAAACTATTTCCTTATTAGGAAATAGGTCTAATAGATGAGACGGACTAAAACGGCAAGTGGGTCTAATTAATTGAGATAGAGGTAGTACCATGTTTCCATTCTCAATTTTCAAATCTGAAACCCTATCTCTCATCTTAATTTTCCCTCCCCCAAAATTCTCCCTCTTTCTCTCTCAATTTTTCCGTCCCTAGCAGATCGTGACTATGGTTTCGTGTATTGATAAGTCCTTAAATCGGAGATTACAAGAAGATTGTTTCGTACTTGTTTGAAATGTATGGCTCAAAGAAAGTTGTTGCATATATATCTCCAGCCGTGAATGTTGTTGCCATTGAAGGAACTTGCAGCTTTAGAGAGATGGCTATGATTCCATTATATATTAGGGTATTATTGGCTCTGTTTCGATTTATATTATATTTTTTTTTGTTTTTCTTATTTTATACTTGAGTTTGCAGTTGGAACAATGAGACTATTCGGTGCCGATAGTCCCACTAAACATATTTTTGATTTAGGGTTTTGCCTCTGGTTTGGTTGCTACAGTTGGTTTAGGGTTGTTTCTCTTGTTTAGAATCATGTACTTTGTTTGAAATGAAAATCATGCTTGAATGTTGATTTTATTACTGATATGAATTGCTGAAGTTGGGTCTATGGGACTATTCGGTGCTGATAGTCTCATTAGTCATATGTCTAATTTTGTAATTTTGCCTCTGGAATGGTTGCTGCAGTTGGGACTATGAAACTATTATTACTTAATAGTCTCATACACCCAACGTTTTGATTTAGGGTTGTTCATCTTGTTTAGAATCATATATATATATATATATATATATAAATGTGAAAATCATGCTTGCCATATTGATTTTATGAACTGGAATGAATTGCTGAAATTTGGGTCTATGGGACTATTCGGTGCCGATAGTCCCATTAGTCCTATTTCTGGTTTTGGATCATGCATTTTTTCGTAAAATTTGAAAAATAAATTTGAAAAAAAATGCAAAAAAGGTCGAAAAATTATAATAAAAAAAATCATAAAATTGAAAAAAAAACTTAAAAGAAACTTTTTAAAAAATGTATAAAAAAAAGTCAAAGTCAAACTCATTAAGGGCATTTTAGTCCAAAAAGGCAAAAATTGACATAATTTGTATTTTGTAAGTTGGTAGACATTATTAGACATTTGTTAACTTGTATTACTGCAATCTATTTTCGCACAAAATATTATTATTTTAATTCATGTACATTGTAGGATTTTTTTTTCGATTGTTATTTTTTTAGAAATTTTATTACATGTGTAAAGTTTATGGAAGAAATATAATTGATTTGATTTATTAGAGTGAGCATGTAGCTACAGAGTGGAATAGTGGGTCATGGAGAGAGGAGAGCCAACCCACTAATCCATATATAAGATGCACGTACAACGTATGAAAGCTTTAAGATCAAGGAAATATTGCACTATAAAAGAAGAGACAAGCATACGTACAAAGGGTAGATTTGAAGGGAAAACATAGCTACTTATTATAGAGTTTTCAGTTGAGAGTTACTAGTATTATACAACAAATTTAGTGAATAGTTAACTTGTTTATATTAGTTTTGTATTTGTATTTTTCTCAACTTGTCTTTTTGTAATTCACTATCCAAATTAGTGAATATTTTGACATAAGGGAAACTGTAAGTTATTATTCAAGATTTCTTACAGAAAAATTATTTTCATATCCATTTTGTTTCTTCGTACTCCGTAGTATATATTATATTCCACTGTGTATCTGTCTGCAGAGTTGCTTGCAGAGCAAACCTCTGATGATATGTTGGAAAATATTGATAAGAGGGAACTTATTGCGATCATCGTTAATAAAATTGATACTGTAAATTTGATTTGATTCCAAAACTCCTTAGTCCCCTTTACCTTTCTCTAGTAGATCATAGTTTAGTTAGAAGAATTTAACTGTTAGGAGGCTCAATTTCAATCTTTTCTAATCGGAAAAACTACAGACTTAGAAGACGCCGACAATTCCAAGGCTAGCTATAAGCTTTCAGCACCTCAACAATTCAGTTCTTGTCTACCACTGATCAAGTTACAACAATTAGCAAGCACATGGTCACTCGCTGAAGTGATAAGGAGAAGTTCATTTTTGATATTTGGGTGATCTTATCATTAAATGCACTTTGCATCAAGATAGTACGTGGCATACATCCAGCGGACGAGAAGTCAGCTTGCAGCATGTTGGTCCCTAAAGATGACTAATCACACGTAGCGGGGGGGGGGGGGGTGAATACGTGTGATGAAAAGTGTTTAACTTCTCTTTTGTTTTTCGACCTTTTTACTTAGTAGACGCTTTGAATGCTCAGTGAAGCTTTCGAAGCTTCTCGCTCGTGTGATAGATGTGCGGAATGTGGTGAGACTTAAAGTTTTTCTTGCAAATTAAAACCTTATTGGTGTTTAAAGCGTATGTCTGTGCATGCAAATAATTAAAGCAATAAATAACTTAAATGTAAAGAGAGACAAACAATTTATAGTGGTTCGGAGCACCTCTCCTATGTCCACTCTATCCACGATGGGATGAATACCTTCACTCGGTATCCCTTATTTTATACTTCCAAGGGGAAGTGATTCAAGGCTAGTTACAAACTTGCACTTGAATCCTCAGATATTTCACGGGCTCTCGAGAAGCCTTACAACAACAAACTTGCTACAAAAACTTTACAACCTTACAACTCAATCTAACACAATAGAGGTTTTGGGGTTTTTGGGTTTTCGTAAATGAGAATCCTTTACAATGAAGATCACTAGTAAAAGGATTAGGATTCTCGAAGCTAGGCTTTGGATATATGCGATTGAACCTAGAAAGAAAGTAGTTGCAATACTCAAGAAAAATGGATTTCTTGAGGACACACTAATGTAAAGCGCTTTGGAAGAACTATGAATTTGAATGAAGATTTGTTGAGTTCTCACAAAAATAGTATGCTTGAATTGTTTGTACGTGCGTTTTTTTTGTGTGTGTGCAACTCCTTCTATTTATAGTAAGGAACCCTACTTCCCGTTGAGAGAGAAGAGGTTGCGTGTTCCTTAATTTTTGGATAATTCAGCGTGTCAGTCTGCAAGAATCAGGAAGGGATGTCCGCCTTCACCTAACTTTGACTTCTTGGACTGTAGCCGTTTGCGTTGTGCAATAGTGTGATGACACGTAGGCTTTATTCTATGAGATGTCAGACATCCGAGAGTTTGAAATTCAAACTTGGATTCTGTGTCAACCTTGTCACACTTGCACTGATTGACGCTTTGATTACAGCTCTATATCAGAGACGCTCTGGGTGAGCTGACTTGAGAGTGCTTCGCTTCCACTGATCGGGAGCTCGCTCTTAGCATCTTTATCTGAAGCGTCTCCATGACACTTTGTCTGGTATGTGCTGCTGGCGCTTTCAATGCTGGAGCCGCTTCGTTTACTGACACTTCGCGAACTCTGACTGTTGCATCCTTAACGCCTCTAGACTTAACATGAAAGCTTTGCTATGAGATAACTTGTCTAGATTCATCAAAAATAATAAAGGAAATATTCTACTTAGGGTTTTGGAATCGAATCAAAACAAATTGTTTATTCAACTTGATTCAAGTTCCCCCTTTAACATTATATCCCAACAATTTCCCCCTTTTTGATGATGCCAAAACCCGACGTCAAGTGCTTACACTAATCTAGATAATTTCTAAGCTAAGTATAAGAAAGAGAGTTGGTTAGGCAAAGCGCAAAGGTAATATAGTTATAGCAGTTAATATGAAAGCGTAACCAAAGTAAAGACAATGAGATATTGTCTTAAAGCAGGAAAGGATATCATTGTATTAGTGATAAAGAATTGATATAGATACAATGAGATCTATTTGAAGCGTCTTCAAGGGGCAGGGAGACCATGCCATAAGCTTTGTAGACTCTATCCTTGATGGCAGCGAGAGAGCGGTTAGGACGATCGTTCTTTTCAAGCCATTCAGCACATTCCTCGATCTCCTTTCTGATTGCTTCCTCATCAGGGATAGCGATTCCAATGAGTGGAAGCTTGTAGCTCTCTTGCTTCGGAGGTTTGAGAGTCACTCCATCTGCCAACTCCAAATTTTTTTGAAAAGAGAGGCTTCGTAATGATCCATGTAAGCAACGAAACAATCCATGGCGTATTCAGTGTGAAAGCCTTGCCAGTAGTAGAAGCGTTTGACGAACTTCACCTTGGCAACATTCCACTCCTCCTTGAGGTCAGCTGGAATGATCTCATCAACAAACTTGGCATTGGGAGCCTCATCCCTTAGCCTCTTCCTTTCGTACTCTTCCCTGGCGAACAACTGCTTCCTGCACGCTTCAAAGTTAGATGTCTGCAGGCCCTCGACGAAGACTCTCTTCTCTTCAATCGCTTCTATCTTCAACAGATGAAGCGCCTTTTGCACGTCAGTTGCCACTTCTTTACCAAAAATTTCCTCCCTGCACTCTGCCACCGCTTTGTATTTTGCCATCACTTCCAGGCATTCCTTTTCTGTGGCGTTGGTCGGAGTGTACTTCAACAAATACCTTCGGAGGTGGGATTTCTGTTTGTGGAGAAAAATCACGTCCATCTCCTCCTGGAATTCGCGTTGTGCTCCCGCCTCCTTGGTCATCGTTGCCGGAGTCAGTTTTGGCTTCTTTGGGTTGGTGCCAGCAGGCCCATTATTCTTGCACTTATTTTTTTTCTCCGGCGCTGCTGACACGGCTTGAATCGGAGCGGCATCAATAGGCTCATCCATCAGGATTACCTCCCGCTCTGATTCCAACTTCTTGGAAGCTTCGTCCTTTGCCTTGGTTGTTGTGGGTAGACCACTTGGCGTCCCAGTCGCTTCCCCCTTTTTGGCAGCATCAAAAACAAGTTGGGAGGGAGCAGACTGTACGTTGGCACTTTGGCTGGCTGTTCCTGGCAGATTGATGTTTGGCTGATTCGTCTTCAAGAGGCCTTGTGTCAGGAGAGCGCCAAGGACTTGGGCAGAAATGATTGGAGCTGGAGAGCGCGCATTGGTCAGAATGACCGACCGTTCCAAGGTTGCGCGATACACGCGGAACTCAGATTGGATGAAAGCCGTTAGTGCCTCCATTTTGTTGGAGACGCCCTCCAGTGTGGTGGTTGGCATAATCTGGGTCGCTCCGCTTTGCGCTCCAGCCGCTGCTTGGCCCATCATGGCCACTGCCTACTTTCTTTATTTTTCGGAATCCGCGAGTTTCCTCTCCACGGATGCCAGATTCGCATTGAGCTGTCGGGTGACAGAAACGGCTTCGAAATTTTCTGTTCTTGCCGCTTTAAGCTCTCTCTCCAGTTGAGCGACCTTGTCATTGGTCATGGAAAGTGCAGCTTTGGCAGCTTCGAGCTCTCTGTGGACACGCTCCCTGTCATCCAACTTCGTAGACAACTTCAGCACTTTCGAACGTAAGGCTGGAATTTCCAGAAGTTGTGCCTTAGCGGTCGAAATCTCATCATGAGCTAATTATACGTGCTCTCTCTCCTCAGCCAACTGCAATTCCACAGCCGCTGATTTCACCTTCAACTCTTCCAATGCTTTGGTAGCAGTGGAGAGCTCCTCTTCTTTCTTCACCATTGCCTCCTTCAGTGCGTTCAACTCGGTGATAGCAGTTGAAAGCTCGTCATCCACCTGTGTCTTTTCCTCCTCAGTTTTAGAGAGCTGGCTCTATTTCTCCTTTATCTCTCTCTTCAGTTGGGCGCATTCACGCTCCACTTCGTCGTGAGCAGTTTGAAGAACCGAGAGTCGTTCTTCAAACGCACTGTCAAGGGCGCCAGCTGGTGTTAATGGAATGGGTGTGTAGGAGGGAACAAGCTCCTGGACCTTCCTCTCGATGCGCCTCCACACCTCTGGCTCATCGATCAGGTCGTCGAAGCGTTCCAACTCAAAGCAGCTAAGGATCAAGGCCTCTTCCTCGACCAGCGCTTTGGGGTTGTTAGCCCGCACCAACTGGCAAACTTTGTACACGTTGGTACCGCAGCTTCGGACGTACTTCAAAAAGCGTGAAGTAACATCCAGCACGGGTGGAGGTAGAGAGAAATCACCAAAGAATTCTCTTATTTCGTCTTCAGCCCACAAGAGCTCTCTGTCAACAGCCTGCACTACCGGGCTGGACGCTTTGGGAGATTGAGGCGGGGGAGCGTCAGCGTGGATCTCCTCATCCGCTGATGAGCTTGACGCTTCGTCAAAATAATTGAGAGCGTCAATGCGAACAACATCTGCTCCAGGTGCATCAACTTCCTCTCCTTCATCTTGTGTAGCATGGGCACCGGCTTCCAGATCATGACTTAAAGTCTTGTCAGAATCTGAAGCGTTGTAGGTGGAAGCGGCGCTTTCCTCGTCATCTTCATCTATCAGTCCACGCTTCCCTGCCGGGGAAGGGACTGATTTCTCTGACACCGGGCAGCGCTTTGGATTCTTTTGGCCTTTTCGACCCTTCCTCCTCCTCTTCTCCTCCTCCTTCTGCAATATCAGTGCTTCGGCAATGGTATATTCAATGTCCGAAGCAGGAGGGGCGACAATTCCAAACTCGTCGCCTGGAAGCGCCTTTGTGAAAAGCACACGAGTGTACTTGCTTTCCACGGGCCATTCTTGAGCTCGCCAGGTAGCCTCCAAGAAATAGGAAATCCTCATCCCATACTTGAGTTTGCCAAGAAACTCAAGTTGGCCTTTGTGTACCCCGTCCTTCACTTCACAGTCGGCTTTGCTAGCCCCAACCAGCTGCTTTACAAACCACGCTCTCCAATTGTAAAGCATCCGGTTGATCGCGGTATCATAGAGCGCCGACAGAAGATGAATCTTCTGTTCCGTGATGGTGGACCAGCTACCGGTGTGACAAAGTAGGCACTTTGTCACAATGTTGATCATGTTGTCGAAGGGCAGTCGAAGCGATGTTGCCTTCACTGCTTGCGGATGAAGATGGCGCGAGGATCCGTTGTGAAGCGCCTAAACTCCTTCTGGATATCCGGATCTCCAGCAGACTCCGGATCTTTCCCAGAGTTAGGAATGGGGACAGAATCCTCGAATAGAGCATCAAGCTCTAGGGTTTCGGTTGCCACCAAGCGAACCATGCCGTCTTCATCGAACTGTTGCAGTGAGATTTTGGTAGCTAGGGTTGCCAAGTTCAAGTTGTAGAGGAACTCAACGACCCCTACTAGATTAATGTACTTGGGATGCTGGAAGAGAAGATTTTCCAGGCCGGAATTGAGGATTGCTCTCTTGATTATGCCGCCGTCGGTCAGTAAATCACGATCGACGTGAGCCTCCGTATATACAAACTCTCCGTAGCGGCTTCTAGGAGCAGGTTGCCATTTTGCATCAACCATTTTGAATTTCTGTAAGAAAAAATATTCAATAAAGACAGAAGTTCTGTGAGTTGTAGAACTTGAGGAATTTGCAGAAATGGCGAAAATGATGTATAATGAAGGTGATGAGAGAAAAGTTCTAATATATGTATAGATAATAAGTATAAAGAGTATTAAAAGGTTAGTGGGGCGACGTGTCTTAGTGAATGGCTAAGATCACGTTCCGGAAAATGAGTGAGTGGCTCAGATCGTGTATAGATCATGCTTGACAATTATTTGATCGTGCGGTTAGGGAAAAAGTAATTCGAAATGTCCGACGGCCAAGATTAAAATTTTGGCGGTTCGGTAGCGCGAGTGAGATACACGCGCAAGTGGGTCTCGAATACTGGTTCAGTAGCAGTCATTGCATTAAATGTAAAGATTTCACACGCAATCTATACTTGATTGATATCCTACTTTATAGTTACAACATAATTTATATCTATTTATAAGATAAATGAATGAGAGATTAATCTTTCAAAAGATTCGAAATTTGGCTGATTGCCACGCTTCGGAAATTTGACGAGAGCGTCTATTTCGGAAAGCGTCTGTATCAGTACTTTAATATTTTCGGTAAGTTGCGCATAAGGTTCTTGAAGATGCTTTGCGTTAACTTACTTACTTGAATTGAAAGACGCAAAAGGAAGACTTACCACTCAGTCAAAATTGTAATTGACTGATACCACGCTTTGACGATCCACATGCTCAAATATTAAAGCGTTAGTTAAGAAACAAGAACGTTCACACTTTGAAAGTGTGAGAGCGTCTATTCTCATCTAGGCGCTTTCTCTCTAAGATAAGGTGTTTCCCCCTTAAACATAGCTTTGGGCTATCTTTAACGAGAGTGTGAACTCCGTAGGGAAGGCGCTTTACTTATGTCGAGAGTTGAAATAATGTCAAGTCCTTTACTCTTACTAGGGTAGGTTTAACTCGTGAATTTCACAATATGGATGAGTATGAGATTACAAAATCCACAAGGGACCCGGTTGGGGATGAGTGTCTTTATAGATTTCAATTAGGTGATATGAGTTGCCTCATGCTTTACTAGGGATATACCGTTTGGGCACGAGATTCATATCATCCATGAAAGAGCTATGAATGCACTTCCTTACTAGGGCAAGCTATCTCATATTTCCATGAAGCGATTCTTGAGAGTAGACACTAACCTTTTTAGAGTTGGTGCTTCACATTACTCAAAATAAGTGAGGCTTTCACAATCAGCAGTGGTGAAGATCTTTAACACGCTTTGCGCTTCTGGCTCCTCTTCCACCATGAAAGCTTGTGAAAGTTGAGTGAGAATCATTCAAGCTACTCCATACAATACGTCCCAAAAATTACGTACATGTTTGTTAACTCGAAGAGGATCATCAACTCAACACTTTTATGTTTCTTCAGCTGAAAGGGTTTTAAGAATTCGGGAGTGGAGCATCAAGATTGTACCAAGCTCTAAACTTAAAAGCTGGATTCTTAAGAGATCCACAAGGTACCACTTGTGCACCGCTCTGACAAGACGGCACGAGTTTTACGAATACCCTAGCACGAGTAACAACCCTAATCAAATTAATCCAAGATTAACTCATCAGGGAGGAGCACTCAACTGCACTTTCACATAAAGTGGAAGCGTGTAGAGATCGATGTTCTATAATGAAACTCCATCCCTTCGGTTTAATTATCATCCTTGATTAGGGGAGATAAAGTCTTCTCTTTCACATCCCTTGCAAAGACCGGTTCCCCCTTAACCAATTATCCCAACAATCTTTCCCAGAAAGGAAAGCGTGAGAGTAGGTAGGGAACACGCTTTGCCTTCTCCACCTTTACTCCACATTCTCCTCACCAGGGTCTAGCAACCCTAGTTCTAGGCACAATTTGTTAAAACGGGCTTGAGGAAGCGGCTTGGTGAGAATATCCGCTTTCTGATCCTCAGTTGGAATCTTTTCTACCTTAACATCTTGCTTCTCCACATGATCCCGAATAAAATGATGGCAAATTTCAATATGCTTGCATTTTGAATGAAGCACGGGATTGTGGGTGATGGAAATTATGCTTGTGTTGTCATAATAAAATGGAACCTCCGAACATTCCACTTTATAATCCTTCAACTGTTGCTTTAGCCAAAGGATTTGTGTATTCTGCTTCGGTGGTAGAGGTGGCAACACTAGTTTGTTTTTTTGAGAACCACGAAACCAACTTGTTGCCAATGAATCGACACATTCCACTTGTTGATTTCCTATCAACTTCGGAATCTTGACGCTTTTGCATTTTGAACTCCAAACTTAGTGAGCATATCACGAGTAAATTTGGCTTGATTGATGAAGATTCCACGACTCGTTTGCTTCACTTGCAATTCTAAAAAGCATGTCATTAGCCCCATCATTGACATCTTGTATTTCCTCTTCATCAAATCTGCGAACTTATCACTTAGGCTTTGATTTGGAGAGCCAAAGATGATGTCGTCGATGTAGATTTGTACCCAAAGCATGTCTTCACCGTCGTTGATAGAGGGTTTGATCTACCTTCCCTTTTTGAAAGCCACTTTCAACTAGGAAGTTTGAAAGAGTCTCGTACCATGCTCTTGGAGCCTGCTTGAGGCCATAAACTGCTTTGATGAGCCGGTACACATGATCACTCTTTTCAAAGCCTGGGGGTTGTTCGACGTACACTTCCTCCTTCAAATCTCCATTGAGGAAGGCACTCTTCACATCCATTTGATATACTTTGAACTTCTTGGATGCGGCGTATGTAAGGAACATCCTGATGGCATCGAGACGAGCTACAAGAGCGAAGGTCTCATCAAAATCGATGCATTTCTCATGGCAATATCCTTTCGCGACCAAGCAAGCTTTATTGCGAACGATGTTGCCGCTCTCGTCGGTCTTATTCTTGAAGACCCATTTGGTAACGATAACGCTTTGATGAGAAGGTCGATCCACTAGGTACCAAACGCCATTCCTTGTGAACTCATTCAGCTCCTCTTCCATGGTTGTTATCCAATTTGAATCGTTTAAAGCGTCCTCCACCGATGAAGGCTCGGTGTTTGCTAGGAAGCGGCTAAACATGCAACTTTCACCATGAAGTAAGGTACTTCTAGTCCTGACGCCCTGGCTGGGGTCACCTAGAACACCTTCTTGGGGAAGATATCTCAACCAAAGTTTCTTTTGATTGAGAGCCTCCATATCATCTGCCTCGGAGCGGGGTGTGTGATCATTACCATTCCCTTGATCACAGACCACTGGACTGGATGGAGCTTCCTCATTGTTTGGAACCAATGAGGTCAGAGGATCAGCTATTCTCGAGTTTGGTTCCCCCTTATCGAGGGAGATCTTATTGAGATCCTGCTCCATTGCTTCAACTTCGTCTTCAATTTCTTCTTCTTCTGAAGCGTTCACCAAATCTACTTATTTCGAGACAGAGCGCGTGATTGATCTGGAAGATGCTTCAGGAGTCTCCAATACGCTTTCAAGTCCAGCGTTCATGCTTTCAACATTTACCTGTACCTGCGGAGTCTTGAAAGCAGCTTCATCAAAAACAACATGTGGTGTTTCTTCCACAACAAGAGTTTGACAATTGAAGATGCGATAAGCTTTGCTTGTAGGAGAATATCCAAGAAATATCCCCGTATCCGCTTTGCTATCAAACGCTCTCAATTGCGTTTTACCATTATTGTGAATGAAACACTTGCAACCAAAAATATGTAAATGAGATAAACTAGGAGTTTTCACTTTCCATAATTCATATGGGGTTTTGTCGTGGCATGTGTTAATTAGAGCGCGATTCTGGGTGTAGCAAGCGGTGAAGGTTGCTTCTCCCCAGAATTTCTTTGGTAGCTGGGCATCCGCGAGCATAGATCGTGAAGCCTCTTTTATGGTTCTGTTCCGATGCTCTGCAATGCCATTTTGTTATGGAGTGCGAGCTGCGGAAGTCTGATGAAGAATCTCATTCTCTGTGCTATACGCTTCGATGAATTGATTGAGACATTCAGTTCCTTTATCGGAGCGTAATTTTACCACAGTCAGTCCTTTTTCCACTGTCAGTTGCTTTAGGAGCTTTGGAAGCTCCCGAAGCGTATCCTTCTTCTTGAACAGAATTAGTACCCAAGTGTAGCGTGAGAAGTCGTTCACGACT
Organism: Mentha longifolia; assembly: GCA_001642375.2. Classification (NCBI taxonomy): domain Eukaryota; kingdom Viridiplantae; phylum Streptophyta; class Magnoliopsida; order Lamiales; family Lamiaceae; genus Mentha; species Mentha longifolia. Next base: position 36,579,806 of record CM038117.1, on the reverse strand, counting down.
ACAAGTGCGTACTTTCTTCCACTCAAGGTGACGGGTGTGATAGGACCGAAGAGATCCATGTGCAGGAGCTCTAGAATTCGAGATGAACCATGTCCCTCGACGCTTTGAAAGGACTTCTTGATCTGCTTGCCTTCTTGGCAGGCTTGGCACACAATATCCTTGTTGAAGACTTCATTAGGAATGCCTCGAACAAGACTCTTTCGGGAGATTTTGTTCATTGTTTTGAAGTTCAAATAGTTGAGGCAACGATGCCATAACCATCCAATCTCCGAGGTGCTTCTAGCGATGAGGCAGGTTCTGACTTCGCAGCTACTCCAGTTGGCTACATACACATTTTGCTTTCGAATACCTGTAAGAACAACCTGCATAGACGCTTTGTTCTTGACAACACACTAGTTAGAGATAAACTCTACCACGAACCCGTTATCACATAATTGAGAAATAGAAAGTAAATTATGTTTGAGGCCTTGGACATATAAGACGTTAGGAAGTCTCATATTTCCAACGCAAAAAGTACCGTATCCGATGGTGATGCCTTTTGCATCATCACCAAAAATTACATCTGGACCCGGCTTTGTAACAAACTCATCGAGGAAGGATCGTTCACCCGTCATGTGATGTGAACATCCGCTGTCTAGGTACCAAGCAGCTTCTTCCTTCCTTTTGTCCGTATTTTTCGAGTTCGCCGCTTTGTTCTCCTCCATTTCAGCTTCTATTGCCATGCAACCATAATTGTATTCATCATCAGTGAACTGATCTTCATCATGGTCGATGGATTTTTTGGATTCAATAGGAGCGTCAGCTACTAGAGCACAACGGCTATCTTCACGACGAACTTTGACCTTGTCCTTCTCTCTTGTTGAGAGCTTCGGGCACTCGCTTCGATAGTGACTCATTTTGTGGCATTCGAAGCATTCGATATGTGCCTTATCTCTAGGGATGGTTGTGGCTTTCTCATCCCTCTTTCCATCTCGTGGGGCGAAGCACGAGCCTTGGCCTTGAGCTTTATAGAACCTTTTATATTTGGCCGCTCTAGCATTGGAGTTGTTGAACCCTCTAACAAGATAGAGAGCATACTCCTCCAGCTTCTCCCTTGACATCTCAACAACATCGTTGTTAGAGACATCGGCTTCAGTGGTGGTGGACTCTGAAGCGGCTTTGAAAGCCAGATTCTTTAGTTTTGTTGGAAGCTCATCCTCATTCTCATGAAGCGCCTTTTTGGCTAGGTCAAACTCCATTGCTTTAAATTCGGAGAACATCATTTTTGAAGACATCGTCCCTAATTCCTTTTGTGAGAGGAAGAGTTCCTTCATGGTTTGCCACTTTCCATACAGAGCTCGAACCACCTTTTGATTGATCTCCTTGAAGGTGAGATCTCTACCTAGGGAAGCCACCGTAGTGGTGATCCCTAGTACTCGAGTCTTGAAGGACTTCATGCTCTCATTGGGTTTCATCGTGAGAGTTTCAAACTCCTGCATTAGTACAGAGAGCTTGTTTTCCTTGATTTTCTCTGTACCCTGTGAGATTAGGGCAAGAGTTTCCCACATCTCCTTCGCCGTTTTGCATTTTATGATTCTTGGAAGATAGACATTAAAGATGGTTGACTGGATCACATTGCGCGCCACACGATCTAGATTATCATCTTTGAAGTCCTTGGCTGTAAATTTCTCTTTTGGCTTCACGACATAGACATCGGTGGAGGCGCTTTCTTCCTCGTCAACTGGGGTTGCCGTCTAAGTCGACGGTTTTCTCCATTTCACGGTTCCTCAATAGGCATTTCATGATTATGATGGGTCATTTCTCGATCACTTCATGCATGCGGTCATGAAGTGAAGTGAGATGGGACTCTACACGGAAGCTCCACATGGTGTAGCCCTCGATCGAAAACAGAGGAAGTTGTGTTGAGGAAGACATCTCGAAAAAGAGATTAGAAAAATGCAATATGCAGTGAGTGGGGTTTTAATGCAAGGATTTTTAAAAAGGATCAGTTCAGGTAGACCTACTATAACGCTTTCGCGTTATCAGTATTCAGAAACAGAGGTCAGTTAGAACCCCTGCTCTGATACCACTTGTTGGTCCCGAAAGTGACTAATCACACGTAGAGGGGGGGGTGAATACGTGTGATGAGAAGTGTTTAACTTCTCTTTCATTTTTTGACCTTTTTACTGAGTAGACGCTTCGAATGCTCAGTGAAGCTTTTGAAGCTTCTCGCTCGTGTGATAGATGTGCAGAATGTGGTGAGACTTAAAGTTTTTCTTGCAAATTAAAACCTTATTGGTGTTTAAAGCGTATGTGTGTGCATGCAAATAATTAAAGCAATAAATAACTTAAATGTAAAGAGAGACAAACAATTTATAGTGGTTCGGAGCACCTCTCCTACGTCCACTCTATCCACGATGGGATGAATACCTTCACTCGGTATCCCTTGTTTTATACTTCCAAGGGGAAGTGATTCAAGGCTAGTTACAAACTTGCACTTGAATCCTCAGAGATTTCACGGGCTCTCGAGAAGCCTTACATCAACAAACTTGCTATAAAAACTTTACAACCTTACAACTCAATCTAACACAATAGACTAGGTTTTGGAGTTTTTGGATTTTCGTAAATGATAATCCTTTACAATGAAGATCACTAGTAAAAGGATTAGGATTCTCGAAGCTAGGATTTGGATATATGCGATTGAACCTAGAAAGAAAGTAGTTGCAATACTCAAGAAAAATGGATTTCTTGAGGACACACTAATGTAAAGCGCTTTGGAAGAACTATGAATTTGAATGAAGATTTGTTGAGTTCTCGCAAAAATAGTATGCTTGAATTATTTGTACGTGCGTTTTTTTTTTTTTGTGTGTGCAACTCCTTCTATTTATAGTAAGGAACCCTACTTCCTGTTGAGAGAGAAGAGGTTGTGTGTTCCTTAATTTTCGGATAATTCGGCGTGTCAGTCTGCAAGAATCAGGAAGGGATGTCCGCCTTCACCTAACTTTGACTTCTTGGACTGTAGCCGTTTGCGTTGTGCAATAGTGTGATGACACGCAGGCTTTATTCTGTGAGATGTCAGACATCTGAGAGTTTGAAATTCAAACTTGGATTCTGTGTCAACCTTGTCACACTTGCACTGATTGACGCTTTGATTACAGCTCTATATCAGAGATGCTTTGGGTGAGCTGACTTGAGAGCGCTTCGCTTCCACTGATCGGGAGCTCGTTTTTAGCATCTTTATCTGAAGCGTCTCCATGACGCTTTGTTTGGTATGTGCTGCTGGCGCTTTCAATGCTGGAGCCGCTTCATTTACTGACGCTTCGCGAACTCTGACTGTTGCATCCTTAACGCCTCTAGACTTAACATGAAAGCTTTGCTATGAGATAACTTGTCTAGATTCATCAAAAATAATAAGGGAAATATTTTACTTAGGGTTTTGGAATCGAATCAAAACAAATTGTTTATTCAACTTGATTCAAGTTCCCCCTTTAACATTATATCCCAACACAGCCACAAACAAACAAAAACAATAGAATAATCAGAAGCCGTACGAAGAAATCCCGTCAAAGTACTATAAAATTTATGCGGCAAAGCGTGCGAGACTGCCATGCGCTACAACAGCATGTAAAAGACACTCTAGTTGTCTTATTAACAATGACATCTCACCTACAACAATCCTAGCCGGAAGTTTGAACTTCATATCTCTCAAATAAATATGAAGCTCTCTCCTAGCCTGTTTAGCGAGACTATCTGAAACCTTCAGGACACCTCTGTGCACCCCCACACAGATCCCAACTGTATTATGATAATTTGTTAGAGAAAAGGTGTCAAATACAAGGTCAAATTAATTTTATTAGAAAATAGTTTAATGCAGTCTAGTATTTATTGAGTAGTAGTATTATGCTTCTATGCATTAATAAAAAAAAATTAGATCAATGAAAGAAATATTTCTCCTCCAGGAAAATTAGCTTAGCTCGAATTGGGCGAGCCGGCCCGAATAGCCCGATAAAATATGTGGGTAAAAAGTGCGAAAGGGCCAAACTGAAATTATTATTATTATTATTATTATTATTATTATTATTATTACCCAAAATATTTTAACCCAAAAATAAGTTAGCTTAACTAACCCAAATCGAAAATAGCCCAAAATAAATAGAGACAATTGTTTCACCTAAAAGTGGTAGCAATAGAACTAGGCCTACCGTAGAACTAGTAAGTTTAACCCAAATGTCGAATCTCAAGGAAAGCTTAACAGGGTGATTTATCGTATGAACACACGCGATAAACACTCTACGAAAGCAAATAAATATTTTAGGTTTTTTAGTTTAATTATTAAATCCTAGACTTAATTAAAAGAAAGCAAATAAATCTAACTAAATCTAACCTGACTTAAAATAAAAGAAAGCAATTAAGAGCAAATAAAAACACTCCCGACTGTCACACGGGAGAAAGAATTAAACTAAGAGAAAAGCAATAAATCTATCTAGGCATGAATTGAAAGGAAAGCCATAAAGGAAGCAATTAAATCTAAACTACAGAAAATAATTAATTTACCTAACATGCTTGAAAATAAATTTAAGGAATTAGAAAGCAATTTAATCTAAACTAATGAAAGCAATTAATCAAAGCAAGTAAAGAAAGCAAGTAAAAACTAATCTAAGAGCACAAAATAAACTTACGAAACGAAGATGAAAGAAAGAACGAAGAACTTGAATTAAATTTGAATTGAATTTTGAATCTAAACTCTTATCTTTAAAGCATAAATCTAAAAGCTAATCTAAACTAATCTAGAATTTTAAAGGCTGAAAAGTAAGAGAGGAGAAGTATATTTTCGTTCCCCAAAGATTACATATATATAGGACCTCAAAAACCTAATTAAACAAGGAAAGAAATCACTAAAATCGGCAGGGTTAGCGGCCGCGAAGACCCTCGCGGTCGCGAGGGGTACCGTACTGTCCGCTGCGCGCAACTTTTTTGTTTCGGCCATATCTCCCTCGTCCGAACTCGAAATTAACCCCCATTTTTTCCTACGCGCTCCTATCGAAATCCTCTTCAATAATATGCTTTTATTTCATCTAAACTTCATCTCCATGTTTTGCTCATTTCTTCATTCTTTTGCTCATTTTCTCTCTTCTCTTTCAAAACTCCTCACGAACTCGACTTTGACTAAAACACACAAAATACACACATAAAAATGAACAAAGCATATGAAAACAAACTCACACCAAACTATATAAACCACACAAAAACACACTAAACAACAATGGTAGGGAGATGAGAGGAAGTGGAGAAAAAAACAATTTTTACCCATTCGTGTTAAAATATTTTGGGTAATAATAATAATAATTCTGGTTTGGCCCATTCGTGCTTTTACCCACATAATTTTATCGGGTTATTCAGGTTGACTCGGCCAATTCAAGCTAAATTAACTTTTCTAACGGAGAAATATTTTCTTCATTGATCTAATTTTTATTCATTAACACTACATTATGTTTTTTTTCCCTAATAATTCAATCCGACTTTGTCACATGTGTTCTCTAACAAATTATCATAATACTAACATCTATAAAAAAAATACATACTACTACTATATTATACTCCCTCCGTTCCGCATGTTTTTGCCTAATTTCCCATTTTGGGTTGTCCCAACTGAAATACGTCTGTTGGAATATAATGTTAGGACAATTTGTAACGGGATGATAATAGTTTTTATGAGGTTCCAAAACTCATCCCAAACCTCTTAGAACAATTCCTTTAATTATTTTTTTGATCGGAGAAGAATTCCTTTAATATTCAACTTAGAATTTAGTCAAAATCCTATATAGTTCAGCAAGGTTCACATGTTAATGAACCAAGTAGCATAGTTGTGTAAAGCAGACTTGATCGTGGAATGAAGATCATAGCCGCAGCAAGAGAAAGTGATGATGACCAATAAGTACTCGAAGAACTGCGGATCACTGAGCTGATCAAAGCAATCGCTGACATCAAAGAAGATCACTCATAAGTATAAAGGATGAGAACCAGCGTTGACATTCAAGAAACGAGAGTCGGAGTAAAATCAAGTGAAGATCAGCAGATTCTCCAACGGATATAAGTTTGGCTAGAAGAGTGTACAAGTCAGAGACTACATGACAAATAATTCTGCCACTCAGTACAAGTAGTTGCAGCCTAAACACATCGAGAAGAGGCGAACAGTCAAAACCTAGGAAACCCGCCGAAAAGTTGTTTCACTTGCTCCGACAAGACCGGCCGCTGCTAAACATCGCAGACGCACAATGGTTACAATTGCTTTGATATCGGAGAGATAATTCAACATAGCCAAGCCTTAAGTGGGGGATATATTAGAATGTAATTACTCCAACGGTTACATTTAACTCCCACCATCAGAAAGAGAGAGCAGACATGCCCAGAAAAGAAAACTCCGTCGAAGTCTCGCGCTGACAAATTCCATACATATTTTATGTTAGATCTCCATTTTTTCAAGATTCATTGAGCACTCACCTTCTTCAAGTGTTCATATTTTCAGAGATCTAGCCTTAGGTTTTCACTAGGAACTAAGTCACACTCTTATCTTAGCTTAGTCGAGCATTCCTATCCTTTGTATTATTCTTTAATGTAAAGGGATGTCTCATTAATTGAAAAATTGATTCTTTCATTTAAACGAAAAAAGAGATATTTTGACTTGGTAGCTGCCGTACGTTAAAGCTATCCTCGTTTAGGTCCGGTGGGAACCCGTTTTAATTCTACCATAGGCTCGTGGGTGCACTATAAGAAAACTAGTCTTTTGCGACGTAAAAATATGTCGCAAAAGGCCCTTTTTAATGTCGCTAATCAACATTTGCGACATTTTCTACGTCACAGTAACTTATGTCGCGAAAGGGGTATGTAGCAAAATTACGACATTTTTTATTCATTTGTGTCGTAGTATTAATGACACTTTATGCAACACTAAAATAATGTCATATAAACTTTACGACACATTATGCAACATTATATTTAAGTGATGCATGTTAATTTGTGACACATTATGTGACATTAGTTGATATGACGCATCCTAATTTGCGACATTTTTTGCAACATAATTTAATGTCGCAAAAATATATTTTGCTACATACTTTAATGTCGGTTATGATTGTGATACAAAAAGATTGTGTAGCAATTGTACGACATTTTTTATTATCGGCATAATATATTCATGTATTTATATTTCCATTCAATTTCAATAAATAAATAAATGAATAAATAAATAAATAATATTATCCAAAAACTACAATACATATATTACCACCCAAATATTGTCTACACCATCCAAACATTTTACAATATTTAATTTCATGAAAACAAGATTTAAAAAAAAAAAGAAAAGAAACAAATGTATTCTATCTATATCCTTAAAGAATCTTATCACCAATAATAAATTAAAAAGGAAGCTGCCTGCAGCTACTACACCGATGCACAGTGGTCGTGGTGTTGCTGAGCCATTCCTGTTCTTCCTCCTTAACCTACACATAAGAATAATAATTTTAATTTGCAAAGAAAAGAAAATAAAAATTGTGTACTCTCTCTCTAGAACTAAAATGGCAGGAATAAGCAAATCACCTCAGGAATTTCCCAAACATTCTTTCTTCCACAGAGGTTCGACTTTAGGGATCCTCATATCCTTAGGGTTCAGATAATTTAGTTGCTCTTTGAATCCTTTACCCTTCTGTAAACCAGAATGTACATTTATCAATTTACAGTTATGTAATCCTTCTTGAGTCTCTATAGCACATTATCCTTGCAAATTTAATAGGCAAACTTATTCGTTAGCTTTTATTCTCTTCGCTCAGAATTCGTATGAAAATCATTCCAACAAAAGATATATATATAGGCTTACCTCTTCATGAACACTGATGAACCCAAACCAAATCAGCAAGGAACTTCTTGCACTCTTCTAGGACTGCCTTCCTCAAATCTGTGCATGTAAAAGTATATCAAACTCAATCCATCTAACTAGAGTATTATGAGTACCAATAGTTTTCAACAGGAGAAATAAAGGAAAATAGAAGGAAAAATTTCCAAAATGCTTACGAAATGAGGGCCTTGCTTTCAAGAGGTGATGGCAAATGATACAAAAATGGCTCTATTTTTGCAACGGCAGGTTTTCAGTTTTTTTTTTGTTTGTGTGCTTTTACTCTACAACAGATTATATATCTATCTATGTATGAGAGGTTTGCAGCCTCTCATAGATGCAGATATATATAATTATATATCTCAATAATTCTACTAGTAATTCTAAAGAAGTTAAATGCAGGATTAAATACATTTTTTAGTTAGATGTTCACGACTCTTGAATCAAGCTTGCATTACAAAGCAAAACCATAAATAGACGTCTCTCCACTAAATCAATAACAATAACAAACGGTGATCTTTGGTTGGCAATAAGCCAAAATTAATTAGAGCATCAAAATTGAAGATTATGTAATTACAAGCAAACACGTTCTAACAAGCTAGCAACTATTTTCCCATAAAAGAAATGGTATAAGCGTATGCTGTACGTATACTTAAAATGAAGAATACTATCAAATGAAGCATTCCAAAACCTCACCACAGCAAAAGCAGTCGAAAATAGAAAGAAATTCACAACCCAAAAAGTTAAATTTCACAACCACAAATCATCCAAAATTCCCAAGAATTTGCCAACTGATAATCAAACATATATATTCTCGAACAATGATCATCAAGAACAATATAGAAATTTGTATCATCAATTGCAAAAATCATGCCCAAAAATTAATCGTGAAAATCGAAAAATGGAGAGAAATTAAAGGTGAAAGAGGAAGGTAGGGTTTCCAACGACGCTGGCGGAGGCGGTGGGCGGTGCGACTTCAAGATTAGGTTTTAAGAAAAAGTACCTAATTTTGTGGACGACGGCGGCAGGGACACGAGCAGTCGACGACAGCGGACAGAATCTCTGTGTTGACGGCGGTTGTTGCAAGCTTCATCAACTGCAGTGACGGCGGCGACCTGTGGCACTAATTTTCGGATCAGGAACGAGACAGAGAGAAATTAGAAAGCAGAATAGAATGAGGGAGATTGGGGAAAGAACAGCAACGGCGGCGGATGAATTGAATACATTTGCAAACATCTCACACTCGAATATTCTTCCTGAAAGATAGGAGAGAAATTATGTGAATGAAAATATAAGGGCGGGAGGTGCTTCAATTTTACTTGAAGATATGAAAGAAATAAACCCGCGTCTGATTTGGGTTTCAATTTAAAAGGCAAAATAGATATTTATAATATTTTTTTTGAGATTTTCCATTAAAATGGGTTGTATCCAATTGTTAATGTTTATTTTTATAAATTAAAATTGTTTATTCATTAGTAGGAGACGAGACCACAATTTCATTCAATTCATGATTTCTTCCAAAAAAAATTTATATTTTTTATCAAAAAAACACAAATGGATTTCCCACTTTAAAAAAGTGTACTGTTTATTTTTATATTCTTTAATTTGTCTATTTAATATTCACATTAGTTATTTTCTATCAAGTAAATGTTATTTTTTTTAAGCAAGTACATTAAACGCAATTTTTTTTTTGTTTTTATATTTTACTTCCTGTATAAAATTATGTCAGATTTTTTTTAGAATTTTGATTTTGATTTTTCAAAACATTGGCATTCGATTCTGCTACAGTTTTAGGGATTAACAAAATTAAAATACCGAAAATCGAACCAATCAAAATAATTTAACTTGATAGAATCTGAGCGATTTCAAAGATAGCCCGCATCATATTATATTTTAATAGATATAATAACTATTTAAAGAGGAATGATATGCCCCATCCCCAATCGTATATATTTTTGTGGGCTTCAATCGCCGTTTGTTCACTTTAATATTATTTTATTTGATTTTTTTAATTATTTTATATTATATTGTACCTTGAAAATTAATAATGAAATTATTAAATTTACAAAATATATAAAGTTGAAAATCGGTTTTTTTTTTCTCTAACTTCAAAAATTGAATAACAAGACAAACTGAGTTTCAATTTTTATATAATTACGACACAAAATGCAACATTATTCAGAATGTGACGTATAATTATGACATTCAACAAATATATCGCAAATAAATTATTGTAATTATGAGACACAAAACTAAATGAAGTATTACTATCGCAAAATAGTGACACAATATTTTTATGACGCAAATATACGACACAAAACACAACACTATTCCAAATGTGACGTACAATTAAGACATTCAACAAATATGTCGCAAATAAATTGTTGTAATTACGAGATACAAAACTAAATGACGCATTACTGTCGCAAAATAGTGACATAATATTTTAGTGACACAAACATACGACACAAAATGCAACACTATTCCAAATGTGACGTATAATTATAACATTCAACTGATATGTCGCAAACAAATTGTTGTAATTACGAGACAAAAAAAAAAAAAACGCATTACTGTCGCAAAATAGTGACACAATAATTTTATGACGCATGTTTGACGCAAATATACGACACTAAGAGTATAAGCGTCGTAAAATTATGACACTGTCGCATGCACATATGTCGCAAAAGGCCAGTTTTCTTGTAGTGGTGCCTGTTTTAAACTCACGGTTTGGCTGTGTGGGTGCCCATTAAAACCCACAGTGTAAAGTGCTTTGATGTTCCAACTGAAATCTTCAAAGACTTCTCTAATAATTCACCTCCGACGGGAGGATAGTGGATGTTAGCCAGGTTTGGGCCAAATCACTCTAAAAATTATGTGTCTATGTATTTTAGATTAAGCACTCATTTAAACTGCTTTTCACAAACAACATAGATTTTCATAGAAAGTTAAGTTGTTGATCACATTACATTCAATAGCTAGCATATCTTTCATACACAAACTTGTACTCCGCACGTTTTGCATAAAGGAAAAATATTATTTCAACAAACTTAAAAATTGAGTAGAACTATGATTCACACTTCCGCACACAAGGCACTGAAAGTAGCCTGCTGATAACCTCCAAGTGTCAGCAAGCTAAGTTCAGCACCTCACACCTCACTAGTGTATCATTTCTTCTATCTGCTGATAAATCAGCATGCACTGTAAGAGGTTGAGTCAAGGGTAAAAGGTCGAAAAATTGTCACTGACAGCACACACGTGTATTTACCCCCCCCCCCCTATACGTGTGAAGATTTACTCTAAAATGAGACTGTCAATGTCTATTCATTTTTTAAACACTACCCCACCACCACTTTCTTATTATTTGTCCTACTTCACATTTTTTACAAAAGTTCAACATATATCCCCACTTTTACCTTTTATTTATAATTAAAGTGCGTCACTTTCTCCACTAACATCACAATTACCTAATATTTATTAAAACTCATGTCCAAAAAAATTTAAGACATAAACAGCCGGAACAGAAGGAGTACTATTTAATACTCCCTAAGTCTCATTTAAACTGGTCTGTTATGAAACATGCAAGTTTAAATGGGATGGAAGGAGTACTTTTATTTATGAAATATACTGGTCCAAAAAAAATAATTCGCAAACTAGTGGTATAATTAACAACTTAATTAACACTGATAATTTGACCCTTATTACAATTAATTAAATAAAAATTAAATAAATCCACCAACCCAAAATCAGTCCACCAACCGAAATAAAATCCACCAACCCAAATTAATCAAAACATCCCCATCTCGTAAACCATATGCAGATTTCCGAGCGGCGCTCTTCCTTTTCCTGATTTGCTGCAGTGACGGTGTTCTCGAGGAACGAACGAGAGGCGCTAGAGGCTGCAGATGAGGGATTGCGAGAGGCTGGCGGGTGCGGTGGCAGATGGAGGGCTTCCTAGGAGAACCGAACCCTTGATTTGGTTCGTCCAAGCCATATGGGTTTTCCTCCAGTTCAATCAATCGCCACCAAGATTTTATGTACAACCTTGATTTGGGGGTTTAGGTTTCGCGGGTGGCTTTGCAAAGTTTTTTCGTGGCGATTCTTTACAAAATTCACACGACCAAAATTCACAAATCACAAATTTAAATCAATATTCAAATTCACAAATCACAATTAATATCTAAAATACAAATTCACAAAACACGATTAATATCCAAATTTAAAACAAATCAAATCCACAAAGTTCAAAATTCACTAAAAAAATCTATATTTATTAATATAAAAATAATTAAATAATATATGGGCAATTCGCGGGTAATACCCGCGGGTATTTTAGCGGGTAATTTGCGAGTAATACCCCGGGTATCTTAGCGGGTATACGAATTTCGCGGGTATGGATAGTAACTATCCATACCCATACCCGCGAATTAAATGGGTAGTAAATCGTACCCATACTCGTACCCGTGGGTATCAAATCGCCTTATACCCACACCTATTACAGCATCCGCAGGGTGGGCGCCAACTCGTGGGCGCAAGCAATTTTTTGGTGGGCACCCGCCATCTTGCTGCTGCCGCCTGCTACTAGTCGGGAGCAATAGGCGCAATTCCGCCTATTTCATATGCCCGGGCGCTTCGACGTGGCACATCCCAATTGGGCGATTTCAATTATTTTTTTTTTAATTTCCTTTCAATTTTTTCCTATAAATTGGCTACACTTCCAGCAATTCATTCACACCATTCCTCTCATTCTTCTCTTTGCATTATCTTTTCATTCATTCATTTTAGTTTTCTAGCCATGGATGCTTCGGAGAACAATTCGCCTTGGTCGAACTCTCCAAATTTCTTCCAAAAGAATCGTTCTTCATCAATTCCAAACGTCCCTACTCCCACATCCAACCGTAATTTATTTAGTTCAATGGGTTCGTCGACGCCACTTGGGGGATCGCCGGCATTCGGTTCGCCTCCGGCATTCGGTGCGTTTCAAAATTTGCCGTCGGCATTCGGTGCGTATCAAAATTCACCCCCCATATTTGGTGCGTATCAAACTTCGCCTCCGGCATTCGACGCGTATCAATCTCCACCGGCATTTCAAGGCATGTATCAGCCTCAATTTGAAGATGGGACGTATGCCTCCAATGAAGTACGGGTGCTCGAGGACTTCCAATCGGCGGTCAATTTGGACTCGGAGGAGGATGAGGTGAATGTTGGGGAACAGCAAGTCACTTCACCGGCGAAGCCGAGGACCAAAGGACCTCGTACACGAGGCGGAAGTGGTGGCAGGAATCGTGGCGGAAGACGTGGCGGGAGACGTGGCGGAAAAAGCTCCACTTCAGTTGGCAGCCAGGGGAGGGCCACAGCGTGTCTCTACAGCGCAGCCGAGATGGTAGCATTTGCTCATTGTTGGATTGATGTTAGCGAAGATCCCATCAAGAGCAACAAGCAACAATTCAACACATATTGGAGTCGTTTGGTGGAGCGCTACAACGAGATCCGGCCAGACGACACATTTGCAAGAAATTATGGTCAACTGCAAGGTCATTGGAAGCGAGTAAAGAAGGATTTGATGGAGTTTCAACAAATTTACAAAGAGGTTTTTGATGAGTACAAAAGTGGCGAAAGCAGTGAAGACATTCTTGCAAGGGCCCTAAAGGAGTGGAAGGAATTCCACAAAACGTCATTCCAATATTTGGACGCTTGGAAAGTGGTGAAGGATACGCAGAAGTTCCATCGCGTTTTCAACAACAAAGATGTTGTTGAGACCACGGTCAAGCGCTTAAAAACGGGAGAGGATGGAAGCTACACTTCTACGATGACAACAAGCACTCAAAGATCGGACACTCCAAGCACTGGCGGCAGCAGTTTCTCGTCTCGGCCAATTGATACGAAGAAGGCAATGGCATTGGCAAAGGGAAAAGGTAAAGTTAGCTCATCTTCGCGTGGGTCCAATGCCGATGAAAGAATGGCATCAATCGATCAAGCTATAAACGACCAATTCATCTACGACGTCCTCACCAAAAACACGAGTAACATGCCACCGGATGTTCTTCAAAATCACCTAGCGATGGTGGAATACTTGAAGAAGAAACACAACATTGGGTGTTAGATTGAATTACTCTTATGTATTTCTTGCATTTTTCAATTTTCTAGTTTTAAATTAATGTAATTTTTATTTTATTTCAATTCAATAAAATTAGCATTTTCGAAAGAATTATTATTCAAAAATAATTTAATCACAAAATTAAAAAAAAAATGCATTGCGCCCACCAAGTTCTCGTAAGCTCTGTTGCAAGAATTTTTGAGCGCTCATCACTTTTATCAATTTTGAGCTGTGCCCACCAATTTGGTGGGCACCATTGTGGATGCTCTTAGGGTCGGGTACCCGTGGGTAAATTGTCATCCCTAGTCGCATCGCAATTCATCATAATTTTGGGAGCCATCACGCATTGGCAATCGAAGAAGAAACAACCCCCCCCCCCCCCCAATTTCATATATAATTCCTGTTTTCGATTTTAATGAAGTGGAACTCTAATTTGATTTCTCCTCTCTCAAATTGAAAAAATGAATTAATTAAATTTACAATAATTAAATAAATTAATTACAGAAAAAATAATCAAAAAATTAATTTTTATTAATTATTTATATATTTAACATTAAATTTAAATACATAAACCACACTTTCTCTCTAATCACAAAACATTTTAAATGGAGACAACAATTAAAATGGTCATTTTGAGGATAAGAAATCAAATTTTGCCCAACATATAACAAAACACAAATTTTGTCCAATTTTTCAAATTTATTCTAATTATACCCTTACTTTTGTCTTTTTCTACTCTCTCTCTTCCATTCTCTCTCCTGATACAATTTTTCTCTCTCTTACCTTTTATTCCAATTTCTGTCGGTTGCTTATATTTCAGTTTTTTTTTTTTTTTTTTTTTTTTTTTTTTTTTACTGTAAGGAGCTACAAATTAATTTGATAGTTCAACCAAATAACTTGGTAAGAAATTGATAATTTCTTACTTCTCTTTACTGTAATGATTTACGAATTATCTTTGATTACAAATAATTTGATCATAAAAATTTCAATTTCTTACATTCTCCAACTCATAGACTTGGTAAAAAAATTATCACAAAAAGAACACGAACAACCAGAAAGACACATGAACAACCAAGTAGTAGAAGGTTAGAAAAAAAAAAGTATTTAATTATACAGGAAATCACACACATCGTTAAGAAATACATCTCATTTCTTATCACTTAATCATTTAAAGCACTACTATTAGTTTCGAAAATGATAATAAATTACAAGTGTTGATAAGAAATTGTTAGTTTTCTTACCAAGAAATCGCAAAAAAAAAATATCAAAAAAAAACTGCAGATTGTTAAGAAATTGACATCTTCTCGCCTTTCTCATCTCATAGTCGTCGTCATCCAAAATGATGCAATTCTTACATAACTTGAAAAAATATAAAAAAAAATAATATCATACCAAGCTAGAAGCAAGAAATTGATTAATTTGGTAAGAAATTTCATATCAAGCTAGAAGCAAGAAATTGATTAATTTCTTACCAAATTTGATGAAATTTCTTACCAAGTGGTAAGAAATTGAAATTTGTTACCAAGTTAATTGGTTAGAAATTTCAATTTCTTACCAAATTTGTTGGTATTTATTACCAAATTTGTACACCAACAATAGAATTAAATTGAGTTTTAAGATACAAAAATCACAAAAAGGGAGCAAACACACACAAATCAAATTTATTAAGCCTAGTAGAAGAATTCGAGTTGCAAATTGCTGCTTTCATACACATGAAAAAACATGAACAAATAAGAAAAATAAATAAAATTCTTACAACAACAAACTTCCAACAGCAAACTTAAATTCCAACAGCATCATCTAACAAATTCTTACCTCAAACTTAAATGTAAGAATGAAATAATTTTCTATCGAATGTAAGAATAAAACTATTTTCTTACCAAACGTTTCAGAGACGGATAAATTCTTACCAACTCGACTGGTTCATCTTCTCCGGCTGCGACTGGTTCATCTTCTCCGGCGTGTCTCTCCCTCATTTCTCCACCAAAATGTGCGAGCCACCCATTCATCTCTTTGTCTTTCCGAGGAGAACAAAGCTAAATGGTTGATTGCACCACAAACATTCATATTCGGCCCTGGAAAAAAACCCTAGATCTACAAAAAGAAACCTAGCTCTCAAAAAAGAGAGAGAAGGGAGAGAGAGAGGAAGGGAGGCTCCTACAACGGCGATGTGCGCATGTGCTGGTGGCCATGGCGGAGGACGTGGATGTTGCCTCGGCAATGAGATTGAGTGGTTGCTATTGCTGCTAAGATTCGAAGGCGGAGGGAAATAAAGTCCGTCGCCCCTTCCCTCCAAACCCTAGCTCGTTACCGTGCTGTAGCGGAGGTTGGCGGCTTCTTTTCATCTATGGCTGCATCGATTTTGAGTGAGAGAGAGGGGAAGAGAGGAGAAGTAGATAGGTGTTGCTAGGGTTTTGGAGAGAGAGAGTAGAAAGGGAGAGAAGAAGATAGTGAAGAGCAGAAAGGGATGAAGGTGGACAAAACATTTAAAATTCAAAGCAAAAGGACAATTTAGTCACATTAGGTAAAATATGAGTATTTTTTGTGTATTGATATGTTTTGGGTATAATTTAATTTCTTATGTTCTAAGTGGATAAACACATACATTTCCTCTTTTAAATATTCCTGTGTTAAAAAGAAAAGAAAAGTCTCCATATGGGCGATAAATACAAGAGATTGAGGGAGTTCACATTTTTTTAAAAAGAAAAAAGAAAACAATTAATTAATTCTATTTTTTTTTTTTTTTTTTTTTGAGTAAAGAAAGCGAAACAATGAAAAGAAAGATAGCTGAGCTGAGTAAAGGGGAGCTTCGAACATACAAACGTTTGTAAAACTAACAGTCATCGCAGCCCTACACGTAATGATGTACTAATTCCCTTGCATGAGTGGTTTTGTCGTCTCCTAAGGCTGTTTTGATTTTAATTGTCTGTCAAAAGTCAGACTTTCCTAGTATACTTTTTAATGTTGTTTATTATACTTAGGATTATTGTAATTGTTTTATTTGATAAACTCTATCCACCTAATACTATAATAAAGGATGAATTTAAGGTAGCCACAACATAAATTAAATAGCAAAATGAAAGAATATGTATATTTTTCCAGTAATATAATAATAATATAAGCTAAAATAGTTGTAGACAAATAGAAATTTAAGTTTTGCTATTAATTAAAATATAGCGTTAATGACAAAAATATTATTCTAAATTTAATAAATTTGTACATAATCCAATTATTCTGTCTATGATAATTTTTTCACTATAAGCTGTTGTTGCTATGTAATCGCTAAAAGATAAAAATTATTATTATTCATAACAGAAATTATAATTATGTGAATTAATAAATTTTTGAAAATAATTAAATTTTTGAAATTACTACTATTCTAGCGATAAATCCCTCGTTGTAGCTAATCAAGTATTCGAAATAGATTATTCACTAAAAAGGGCTATTCGCATCTAAAATTGATAATTCCCTTCTCCAATTAGCCATTCTCCAAGTAATTTCCTTCCCGCCTCACCCAATATCACTCCGATTAACCATTCTTCGAACTATATAATTGCTTGTTGTAATAATAATAATAATAATAATAATAATAATAATAATAATAATAATAATAATAATAATAATAATAACCTCAAAAATCGATAATTCGCTACTCCGATTAGTCATTCTCCGAGTAATTTCCGTCCCGCATCACCCATTATCTCTTGATTAGTGGTTGTTCTAGCGATAAACCCCTCGTTGTTGCTAATCAAGTATTCGAAATAGATTATTCACTAAAAAAGGGCTAATCGCCTCGAAAATCGATAATTCCCTTCTCCGATTAGCCATTCTCCGAGTAATTTCCTTCCAGCCTCACCCATTATCGCTCCGATTAGCCATTTTTCGAACTATATAATCGTTTGTTGTCATAATAATAATAATAATAATAATAATAATAATAATTGAGCGCTAATCGCCTCGAAACTCGATAATACGCTACTCCGATTAGCCATTCTCCGAGTAATTTCCTTCCCGCCTCACCCATTATCTCTTGATTAGTGGTTGTTCTAGCGATAAACCCCTCGTTGTTGCTAATCAAGTATTCGAAATAGATTATTCACTCAAAAAGAGCTAATCGCCTTGAAAATCGATAATTCCCTTCTCCGATTAGCCATTCTCCGAGTAATTTTCTTCCCACCTCACCCATTATCGCTCCGATTAGCCATTCTTCGAACTATATAATTGTTTGTTGTCATAATAATAATAATAATAATAATAATAATAATAATAATAATAATAATAATAATAATAATAATAATAATAATAAAGCGCTGATCGCCTCGAAAATCGATAATTCGCTACTACGAGTAGTTATTCTCCGAGTAATTTCCTTCCCGCCTCACCCATTATCTCTCGATTAGTGGCTAATCTAGCGATAAACCCCGCCGTTGTCGCTAATCAAGTGTTTGAAATAGATTATTCACTAATCGAGCGCTAATTGCCTCGGAAATCGATAATTCGCTACTCCGATTAGCCATTATTTGAGTAATTTCCTTCCACCTCACCCATTATCGCTCTGATTAGTGGCTATTCTAGTGATAAACCCCTCGTTGTCGCTAATCAAGTATTCAAAATACACTATTCACTTAAAAATGGTTAATTGCCTCGAAAATCGATAATTCCCTTATCCAATTAGCCATTATTCGAACTATATAATCGCTTGTTGTAATAATAATAATAATAATAATAATAATAATGATGGGTCATCCGGCACAAGATGATACGTATTTATTTATTTTTGGGTCGTACCACGCAAGACGACACGTTTCCTATTTTGAAAAGAATTAGGCATAATTAAGAAAAATTAGGGCTACTAATTGGTCCTTATTTTAGTTAATTAAAATGCTAATTTTTTTTTATGGCCCACCTTGACCATCGCTCCCTCTCTCCACTCAAAACCATAACCCCCAATTAAGATTTCCAAATATTGAGAATTCAAAACGTCTAAAAAAAAACAAAAAAGAAAAACTCTAGAACAATGCCGTGTCTTCAACCAGATTCCGGTTCCGGTGAGTTCACGCAATCGCCACCAGCGCTGCCTGCGCCCGTCCCTTGCCGTGCTTGCTCCGGCTACAACGCGAAGCCGTCGCCACCGCCGACTTCACAGCGCCCCGCAACTCCGCCTCTCAGACATGCTCTTCCCCTCTCTATCTACCTTCTCCCTCTCTCACTCTGTCTCTTTCTCCTTCCCATCGCCGCTGTCAGCCCCTACCACCGCCGCTTGTGCAGCAGCAGAGGAGGTTTACGCATTCCAGACCGACCTCAACGATGCATCCGGGTTGATTGGATCTGAGTTACGATGGAATTTGGGGTTCTCCCCTCTCAAATCTTCCCTTCCCTCCACTTCCACCTTACTGTCCTTTCTTCTCCTCCACTCTTCTCAGATCTGGAACGCGGGAGGCTGTCTCGAGGGCGGCAACGGCGGTGGACGCGGTGGTGGACAGCAGCAACGGTGGCGGCGCCGCCGCCGGCAGCCATCTAGGGTAGAAACTATTCAAAAAAAGAAAAAGAAAAATAAAAAATAAGTAATTAAAAATATTAATTTTTAAGTTAATATAATTAAATAGTCATTAAAATAATATTTATTGCACCATTAACAACTCTCTTGGGCGGAACCGAGATAAATTAGTTCATCTTGATTTTTCACATTTATAATAATAATAATAATAATAATAATGACTACTCCTATAATAACTTATGTTCTGTTCTATTCAGATTTTCTCACAATAATTAAATAATTAATCATTTGTCTTAGAAGTATCTATTACAATATATAAAAGAAGAATTGTTGTAAAAATTTATAAGAATGTCATTTTCCTTTCAAAATATACATTCAAAAATCTTATGGACAAAAACTTATTGCACAAGTGTTTATTTACAATGATATACATTTTGTTTTGTTAGTTTATAAATTAATTTATCAAATAGATTGTGCTACCGACGTAAATATAAATTAAACATTATTATATTTTTCTTCAATAAATATATATATTATATCCAACGGTCAATTTGTAAATAAATTAAATATTTGTAATTGTTATCTTTTTAATTTGTTATTGTTGAATATTATAATCTAATAATAATATTAATTCAATTGTAATACTTGTAGATGGTAAATCTACAATCAATGATATGACCGGCTCGACAGGTTCGTCCGGTAGACGGAACGGGCACTAGCAACCTGTCAACACAAGTAACAGACGTAAGAGCCCTTCGAAGAACACCGGAGGGGGTGTCAGCCGAAGGACCTCCGACGCTCAAGTCAGTGATCAGAATAAGTAGGTAGAATGATAAATGTAAATAGACAAAAAATGATAAGTAATGAATAATAGAAGTTCTAGTCGGAGGCGGATTGGCAGAAAGTGCGGTGATGAGGGATGGTGACGAGAGTCCGTCTGATGAGATCCGCTTGCCGCCTACTAGGAGAGAGCGTGGAGTGTTCAGAGGGCGGATGAGCCGATTGCTAGAGTGAATATGCTTGTAGGCGGAAGGTGGAAGATCCAACTACCAGAGTGAGAATGCTAGTAGTCAGAACGTTGGAGAGCCGATTGCTAGAGGGTGATTGCCAGTAGTCGGAACGTATCCATCTGCTTGACTAGCAGGCTGAATATATAGGACCGCCTATCCGTCTAGGGTTTTCTTCTTAAACCCTAGCCGGTAACCGCCTACTGAAATCGTGGGGGATCTGCTCCCGTTCGGCTCGTCCCGTCTGTTACGGTGGATAAGGTTCAATCGGTTTCATTCGGCTGACTCGGTAAAACCTTAGTCGGATACGGGTCTGACTAGACCAATAAATAAGAAGAGCTGGGCTGATAGTATTTTGATGGGCCGATCAAGTAGGCCGTTTGGCCTGGGCCGACCGCCAACTACCGACTGCTAATTGACAATTGAGTTTGGGCCGATTAAACAAATTTTGCCCATTACAGTTTGTCCCCCACTCTCTAATTAGAAGGTTCTAATTAGAGAGTATATAATTTTTGGATCGTAGGTTGTCTCAGTTATATCCCAATAGGCTTTGTCGTACGCAAAAATTAGGAAAGAGTGGAACATAGTCAATTTGCCATGAGTCTGGCCTATTTGACGTGGCTTTGGATGTTTATAAATGAAAGGCCCACTTCATCACGTAATGATAGGTTGACCACCTATTTGATTTAGACTTGTCCGCCCAATTTATTAGTTGGGACCCACAAACTTTAAAAATTCATCGCAGACTTTTCTTTATTCCCAATCTTCAGTTGGTAGCCAACTGCTCCCAATTTTAATGCAGACTATTTTATCCCATTTTTCCAATCAGGTAATCAGGTGGCATATATTTGATTCAGTTGTCTCATGCCCGACTACAACAGAGCAGACCGTACTTCAGCCGACTGCTTTATTTCAAATTTCCAAGCGGGTGCCGACTACTTTCTATTGAAACCGACTAATTTTAATTTCAACCTATTTTGCGTGTAGACAGTAGTATCCGACTACTCCTAACTTGATGGTGGCTGATTTATACATATATATATATATATATATATATTGGGCGGCGTACCCGACTACTTGGATTTAACAAGTCCAACTACTAACTTGGAGTTGTTTCCAGCTGGGAAATTAAAATTTACAGCCTGTGCCTTCAATTATTAGTGTCCGCCTACAATTTGCGTACTGGCTGCTATCTTGGAGGCAGCTTCCAATCGAGAAATCCCTCTGCAGAAATAAGTTTGCAAGTAATTCGAGTGAATGATCCCCACCAAAACACGCGACTGCAAACCTTAGCGTGCCCAGTTGGGGGCGAGAAGGTCTGGCCATGGCCGATGGAAGCTACGCTCATATCTGACTAGTTTTGAGCTAATTTGGTGAGACTTAAACTGAGACGGACCGAATGCTGAAGCAGATTGTAGCGGATAGATTCCTACCGCGATTAGTAGCTGTCTCCAGCTGGACCAATCGAAGTCCGTCAATTTTGCTCGTTTGGCTGGTTGACAATTTTGCAGGTTGCCTATTACTCAGCAGCTTTATATTATCCTCATTGTCGGCACTTTGAATGTGATGTTAGTTTTTCCATTGGCAACAATGTGTAATCAGATACAAGCCACCAACTATAGTCTGAGATAACTTTATTAATTTTTGGTAATAAATTGTTGGTTGGTTTATGCGCAATTCCTCTTGCAGTTGGCTACTTCGAGTTTGCTCTAATCAAGTATAGTAGTTTCATATGTAAGGCTGTTTGTGAGATAACAAGATCTCGATGGCTCAGTCAGGTTCGACAATCATTGGCCTGCTCATTGGCAAAATCATGTAGGCTGGCGTGATTTTTGATTGTCAATAAGGAAAACTCTATTAATGACACTCAACCATCTTGCACATAGTTCAAGGAGATTTAAAAGAGGATCCTTGGATGATCGACATTTGTCGTGTATCCATGCTTTCACCTCCCTATATAAAGGGGGTAAGTTTGATTTTACTTCTCACTTTATTTTTCACTTCTTACTTAGAGAGTTTTGGAGAGCTTGGGAGCATTGGAGCTTGAAGAGAGAGGTGGAGAGGAGCTAAGGAGTTGAAGGAAGGAGTCTTCGGGGAGGTGAGTTTTCTTTTCACCCTCTTTTCTTACTTGTTCTTCGTGCGTTCTTCGTAAAATTTTGGAGAAATATAGTCGTAGTTGCTCTCGATTTACTAAATTATGTGTTTGTGTTTGATCCATTGATGAAGTAAAAATATGATAATTTACTGTTTTTCCAATCATGCTTGATGATCTTTAGTTGCTCTTGTTGGTAGGCGGAATGGTATAATGCATGTCTGACTGCGTATAGGTGAATTTAGCTTAGGCGGATCAAGCCCGACTACTCCTACAGTCTACATGATAGCTTTGTTGCATATGTCTGTCTACTTCCGTATACTCTATGCATGCGAGTTTGTAGTTGGTATCCGATTGAGTCCGTCTACTTCTTTATGCTTGGTATATTGATTTTTGTAGTCGGTGTCCGACTAGTTCTAGCTACTTCCTTATGCTTGGTGTGTTGATCTTTGTAGTCGGTGTCTGACTAGTTCCAGCTACTTCCTTATGCTTGGTGTGTTGACTTTATAGTTGGTATCCGATTGGATCTGACTACTTCTCCACTCTTAGTATGTTGATTTATAGTCGGTATCCGATTCGGTCCGACTACTTCTGCGTGCTAAGTTTGTAGTCTAGTAGTCGGTGTCTGATTAGATCCAACTACTTTGTGTGTGCTTCATATGTTGATTTTTTAGTCGGTGTCCGACTACTTCCTCATGCTCTATGAAGTGATTTGTCATTAGCACACGTATGAGTCCGACTAGCTATATCTTTGTCTTAGGTATCTGTCTGCCATGTCGCGATCTAGCGGAACAAACTCTAGTGTGTCGGACAGTGAGGAAGTCACTTTGTGCGAATATGAATACGGTAGTAGCATCGAGTTACTGTCTAGTTGTGAAGTAGAAGGGTCACAAGTCAGTCAGGGTAGTCGGGCTCAACCGGTTGTCCAAGTGCTTAATTTTGGGGGTCCAGTTGTCGGTTCTGAACCTCAACAAGGCTTCAAGTTTGAGAAGAATCCTAAGTCAACGCTTTCGCTAAACAAGTTGCAAACCATACGCGATGATTATGGCATATCTGACCAAGTCTACCTTGTGTCTCCTTTCCGCTTGGAGAGACCCCATTGGGTTTATCCAGGTTGGTCGGTTATGTATAAGATACTTTTCAATTATGGGGCTAGGCTTCCCCTTCCCCGATTAGTGCTGGAAGCATGCCATTGTCACCATATAGCTCCGAGTCAATTGGCGCCGAACGCTTGGCGTATTCTGATGGCGATCCAAGTCTTAACCGAGATCCGTGGTGTTCATTTTACGTACCACGACGTGTCGTATGCTTACAGCCTGCAAACACATAGGAATGATACTGGTCGGTTCTTGCTAGTGAACAGATTTGATGTACCTCTGATCCAAAGGCCACCCGATTCATATAAGAAATGGGCACGCCACTATTTTCTCGTTCCGTCTAATACTTTGAATGTGTCGTCTGACTATAATATTCCGGATTCGTGGTCTCATCCGGGTATCTTTCTAATTCTCAAAAAGTTATGATTCACTTTGATTTTCTCTTTGTACGTATGTCTGCTTAACTGGTTGGTTCCTTATTTCTCTTTCCTTTGCAGAAAAGGTGGTGAAAAACTTTTGTGTGCAGTCGGAATCTACCACTGCGAAGATCAGCTGGTTCTTGAACATTCCGATTGAGGAGCGTTCTGTTAACATCATCTTGACAGAGGAGAACATTGAGAACTCTTCCTTGCAAGGCCACAAATCTCCGGGTAACTAATTTTAATTAGTCTATGGTATCGAGTGTTCGTTGCTCCGACTGCTAATTTGACTTGTGTTTGTTTTTGTAGACGTCATCATGTCGAGGAGAATCGACTTGCCTCTTTTGGGTAAGAATCAACTTGTGGAGATGGCTCGACAACACAAGAAGAAGAAGAGCAAGGCAGTGGTCGGCTCTAGTGGCGAAGATGCCCAAGCAGCTGTCGATGTCGCACCTCCCCCGCCTCCTACATTTTCGCGGTCGAAGAAGAGGGATGCTTCCATCGATCTTACTAGCCTTTCGGATCAGACCACTTTGACGTTTCCCTCGTCGGCTTGTGCACATTCGGACTTTGGCCCTATTTCTTCGGAAGCCCAGAAGTTGTTGTTTGAGGAGGACCAGCTTGTTCTCCAACGGATGGGGACTCGATCTGTAGCCATTGCCCACTACCAGGCTGCTTTCACTGTGAGTTTGGCTAGTTTTGCTTGTCAGTTTCTTTATCTTTATTGCTCGGCCCGAGTTTCTTATCATTATTTTGTCAACAGGAAATGCAGAAGGCCGCCTACTTGCTGAACTCAGTTGAAGAGTCGAGCAAGCGGGACAACGACCACAAGGCTGAGAGGGGCCGATGGATGACTGAGCGGAATGCTCTTACTTCTAGCATGGAGTCCTCCAGTCAGACCATCGCTAGGTTGGAGGCCGAGATCCGTGCTAAGGGTCAGGCTGCTACGAAGGCGGCTGAGATGCATGAGGAGGAGCTTCGTGAGAAGATGGAGGTCGTCCGCTTCGAGACGCAGGTCAAGACTTATGCTGCTGCTGCTGCCGCGTACGAGGCTTGTTACCCCAAGCCTTGGGATGTTGGAGAGTACAAAGCTGCCTACGAGTTGGTTTTTGGGAGGACGGGCGAAGAGGAAGATGCTCCGACTGATGACGCAGCTGGTGGCCATGCCGGTGGGGATGATCCGAGCCCTCCTGTTGATGATTGATTTTGATTATGTTTTATCCGGCTGACGACTCATTCCAGCCTCTTTATTATTATTTGGATTTGTAGGATTTATACTCTGCACCATCTGACCTTTTGCCTGACTATTTTGCTAACTATTTGTATGGATGGTTGAATAGTTGTACGAGCATGCGCATCCTGTTTCTATTGACTGACTGTATGGGATCGCATGCTTCTTTTCGTTTAGCTTGAGTTTTTCCATTACGACTCAAACTATTCATCATGTTATATTAGGAACTTGAAAAAAGTTTATGCATGTCATGTATGCGCCCCTTCTTCCCCACCTAGTGCAAGTTTAAGTAATTGGACTTGGACTTGGATTATTTATCGTGGTACGTACCTTGCAATTTCGAGACAGCTTATTCTCATTGTTTGGTTGTCTGACTATTATACTTTGTGTATTTTGTCCTCCCTTTTGGTTGGACCGACTGGGTTGGTTGGGGGGGGAGGGCTGCGCTCCGTAGAGCTGCCTACATACCCTTGAGAGGGATCAAGCCCGATGTAGTTCTGACCTGTTTCATAAACGGTCAGAATCGTCTGAGGAAATAATAAGAAACGTAGCGGCTGCACTCCGTAGAGCTGCCTACATACCCTCGTGAGGGATCAAGCCTAGATGTAGTTCCGGATTGGCCTGGATGAAAGTGTTAGTAATAAGGTAAAAAAAAAATTTATTGGTCTCGTAAGACCAATCATGTAATATATAAGAGATGTAGATAGAGTTAGGCGTGATACTGTTTGAGATGTGTCGCGTTCCAGCTGTTGGATATATCGCGACCATCTTTAGCTCGTAGCTTGTAAGCTCCCTTTCCAACCACCTTGGTGATCAAGTATGGTCCTTCCCATGTTGGGGCCAGTTTGCCTGCACCAGCCTCTTTAGTATTTTGGAACACTCGTCTCAGCACCCAATCTCCAGGCTGGAATGTTCGAGTGCGAGTGTGCTTGTTGTAGTACTTTGCCGCGTTTTGTTGGTATGAGGCCAACCGGATCATAGCTTGCTCTCTTTTTTCGTCCAGCATGTCCAACTCATGAAACATATTGGACCAATTTTCATTATCTGATGTCAACTCGTACCTGGCAGTCGGTACTTCACTTTCAGTTGGAATAACCGCTTCCATCCCGAAAGCTAATGAGAATGGCGTTTCGCCAGTTGACGTTCTGGCTGTAGTTCGATACGACCAGAGCACTCCGGGCAGCTCATCTGCCCATTTTCCTTTGGCCTTCTCCAATCGTTTCTTCAGGGTGTTCATGATGGTCTTGTTGCTAGATTCTGCCTGGCCATTTGCTTGTGGGTATCTTGGCGTGGAGAAGCTCAGCTTGATGTTCCAGAATTTGCAAAAGTTTTGGAAGTCGATACTTATGAATTGGGAGCCGTTGTCCGTGATGATCTCCTTTGGTATTCCAAATCGGCAAATTACGTTCTTCCAAATGAAGTTCTTAACTTCTTGATCTCGGACTTGGTGGAAGGCCTCCGCTTCTATCCACTTGCTGAAGTAGTCGGTTACTGCTAGCATGAACACTTTCTGTCCTGGTGCGGTTGGCAGCTTGCCGACGATGTCCATTCCCCATTTCATGAATGGCCAAGGTGACGTGATTGCAGTCATTGGCTCTGGTGGTTGGTGCGGAACTTGGGCGAACCGTTGACATTTGTCGCATTTCCTTGCGTAATGTGCCGAGTCTGATTTCATAGTTGGCCAATAGTATCCGCTGGTTAGTGCCCTATGAGCCAGACTCCTTCCACCGGAATGGTTACCGCATTCTCCTTCATGAAGCTCGGCTAGTATGTACTTCGCTTCTGCAGGGTTAGCACATTTCAAGTATGGACCAGAAAAAGAACGCTTATACAGTTTACCTCTAATGATTGTGAAACGGGCTGCCTTGGATTTGATCTTTCGTGCCTCGTTTTTATCATTGGGTAGTATGTCTTGTTCCAAGTACTCCATAATTGGAGTCATCCATGTTCGGTCGTCTGAAATCTCAGTTACCTGGTCCTCCCCTTCTTTCCAAGTGGCTGGCCACTTGAGATAGATAACTGGTATGGATTTGGGCTCGGTCGTCTGAATGGAGGACCCAAGGTTCGCTAGTGCGTCCGCGTGGCCGTTTTCCCCACGGGGAACTTGGCTGACTGTGAATTCGTCAAAGTTTGCTTGCAATTCCTTGGTCTTGTCGAGGTAGGCAGTCATCTTGTTGTCTCTAGCTTGGTAGTTCCCTTGCATCTGGTTCACTACCAACTGAGAATCGCTGAAGACATTGATCCTCTTGACTCCCATCTCTTTGGCTAATCCGAGACCAGCTATCATCGCCTCGTACTCTGCCTCGTTATTTGTAGCTTTGAATCCGCATCTGATTATTTGTTCGATCGTATCTCCTTGAGGCGATGTGAGGACCAAGCCTAGACCGCTTCCTCGTGAGTTACTGGAGCCGTCCACACACAGCTTCCAGATACCGTTTGATTGCCCTTCGGTCGTACAGACTAACTCTTTTTCTGCCTGCACATGGATGTTAGGTGTAAAATCAGCAATAAAATCGGCTAATACCTGAGACTTTAGTGAAGTCCGTGGTTTGTAGGTGATGTCGTATTCGCTGAGTTCCACCGCCCACTTGGTCAGTCTGCCTGACAGCTCCGGCTTGTGGAGTATGGTCTTTAACGGGAACGTTGTGACGACCATGATCGGATGACATTGGAAGTAAGGGCGAAGCTTTCTGGCTGCGTGGATCAAGGCCAACGCAAGCTTTTCCAACTGGCTATATCTGGTTTCAGCGTCCAACAATGATTTGCTCACGTAGTATATTGGAGATTGTCTTCCTTCGTCCTCGCGAACTAGTACCGCGCTGACTGCGGTTTCGGAGACCGCTAAGTATACGAGCAAGGTTTCTTTGTCTTTGGGCTTGGAGAGGAGTGGCGGACTGGTCAGGTAGTGCTTTAGTTGTTGTAACGCTTCTTCGCATTCGGCAGTCCACTCAAAGGCTCTGGATCTTTTTAGAATGTTGAAGAATGGTTGGCACCGTTCCGAAGACTTTGATATGAACCGGCTGAGTGTTGCAATCCGTCCAGTCAGTTTCTGCACGTCCTTTATGCAACTTGGAGATGTGATTCTTTGGATGGAATCTATTTGAGTCGGATTGGCTTCAATTCCTCTCCGCGTTACCATGTAACCTAAAAACTTCCCTGCAACCACACCAAATGAACATTTAGTAGGATTTAATTTCATATTATACTCCCGTAGGATACCAAACGCTTGTCTGAGGTGGTCGATGGCTTGAAGGGACTTCACGAGCATGTCGTCGATGTAAACTTCCATCGTCTTTCCCAATAAGTCGGCGAACATCTTGTTAACTAGGCGTTGGTAGGTTGCTCCCGCGTTCTTCAAGCCGAAGGGCATCGCCTTGTAGCAGAAGAGGCCAATATTTGTCATGAAAGCCGTCTTCTCCTGGTCGTCTGGGTGCATGAGGATCTGGTTGTAGCCAGAATAGGCATCCATGAAACTCAATAGCTCGTGGCCGGCTGTTGCGTCCACCAACATGTCAATATGAGGTAGGGGGAATGAATCCTTTGGGCATGCCTTGTTCAAATCGGTGAAGTCAATGCACACTCGCCATTTGCCATTCTTCTTCTTCACGACGACAACATTGGCTAGCCATTCGGGGTAATGGACCTCTCTTACTAGGCCGCTGTCTAATAGCCTTTGAACTTCTTCATTGATCACCTTGTTCCTTTCTGGAGCAAATTTCCTCCTCTTTTGCTTTCGAGGCGGATAGTTTGGGTCAACCTGCAACTTGTGAACAATAATATTGGGATCAATTCCGGTCATGTCTGCATGAGACCAAGCGAAACAATCATAATTGGAAGAAAGGAATTCGATAAGCTTCTCTCTGAGATCGGGTGCCAGGTGGGCCCCGATTCGAACTTTGTGGTCTGGGAATTCTGCATGAATCTGGACTTCATCCAACTCCACCACGTCCGGTTGATCTGGCTGGATCGATTTGGATTGTTGACTGACTGCGGAGTCGGATTGTCCTTCCTGTAATTGTTATAAGGGACATTGTTTGGCCTTCATGGTGGTCTGGTAGCATGCGCGTGCATCCTTTTGATCTCCTCTTATTTCTCTTACTCCCCACTTAGTTGGAAACCTCAGCACTTGATGGAAGGTCGATGGCACCGCTTCCATCTCATGTATCCACGGACGCCCTAGGATGACGTTATATGATGAAGTAGGGGAGTCTACCATCAAGAAACGAGTACAATGGTTGACTCCTTCTGCATAGACAGGTAGGTCGATTTCTCCCATTGTACTCTTGTGTTCTCCGCTGAAGCCAACCAAGAAGGTTGTCCTTTTAACTATCTTTGATTCATCTAGCCCCATTTCCCTGAAAGCATTAAGAAAAAGGACATTGGCAGAACTGCCGTTGTCAATTAGCACACGTTTGGTAAGACAGTTAGCAATATAGATAGAAATGACTAAAGCATCATGATGAGGGTTAAGGAGCCTGTTTGATTCTGAGGCGTCAAAACTTATTGTTTGGGCAGGTAGGGCGGTTGTGTGCTTTGCTGGTCCATTTGAGTCAGGCTGGTTCTGTCTAGCCTGTCTGGTGTGTCTCTTGGCTGCCGAATGGGTCACCCCGCTCACTTCCGACCCTCCTGTGATGACAGTGACTGTCCGTTCGTGAACTGGCGGTCTCGGAGGTGTAACATCTCCATTGCGGTCTCGTCTGTCATTTCCTTGTTGGAATGTCTGTCTGCCCTTGTCTGTCAGCAGATCGGCCAGATGGCCTTGTTTCAGTAGGTGGGACACCTCCAACTTTAGAGCGATGCAGTCGTCCGTCCGATGGCCATGGTCTGCGTGGAATTCGCACCATTTCGATCGGTCTCTCTGCTCAGCTGGAGTTCTCATTTTCTCGGGCCATTTGACTCTATTTCCGAGTCCTTTGAGGGCGGCAACAGCTTCAGTCGGTGAGATGGAGAGGTTGTATTCTGGTACTTTCGCCCTCTCTCGTGGTCGGTTGTCTGAAGAGGGGGCATAATCTCTCCTCCTGTCATCCTGCCTGCGAGAAGTTGGATAGGGTTCGGACCGTCTATCAGAGTTCCTTCTGTCTACCCTTGAATCCCTCCTAGAGCTCCTTTGTGGCGAGGATCTATGATGGTTGTATTGATCTTCCTCCCATTTGATCTGTGCCCATGCCTTGGCGAGAACATCCTCCATCGTTTTACAAGGATATTTGGTAAGATCCTTGTAGAGGTCTGAGTCGGGAAGCAATCCTTTTCGGAAGGCGGTGACTGCTGTCTGGGTGTTGCAATTGGTAATCGACACCTTTTCTCTGTTGAAGCGCCCAATGTAGTCGCGGAGAGACTCTCCGCGTTGTTGGACTATGGCGTACAGATCTTCCGAAATTTTTTCAAGTTTCCTGCTACTAGCATATTGCTGCACAAAAGTATCAGTCAGTTGAGCAAAAGATGATATGGAATTATTAGGAAGATTCGTATACCACTGGAGGGCCGGTCCTATCAGACTAGAACCGAACCCCTTACACATGCAAGCCTCCCTCATCTCACGAGGGATGGCTACGGTGAACATCCTTTGACGGTATTGGGCGATATGGTCGTCTGGATCAGTGGTGCCATCAAACGGCTTCATGTTAGGGAAGTTGAACTTGCTAGGCATCTCCACCAATGCAATTTCATCGACGAAAGGTGAGTCGGCGTAGCAGCTGGCTGCACTCTTCTTGATAGGAGCCGGAACACCTGGGATCCGCTGGATCATCGCCTCCATTTCAGCCAGCTTGAGGGCTAACTCCACGTCCAGATTTGGGAGTGAACCACCAGCTGTCGACTGGACATGAGTAATCGGTTGTTCCAGATGGTTTGCGATATTTACCAGACCACGTTCAGTCGCGCCCACTCCAGGATGAGTTGGCTGATGGGCACCATCGTGTGGTTGCTGGCTTGTCCATCCGACAGTTGAATGGCTCAGGCCGGCTCCAGGTGTTGTTGGTATTGGCTCGGCAATCCCAGTCGGAACACCTAGGGACAGACCGCTGGAATCAATTCCAGTACTAGTCTGTCCGGCTGTTAGAGTTGCTTGCCCGGCTCCAATAGATCTGGTGGCGCGTGTCACCGTTCGTGGAGGATCGAGGTCCAATGGGACCCGATTACCTGTAAGGAAGGAAACACGAGTCCGATCAGTATTAGTATGATGGGAATTCTGGTTCCTTACCAAACCGGATAGATCTGTCGGTTCCAAATCATCAGATCCGTCGTCATCCTCCACACGAACGTAGTCGTCCAGAGATTGCATTGGGTTCACGGGAACCCTAAATCGAGATGGTGGAGCCGTCTGGATCTGGGAAGATGATGCCGCTTGAAGACGGGAGAGTAGATCGGCATTCTCCTTCTCCAACCTCTCCCGACTTTCGCGCTCTCGATTCATCTGTTCAGTCAGAGCCGCGATCTGGGCAGCAAGGTCAGTCGCGGGGGTAGAATCGTTCGTGTTGTTTTCGTCACCCATGATTGTGTTCAAAGGCTCTTTCGATCGGACTGTGCTGATTCGCTTGATTGCTAGGGCCCCACGGTGGGCGCCAAATTGTAGATGGTAAATCTACAATCAATGATATGACCGGCTCGACAGGTTCGTCCGGTAGACGGAACGGGCACTAGCAACCTGTCAACACAAGTAACAGACGTAAGAGCCCTTCGAAGAACACCGGAGGGGGTGTCAGCCGAAGGACCTCCGACGCTCAAGTCAGTGATCAGAATAAGTAGGTAGAATGATAAATGTAAATAGACAAAAAATGATAAGTAATGAATAATAGAAGTTCTAGTCGGAGGCGGATTGGCAGAAAGTGCGGTGATGAGGGATGGTGACGAGAGTCCGTCTGATGAGATCCGCTTGCCGCCTACTAGGAGAGAGCGTGGAGTGTTCAGAGGGCGGATGAGCCGATTGCTAGAGTGAATATGCTTGTAGGCGGAAGGTGGAAGATCCAACTACCAGAGTGAGAATGCTAGTAGTCAGAACGTTGGAGAGCCGATTGCTAGAGGGTGATTGCCAGTAGTCGGAACATATCCATCTGCTTGACTAGCAGGCTGAATATATAGGACCGCCTATCCGTCTAGGGTTTTCTTCTTAAACCCTAGCCGGTAACCGCCTACTGAAATCGTGGGGGATCTGCTCCCGTTCGGCTCGTCCCGTCTGTTACGGTGGATAAGGTTCAATCGGTTTCATTCGGCTGACTCGGTAAAACCTTAGTCGGATACAGGTCTGACTAGACCAATAAATAAGAAGAGCTGGGCTGATAGTATTTTGATGGGCCGATCAAGTAGGCCGTTTGGCCTAGGCCGACCGCCAACTACCGACTGCTAATTGACAATTGAGTTTGGGCCGATTAAACAAATTTTGCCCATTACAATACTCAGTCTCAATTTCAGTATATTAGTGTCATATAGTTTTTTTTTAAGTTTTAATTTTTAAGCTTTAGTTTCAGTTAATATATTAAGATTTAGTTTAGGTTTGCAATTATCACTTGAGTTCACCAATTCAATTATAATTTTTAATTATTTTTTAATTTTTAATTTTATTTATTAAAATAAAGTTAATAAAAAATTTAAAATTAAGGTATATAGTAATTTTTAAAAATTCTCATTTTTAGTTTATAAATGATAATTATAAATCATTATAGTAGCATTTTTATGATAAACATTCTAAAACTAACAAAAATTATTGTGGTATTATAGTGAAATACTCACTCTTAGATAAAAATAGCAATTTCTACTCACCCCTTTAAATTTATTAACCAAATACCCAAACTTTCAAAATTGGACAAAAATACCCTTAATCTCTCTTCTTTTATTTCTCCCGTTTGTGTCTTTTTTATCATTTCTTCAGCTCTCTCTCTCTCTCTCTCTTCCTTTTTTATCTTCTTCTTCCTCTCTCTCTCGCACAACACCATCGATGCAAGCTTTCCCTCTCCCGTCGCGCCGCCGCGCTTGTGCTCCAGCGCCGCTGCAGAGAAAAGCTCCGTCTTCTTCTCTCTCCAAGATGAAATCGCCGACAACAACACAGAAGATGAACCTGATTTGATTTCTCCCTTGCTCTGACGAACCTCCGGCAACCCTCCGAAGGTCGATGAAGCAGATACGAGATCTTCCTCTCCGCCACAGCAATTCACTCAACTGCAGCATTTTGAATGGCCGCCTTCCCCTTTTCTCGCCAGATCTCCCCCTCCTCTCGTCGATTCCAGCAGCAGCAGGCAAGCGGATGCCGATTTGTTTTGTTTTTCCCTTTTTTTTATTGTTTCGATTTGAATGATTTTTGTCCAGATTTGGTTTCTTGTTGTATGATTGAATTTGAAATTGATTTGGTTTCTCTCTTTTTTTCTTTTTTTTACACGTTTTTTACTTTTTCATTTTAATCTTCTTTGAAGACACGTATGTTAAGCTTCTTTAATCATCTTAATCATAATTTTTTTCTCTTTATAATGGAAAGTTACGGTACGAATTAATAATACCGTACCGTAATAGTACGAATTCATAATATTGTACCGTAACTTGTCGAGATTGTTTAGAAAGTAATGGAAAGTTACGGTACGAATTCACAATTTTTTTCTCTTTGTAATGGAAAGTTACGGTACGAATTCATGATATCGTACCGTTACGGTACGATATCATGAATTCGTACCGTAACGGTACAAATTCATAATATAGTACTGTAACGATACAAATTCATAATATCGTACCGTAACTTGTCAAGATTGTTTAAAAAGTAGGATAACAAATATTCATTCATTCATATCATTAATAAATGGTACGAATAGGTCTCAGTCTTTCTGAGTAGCGAACAATTTTTTATGAATTTTGTATTGTTGTTTATATTTTCTATTCCCACGTCATGGTACGATTTTGCCAGATTTGTACTTTAAACTCTAAAAATGCATGAAATCTGAACAAAAAATGAAAAAAGATGGAAAAAGAAAAAAAAAAGTTGAAAAAATCGAAAATAGCAAAAACGAAAAAAAAAAAAAAAAGCTGAACAAAGAAATTAATAAAGGAAAAAAATGGCTGAAAAAAAACGAAAATAAAAATTAAAAAAAACGAAAATAAAAATAAAAAAAACTGAGAAGAAACAATTGAAAAAACAAAAAAATAAAATAGAAATCAAAGGAACAAAAATTGAAAAATAAAAGGAGGGACAATTATGTCCTAAATTGAAAAAGTGGGTAGATGAATGTGTAAATTAAATAGGTGGGTAGATTTTGGTTTTCTTATATGATGTTGGGTATTTGAGGGTTTGCCCCAAAATTATTTTGAATACCAAAGTTGGGCCTGAAGATACCATTAAATATTAATTTAAATGAAAAATATTTTTTTTAACAAGCAAATACAACACACTCACACACACGCACCCGAGATGACTTGAATCCCCGGCCTTTTAGTTGGAGGGAAATCGTCTTACCAATTGAGTTGCGCTTCGTTATCAAAAATGAATTTAATTTATAAATATTTTTGAATGATTCAATTACGATTAAATGAGTAACAACTATATCCACATATTCATTTAATATCGATAATTTTATATTTAATCAAAAATTCTGTATGTGAAAAAAATTACTATCATTAGTTAAATTCGATCATCTTTATATTTGTTTATTCTTTTTCTTATAGTAGTAGTAATTAACGTAGATCATATCTTGTGCATCGCACGGGCAACAATACTAGTTATTCACTAGAAGTCTAGAATAGATAAGCTTAATGGAAATGAAATAAATAAAATTAAAATAAAAATCGAAATCATCCTTAACATATTTAATGGTATTGTACAATTTAATATGGTTAGTGGGATAGATGGGACCCACGTTTTCAAAAGTACGGAGTAAACAATAATGGGACACACTTAGGTCAGCCGGAGGCACCGTGCGGCCGGGCTTAAACAATGACACTTTTATTCATATAGATTGACATTTTTCTGTATAAAGATTGACACTTTTAAAAATTATCATTTTATTCGTAAAATAATTATGTTAAAGATTGACACTTTTATTCATATAGATTGATACTTTTCTGTATAAAGATTGACACTTTGGGCCCGGCCGCACGGTGCCTCCGGCTGACACAAGTTTTTGTCAACAATAATTCAGAAAACCATTCAAAGCAAAACCACTCCTTCAATTTGGATTTATTTTTATTAGCAACATAGATGACTTTTCACATGGTACACGTAGGATTGTCCGTTTGTTATACAAACGTTTGTATAATGGAATTTGCCCTGAGTAAAGCTGTCGATTTCCCAATCGACCTGTTGTTCGTTTACCCCCTCACACGGAACCTCTCTCTCTCTCTTTCTCAAGAAATCCGTCCGCCCATTTGAATTTTCTTTGACTTACGAATTAATTGTTGGGAGTCGGAATATGCGATGGCATGCCCGCCCCATTCCTTCCTCTACAACTCCACCCTCTGCGCTTGCAACCCTGGCTACCTCTACAACCACACCACCGACGCCTGCGCCCTCTTCTCGGCGGAGGCGCCTCAGCTCCAGCTGAGCAGCGGCGTCGACTACGGCTCCGCCATCACCTTCCCCGTCACCATATTCTCCTTCGACTCCATTAAGAAGTTCACTCAATCACAGGCCGTATTTCTGGAGGCCACGCTCGTCATGCTCCTCTGCTGGCTCGCCTTCTGCCTCCTCCTCCGCCTCTTTCCCCTCGGCTCCGACGGCCGCTCCGCCTCCTTCAAGATCCGATGGTGGATCAGCCGCCTCGACGTCGCTTTCGCCACCCGCCACTGGCTGCACGATCACCAACCCGTCGTCAAGCGCAAGACTGAGCTCGGCGGCGCCTTCTCCATTGCTAGCTGGATTCTTTTCATCGGCTTGTTTGCCGCGTGAGTACTCTTACATTCTTCGTAGTCGAATTCGGCATTTAATTGCGTGCTTTCTCATTCTATAATATATAATCTGTGCTATAGCACAATTAATCACCGAATTTAGGCTTCAGGTTGCTCTACCAAACAATATCGAGGCGAAGTGTTGAGGTCCATAGCGTGAGAGCTGCGAATGCGCCTGATTTGGAGTCATTCTTGAACGATATGGAATTCAATATTACTACCATTTCCAATATGAGCTGCGCTCAGTTGCGCGGTTTAGACACTCTTGTAACGGGGAGTCCTTTCTTCATTGATCAGAGATCTTTCCGTCTTTCCATTTTTGCAAACTACTCTTGTCTCAACACCAGTGCAGGCCCAACCGTAACTCTTAGCTGCAGTAACTGTCGCCTTATCAGGGACGTTGCCTATTTCTCATGGCAATTTGTTGACCTTCCGAACAATCCAGCTACTGCGGTTGGCTTTCAGTTTAACCTCACCGCAAAGAAAAATGGCAGGAAGAAGCATTTGAGTTTTGTCAGTGGAATTGTGAAGAATGCCAGCGATTTTGATGACAAACCGGTTACATATAGAGGGGCTGTGCCAAACATTCTCAAATTCAATCTATTCCCTAGACTATACCGTAATTTGCACGACTTGAAGCTCATCCAGCCTCTGTTTCATGATTTTCTTCCTGGTTCGTCTTTTAGCGAGGTAAGTCAGCTTCAAGCATCGCTCCAGAACTCTAGAGATGGACTGGTCAACACTACATTGGTTGTCAATTTCCTGTCTTCATATATTGTTGAGATTGACAATCAAAATATTTTAGGACCTGGTGAGTGGTTTCACCATATCTATATGCTACTGTCTTTCACTTAATTTCTTTGGGGTCCGCACTCTTTTGCTTCTTCTTTGTGTTTGTAGCTTCCACTTATTATTAACTTGCATGCTAGCCTGTTGTACTTTGTGGTACTTATGGCTCTTGAGATAGAAGCGATGGCAGGTATAGCCTGTTTCGTGAGTGTTTAATAATGCTTTCGAACTTCTGAAATCTGTTAATAGTCATCGTTGTGTTCTCTTTTAAGAAAGATACTTGAAAAAGTTCCCGTACTGCTGAATTCTTTTCTACATTGCCTTGCGATTTGTAGATTTCGCTTATTAGCTCTGCCTGCACATGGTATATTAACTTGAGCCTTTCAATTCTGATTTGATTTCCTTGTTCCAGTCGCTTTTGCTTATGTCTCCGTATTCCTCATTTATACTCAAAACCATTCCTATATCATTTCAGCTGAAATACAAATGACGTGATGGGTGACTATTCTTTTTTCTGTCAATAGTTTAACAGTCACTTTCTTCTTCCAAAACTGCAGTGAGCTTTCTTGCTGATCTTGGTGGCCTTTATTGCATAAGCCTTGGTGTTTTTTTCTGCTTCTTGGTACAAGTATGTTACATCTACCCTAGATGTGCTGTTATATTACTCTCTTTTGTTTTGTTTTACCCTTTCTTGTTCTACCTTCTTATCAACTTGCAGTCTTAATTTCCTTGCTGGAGCATCCAATTTTATATCTTTGATATCATCCTGGCATTTCTGTATGTATCTCTTATATCTTGCTGATGTTCAGCATTTTCCACTATTACCTTCTACAACTTTATGCTAAGTTACAATGGCCTTGTGTTGTTTATAGTCACCAAGTTGAGATGATTTTGGAAATCTTGATGTTTGCCGACCTTGCAGAAATTGGCTAATGATTTAACTCGTTATTTAATTAATTTATTTATTTTCACGTTCTTGGATTGGATGGTCTTGTCCACTTTCTTTAACTTCTATGCTGTTATTGTGCTGGCTTTCTTTCTCATCTTCAAATGATCAAAATTGGTGTGGCTTGTTAACGAGATATTTTAGAAATCTAAATTAAAAAACAGGGCGTTTTGGGAATTAAATTAGCCCATTTTGCAATTTTTATGCAATGTTTTGAACTTTAGCAATTAAAACAGTGAATTCTAATGAGATTCATCTAGAAGCAATGACTGCTATAATGGTCCTAAATTTTGACATGTGAAACAAACAAAATATGTGCAATTTAGGGCTTTTAGGCATTGGATGACTAAAATAAATGGACATCTGTTGCCTAACTAACAGGCTAACACGTTAGCAGTTCAAGGTCAGACTCAAACTTAGTGGCTAGTGGTACACATTGCAACTTATTAAAGATATATTTTAACTAAAATTGTAACGTAGCATTATGAAAGAATCTAAGGGCATCATGACGTATGTGTTTCCGGTCTTTCATTTATTACGTAAGTGCTAACTGCTAATTAGGAGAAAGCTGCATACATTATGCCATTTCACTTTTATGACCTTAGAAATGAAAACTGCTCAATATGGTGTTTTAAGGGTAATAACTTCTTAAGCTGTTAAAACGTAATCAATTGCTAAAAGATTTTAGTGTTCTACTGCTGGATTTGTTGAGTAATTTTCCTGACCTCTTGGTGAAAGGAAATCCATCTTGAGCTGTATATAGTGTTCATTCAATTTATTTGAGTTTAAAGTTGTAGGTCTAGTTTTCGCTTTCCTGACATTCCTTCTTTTTTTTTTTGCTCATTTACAGTGTGAATACAGAATCAGCCGGCTCCGCTATGAGGATACCGTAATGAAGAACATTAGGAATCGTGGAAAAGCACAAGATCGTTGGGAAAAAGTGACCTTTCTACTCCACCAAAAGCTATATAGAATAATAAAAAGGGTGTTTGCCAAAAAGATTACAATATCAGTAACAAATTTTATATGCTGCAACTCAATATGCACAGCCCCTGAAATGAACTAAAACTTCATGTTACTAATGCCAAGCTCTTGAAGAAAATTAGGTTAATTTTTTTCGTCACACCAGATGTACATCATAGTGCAAGAAAATTAGGTTAGTTTTAAGGTCATGAGTTCTTTTGCAAGTAACCCAAAACAAAATTTCCATGTTCAGTTAATTATTGATTATGTCTATTAGCTAAGTTCCAATTATATATTTTTCTCTCGAACTGATTGGACTTCTACTATCTCCACATATAGTTGAGAAAATATGTTAGATATACATGGGGATCTTGCTCACTGGATGACAATACAAGTGAGCAAAACAAAGGAAGTTGCACTGGTGTCATAACAAAATCATTCCATGGCAACAGATCTTCACGTAAGCAAAGAATGCAGGATAGATCTAATGCAGCCAGTCTTAGCAAAAAGGTCACCCTGCCGAATGAGAAGGTAAATAGTACATGATTGTAAT
The DNA here is from genome assembly GCA_001642375.2 of Mentha longifolia. Lineage (NCBI taxonomy): Eukaryota > Viridiplantae > Streptophyta > Magnoliopsida > Lamiales > Lamiaceae > Mentha > Mentha longifolia. Next base: position 36,540,388 of record CM038117.1, on the reverse strand, counting down.
TTGACATATCCTTTCTTTTCATCACGGCGGCAAGTATATAATTCATGGAAGAATCACTACAGGAAGTAGAGGCACAGAATACTCAAGAGGTCAGATCTTGCTCAATTGGAGCTCCGGAAAATGTAGAAGGGAGATCGTCTTTCTCAATATGTAAGCCAGTAAGTTTCCTTTTATTTCCGTTTCAAACTGCTCTGCTAATTAAATAATATGTTATGAGATTGGTCCTCACTTGGCAGCATGGTTTTTTGCTGTCACGTATATATCCACTCACTGATGTTGAATATTATGATAACTTAAAACTCTGAAGTGTGATTGTTTTTCTTTATAGTCTTCCTGTGAGAAGATCCGAGATGCCTCTTTTACTGGTATCTATAAAGATGTTTTTTAATCATTCAATCACCAATCAAGCATATCAGAAGGTGGTTTGGCTGGGGAGGAAAAAATGCTCATTGTAAAAGGTTTCTTTTTTGTTCAGGGAACTAGTTTTGGTGCCTGAATGGGAAGGCACCAGGCTCATGAAAAGCGTGTTTTCTTTCGTCAGAAAACTCAGAATAATACAGTTGTTGATATCAGTTCTTTGTCATCTGGTTTCCCATGATAGAACATTGATGCACATTATGATATGGAATTGTAGTATTCTGGTACACATATTCTCCTATTTATGTTTTCTATATGTATTGTTAAATGCTGAAGCAATAATTTAAATGCGACTATACTCAAATTCTTGTGCAAGCTGTCCCTTTTGAATCAAGGTGTTGCATCTAATATTTATAGTCTGTGCCACGATGTTTAAGCGTCTGCTTAACATTTTCTTCTCTCCAAGTTCAGGAAGAGAAACTTGACGGAAGCTTAGAGCGTAAGAGCCATAGAGGTTAGTCTTTGTGACTTGCTTTCTGTCATCTTTTGTGATTGTTGAGTATTTCTGCTATGTCCAAACTGTGCGACTATTTTGCATGGAAACTTTTATTTGCTCTTTATTCATGTGAGTATTTTGCGTGTATATGTTTGTCTGCTCTATCTATTTTCTTCTAGACTCTGCTATTAGAGTAATTTCCTTCATGGCAAATTATGAGTCATTGTATAATAAGCAGACAAACCGTGCTCTTCTGCATTCTTAATTATTACAAATGTAATTCGTATTTATTTTTTATTTATTTTTTATTTTTGTATTTTAAGGGACGGAGGGAGTACTTTGTTTAATAAACTATGTTATCAAATGATCAGGATAATTATTAATTATTGTTTACTACTGTATATGGTTGCTGTATGGTTAAACTGCTAAAGTAATCAACCATCCCAATCTCATTGCGTAAAAGCTAATATGATGATCTTTTTTTCTTTCTCTTTCTGTTTTAGACCAAAATAAGTTGGTGAGGCAGTATTAGTTAAACTATGAAAGTCCAACAAACTCAACTCCAAAAGTCAATGGAAGTTGAGGTCTCATACATCCATGTATCCATGTATTTGTGCAAAGAACATTTGTGTAATCAACAGGAATGTTATGTGAGGGTGGGGGGGGGGGATTATTTTGCATAAATGTAGAGCTCTCTATGGAATGTAGATAAAGAGATGAGCTTGGTGAAGAAATTGTGGGCCTCTAATATGAGTTAGGTGAACTGTGTGGTTTGCAGAAGCTATGGAAGGCAGGAATTCAAAGAATGATAAAGCATTATTGGTGAGGGACAAGTTAAAAGCTGCCCTAACAAAAGACAATGCCTTGGCCATAAAGGAGCAACCTTCCGGGGCCAACAGTTGCTGAACAATCAATCGTGCATTTCATTGATTCCATAACTAACATTGGATTTTCTAGCAAAGATCACAAGGAGGGAAGACCCACTGCACACCCTTTCATTCTTTCTTTTATTTATTTTTGCTTCCGAGAAAACTGTAAAGAAAATATGAACTTTATAGACAAATATTGAATTAAGATGTTAATCAGAAAAATAGTGATCTCGATTGAACATCTTTCTAGTTTGTGGCGCCATTAAGCACCATTTTTTTTTTCCTGGATTTAAATAGACTTGAGTTTAAGGTCGTGTATGGATGTTGCTGACATCACATTCAGGGAACTTGCATAATACCACCAAAGAACAAGTGTCATTTGGAACCTAGCCTCTCAACTATCTTTTCGACAACAAAACTAATCATACATACTACTACTTATACGTGACATGATGTTTTGGTAGAATTACATCACAGAACGAGCTTCTATCCACAGTTGCATCTTAATCTATTCGAATGCTTCCTCTGCCATGACCAGGGCTGCTGCTGCTGCATCCTGAAGCACTCTGTGTCACTTTCCAGGTGGGGGTGGCCCCAAACAAATGCCACACATCTTCTAGAGCTCTCTCTCTAGTGCTAAGCACCACTAATGCATGCTAAAAGAGCGCACATAATATTTGGATATTGCTCGATTCTTATAGTAGAATGAATTACCTGAAGTCAGCAACCTGTTTCTTTACCCTTGTGGGTCTTTGATAGATTCAAATCCATTGGATGATTTCTCAAGGCATTAGCAAACAATCTCTTTGCAGCTCCCATATGCTCCTGCCTTATATAGTTGCCTGGACTCTCCTCCTTCACCTTTGCCAACGAATTCGAGCAGTTCTTTTGCTGGGCTTCTTTGCCCCAACCATCCATCACATTAGATTTGCAAACTTTTGACATCATAGTGCATGCCCTTGGATTCTTTCCAGAGAGGGAGTCGGTCTCCATCTTGTTGCTAGAATTGGTCCATTTGTTTTTCACATCCTCTACCACCATTTGTCCACATTCCTTAGTCTCACTTGAAGCAAACTCATGTTTTCTACCCTTATCTACTTGGCCAAGAGCACGAGTTATCATACGATGAGCAACTACAGGATCTTTTTTTGGCCTCTCCTTTACTAGTTTACTATCACATGCATCTTCAGAAAATATTCTTTGCCTTGCAGCAAAATATGCTGTTTCTCTCTCATCCAGAGAAGGCCCACTCACAGCATCAAACTTCTGCCCTGGGAAATGGGAAAACCAGAAAAAAAACATCTCAACTTCAAGTCCATTCAAGCAAAGCAAGGCGCATCTTCTGATAATTTATTACTAAAAGGTATACAATCACAATCAAAACAGAGAACTAGCAATTATTCAACCAATATCTCATATAATTGTTTGTTTGCCCACACAAAATATGAGAACGAAGAAAATAAACTTCCTGAAAATCATACAGCGCAAGAGTTAAGACATTTCAAGACTTTAAATTTCAAAGTCATACAGAAGTCACTTTTCTTCTTAGGGGGAGTTTACTTTGAGGCATGAGATTAATTTAAGGATTGATAAATTTTAGGATAAGACATGAAATGGGATAAAATTAGAGTAATCCCATGTGTTTAGGTGGAATTCATATCACATGATTAGTACCAAATCAAGGGATAAAGTGCAGGCCTATCCCGGACTTTGGGATAACCCTAATTTGCAATCCGACAAAGTAAACATGAGATTAGGTTCGATAAAATTAGTCAATCCACCCTTATCCCTCAAAGTAAACGCCCCCATAGTGGACTCTATTTTCAACTCTTGTCATGTTTACCTTCCACATTTCTACCGTGGGAAACCTTCATCTGGTCCACTTCATATCATTACATGAAATACCACTCAATATGATGTAACTACCCAAGAACCAATAAAAGGGTAGCTATATCTGTAGAAATGATAGTTTGTCTTCCATAATTGACAAGGAAAATCAAGTTTAATTCAATCGGACACGACCCCATAAATGCTAATTCATACTCCCTCCATTTTGTTTGAGTATTCGCTATTTTCTTTTCGGCCCGTTTCACCAGAGTATGCACATGCACATTCTATTTTTGCACACTACTCCACTCACATTAATGTGGGTCTCTCTCTCTACTAACACCACTCACCTACCATTTATTGAAACCCGTGCCAAAAAAAAATGAATACTCAACTGAAACTGAAGGAGTATTTTATTTTGCCCTAAACCCTCACAAGTGCTGCTGATTCCTTCCAAATGAGCATGTTATGTACTGTAACCCAAACCATGTTTCTAAATCATTAGGGGAAGCTATATATAACTCTACTCCATATTGCATTCCTCTTTAATTATGCCAGCACATTATGAAAATTTCTTTTTTCCCCCCTTCTAAAGCCTATGAATATGTTTAGTCTTTCTCAGCCTGTCAAGAAATTTATTTGCATCTCAACTAGTCTCATTACTCTACAAACAGATAAGGCATGACCCACGCACTTCGTCCAGATTATTTCCAATCATAGACTGAAAATAATTTTGTAAGTAGATCTCAATACTGAGGAATCACCACTGGTCTAGATTACTTTCCTACATGTTCTGTTGTATCACAACCGTGGAAATGTGATACTTGAGCTTACAATACATAGAGAATGCAGCGGGAAAAATGTAAGGAGCATAGATACCCCAGATTTAAAACTCCAACATTGATGCTTATTAAGATGAGTGCTAGATTTTGAAATTCAGCTTTTTTGCCTGGATCAATTACTATACTTCTAGAAAGCAAACAGATTAAGGAAGTTAGGGCCTACATTGTATTGGAGCATCCCAAATTAATGTATTAACTTCTCCATTCACTTAGGGCTTCAGTCCAAGAAAAACTGTATTGACAAAGTAATTATACAAATGTAACCATAAATCTCTACAAGTCCTAGTGACTTGCACATACAGGAGCACACAGGAAGGTGACCTTTGACTTGATAACTTCTGATCTTATTGAGAATTCAGATTTTACTTGAGATAATAGTTACCGTGTAACAGGGAGGTAAAATCTGAAATAGCAAGAAACTGAGTCGCACCGTGCAGCAATTAGTTGACATTTAACATTCCAAATGCAATACTTTACCTGAGACAACTTCCTTCCGCCTCAATACATCATAAGTCATCGGCGACTGCATTTCACCATATTCCAACAACAAATCACTCACAAGGATTCCCGGACTGCAATTCTCAGATTATGACAATTATATAATACCAGTAGCTGCATCATAAATTGTAAAATATCAACTGAAACACATGGGGAAGACATTTTTATTGCGTGCCCTTTGAGAAAAAGGATACAACAACCTCATCAAAGAAATCATGGTTCCTGAATATATTTATATGAAGTTCGACAAATAGTTAGACCACGACAGGAGCATAAGTTTTGATGAAGTAATCTATTTTGTTAGTTCATCTTCTAGAAAGCTTTCAGATTAGCTTGAGATGAGACAGAAAAGAAAAATATTTGAAGAATGCATCAAACTTGGTCATGAGGTTTTCTCCATTTTAGCTTAGGGAACTGCTTTAATCACATATTTATCGCATCTAAGCCCTACCAAAATAGGACAGGGAAAAAAAAAATTCTATTATACCCTTCTTTCAATGTGGGATGAAAAATTATGTGGTTTCCAGCACAAAAGCATAAGGCTTGGATGCCAAGTATTTTTCTTTGTTGCTTCATCAATCATGCAAAATACCCGACAAGTGAATTTCCCACCCTTCATCATTCTGAAAATCTAATTGTATTTAGCCTGACATGAATGTAAAATGCACTTATGCACATAATTCTGAGGGATAAAATGTTATCAAAATCAATCTAAAAGCCAAAACACATGGCCATAAATGTCACCTACATTGATGTCTCTGGGCTTTGCTCCAAAACTAAGTGCCTGTCTTCTCCTTCTCCAACAGAGTGATGAGAAAATCTAGGTAACATGATTGTTACATGTCATATTTGTTATTTAGTGAACCAAAAACTAATCTTTGTTAAGTTCCAGATAAGAAATACAATGGAATGAGCCGGTAAAGTTACCCAAATATTTCAGCAAGACGGTGTACAAGCAGGCGGTTATAAGAATTCATAGGTTCCAGCTCGAGCACTGCATCTAAACTGCACATGTGACATTTTCTTCAGCTTAAACTTACTGAATGGAACTCAAGATTATTAAGCCATGGAACTATAGTCAGTACTACATCATGTCTGATGCAAAAAGATGTTGCACTAAATGAAAAAAGAAAAAGATTCAAAGCGCAGAAAATTATGAGATTAATAAAGCGCTTGTGAAGAAGAATGAACTGTTCACACGATAATTGGCTGTGACACGACATCAAGCATGAGAAATAAAAACTCAATTGCAAGAGTGGTTGAGGATTTGCTTGAGGAGGAGAGATAAGACCGGGGGACATTGAAAGTATTAGATTCATAGAACAGAGTACAACTAAGAGGATATCCTAGCACTGCAATTATGCATCTACTACCCCTCGGCATAAGAAGGCATATATAGGTCTCCAAGGTGCTAATAAGGAAACTTGTAACTTTTAATCAGTCTAGAAGATTGTTTAGTGCAATCACCCAGCAAATGCTAACAACAGCCATTCTATAATGGCATCTGTTAGTGACACTTAGTTAATTTACCGTGTATCATCTTGAAGATAGTTGACTAACAGATCTTCCACTGACAAAATTAGATACTTGCAAGGATAATTGTCTTTAACAAGAGAAGCCAACTCTTCAACCTGCACAGTATCAGTGAGAGTTGAATACCAATCTGAAAGTAGATCAAGTCTCAGTGCACATGCACCGAAATGAGAACATTGGAGGGATTGATGAAGATATTATCAAGTACAAGAATGTAAAGAAAACACCAGACATCTTAATAAAGTGAGTGAAATAAAGACTGAATCTTCGTAAGCTACCACACATGCTCGTCTGACAGATACGCAGCTCAGAACTAATACTCGAAACTTTAGATACAGAATCTGTACTGACAAATTAGAGTGAAGAATAAATGCTTATCCACTTTTTATTCTGGGAGATTTCCAAAGCTTTATGAGCATTCTCGGAGTACAGTAACGAATTACTCACATCATTCTACATTCATCCTCCACACAATTCAACTAGAATGGTGTCTCCATATAATTTGATTATTCATCATAACAAGGCTATTGAAGAGAATGATAATGTATTAATTCCAATGAAAAGTAGCGCAAGGTAGAAAGGCAAACGGGTTATAAACAAATTAACAGAATTATGATCAAAGTGATAGGGCTTATGCCTCAGCAATTGCTAATTCAGTTTTTAGGCTCATAATAATTCCTGAGCTAGTATGATTAACAGTGTAGGTTGACTATAAATCGACTAAAAAAAGGTTTCTTGCTCAAACATAACAAATCATGTGATATATCTTTCAAAAGTAGAAGAACTTTCCGATAGATGTGGGGGGGGGGGGGGGGGGGGAGCAAGAGAACATATCTTGGGCAGTGTAGCTCCCCCTCCGGAGAAGGTAAACCTAATATGGATGGACGCAAAAGAAAGAAAACGAAAACAAACAGCAAGTGATACTAATAGTAATGGTAATAGTATCATATACATGAGAGACGTAAAATTGTATGAAATGAAAGAGAAGCAGATACCATGGAGAATTGAGCGAGAGTCATGGTGGTGTCGCCGCTGTCTATTCAATGTTACGATTTCCCTCCGCTTCCGCCGCTCGTGACTTGCCTCTCACTTTTCTCCCAATTCTCTCTCTCTCTCTCTCTCTCACTAAAAGATCATATTTTTAATAATTCATAATTTATCGATTAGGCCAAACTTGACTAGAAACCTCAATCTCATGGCCTTTTTTATTTTTAGTATAAGTATATATTAGAGTTTATTTCCGTTTTAGTTCGTCTCATTATATTAGAGTTCTTTTTAAAATAGTAAAAAATATTTAATTATAATTAATGAGAAATGATATGCTACTCACCTCCCGGTGGGCACCTTCGTGGGCATCTCGTCGTTTTATCACGTTTGCATTGTTTTTTTTTAATTTTTATTTTTATTCTATATTCTAGTATCTTAGAAATTAATTTACAAATCATAAAATCTAAAAAATACATAAAAATCGAAGCTCGAATTATTTTATTACTCATTTTTTGAAGTTAAAAATAAAAAAAAATAAATTGAACATTGATTTTTTAGATTTTATGATTTGTAAATTAATTTCTAAGATACTAGAATATAGAATAAAAATAAAAATTAAAAAAAAGCAATGCAAACATGATAAAACGACGAGGTGCCTACGAAGGTGCCCACCGGGAGGTGAGTAGCATATCATTTCTCTATAATTAATTCTATCTCTTTATAATCAATTATAGCCATATATACTTTTATTTTTTGATTTATGTGCAAGTTAAATTAGCTAATGTAATGGGTATATAGATTAGAAAAATGAATAGAAATGAGAAAAAAAACATATAAAAAGAAAAAGAAAAGGAGAGAGCGGAGCGGCCGACGGCCACCACCGTCCTCAATTCCCACACCAGCCACAGCCAGCCATCTCTGTATCGCCTCGCACCTCCTATTCTACTTTTTCTGATTTCAAAATCTTTCCGATTCACAATCCTTCGTTTGTCAACAATCATAAAGTAAAGATTCATTCAGGACTGACTCTCTAAATAAATTATTTATTTCGGAATGGCGTCGGCGGCAGCTTCCGTTTCGCACAGGCCCCTCAGTGCATGCAATACTCGCAGCAGCAGCAGCCGGCGCTCTAATATGTTGCCATCTTTCCCGGCGGTTTTGTCTGTTTCTTATTCTTCTGTTGATGACGACTATGCTCCAAGAAGTAGAGGGATATCTTGTGCTTGCGTCGCGCCGCCTCAAAATTACCAGCCTGCAAATTTTAATGTATGCCTTCATGGAATTAATTTCTCCTTCTTTTCTTCATCCTATGTGGTTTTCAAAGTCGGGAAACGGAATTAATAGAACGAACTTAGTTGTCAATGGTTGTTGATGGGATCTGAACTGGAAATGCTGAAAGGATTGGGTTAATTTGGTTTTGTATTTGCTTCGATCCAGCTACCTGATACTGAACTGAAATTTTAGTATGACACTTCGTTCCAAGATCCTCTTTTCGTTCCTTTTTTATATTATTATTCCCGTGTTTGTGCTTGCTGCTTCTGCAGAGTAAATTCTTGGGCAACTTGAATCACAAACTGTTAAAATCTGATAGATTGTAGAAATTAATAGCTACAGTATTAGTTATTATGGTGTGTTTTCTGTTTTTCATGCGGAAACGAACACTTCTATACATTTTCTCCAGGGTGCTCACAAGATGGACAATTTGAGCATCGAAGAGGAGGAGGATGAGTCCGATGTGCTCATTGAATGTCGAGATATCTATAAATCCTTTGGGGAAAAGCACATATTAAGAGGTGTGAACTTCAAGGTGATTTTCTTATTCATGCTTGTTATTCACTTGAATCTTTAACTTATAAATGTTTACATAAACCAATGTGTATGCTGTTCTTGTTAACTGAGATTCTCTAGAAACTATAGACTTCACAATTTGCTCTAGAATGAATATTTCATGTTGTGATTTTAAGTTGGTGAATGTCTATTCAATAGGCCGCCTTGAGATTGACCCATCTTGCTCCAGGTAAATCTACTTGCACTGTTGATTAGTGGATCATTTCAGGTTGATTGTATGCTTCATGACTGGCTATTATTTGTGAATGAATATAAGAATAACTTTGTAAATAATTAAAGTGAATAAGCTTGCATTGCCACAAGAGCCAGTTTCTCCATTCTCAGTATCCATCTCAAACTGTCTTCACTTTGACAAAAGTGAATTTTTTTTGTAGATTAGGCATGGAGAGGCTGTCGGAATTATTGGGCCATCTGGAACAGGAAAGTCTACCATCTTGAAGATTATGGCTGGGCTTCTTGCTCCAGACAAGGTAACTCTTCAATTTTGATCTTTTGTAATACCTTTTAACTGATTTTGCTTTTGCTAGAAGCTGCTTTAGATTGACACTGACTGTCTTGGTGTGATCTCTTCGTAATCATGAACAACTAGGGTGAGGTATTGATTCGTGGTAGAAGACGACATGGGTTGATCAGTGACGAGGAAATATCTGGTCTAAGAATTGGCTTGGTGAGATAATATTATTGCACCTGTACTATTACAGTGATTCCCGAGGCTCTTATATTATATCTCTGGCCCAATGTAACAGGTTTTTCAGAGTGCAGCACTTTTTGATTCTCTCACCGTTCGTGAAAATGTTGGGTTTTTGTTGTAAGATATTGGACTTTCTAATAAGCTTTTGCTTCACTATGAACAAAAGTCTTTGTGTTCTAGTAATTCATAAGATTATTTCTTAAATTTCTGTTACAGATATGAAAATTCAACTATGCCAGAGGATAAAATTGCCGAACTTGTGACAGAGACTCTAGCTGCTGTTGGACTAAAGGTGCTTGGCTTATGACCATATTTATCGTACCTACCTTCCACAGCTTATTATTATTATTATTATTTTTTTATCAGATCCACAGCTTATTAATAGTCATGTATATATGTATGGTTAATCTAATGATCCCTATTCAGTAGGAAGCTCATAGCAAAATATCTCAGAAAATGTAATCCAGCTTAATAGTTTTGGTATAGCATTCAGTGAAAGGGCTTATTCATTTCTTTAGGCAGGGGTGATTTGTGTGAATTTTGTTTACAGGGAGTTGAAGATCGTTTACCTTCTGAATTGTCTGGAGGGATGAAAAAGAGAGTTGCCCTTGCTCGTTCCATCATTTTTGATACAACAAAGGATGCAGTTGAGCCTGAGGTAGTGTTCATTCTCCTTCTCTTTTCTGCTGAAGAAAATTGGGAGCTCTTCTTCTTACACGCAATAATATTTCTATTAAGATTTTACATACTTTAATTTTGTACTTTCTTGGTGTTTTAAGGTCATGAACTGTAACATATTATTATTACTATGAAGTACAATCTTCATTTGCATCATTCATGTGTGTCTTAGTCCACCATGATTACAGGTGTACGCGTCATTACATTGCATTTATGTATATCCCTATTGATATCATGTGTGTTTTGAACAGGTTCTCTTATATGATGAGCCAACAGCTGGTTTGGATCCTATTGCGTCCACTGTTGTTGAGGATCTCATTCGCTCGGTTCATATGAAAGGTGAGGATGCTCTTGGAAAGCCTGGGAAGATTGCGTCCTATGTGGTAGTCACTCATCAACATAGCACAATCAAAAGAGCTGCTGATAGGTAGTGATTATATTATACTCTCAATTTCTTTTTCTAACTGAAGCAATTTAGGCTTTTAAACACTACTTAACACCAAAACCGTGTCTAGGCTGTTGTTTCTGTATGAAGGAAAAGTTGTTTGGCAAGGAATGACTCATGAATTCTCCTCCTCAGCGAATCCAATTGTTCAACAGGTAAAAGTTGATTCTTTCTGTCTGCTACTTTTCCTCTTGCAATATCATGGGTTTATGTGTCTAGTATATGAATACATAATGCAATGCTAAGACCTGCAAGCCAAAGATTACATTGTTGAGAGTCAATTTGTTATCGATATTATTGCTAAGCGTCTCAAGTTTAGCAGGTTGGCTTAGTTTTCTCTAAATATTCATTCTATTTTATCCCTTTTCTGCAATAAATTGACGATTTAGGGGCAAAGTTAGTGGCCGCATCTGGTTATGATGATTCGGGCATTTTCTTGGAAGTGTATGAATTTCACTAGGGATCCTATATGTAGTGAAAGAAAGATGCTTTTGCGATTATCTTCAGTCTTATGAGCTTCAATATAAACTTTTCCTAATGTTGATGTTTTTTAATTTTCTTCATATCTTTCCGTTTCAACCAGATTCCCAGAACAAGTTTCTTTATTAAGCTTTCCTATAAAGGTTTGGTTGGTATAATGTCATTAATCTTGCGAGAAGAAGACATTCTTTTAATTGTGAAGTTGATGTTCTCATATGCTTGCAACACTTTTGAGCTTCTGATCATTGCACTTCTTGACCTATACTCGAAACTATTTTAGCTGTATTAAATATTTAAAGTAACTGCACACAAACATGATTTGTACTTTCAGTTTGCATCGGGGAGCTTGGATGGGCCAATTAGGTATTAGCAAGGAAGACGTCCGTGCTTTTGGATCCTTGGTGCATGCGGAGTTTTCATAGCAAGGTCATTTAGCCATTTCAATCTCTTGTTACGTACCGGTGTATTTGCTACAGTTTTCCTCATTTGTAGTAGAATTTAGAAAGTTGAGCGAGCTGCTGCATTGGGAAAATGAAAGAAAATAGCATCGAATTTGTCTCTAATATACAATTGCAGAGTGCATAGTAAGCCAAAGAATCTAATTCCTTCAAGTGATGGAAGAATGTAAATCAGGTTATAGATTAGTATCAAGGCATCAAGAACATTGCTGGTTTTTCAAAAATGCTTTTTGCACTATCCCAGTCAAATTTGATTCGAGGATTTACTTTTGATTGCTCATCTCATCCTAAATGGAGAAAATAAAAGAAATACAAATCATTTACACCAAAATCAACTCAACATAAGAAATAACAAGGGTGAACATGTGCTGGCTAATTAACTATCTTTGTTTACCATGAGAAGTAACACACAATTGACAATACAGATATATCAATTCTTGGTCTGCAAAATGTAGTTTCTGGTTTGACCATAACAACAAAGACCAGTAACACCTGCATAGAAAGTAACAAGACTAGTTACACAGAAAATCCACACTGAAATCAGTCCTCCCTCCTCTCCCCCATCTCTCAATGCCTTTCCTACCGTCGCCTGACCTCCTTCCCCATTGCACACACTTCCGTTCGACTCCAAGCACAGGCCAGGGTTTCCGGCAAATGCCCCCGGAAACTTCCAGAATCCCTGCCTGGAGGGAATAATCCCAGAAAGACAGTTATAAGACATATTCAGCAGCATCAAGTTTCCAAGACTGGATATGTTTTCTTGTATAGACCCTGAAAACAAGTTATGAGAGAGGTCTACCACCTCCAAACTCCACATTTTCCCCATACCCATTGGAATTTGGCCTTGAAGAAAATTATACGACAGATTTAGGTACTCGAGACCTTGCAATCCAAAAAGCCCTGCTGGGATACTCCCCTTGAGTGCATTATCAGAGATGTCAATCCCACTTCTAGTTGTGAGCTCGTAGTCGAACATCAGTTCAGCTCTATCAGAAATCTCTATAGAAACTTGCATTTCAAGATCCGTGTATGAAACAGGTGGCTCTGCTCCACCATCATCCTTGTGATTAAAGTTTGAGCTAGTGTTGTAACTACCATCTGGTATGTAGCCGGAGAACTTGTTGCCAGAGAGATTGATCATCTTGATTGCTTCGAATGTGAACAACCAACTAGGCAGGGACCCATTGAGCATGTTATGGGAGAGAGAGAGGAACCTGAGCTTGGACCATTTGGATACAGCATCATTCAAAGAACCAGAGAGTTGGTTTGAGCTCAAATCAACGACTTCCAAAGACTTGCACCCTGCCAAGGTAAGAGGGATCTCCCCAGAGATTCTGTTGTTGCTCAGGGCCAATATCCTCAGACTATCCAATGCATCAAGCTCCGGAGGAATCTCACCAGAAATATTGTTGTTGTTCAGCTTCAATGCCAGCAACTGAAAGCAACCGACAATGTTCAAAGGAACTGATCCAGATAAGGCATTGTGTGAAAGATCAATAACTTGAAGATAGGTCAGGTTCCCAATCCTCTCAGGAATCTCACCAGTGAGAAGATTATGAGGGAGAAACAAGGCCTTCAAGTTCTTGAGCTCTGTGATTGATGATGGAATTTCACCACTCAACTGATTATTCGAGAGATCAAAGAGCAAAAGGCTGGACTTGTCAGGCGCCCCAACGATGGTGGATGGAAGATTTCCAGACAACTTGTTGAAGCTCAAATCCAAAACAACCAATTTCTCTGAAAAAACCAATCTTGGAGAGATCCCATATTCTAGTTGGTTGAACGAGAGATTGAGGTGTGTCAGCTCATGGCAAGCAGAAATGCAGGCTGGAATTCCTCCTAAAATGGAGTTTCTTGCCAAGTTGAGCACTGAGAGGGAGTCAGAGGCAGGCAAGAAGCAGGGCAGAGTGCCTGAAAATGAATTCGAGTCGAGATTGAGATGCACCAAAGCCTGCTTGAAATCGCCAATGAGCCCAGTCAGATTATTGTGGGACAAATCCAAATAGAGCAATGCCATTGCAGAATACAAGGTAGCAGGCATTTCCCCTCTAAAATTGTTGAAGCCCAGATTGAGTTTCTCGAGTTTGGAAGAGAAATTACCAATCCACGCAGGAATCTCGCTAGAATACACATTGTGGCTGAGATCAAGCAGTGTTAGCTGGTTGAGCGTAGCAACAACTTGAGGGGGGGAACCCTCAAAGGAATTGTAGCTAAGGTCCAAAACTTTGAGGTTTGTTAAGAGATTGAAGCAGGAGGGGATGGGGCCACGCAGGAAATTATGCGACAAAATGAGGGTTTGAAGAAGAGAGAGGTTGCAGAGAGAGGGGTGAATTTCACCAGTCAAGTTGAGGGAAGAGAGGTTGAGAGTGGTGAGCCGGCCGGAGGAGCGGTTGGAGATGGAGAAGCCATTTTCGTCGTCGTTCAAGCTGCGAAAATGGGATTTCAGCTCCAAGATTGCAGCTTTCTCTAGATTATTATCAGGGTTTAGAGAAGCACAGAAGCCACGATGTAAGAAGAAGAAGAAAGATAGAAGTGAGAAGAGAAGACAAGTAGGGATTTTTATTTTGATTCTGATATTGGTCACGCCTCTCCCAATCATTCCTAATCTGCAAGCCATTCTTCTCCTTGTTCAGTTTTCACTTTCATGGAAGACAGTAGTAACAGCAATAGAGAGAGAGAGAGAGAGAGAGAGAGAGTTTCACTTTCACTTTCACTTACCTGGGAAGGAAAAGGAAAGAATGAGGGCACCTGAGCAGACGACTATCAACCCAAACTCGGCTGCCGCCCGCCGGTATAGAGAGCTCAGAGAGAGAGGGAGAGTATCTGTATTGTGTACTGTGTTGAGGAGGAACCAAAGTCCAGACATTCTTTGTTGATAGTCGACACAAAACAAGTGGCGGAGTGGAAAAGGGTAGGGGGAAAGGTAAGTCATGGAAAGAAAGCCAAAGGGAATTGGAATAATAGTATTACACAGAACAATAAAGTGTAAAATTCTTGAGAACCGTGTACTAAAAGCTTGAGGCTGGACCCCACTTTTTCCTCATTTTTTTCTTTTTCTCTTAATAATAAGCTTAGTATCTTCAAAAAAAATATACTCCTCTCCTCCTTCTAGATGATGATCAGTCCATAGCAGTTAGCACAATAAAAAAAGACGTACTTATTCTAATACAAGTAGTTAGTCTGGTTATGGTGTAGACACTTAAACAAACAATAAAATTGTGGTAAGAAAAAAAAAAAAAAAAGAGGATTAGTAGTCTCATCAAACAATTAAACTGTTGAAAGTTGAAACAGTTAATCTGTGTGTGTGTTATGTGTTGTGTGTCGTGTAGCAATGATTATTAATAATAATTAGTAAAATATTCTGACATGATAAGGATGAGAGAGAGAGAGAGAGAGAGAGAGAGAGATAACAAGTCAAAGAGAGCAGTGGTGGAGGAGGAGGGCTGGAGGAGCTAGAAAGTAGAAGGGTAGTATTGGCGGCGGCGCGACTGATCTAAATCTACTCTGTCTTAGAAATTGTTTTTACATCCATATCCATTGATTCAAAATCAAAGAGATGACCCTTTTTTCCTGTTTCTGCCCCAAATAGTAAATTCAGCGGCTTTCTGAGATGGGCCTTGCTGCGGCTGCCAATTCCAACGGAATAAAAACGATTTCTTCTTCATCCATCTATGGCTCCCAATTCCTCCTTTCTCGATCCTGACTCTCTCTCTCCCATTCCCATCGCATCTTTGCTCATCCTCCTGCATTCCCTTTTATAGTATAGTAAAACAAAAAAATCATCCATTCCAATTGAAATCGAATCCTCCATGGCGTCGGTGTTTCTGTACCATGTGGTCGGCGATCTGACGGTGGGGAAGCCGGAGCTGTCGGAGTTCCTGGAGACGGAGACGGTGGCGGCGGCGATTGGAGCCATCGGAGATTCGGCGGAGGGAGGGATTCCAGTATGGCGGAAAAGATCGGTGAAGAGCCCTTTCGAGAATGCGCAGAGCAGGCAGCAGAGGTTTGTGGGGATTCTCAACGCATTGGATATTGTGGCCTTCTTGGCGAGAGAGGAATGCTTGGGTGAGCAGGGCAAGGCCATTAATACCCCTGTTTCAGAGGTCGTTGCTCCCGACAACTCCGCCCTCAAGGTTGTCGATCCGGCTACCAGGTAGGTAACTTCTCTTTGATGACTCTTCTGATGATGATGATGATGATTACTTTTATTAGTAACTACAATAGTATTAATCAATAATCATAATATCCTCCTTTGGTTGGTTTTGTTTGTGGGATGAATTGTAATTGTTGATCCACCATAGAGTCCGGCCACAGTGGTAGTTAGTTGAAAAGTAACCTCATTTCCATTTCCATTTCTTTAGATTGGATAATAATAATAA
The DNA here is from genome assembly GCA_001642375.2 of Mentha longifolia. Taxonomy (NCBI): domain Eukaryota; kingdom Viridiplantae; phylum Streptophyta; class Magnoliopsida; order Lamiales; family Lamiaceae; genus Mentha; species Mentha longifolia. The sequence continues at coordinate 36,524,000 of CM038117.1, read as the reverse complement.
TAATAATAAAGTGTCGTCCTTGTGTTTTTCTTCCTTCTCGGCAATGGCATCATCACCTCACCTCACCTCACTCATTATTAATTAAGCTAACCATCACCACTTTCTGGAAGGAAACTTCAACTACTATTAAACATCCATCCATCCATCTTTGGTGCTTCAGCTTACATAGATGATCTGATAGATATATTTATAATCACCAACAAGCAATAGCTACCTACAACACTCAAATTGCTAGCTAGGTTCTATTGTATTGCATGGAAAAAATAACAACCTTTCTCATCAAGAAAGGCAAACCAGCAGTTAATGCCTTAAACCAAATGTCTGGGTTGGAGTCATTAAATTTCAGTCAATTGTGTCCTGCTAATGGTACTGACATCTGATTCTCTTGTGCAAGATTAATAGATGCCCTGGAGATGATGAAACAAGGAGCAAAGCGACTCCTGGTACCCAAGAGCTTAGTCTGGAGAGGAATGAGCAAGCGCTTTTCCATCCTCTACAACGGCAAATGGCTCAAGAACGTAGACTCCTTCGGAAACAGCAGCACAAGCACCTTGGCAAATGCTGGCCGCCCTTCTTCCTCTTCCACCTCATCCATCCAAGACAAATTCTGCTGCCTCTCAAGAGAAGACGTCCTTCGTTTCCTCATAGGCTGCCTAGGTGCCTTGGCTCCTCTACCTCTCTCTTCCATTGCATCTCTTGAAGCTGTGAATCCCAACTACTGCTGGATCGAGGCATCCTCTCCTGCCATTGACGCCACCAAGAAGCTCAAACACGATCCCTGCGCAGCTGCAGTGGTCGAGCCAACACCAGAGGGGCAGCACAAGATGATTGGTGAGATTTCTTCAGCTAAACTTTGGAAATGTGACTATCTCTCTACTGCATGGGCTCTCGCCCGATTAACTGCCGGTCAGTTCATCGTGGGAGCTGAAGATCACATGAATTCATCAAGATCACTACTGCCTCATGAAAATACCAACACTGATGAAATAATAGGTGGAGAAGAGAGCAATGCAGCAGCAACAGCAGCAGCGGCATCTAATAATAATCCTCCCAATAGGCTGAGAAGAAAGTTCAGTAGCAGAAGCATAGGCTTCTTCAGCAATTCATCTGATCCGAATCTGAGCATGGGAAGGAGCATGTATCGAGGTAGGAGTGCACCGCTGACGTGTAAGGTGACGAGCTCACTGGCAGCTGTGATGGCACAGATGTTGTCTCACCGAGCCACGCACGTGTGGGTGACTACAGAGGATGAGAATGACGACGTTTTAGTTGGGGTGGTGGGATATACTGATATCTTAGCTGCTGTCACAAGACAACCTGCTGCTGCTGCACCAACCTTTTTGGAGCCCTCTTTATAAGCAGTAATTTTAGTGTTTTGGATGCTATTATTATTTATTTCCTATACCTTTGAAGATTGTGGTTATGGAGTGTGATTTTGGTTTGGATTGGTTCGCTTCTGTTCATAGCATGGCCGGATTTCCATTTATATATGACCTCTAAATAAGTAGTACTGTAGTTGGTGTTCAAGTTTGAAATATAAGCACTGCATCGCTGCTGTTGGTCTTTCCATCACACTTTCTTCTGTCTGTTATTCTTTTTTTCTTTTTCTTTTTTTTCTTTTTCTTTTTTAGATGAGCAAAAATATTTTGCTACTATTGGATGGTGTGCAAAATACTCAAACTTGACTTAAAAGGTATAGGTATGTATAATCAGACTTCACACACTCACCACCTAGGTCACCTCAACTCGTAATCTTTCAATCTTGGTTATAGTTTATTCCTTAATTGATTTATTTGCAGGCATTTCTTATTTCAAAAAAAAAAAAAAAAAATCACAAAGAGAAACCGTAGCACATTTCAGAGTATATATATAGATATACATGGGAGCGGGATAGTAGTAATCAATAGAAATTACATTTAGATAAGTGTAAAAGTCAACATAATTTCAAGAAATGCAGTTGCAGGATCCCAGAATAATGTACTACTGTTAGATAAGAGCATAATTTCATCACCCCTCGACCATATACGCACATGGAGCCACCCTGTATTTAATATTAGTAATTGCTAACAACCCCCCATCTACTTTCTTCTCTTTTCTCCTACTTGTCAAATTCCATTTCATCTACTACTGCTTAATTACAATTCTCTTTCAAAAACGCCAAACAATATACTAACCCCATCAATATCAATATCATCCTCCTCCATTATGGTTTCCTCTCCTCTCTCCTCTTTTTCTGTAATAAATACAACTGCTATTTCTCTCCCCAATCTCCATAGTAGTAATGTAGTAATGTCCTACCCACAATAATGCAGCTGCTCAAGTCTGTCATTTCTCAAGAATATGGACCACCACCATTACCTCCAACTACTACTGCAACTGCAAGTGCACACTACTTAGTTGTTATGCTAATTCTCACAAACTATGGACTATGCTTTAAGCCATAATAAAGTAAATAAACAACTACGGAGTACTACATCTACATGCCCTGATATACAAAAGAAAAAAGAAATATGATAAGATTAAGAAAAGTCCACATTGCTTCACCAATCTTAATCACACCCTCAACTCAAATTGTACAATAAAACAAAGGCTGAAAAAACAAAAGCAATTAAAGCCCAATTACTCATTATCTTATCCCACTCACTCATCAAGAAACACATTCCCACAAAGCAGCATGCATCCATCATGTTCTCCCCACAACAACACCAGCCAGCAATTATCATAATCATTTCACTGAAATCTTCATCTTGCAAGATAAGAATTGCATTTTCACCTATCAACCATCACTCCTTTAGAAATGCAAAACACAATGCTACGCACGCTGCACTGCTTCTAACTAACGCACTAGTATTTCCTAAAGAGAGCTTGGAAGTGCAAAAGAAAGTACCTGGAGGATATTGCTGTCCCTCAAACAATTAATAATAAACATTTACTAGTAGTACTATATAAACTACCAAGAAAAAAAAAAATTAAAAAAAAGAAAAGGAACAGATATTCACTTCCTCCCTCACCCAAACCCAAACAAGACTTGAGACAAAAACAATACCATATCAAGAATTAGATATGGCACCCAAAGCAATTACAAGTCTTGGGAGTGAAAGAACAGAATCCAAAGGGCCTGTTTGGAATGTTGCAATTGATTGCATAGCAGCATGGTGATGGCAAACAGTAGCTTCGGCTTGCACCTCCACAACAAGTGCACAGTGAACAAATCTGAAAGCTCCCCAATTTTCTCCTGCTATCATTCACCATCACCATCATCTCCACCTTCCCGGGCTCCACCAGCGGCACCATATCCACCGCCGTGCCTTCCTCTGCCGCCTCCTGCAAGATCAATTAACCAATTTTATCAAAGCCAAGACCCGATTTTTAGTTGGAAATTCAGGAAACCAAAGCTGCATTTTTCACAATAATTTTTGTGGGATCTACTGTAGTTCGTCATAGCACACACAAAAATCAAAAATTGCTGGGGGGGTGAAACTAACCGTGGATAATCTGAGTTGTTGATGGAGACTAGAGGTGAATAAAATAATCAACACAGACCAGAAAACCCCACCTCTAATTACGAGCATTGCTTACTGTTTATGATGTTCTTGAACAGAAATTAAACGAAGAAACAAATGGGTTGAAAAAAAAATCAGAAAATGATGGTGATGAACTATAATCTATGAGGAGGAGGAGGAAGTGGAAGTGGGTCTTTTTCTTGAGGTAAGAGGTGGAAGATTAGGTATGAGCATGCATCTATCTATTGTTGGCTAATAAATAAAGTTGTTTTGGTTTTGAATGTGTATAGGAGCAAAGGTGGGGCAAATTGCATTAAATAAAACCCAAAAAAAAAAAAAAAAAAAGAAACAAGCTAAATGTTGCAAATGGATATCTCACATCTACTGTTTTCCCATTCTTTCTTGAGGAGATGGATATGAGAGAGGGAGGGCTGCAGTAGCAAGCATCGCTCCGCCTAGTCCCGACTAGTCCCCGCCTAGGCGCTAGTCAGTACCCCATCGCCTGACTAATGTTAAATGCGCCTAGGCGCTTAGCGGCAACCTAATTATCAGTCGGATTAAAGCTTAATTAGTCTTTAAGTTTGAACTAATCAATTAGGCCATGGAATTTATATGAATACTATGAAATTTGACTATTAATTATCATATTTTATATTTTTATCATGAATTTGGTAATAAAATTATAAACAATATATGTTGATATAGCTTCTAACTGATGACATGATCTAAAATAATAAAAAATAAGCTTGTGGTTCTGATCCGCCTAGGCACTAATCCCCCCTTTCACCGTCTGACTAGCGTCTAACGACTTTTAAAACATTGCATCCGCCCTATAAAAAAAGATGATGATAAAATAAATAAATATTATTCTTAAACTAGAGATATTAGTCTTCTTTTGTTATTATAATAGTACTGTAGCTGTTTGTACAAATTTTGTAGGGTGAAAAAAGAAAAGAATTAGGGTAAGAGTAGTAATAAAGTGGGGTGCGGTATATAAATAGAAGGAGTTAATAATAAAGATTAGCTGTATATTGAGAAAATAGTCACGTGGTGCAGCAGCGGACTAGTAGTAAATCTTGGTCGGCGTTTACTCCCAAGAGTAATGTTTTTTAGGGGGAATCAATTTCATGAATTATTATTACTACACTTTACTTTTGTTTTGACCCTCCTTTTATGTCCTTCAATGCAATTCAACCCCCCATATGTCCATAATTAGCTTTAGACCTTCATTTTTTATTATTATTATTTTTTTTAAATGTAATTACAAGTAATAAAATTGTAGTTATTTCTTTTTCTTTTTTCCGTCTATAATAATTATAACCACTCATTTTTGGACATATACCTCACACAATAATTTTTTTTTTCAATAATTACTATAATTTATTTATGGCCTACAAAACTCACTCACCATTTTATTTGTAAACTCCATAATATTCCTTCATTTACTTCAAAATCATTCACAAACCACAAAACTCAATCATTATTCTTAATTTTAAATCTTATCATATTTCTAAATCATACATGATGAGATGAGTCATTTACCGGTTACCCCACTCAATAAATATCCATCAACTTTTTTTTATTAAAGTTACTTTATATCATTAGAAAGAAATTGAAGCCCAAAAATAAGGTAATTGAGTGGGCATAATAAGGAATGAAATATATATAGTTTGAAGCCCAACAACAAAAGCGGTCCACAATCCAAGCTTTGTGCTCTGCTAACTCCTTACCTTTTCAAATCCATGCTCAGAAAATCTAATTCTGTTTCTGTGTTCCCCCAAACTAACTACTACACCTCTCTTTCTCTCTCTCTCTCTCTCTCACAAATTCCACACGCAACAGCAGATAGATTAGATCAAATCAGATCACCACCAATTCCTCTCAGTCACTCGATGGCAAAGAGAACAGGTGCGGCGGCGGGTATGATAGGTTTCGACGGCGTGCGGCGGAGAAGAGCCGTAGAACCGTCGCCGCCATCGATGTTGACTCGCGCGGTCAGCTCCGTCTTCAACTTGGTCAGCTTCGCCGAGTTTGAGATCCTCTTCGTTCTCTTCTTCCTCACCGCTTTCATCATCTTCAAAGATCTGGTTAGATTTTTCTCCTTCTTCTTATTATTCTTTAATCTATTGTTTCAATTTAACTGTACTAGTCGTGTTGTTTCGTTCATTGAAACGAGAGATAGAATAGAATAGATAGATAGATGTGGGATGATTGATTCAGAACCAGAAGTTGTTTCTGATCGATTAGATTTACATAGAATGATTATATTTATATAATTTATTTATTGATGTGATGATGATGATGATGATGATGATGATGATGATGATGATGATGATGATGATGATGATGATGGTGAATGATGCAGACCTCAAGACCTGAATACAATGATATCCTGGTGAAGAAGGCCGGTGGAAGCCATTGGTGGCCCAACCCCTCTGGCTCTACGTCTACCTAAATCAAAATGGATATTAATGGTGATTGTATAAATCATATTAAATGGAACTGTAGTAGTTTTTACAATTTCAGTGTGTAAGGAAGGACATTCCAGATTTTTTTTTTAATATACATATCATCAACTAATCTTCTTTCTAATGAATGGAATGGAAAGGGAACGATCGTCAAATACCAAATGCTACAATGCAACCATAACAAGGGAAGAGGAAACTGAAGAATATTAGTAGTAGTAATTAAATGAATCTCTGATAATACCAGCTTTTACCAATGGATCTCTAATACTCCGTAGTATTAGGTATTAGGTGTGAGTATTAACTAATAGCTAAAAGATTTAACATTTAGCCAGCCTAGGAACAAATATACTACTCCAGTATTATATACTACTAATGATAATCCCCATCCAACTTGCAACCAAGCATACTACTCCACTCCTCTTCAGCGGTGCGGTTTCACTTCTCATAATCGCAGAGGAACCGTAGGTAGTGGTGCTCGTTACTTGTCATTTTTTCACTAGGCACAAAGTTACGGATTTTGCTGTCGAGCACCTATGTATATATATGTGTGGTATCCTTCTGAATTGCTATGAAAAGTGCTCTATTTCCTACATAAAACAAACTCATCTTACTGCGCCTCATTCGCAAACTTCAATAATTTCCCTCCATTTACCATCAACTGTAACTGACAAATAAAGTAGAACTAGAGTTAGTTATCTCATGTTTGTACTCTCAAAGATGCAGGTGAGGATGAGTAACCAATAGAAACAGAAAGAAAAAATAATAAAGCTTCTTTCAAACTACTTCATAGTTCCAACTTCCCTGGGCTTGACCTGCTCACTGTATTCTGCTAAAAGGCCTGACTAAAATTTGTCAACTCTAAAAACAGATTCACACGTCGTAGTTGATCAAACCATAGTTAAATTCCTAGGTCTTTATCATCTCTCTTCCAGAAGCACATTTTATTAAGAGGCTTACCAGGAAGGGCAGTTCCACATAAACTTAATACTACTAGGCAAAGAAATAAACTGCAGTATTGAAATATTCATCAATTTGGGAGCCCATCAAATATGTTATGATAGAAAAACCAAACCAACCCCGTTAAAAGATGGCATGAACTTGCAATCAAACACAAAAAAGTTGATATTATGTTCTCATTGATGCTCACGAAAGGAATCCCAGAAATTAGAAATGGCCAAGCCATGACTAAACTACAATGGGGCAAAACTCATGTGACTTAGTTTTGTAGAATACCTGCTATCTCCTCCTCTAGAAAAAATTGATACAAGGGATAAGTGAGGCATGCCTTTCTCTTGACCTTTTCCCTAGCTACTCCTGGCTGGTATAGCAATCTCTCAAGTGCTGCTGCGGAGTAAACAACTATTTCAACTTTGCGGACGAAACTTCCTTAAAAATTCAGAATGTGGAAGCAAGCGTACGTCAACCCCTACACGGCGAGACAGTTATAAGTCTACAAATTTCCCAAGATTCAACAGAACTAATCATAAAGCATTCAATTTCTCAAAAAAAAAAACAAAACAAAACAAAACAAAACAAAAAAAAATAAAATCATAAAGCATTCAAAAGCCATTACAAATTACCTAATTGAGTTTTGGCATAGCTCGAAGATTCTGTTCAACGAAACTGGATCTTCAGCGTTTTCAATGGGTTGTTTCCAATCATGAAACCACTACATATACACTTGGCTCTAATGGGGAAAAGAGAAATAGTATTTATTCATGCTCAACAATTCTATTGGTTTTACCAATAGGACTAATCAGATTACTATAGAACTTATCACATAAATTATCTTATTTTCATTTTACACATTTTTATTACTTTTCTAGTAAATTATTAATGCCTATTCTGAGGAATCAGAACTGAATCCATAAAGACACTATGATTCCAAAACCTGAATCAAACTTTCATCAAATCAAAGACACAGGTTCCAGATCCCATTGTCATAGAGCATATAACTTAGAGACTTGATGTGTCTACATATTGATAATACACTGCATTTTTCATCACTTTAATCTTCTCATCAAAAAAACAACAAAAGACCTACTGATAAACAGAAACCTACATAATAGTAGAACTGCCAGCTAATAGTATATATCCTAAACATCAAATAATTTGACCAGTAGCGCAGTCAATGAGAGGCAGAAATAAGATCCCTTATAGCAAAACCAATTAGATTGTCAAATTAATGCTCACAGCTTGTGATAATCTTCACTAATGACTGACATGAAGGATGTAGCATGAGGTCTAGACAAGTAGGAAATTAACCATTATCAATAGTCACAGATGCATAGGTGTGACACAATAATTACTAGTGATAGTAACACCTTATCTAATAATGCTCAAAGCTTGTGATAATGATCACTGGTGAACTAGAAATGAAGGATGTAACTAAAGTTCTATACAAGTAGGAAATCAACCATAATCAGCAGAAATAGGGAAGGAACGACCCTGTATGCTTTTGGGAAGACTAAAGCCGAGAGAGGCAAGCCTTGCTGTGAAAAGATATGCTCAGAAGACTGTCAAAGTGATACAAATATATCAGAATGATGGCTGCCAGAAAAATGGAAACATCCACCACTGCGTTTTAAAAAATGTGACAACATTTGCAGATTTATACATTGCAGCAAGTTTAAGAAGTCAATCTAGTCAACTGAACTGCATCTTCAGTTCAGTAAAGCAGATCAACTTGGAATTGAATTCTGTACATCTCCAGCAGGGAAATGAATTTACAGGAAGCTGTTATTTATTCATCTTCCAAAAGATCAGATAAAGCAATAACTCAATTACTTTTGGAAGAATTATTTCACTCTGAGTCAGTGTTATTATCACCCGAGGATTTTTGTCTTGCTTCTGACAAGGAGAGCCGCCTATTGTTTGTGGAGCCTGCATCGACAAGTCCATCTGGAGGGAAACTTAATGCAACCGTTCCTGATGAAGATCCCAAAAAACGGCGAACAGCTGTGGAGTCAGTTGATGATGATGCTGTGGTGTTGTATGCAAAAACTCGCATGGGATGGTCAAACTTGCAGCTTGGACCAAACTTGCAGATACCATATCGTGAGTAGAATACACATAGAGGCTCCCCCTAAAACCAACAACAAAGAAACATGTATGAAAAGGAACATGCCGATTAATTCAACAAATACTCAAGACAATTAGGTTCCAACAAAAATAAGTGCACGCTAAGCCCGCCATGAATTAAAAATCTATTAAATGATCTAGAGTGAATAGAGGGAGAAACATTGTGGTTTAACTTGCTAATAAATCAAAAGATACAGGAAAATACCAATACGAAATAATTTGTATCTCACATCTATTACACAGATTTCTCATATTAATTTTTATCTCACAAAGTTCAAAGCGCAAAGTTTGTCTCTTCTGGCCCTTCCATGCACCTTCTAGTTGATGCAGGCCAGCCAAACCAGCTCTTTATTACTTTATTATGTCTTTTGATTTTATCAACAGTAACCTTTAATGCACTTAATACCTAACTACTAGAATAGATAAATAGCTGAAACACATGGCACAGATGCATTTCAAATTTTATTTATCTCAGACTGTGCTCCAAATAACCATGTATAGATGTTGGTGTGAATACCTCAGAGAAAGATGTAATGGCTTACCGGCCTTAAAGGAAGTCCAATTGGACTTAAAAGACAATCAGGAACAGGAGTCAATCTTTCCTTAGGATGGTGAAACTTACATACTGCCCCAAATTTGCAGTCCCCAGTCTTTATATAAAACTGGCATTCAGGCTGACCTGGTCTCTCGGGAAATACATTATCTTTTTGGAATGCATAATATCCCATAGGAACAGATCCAAACTCAGATACAACATTTCCAGAGTCTCCCTGGTGTGATGCTTCATCATTCTGGATGTTTCCTGCTGAAGGGAGTTGGTTTTCAGAAGATAGAACCGTACCCATTTGACCCTGAGAAAGTCATGCATAAGCAAATTCAGATGCCATCCTGAGACTAGATACTACTTGAAAGGATTTTGCTTCCAACCAAAAAAACTTCTATCTCTATTACTTTCTCTGTGAGAAGCAGGTTTGGGAAAGAGCATGTCGAACATGATTTTTTTTTTCATGTCACGAGGCTGAAGTGTGATTGAAGCTTAACATGATACAGTATGCATCGCTTAGACAAAGCAAAGCAATATTGGAAAATTAAGCAGCCTGTACATGTAGAGCTTCAACTGCTCATCACCCCCATATACACACACAAAATCCCCAATACAACCAAAAATTAGAGAGAGATTCTCACCAAATAAATTTTATTTTCATTATATTTGCGTATGTTCTCTTTCTGCCTATTGGCACAGTTTACTTCAAGTCCCCAGACTAACTTTTTGGGGGAAAGCATATGACTACTGATACACATTAAGTAACGAAAGAGGAGTATGAGAGAAAATGAAGAAACACTTGGCAAAAAGAAAAAATAACTCATCAGAAATATTACGTTGTATGTGTTCCATCCAGGGACAGATACCATTCCCTGTTGCATGACAATTGGTGCATAACTTGAAGGGCTTTGCCACCGTGGACTGGCCATAAACGAAGCTCTTGACAATGGATATGACAGCTGGCTGGTTGTAGGAGAATGAATTGGAGGATACACGGCAGAACCACGTAAAGGGACCATCATATTAGATGGCTGAGGATGATGAAATTTACAAGTGCTCCCAAATTTGCACTGTCCATTTCTCATATAATATGCACATTCCATCTCATTCTGTACAAAATAAGATGAGCAAAAGTGTATCAAAACATTATAGCATGATAAAACCAGGGAGAAGTGACTTTTATTAGAGATTTTACTTTCAATTATCTAAAATTACATGACGAAAACACCAAATTATTTGAGAACAGGCTGTTGACTCAAAAACATTCTACAGTAAGGAACAAATTATTGTTACAGTACTATTCACATGGATTCTTTGCATATGAAAGAACACAACAACCAAAAGCCCAGCTTTGCCCCAGCCCTTACATAAACTATACCACAAGGTCAACTGTAATTGCATTTAAATTGCATTCTTAATCATGCCTTAGAGTAATCCATCTTTTTCCTTTCAAACTATAACATGCTCATTTTCAGTTCACAAGAAAAGTGAATGTTTTCTTTACCATTGCGAAGTTTCTCAACAAGATTTTGTATATAGGTAGTCTTATAAACATAATGAAAAAGTTAATGCCGGTAAACATCTCTGAGTAATTCATAACCATATCTAGTAATTGTAAGAAATTTTGAGTATCAAAACTATTGCAACTAGAATATTGAAAAAATGAATGCTGGCATCCAAATTTGCCAAAAGTTCACCAAACATCAATATCATCTACAAGGACTAAACCAAGGAAAATCAATGAGGTCAGTATAGGTACGAACCGGGCGAAGTGGGTAGCCCAAAACATTTAAGGCAACTCTTCCAGTAATCCCAGCTTTGTCACGAGGATGATGAAATTTGCAAGTGGCTCCAAACTTGCATGTTCCCGTTTTTAAATAGTACTGGAAACAAGAAAAGTTAAAATGAATATATGAACAGGAAACAAATTATAATCAAATAGAGAACTTTAGCCATATTTTAATTTGGGAGCAACAAAAGAAAACATTTTAAAAAATCCACTGAGAACCACAACCTTCCGATGACATGTTAGCTAAATAGAAGCTGTCTATGAATCGTTTACTATTTAATATTCTAACAACTACTTTTAAGTGTATTCTTCCCTCGGCAAAACAGATAACTAAGAGAACCATACATCTCAAAGATCTGGCAGTACCCACATTGTAATCTTTGACTATGCAAATTCTACCAGACAGTTCTGCACATATATCAATAAGAGGCTACGAGCATAGAAAGCAGTCTGAGGAAAAATGCAGATGTAGATAAACCCCTACTAGAAAAATCAACAAACTCATGATTAAAGAAGTTTATTATGAACCCCTATGGAACCATAAATAGAGTCGGTCAACGGGCTGAACAGTACGTGAGAAAATGTAATGTGATAGATGAAAATAGACGTTCAGTATGTGCATACCTCACATTCGGGTTGTCCAATCCTTTCTGGATATTCACCTTTCATCCTTGCCGTAGCAATAGCCTACAGGTTAAATTGACATACCTTTATAAAACTGACTGTACGGGGAAGAAGAAAAAAAAAAACAACAAAACAAAAAAAATTGAACAGTGGAAACTTGGTAAAAAGATGCATGCTTGCTTCTAAAGATAGAAAAATAGGATCTGTATTCCGTACATTTGTTTATAGATGCAGGATTCAGGTTAACCAGGTGATAAATGCATAAAATGATCATTTCAGTTTGATTTTACAATAATATACCCAGCTAAACATTTCCCAGACACCAGCTCTACAATTCAAGACACAACCTTATCAAATTAGCAATATGAAGCAAATACAAGTCAAACTGATCTTAAGTTTGTCTCAATTAAGTGTCAAACTTTCATAAAGAATTCCAACTGATATATGAACATCATACCAGTTTCCTGTTGGGTGGGTGGTTAAATCGGCATGTAGGCCCAAATCTGCATAATCCTGTTCGAATGTAGTATGAACAATCTGGTTCACCTTCACGCACAGGATAAGGTCCAGATTCCATTTGCTCCCTTGATCTCATGTTCATTTGCCATAAAACATCTGAAAATATAAGATGCCATCAGACTTCTATGTTATAGTATGATGTAAGGACCCTCCTCCACAAATAGATGACCTATCAAAAAAGTGAGTAGAGTAGAGCGAGATTTGAAAGTTTCAGCATGAAAAGCAGAAAAGAAAATATCAAAACCTCTTCCTAATTGAATATATCGCAATCTCAGTGGGCAGAACATAATATGTGATTTAAATCAAATGCACTCCCGTACAATCCTTCACATATTTAGCTAGTGTAGAAATAAGATTAATGCTGAATTTCCACCTCCATGGTGGTAAAATGACAAAGAGAAAGGATTGTTTGTAGAAAAAAATGAAGGGAAGTTTCCAAGCACAATGAACAATTATATTTGACTTATCTGAAAGACTGCGTGAAGTTCAAAACTTTCATAAAAAGTAGGGAAAGAATAAGATGAGTAAAATGTTAGTATACAATAACAGCACATACATACATGGAGACCTTTAAGGACTAGAAAGAAGTGTGCAGCCAATGCATGTAAAGATATGTACATGGAAATAAGTGCAGTTAAAAAAGCTTCATTCCTACTGTCCTACTCCTCCTCCCTCCCAACAGCATAACTATCTAGCTTTACCAGCTAAGAGTAGCATTGGTGGATAAAAAATGCAGACGCCACAAATAATCAATCAACCCCACCACCCCCACGCCCCAGCTGATCATCAAACACCTCTACAGACTGAAATGAGCGACAACAAAATAAAAAACAAAGTCAATGGCAGCGAGCGACACGATGGCAACCAAAACCCTCCCTCAACACCCCCAGAAATCCGGCAAATGCTAATGCTACTGTATTAGACGCAATCAACGGAAAAGAGATGGAAAAGGGAGTTCAGAAGACAAGAAAACGGGGGGAAACGGAGGAGCGGGAACAGGAATAGACCTTGGTGGTGCATAGAAGAGGAAGCGGCAGTGACAGAAGCTCGCGACATTGGAATTCACCACCAAAATCCACATGACATGACCTCCGCCACCAGCTTCGCAGAGTAGGAACCGATCAGCGATGAAGTTATTTCGCCACGGAGGCGAGGAGGATGGGAATTGGGAAGGAAGAAAGGCAGGCGTAGAGAGTAGAGAGGAGAGAGAGAGAGAGAGAGAGAGAAAGGGAATGGCGCAATTAGGTGGTGGCGTAATGGCGCTGCTCTCTCCTCCACAGAAAGAGAAAATAGTGCTACGGAAAAAGGAAAAGAAAAGCAGAGAAAATGAGAGAGAGAGAGGGGGAGAGAATAAAAATCAACCAACCAAACCACCCATTCACACAAACGCACTCTCACACTCAATGCGTGTACTCCCCCTCCCCTCCCTGCTTTACAAAATTACAAACCCACACTCTCTTTCTCGCGCGTACACTCATTCTCATTGCCGCTTCTTCTTCTTCTTCTTCTTCTTCTTCTTCCTCTTTTAGCCCCTTTTCGTTTTTCATTTTCATTTTCATTTTGGGTTACGAGCAAAGTTTACACGTTGGAAAATTTCATTTTAACTCATGTTTTCAAGTCATTCACCCTCACCCGTTTATTATCTTTTAGGTTTTTTTTTTATAATACTCCCTCCATCTTGCCAAATTTGATACATTTTTTTAATATATGTGAAATATAAAATAATAAAACACAACAAACTCGACAGGATAGAAGGAATGTTATATATAGATAGTATAAAAATGGTTGTTACGCACACGCACTACTTATTATATTGCCAATAATCAATAATTTGAGTTTAGCGTGATCAACAATCTTGAAATCATAGTATTTAAGAAAAATATGAGATGTCAAGAGCTAAGCTCTCTCATTTCATCTCATCTCACAATCACCCCTTGGCTTTGGCTTTGGCTTTGGCTTTGGCTTTACTTTACACAGTCCAAAAAAAGCACCATGGACATGGATAGCAACTAAAAATTCCTTTCTAGATAGAAATAATAATCATCTTGTCAAGTACTAAAAAAAAAAAAAAGAAGCAAAGCTATACTAGAACAAATTCTCATCTATCCCTTGCTCGCGAGCAGAAAACAATGTTACCTTCCACCCACCAAAAGTTAACACTTTTCTTCTTGTCTTGTGCTCATTTCCACTTTCAAGATAAAATGCTACCCCATATTAAGTGTATGTCACATTCACACCACAACCACAAGCTTACCACCTGATGGATACATAGTAGTATCGAACCAAGTAAACTGTCGGATGCCTGCCTATACACTACCAAGATTTCCATCACTAACCACAAATCTACCAGACTGGCATTTAGATTAAGAGACTAGAGCGCTATACTTCCATTCAATTACTTCCCCCAAATCACACTACAATGTGGCTAAATAACTTCTGTCAGCCAGTGAGGATTGTAAATACGACCCCAACTGGAAGAAAATTTACTAAAGATACACAAACTAATGGCACGCCTGTCACTTCTCAAATTATACAGCTCTAGAGAATAGCCTGGGCCATCTACAATCCGAAGTTTAGTCACTCTCTTCATTGTCATCTGCAAAGAAAAAGGGTCAAATAATGGGTAAGAAAATGTAAATATTCAATCAATGGTATGCATAATCAGCAATTCCAAGGGTGACACCATTTGGCCTTTGTTATATCCAAAGTCATAGGACCCTAAATATGTCTAAAAAAAACCACTATGAAACAGGTAGGAAGTCACACTGCATAGTGTTAAGTGTTAACCTTCGAAATGGCTTGCATACACAATTCATTGATGCAAGTATTTCATAGATAACGAGGGTACTAATGCACATCAATTAATTCTACCTTCGTCGAATTCTTCACTTTCGTCTGCATCGTCTTCTTCCTCATCATCACCATCATCTTCTTCCTCTTCTTCGGCCTCCTTCTCCATCTCCTCTCCCTCTTTCTCCTTCTCTTCCACTTTCTCATCATCATTGTGATCTTTGTCATTGTTTTCTTCCTTTTTACTGTCATTAGCATCACCCTTGTATTTCTTGGCACGAACTACAGGTCTCTCCGGAGCCACAAAACTAAATGTTGATCTTCTTCTTGAACTGGATATGATGTTGCTTGTGTCAATGCCTTCAAGTTCTCTGGCTCTCTCTTTTTTCTTTCTACAATCTTTGATTTCTGAAATCATGAAAAGCTTCAGTATCATTCTATCTACATTGGGAGTGTGTGTGGGTGGGTGGTGGTGGTGGGGGGTTTGAATCTGGGCCGAAGTAGTAAGAAATAGGTACAGTGAGCCATTCAGAACCTCAGGCAAATTATAAGGCGAATACGGACAAATGGAAATGAATTTTGATCAGCCAAAATATCTTGAAAACTTAATGATCT
This sequence comes from Mentha longifolia, assembly GCA_001642375.2. Classification (NCBI taxonomy): domain Eukaryota; kingdom Viridiplantae; phylum Streptophyta; class Magnoliopsida; order Lamiales; family Lamiaceae; genus Mentha; species Mentha longifolia. The sequence goes on along the minus strand of CM038117.1, from coordinate 36,508,067 downwards.
TCTCACCTCAATCAAATACAATGATGGCTGAACTTTTCTGTGGAATCATCATTACAAAACCTCAGTTCGCTACTTATGGGGTTCATTTCAAATTTATGACATGTCATAGAGACAGAATTGTACTGTAAGCTCAGATATGATACGATACTATTACACTGGACATTAACCAAGCTGGACCTTAGACTCAGTAACATCCAATATCAAACAAACTAAACCTAATTATTGGCTCATAGGAACTCATCATTACATTACTTTCATTAAACTACTTGTTTTCTCAAAGGTAAACAATAGTTTATATCCAATTTTATCAAGATAATTTGGAATGAAAAAGATCCATGGCGTTTAAAATCTTTCAACATTGATTTTCTTACAAAAAAATTTCATTGTGTTTGATTCTATTAGGCATTGACAAGTTTAATTACCACTTTTTTCAATTATAGATTTCATAAATTGAAGTGTATGATAAGACCCTAAAAAATCCATGAGACGCATCTAAACTTGTTTAACATTTAGTCACATTTGGCACTATAGAACGTCCACAAATAGCTGATATACTAAATCACTTATTACCTTTCTCAGTGGGATTTTTGGATAGCCCTTCTCTTGAGAGAATACCTTCCAACTCCTTCACTAAAATGGTTTCTCGTTTGTCATCTGGTACTCCCTTAACTTTCTTGTAAATATTAGGAGGAACACTGCCATTTAGACCACATAAAGAGACATTGTTAACATGTAGCAAACACAGGGAAGAGAACAAAAAGGTCAAACAGATGCCCAAACCTCATTCCACAAGCTTTGATTATTGACTTCAGATTCTCTACCCGTTTCCCATAACCAGGAGCTGATTTTTCTTTCCTCTGCTGGTCAAAATGCTTAATTAAATATGGTTATAATGCATGTACAGCCACATGTTGGCTAATGCAACTGAGGTGTTGCCATAAAATAACTAACCGGGGCTGGCTTTTCTAAAGACAATTGGGATTGACCATCTTCAGATATACTTCCACCTTCATCTGAGTTATTATCCTCCTCTATTTGCTTTTTTGGCTTCTTGCGAGAGATATCCACATCAGCATTCTCCGAGTTTCTACGTTTCCTTGGCTGTTCAAATTTCTTGATGTTTTTTCTGAGGCCAGCTTCCTTCCTCAATTTCTCTTTATCACTCATCTCATCACTTCCACTCTGTGAAGTATCAGAGTCTTCACTGTTGACCTTCTTGGACTTCCTGCTTTTCACGTCCTCTGAGCATTTTTTCTTAGCATCTTTCATAGATTTAGCTCCTTTTAGTACCTAAATAACAATAGATTCAGCCAACAAAAAGTTTGAGAAATCCAAAGATGGGGAAGACATTGTTCCTACCAGATCTACTTGTCGACTAATGAAGTTTTTGTAAGCATCAAGGGTGTTTTTATCAAGTCCAAGATCCTCCTCTAGAAGACGACGAACTCCGCCCAAAGATATTTTGCTGAAAACAAAGATTGCCGATAGCTAAGCATGATGAGCAATAAGGCTAAAACTGTAAGCAACATTCCTTACAACAATTATCGTTTTTCAATTTTCTTAATTTTGAGTCTTTGACATTGTTTATATTTATTGTTTCTTCAAATGGATAAAAAGAACAAATTTGTTTATTGAATTAAGGAATATTAGTTCAAAGGTTAAATATGTACTCAGAATTAGCTTGAAGATGATCAGCTCTTTCCAAAATGGCCTTCTTAATAGTGCTCTCGCTCAACGAAGATTGAGTGCCAACTTCAGATTTTGGGGTAAGGACCCCCATTATAGGGGAGTCTTCCATTGTTTCCTCGTTCCCGGTGCTAGCTTTTTTTGATTCGCTGTTTGCTTCTTCCTGTTTGGGTATTACCTTCTCTTCTTCCTTACTTAATAAAACACCTCCTTCCATGTTTACAGTCGCTGGGCTAGAATTGCTTTCGTCAGCACCATCCATTATCTGGAATTTCACAGAAATTGATAGTGGTTAAAAGTACTAGTCAAATTTTACAATTCAGAGAACTAACCTCCCAGATCCTAAGATGATACTCCCTCCGTCCCATTTCATTAGTCTCATTTGTTTTTGGCACAATAACCTAGGGCATGTGAGATAAAGGGTTTCAAGGGGCTTTATCCACCACTAATTCCTTTCCTTTTATGGTAATGGGACTAATAAATGGGACATACGAAAGTTGGGACTAATGAAGTGGGACGGAGGGAGTATTTAATAAGATTCTACAAGCCAAGTTACTCAAACACTATAATGCCTTAAGTAGGTTTTTGTCCTCTATGTGTGACATAAATAAAGATAAAGATCCATTCATGAAACTTTTTGTTGCCAAAAAGCCATTCTCATAGAATGAGTCTATTTTCTTTATAATTGTGGAAGGACAAAAGCTAAATAATCAAAAATTATAAGAGGATAAAATCAAATCTTTCAAGACTATAATGAGGATTTCAAGTGCATTTTGGCATTCAAAGTAAAGAAAATTTACAAATCATGTGTCAACATAATTTAAGCCACTTTTGGTCTTCTAACAAACAGCCATCTTAGATGTCATATGCAGCATGGCTTTCAATAAACAAAGTTGCAGAACATGAATCTATATGATTTCAGCTACTTCTGGCCTTAAAAATATTTATCTTATTTAGATTCCATCTACCATCTTTTTCCAGGGTATGTATTAATGAGTTCTAGAAATGGGGAATGGTTGGTTATTGGAAAGTTGTTAGAGATGAGTTCTAATTCAAGAAGAAAGAAAGATGTGAAGAAGGATTAAGCGCACGCTTCATCTGTTTATTATCAGATTATTTATTTAGTTATTAATTATTAATTACTTAGGTCATGGGCTTGTTTGTGGGCTTGTGATGGTTTGGGAAATAAAAGGTTTATTCTCCTTACAAGAAGAATTGTCTAGGATTTATATTTCTTGATCAAAGCAGCATTGTGCGCTTGGAACAGAAGTTTTCATCTTCTGTAGGGTTTATGTCTTTGACGTGGTTCTTCATCTAGATTGATAAATAAAGTTCCTGTGAATTTTCCTACAAGTGTTTACTGTTCTTCTTTACTCTCACAAAAGCATGGATAGAAATGCAAGCTGAACGGGTGACCATGTGTTTGGGAACTTGTACATGCAACTAGTGAAATATAACTGAGAATTTTGCAAGTAAAACCAGGTTGGACGGATGGTCAAAGTAACCTATATAGTAGAAGCATGTTGATGGTACGAGAATCGGTAGGAAATGTGCAAACTACTTGATTCTATTTACAACAAATTTTGAGCATAGAAATTTTTTAGTGATTGAAATAAACATAATTAGGCATAAAATGATGAACTGAACATGCGATAAAACTTGAAAGCTACTTACTCAAGAGCATAGAAGAATGTGTAAAACAGAAAGAAATGGATATTCCAATTTCCAACTAAAGAATTACTAGCAAAAGTGATGAGTCGCAGTTAACCTTTTCCAAGTAGTGGCGAATGAATCTTTTGTGGGCATCGAGGGCAAGTTTCTCAAGGCCCAAATCCTTCTCCAGGAGCCTCCTGACGGACTCCAACGTCAGTGAGCTGCCAGCAAAAACCAAAACATGATTGAGAAGAAACCAAAAAACAAAACAATTTTATGGAAATACGGAGTACTACTACATACTCGGCTTGGTCCTTGAAATGCTGAAGCCGAGCGCTTACTGCGCGCTCTAGCTGCAGCTCGAACGCCCGTTTCTCTCCGTCTCCTTCCGCCATTAATTCTTCCGGTGGAAGTTGTGAGTGAGTGAGGGTTTTGAAAAAAAGGGGGGATACATTTTTATGTTTATGTTTATGTTTATGTTTCAGTTCGACGACAAGTGTGTTAAACCTTTTCTTATATTCTTCCGCTCAAACAAAACCTTCAACAGTTCAACGTCGTGTTTAAATCTAGTTAGTCAAGCCCTATAAGAAAAAGATTTATCAGCCAGGCCAGGCCCAACAAAAATAATGCCATCATGTGTTGAATTATTATTATTATTATTATTATTATTATTATTATTATTATTATTATACATACATCTACATGTAGAGTGAGCAATACTTGGTATGAACAAAAAAAACCGAGCTGAACTGAACCAAAATATTAGTAATTCGATTCAATTATAGTATTAAATAAACGGTTCGGTTTTGATTGATTTTCAAGAAAATTCGTTATTGGATTCAGCTTCAGTTAAAACAAAATACCAATAACCGAACCAGATATATATGTATATCATTTAAATATATTTTTACAGAATTATACCACTTTCATCCCATATATTTAGTTCACTTTGCTTTATGCACGTATTTCTACCGAAACTTAATACGGGTTTTAAAATATAATTTTGTAGTATCGTTTTTTTTATGGGATCCCATAAAAAAAACGATACTACAAAATTATATTTTAAAACCCGTATTAAGTTTCGGTAGAAATACGTGCCAAATAATAAAGTGGATTAAATATATGGAATGGAGGTAGTACTACGTAATACTTAAAATAAGTTCTAAGTATATAGAAAACATAGACAGGTCTAATAACCTAAATACTTAAGGGCCCTTTGGTTAGAGTAGCGAAATGAATCAACAAAGAGAAAAGAAAGAAATATGAATGATTCCCCATTTTTCAATTCATTTGGTTGAGACGAGAAAAAGGATCAAAACTATATTGTATATATATATATATATATATATATATATCGGTAACATATCATAAGAAAATTAATTATTACGTGAAAACTGCAACCCACTAAGAAGCACGGGAACGGGGACGGGAACGAAATACGAATACGATACGATACGAAAATACGTTAATTTTCTAAAAATGTAAATACGAATACATCAAAAATACGTTTATACTTTTTAATAATATTTATATTTTTAATAATAATAATATAATAATAATAATAATAATAATAATAATAATGTGGAGATCATTAATAGACATATATATTTCAAAAAGCCCAAGTCCAACATTAAATGTCCAACATTTTCCATAAATGACCCAATTCCCAAACCCTACATTTTGAATAAAACTAATGGCGAGGGCTAAATTGGAGCAGCAAGTCGCGAAATCAATCGGAAGTAGCAGTGTAGCCATATTTTACGGCGGCAAAAGCAATGGATATTTTTTCAGGTAGGTATGTGTCGCGAATAAGGGTGGAGGCAAAATAAAACGCTAGAAACGCGTATCTTAAACGTATTAAATACGTATTATTTAATTAAAAAATAAATAAATAAAAAACAATTAAAAATACGTTTTTAATACGTATTCTTGGCATATTTTGCCGTATTTCGTATTACGTGCGTATTAACACGGGAACGCCACCCTCCTGGACGTCCCCGTGCTTCATAGGCAACCCATGCATTTTATGCATAAAATGATGCATTTTTATGCATAAAATATTGCATAATAAAATATAGTGTATTATTTTATATTATTTTTATGCATATAATGCATCATTATGAGAATGCAATATTTATGCATAAAAATGCAATACTTTTGTGCATAAACTGCAATATTTTATTATGAGTTTCAGTTATCACATAACAATTAGTTTTCACCATAACGCATCCTTATATATGCAAACCCTAAAATTGCTATTTCTATAAAAGAAAAGTTTTTTTAGCCAACAATCAAAGAATAGTTGAATTCTAGTCATTTTTCGTGTGTAAAGACCTTAATACCCTTAATGAAATTCAAATAAAAAAAATAAAAATAAAACCCTAATCTCTACCCCAGCCCCCCTCCCCCCCTATCTCACGGATTCATCTCTCTCTCTCTCTCTCTTCGCCTTCCTCCACCACTTTCAAACCACCGCCACCGCCGTCGTCACCAATCGTTGCCGCCGCGTCCGCCTCTCTTTCTTTCTTCTCTGATCCCCTTCGAGAGGTCGCCGCCGTATTGTCGGATATGAGCAATTAATTGGATTGCAAAATTCTTCTCTCATTGTAGAGATTGGCAAAGTAATGTTGAACAAATTTCTAGATCTGGTGTCGATTGCCTCCGTGTTGTTGCCGTCTCCGTCGGCAGGGAGGGTTAAGCGAAGCTGCGGGATGGGGGTGGTGTCGAGGGGCGCCGCTGCCGCTGAAACTAGAGAGTATGCCAGTGAAGAGCGCACATCTCTGGAAATTAAATCTCTCACATTGTACTTTTCTTTTTTACGATTGCACGAATACGCTCGTGTTCATGTTCGTGTGCACGAACACACTCGTTTTCTTCGTGTTCGTGTGCATGAACACAAGCAAAATGAGAATTGATCGTGCATACGAACACGAGTAACCGTTTATTCGTACAAGCAATTAAATGCACCATAAGGGCATAAATGTCATGAAATTTGAAAAATGGCTAGAATTAGACCATTTACTTATTGGTGGCCAAAAAAGACTTTTATCATATAAAAATGGCTATTTATGGGTATTTACCATATATATATATATATATAGAGAGAGAGAGAGAGAGAGAGAGATTGTGGACAGAGGGGGTATGTATTAGGAAGAGCATAATAAAGATAAAGAAAGAGAATCATATTCATGGGTGAGAGTAGGGAATGAGAATAGAGGAAAATTGGTGAATCTCATTCGTAGCAAGGGAAAGGAATAATTAAAAATGTTTACCAAACACTCGTAAAGGGAATCAGATTCTCCTTTCCTGATTGCCTCAATCAAACAACCTCTTAAACTTATTCATATTTTTAAAGTGTGTATTCTTTGATTTGTGTTTACCTTAGATCAATTTTATTTAATATTTGAGGTTTTAAGTTTAAACTTATTTTACTATCAATACTTAGAATGCATTTTTAACATTTTATAATTCATTTTTTGGTATTTTACCATAACCAAGCAAAAAAAATTAGTTCGATTTTAATTTGATTTTCACATCATATGATTCTATTTTGGTTCTTAATAATACTAATTTTAATTATTTATTTCAATTTTAACAATTCGGTTCGATTTGCTAACCGAACCGAGCCATGCTCACCCACCAAATTAATGGTGGATATAATATTATGGTGTTATCATTATAGGTACAAAAAAAAAAGAAAAAAAAAATATTAGCGACGGGGAGATACAAATAATGATATGATTTATCATATGAGAATCAACCCACCAATCAAATCAGCGTACTTATATGGATTATTTTTGGTTTGGTGATGATTCTATTTTCAATTTTACACCAATCTAAAGATACCAACTTGCAATCTCGCAGCACAGCACACATTCTGCAAATCAAGGAAGAAATTAATAAACAAATCTTTTTGCATTTAAGAAAACATGCTTCCTTGCCAAGCTCTACAGTTTGTGAAGTTGCTTACGACGTACTCATGTTTGGTGGAGTGTAATAAAAGCGTATTTGTTAGGGCTAAAAAGAAGGTAAGAGAGATGGTAAGACTGAAAATAATAGGAAATCAAGGCGACCATACAAGAACAAGAATGAGCTCCACTATTCAAAACTAACAGAGAGAGAACAAATATACACCTACGAACAATCCAAGAATTGACAGTGGATAGAGTGTTATCTAACAAAGTCTCTCTCTAAGTGGGCAGTTTTCACTCTACAATATATACGTATTCTAGCTCTAATAGTCCTAACTTCAAAATAAAGCAAGTAGTAGCACATATTATAACAACCTCATTCTCCCAAACCACTTCATAAGTTGCCAATCCTCTCTCTCTCTCTTTCCGTATGTGTGTGTGTGTGTGTGTGTGCACGCGCGCGCGATCGTGTGAGAGAGAGATAGAACATGAGGGATCGAATGGAAAGATTTGTTCTACTAGCTTTCACCACAGGCTACATCTCTGAATCGAGTATCGCAGTTGGGTTGCATCAAGCTAAAAGATCAAAGATGGACACTGCATGCTCAACTCCCACAAGTGCTACTCGGTCCCCTTCACTTGCCTACATTAAACTCACCATCTTTACAGTATGTTTATCATATCTTGAGTGCTTACCTCTTCTTTTGTATACAAAGGAGCTCGTGAAGGTCTAAAGGAAGAAGATGAGGAGAAATATGAGGAAGATGTAGAAAACTTATCAGGTGAAAACTTGACGAGCCCTTCAAGCCTATTGGCAATTCCAAGGTTCCAGATCGCACTACAAGAAATCTGCATTTTAACAACTAAATTTGCGACCGAACACATTCGGTCGTTAATTACCGACCGATTACCTACAGATTAACAACTGATATGTTTCGTGAGCTTAACGACCGATTTAGAAACGAATTAACGACCATGTTGGCGGGAATTATTCGCGCCAATGTTCGAAACCGAGTTGCGACGGATATTTCGGTCGTTAAATCTAATGACCGATTATTTCGGTTGTTAGTGCTTTTTACTATAAAGAATTATATATATATATATTCTTTTAATTTTCTTAACAACCGAAATTCAGTTGTAAGATTAAATATATTTAAAAATTCTACTCCTCCAAAATAATTAGACCTTGACATTTCAAACAACCCTTCCCGCATCTCTTCTCTTCTGCTCGGGTAGACGCCGTGAATCAGTCAAGGTTCCGCCGCCATGGGTAGGTGAAGGTTCCGCCGTCGCCATCGTGAGTACGTGAAGGTTCTGCCGCTGCCGCCGTCAATTGCTCAGGTAAAGCCGTCGTTCATTCTCTAGGGTTAACTCCCCCAATTTCGGTTCCCCTAGGGTTTAGGGTTCTATTGTGATTTTTGAATATTCTTGAATATAGCTTTAAATGTGAGGTAGAGTAACTAGAATCATTCGACTTGAAGTGCTGCTGACTACTTAGAGCCTTAAGTTAAACGATCCAAGGTTTGGCATTTACCTTGAATTCGACTGGAAGTTCACGAGTTGAATAAGTACTTGAACTGTGGGCATTTACCTTGAATTCAAACTTTTACTTTATATGGTGAAGTGTGCAGTATGAGTTAAGTATTCAGGCTGCTCCATACTACACTGGTAGTTCCCTTTCTGCTATAAGTATTCTCTAGTAAATCTGCATTCTTTATACAGAATTAGTTGCTTTTCGGAATGTTGTCGTTGTTGATGCTTCGATTTAGAATTTTGACAGGTAATTTGAAGATCATCCATACCATTAATTACAGTAGATGACTAATTAAACTGCACTATAACATTAATTACAGTATAATGTAGATGTAGATTTCTCTCTATTACATTTACTGTATGTTGTTCAATAGTATAATACGGTATCTACTACAGTAAGTATTCAAGTACCTAATTTTATTTTATGCATCAGAATTTCATCAGTTAACTAAAAAGATTTTTGATTCATTAAATTAAATGCACTTTGGACTGTGATTTAAAACATTAAGTTCTATTAAGCTCAAAACACTCGGCCCTATATTTAACCTGTAGTATATGGAATGGGATAGAACTAGCAAATAAAAATAATCAATTATCATATCTACATTGAAGCTAATTCTTAAGTAGGAGGAATAGTTTTCACCTCCCTCCCTTGAAGAATGCCCCACAACTAAGTACATATCAAAAGAAAAATAGTAGCAGTAGAGATTTTGTTGTTGTTGCACCAATAGTTGTTGTGGTAATGTTAAGACAAGCTAGCTTTCAAGTGTTGAATTTTGTGGAGGCATTGTTGAGCTCTCTCACAGAAAGATGAAGTTTTCTTTGACATATCAATAAATTTAAGTTTTAAATATCAATAAATTTTATGCAAATAAGATTGTATTAGTTTATTCTATTTGCACCTTAAGCTATATTTCCTCTAGTTTAATATACAATTCTCTTTGAATATGCTAATTAATCTTTTGCAATGCAGCTCCCAAAGCAGAAGACATAAGTTGTTGCTCCATAGTTGGTACTAATACAACTACAAATGTGAGTAAAACTTTAGAAGCCCTTAACTACCAAAAGGAATCACCAGAATCAAAAGTTAAGAATTGTAAATCGAGAACTAGAATTCATCTAGATCTCTGTCTTCATATTTAAGTTCATGAAGCGTGGTTTATCTATTTCTTTCAGTGAAGTTTGGTACACAAAGCAAGGCAAAGGAAGAGGGAAATCTGTTCCAGTAATAGCGAATGAGAGATTCAAGTAGAAAGTAAAAGGTATGTGTACTAGCGATGACAATTTATATGGAGATATATTAATTCACATATTGCTTCCTGTAGCTGTGTAATAAATAAATTAAAATGGATGAGAAAATATACATATTAGTCAATATCCTTGAACCTATGTCCATGCTTATTATCACTCCCTCTAAATGACTATGTCATGATTAATATGCGAGATAGATTGCGATTTTTCAACATTTACCAAATTTAGTACTAATATATTTTAATATAATGCAACTATTACCATCTTCTTCTTGACATAGTTTGTGTGTTTTCATTGTGTACTTCTTATGTAGTATGGATGTATAAGCATTTATTAAATTGAAAATTTATTTAATTGAAGTTTTTATTCAATTATGAAGACCTTATCAGGAAAATGTCTCAAAATCGGGAATGGATGTATAAGCGTTTCGAGAGTGGTTCGTTAACTACTCAATTTTTACATGGACTCGAATCTTTCATTGCATTTGCTTCTAGTAAGCCAACATTTTTAGATGGGGAAAAAATTAAGTGTCTGAGCCCGAGGGCGTTGGAACCGGACATGTTATGCACAGAGGAGGATCGGGGAGTGCACAGGAGTACGCTATAAAGTTGGTTAGTATTTATTGAAGTTGTTCTTATTTTTATTATCATCATTATTATTGAATATTAGATAAATTTTTCTTAGCTAACTCGTTCTATTATTGGGTCACCTAAATGAATTTACAGTCTGGAGAGATGAATGTACCCGAGGATAAGATAGATTGGTATGTTTTCTTGAAGTTTCATTATAAAAATGGACAGTATACAGATGTCAAGTCGAAGAAGATTGATGTCAGTCTTCATATCAGAATTTATATTCAATAAATATGTATTATAAGAGTATATCAAATTATCTTGATTTCATATTATGAGTTTATAATTGTTTGTTTTGTAGGATGAGGTACATCGTATTGCAACAGAACCTCTGCGCGGTACCACTGAAGAATGCGAGTGATACGATAGTATCAATTATTTTAGGATAGTATCTTTTCTATTTAATTGTTTAGCTTTATATTTATCTTGAGTTTATCTTTTCCTTGTTTAGTAGATATTCTAGCCCTATAAATATGGGTTTGTAATCTCATTATTATCATTGAAGAAGAAATAAGATAAACATATTTGCCCTAGTTTGCTCGTCTTGTTCACGACTCGCGAACCCTATCTTCAGCTGCCGACGAAGGAGTTCTTCGCGCTCAGCCTTTCTTCCACCGACGACCTTCACGTTGAAGGCGCCGGGCTTTTATTTTCTCCGCCGACCTTGTGCGACAAGGCGCCGGATCGTTCGTGCTCTTCGATCGACTCGTCGTCGATCGTTGTTAGGGTTTTATACCTTAACAGCGAGGTTGATATGAACGCAATATATCTTAGAGTTGCGAAGTCCCTTGAGAAGAAAAATACACTTTTTGGTCAAGGATGTCGATATACCACTGCAGCATAGTCATCTATGTCATCGGGAGAGGAATCTGACTTCAGTCGTGCAGCCATGGAGAAACAGTTGAGTGCTTTGCAGACACAATTAAGTGTCAAGTGGGATGAACGTTTGCAAACTCAAACAAAACAGATGGAGCTGCAGGAGCAAATTAAAAAACAGGCAGAGGAGCATGCACACATGAAGGCTCAGTTGGAGCATATTATGAGGCATTGGTCAGGCCCTTCACCTTCTTAGATTATGTTTCGACTAATTTCTTATGGATTAGACTTTAAATATGTTGGTTTGGATTGGATTCGGTTGTTTAGATTGGTTGGATTAAGTTACCTTTGAAACACGTCAGTGATTTGACTATGGTGTGTTGGATCACGGATTTGATATTGTTGAAATTAAGTATTTTGGTTTTTATGTTTTTGTGATGTGGAGCAGGTTTTTAATTATAAAAAATCAGTAAAAAGGCAAAAACATATGAAATATGCTTAAATAAAATTATTAACGACCAACCAACGACCGAATTTTTTTTAATACAAGGCAGTCTCAATGACCGATTATTCAGTCGGTAATTACCGACTGAATAAAATCGGTTGGTAATTGCCGACCGAATACCGACCGATTTGCTCGCCAGAGACCTCTTTCAATTAACGACCGAAATAATCGGTCGTTATTCTCCGACAGAAAATTGGTTGTTAATCGGTTGTGAACGTAGCGACTGATTGTTGGCGACGGACGTGTTAGTTGTGAATCAGTCGCTATGTTTACCGACTGAATTCATTCGGTTGCTAAGCACGCCGGCGACGAGGTTTTTTGCTACCTTCGCGTTCGGTCGCTATTCGGTTGCTAAAGCATACTAGCGACCGATTTGTCTATTGTAGCAACCGAATTTTCGATCGTTAAAACGGGTATTTCTTGTGGTGAGAAGCTGTTCAGAAATTTCAAGAACTTATCTCAATCATTCGGTAAGTGATTCCACCAATAGAATTTCAAAAGTAAGAACTAGAAAAAGGCATGAATTGCTATTCATTTATATTCCAAACCTACATCTGGTGGTTACACAATGATCTCAAAGTTCATCGTCTGTTTGTCCATTGTCTGCATCCTCCATTATATACACAACCTGAAACATGAAGTCTAAAGATATATATTAGTATATACACATGTACACATCAGAACTCATATTCATAACAATGTCTAATATAGTTCAGTATACAAAGACGAGCTGGAAGATGCAGAAATGGGAATGGAAATTTGATTACCCACAGATGTGAAGCACGTGACTCACATAGGGTTAGATGGTAGTGCAAGCTCAATTCTCTCAAAGGGGTGGAATAATCTCACCATGACAGATATGATGAATCTCCCTTCCTTCCTTTCGACCCCGCTTCAGCTTGCTATGGCTGATAACCCACCGTTAGGAGCTTGCTTGAAACCAAATGAATAAATTTATCATGATAAGCAATAGATTCAACGGGCACCTGAATCTGGATGTATATAATTAAAAGTTACTGTATATGAATTGCTTGCTCATGTATCTCTAGTGTTCATATCTGGTCACTTTGGTTTGTGTAACCATCACCACTTGCAGTTATGATTATGGTCTATTTCTTCGGAATTCAGAAGAGTCTTCTTTGAAGAGGATAAGAAAGCCAAAAAAAAAATACATGAAATCCAGAATACACATGAACAAAACCCAACATATACATCATCTTTTGTACCTTTACTTCTATGCCTTTCATCACTTATTAGCAATTGATTTCAGCAATGTCTTTGAACCTCTTCTGTTTAATTATGAAAGAATTTTGAGAGAAATATAACAAACGATCCGTAGCTAGCAATTATGCTAAAGGATTAACTGAACTAGACATGTAGTGTGTGATAATCAGAATTAACTAGCCTAACAAGCTAAAAATATTAACTTTCAAGATATGAATGCCAATAAGAAAACTAACTAAATATTGTAGATTCGCTAAAACTGGTTAAGATCCATTGGCACTTCACTACACAGTAAATATTAAGCTTCTGTAAATTCTAGAGAGTATTTTGGGGTGTGTCTTCAGTTAATATAAGATTCTTCAATGTGGGGGATTGTTTTGGGTATCAAGCAAGATGGACAGACTACCTACCTCAAATCTGAATTAAATCATTTTCATTTTACTTTATTAGAGGTTGTAATGTCGGATAACCATTTTGGGACATCTGGTCCAACAGAGATTTTGCTGAAAATGGTATGTTGTCCTTACATAAAGCAAGTATCAAATAACAATATATATCTTGTGAGATCATGATTCCAAAGCGCACGAGCTCCACAACTAGGTTCAGTCCAGATATCATCCTATCCAGATTTTGATAGCCTTTTATGATCGACCAACAAGTAAAGTTATTAGGGAAACCCTTGTTTTTTTTATCATGTTAAACAACACCAACCTTGCCTCTTACATCATCCCTGCTTTACAATATCTATGTATTAGAGTATTGTATGAAACAACATCGGCAGTCAACCCTTTATGAACAATCAGACTAAAATACAGATGAGCTTCTCTCACACTACCGCCCATACATAAACCATTAATCAAAGTTGTATATGTGACCAAATCAGCAACCATGCCTCTCTTGCACATTATATTATACAAATAAACCGCATCCTTCAATCTTCTATTCTTGCAATACCCATTTATTAGCTTATTATAGATTATGGTATCTTGTTCATACCCATCTTCATCCATCCTCTCCAAGAATTCATTTACCCTATCCATATCACCCTCCTTGCATAAAATGTGAGTCAATATGTTAATTGTGCAAGCACTGGGACGTAACTCAATTCTCAACATCTCTTGGTAAACTTGCCAACATTTTTTCAAACAATCCATCTTCGACAACCCAATCAGAAGACGATTAGTAGCAACAATACTTGGAACAAACTCGTGCTTCGCTTGTTTGACATTTTTGTAGAAGCTCAAAAACCATTTATGACCATATCTTGTTTGAGATAAACCTTGATGAGCATGTCAAAAACAACGGGATCCCAATTACAGTCATTGGTACACGAAAGCAAATTTCATACACATTCATTCTTTCACAATCACTTTTTCCATTTGCATTCAAGTGCACCAGTTCTAAAAAATGTTCCATAGCAGGCTTAAAATGTTAGGGACTACCGCACGCTCTATTGAACCACACTAGTATGATATTGTCCGCTTTGGGCCAAGCCCGCATGGTTTTGTTCTTGGGCTCCTTCCCAAAAGGCCTCAAACTAATGTAGTGGTGCTCCCCTTATATACAAGGTGTATCTTCCTTATATTTCCAATGTGGGACTTATTGTTTCTACCTAACAATCCTCCCCTCAAACACAAAGACCACACTGTCCTTCCTATGTCCTTCCCTCCAACAATAATCTATTCATCTTGCACCGCCGTTAACACCCAATGGGACCCGCTAGCCTGACCACCTCACTAGGAAGACTTTCGACACAAGGAACCCACAGATCTCCCATCGTTAAAGTCGCACCAAGCTAGGGGTCCTTCCGCACATTGCAAACGCAATCCACTGCTATCTTGGGCTCTACTCCTGGCCCCAGCCGAACCTTCGGCTCTGATACCACTTGTTAGGGACTGCCGCACGCACCATTGAACCACACTAATATGATATTGTCCGCTTTGGGCCAAGCCCGCATAGTTTTGTTCTTGGGCTCCTTCCTAAAAGGCCTCAAACTAATGTAGTGGTGCTCCCCCTTATATACAAGGTGTATCTTCCTTATATTTCCAATGTGGGACTTATTGTTTGTACCTAACATAAAATTCTTAGACCAAACCAAAATATGGATCATAATACAGTAAGTATGTGAATTGGGTAAGAGGTACAGATGATATCTAACCCAGTTGAAAAATGTGAGGGCTGATGATGAACCGGACTGGCATATGAGCAAAGTTGTAGAGAATTGGAGGGTGGTTAAATGAGTGAATAGGCCTTGATCTTTGAGATAATCCAGTAAGGCGTGATCGTGATGTTTTTGGTTGAGGGAAGAGCAAATGAGGGTGACAAGGTTGTAGGGATTATTGGATTCATGTAGAAAATTGTAAAGGGAATTGGTAACAGGTTTATGGGGGTGACTCTGAGAGATTGGAGAGAAGAGAGTGGGGTTGAATAGTTTCTAAGTTTTGAGGCGCAAAATGAGACGATGAAATGGGTGAGTGATTTCATCATCGAAGGTTTGCCGAGGGAAAGTGAAGTAGTAGTAATTAATTGGTTGCGGAGGAAGAAATACCCCTTGCTCCTGGGGGAGCGGTGGACGGTGGTTTTGGTATATTTCATTTGGATGAATTTGTCTATAAGACTATCTTTATCAACAACCTGCTACAACTCAACCTACAAATAAAATATTAATTTTTCTCTCATCCATCTACACAATCTACAACCCAGGCCAATTTCACAACATATATACTTTATCAATAACCCAACCTAATATACAATAATTTATTTTACATATTATATTTGGATATTATGAGTTTTATATTATTAACATTTATATATATAAAATTATATATATATATATAAAATTATATATATATATATATATATATATATATATAGAGAGAGAGAGAGAGAGAGAGAATTTTTTAGTTATATTTTTAATTGCTTCAAATAGAATAAGAAATATAAATTACAAGAAATTATTTATGAAGTAGAACAAAACAATCAAATTATAAATACTTGTTAGAAATACAAAATTACAATTGCTTGAACTACAAAATGACAATTACTAAAAGCAAATTACATAGTTAATCATTTGGATCCATTTTTTTATATTTTTTATCAGAAAAATGATTGAATTTATTCATAAATGGTACAAGAAAATGGAACAAATAGTTTTTTTTTTTTTTTTTTGGTGTGGTTGAAAGTATAGCAATATGGGTCTCTACTTATAGAGAATTGGAAAACTTAAATTCTGGTGTAAATATTTATATTTTTTAATATACATTTATATGTAATATTATAATAATAAGAATTATCTTGTCAAAATTCAATGGACCAACCATCTTGTGACACATGGCAAATGACAATTGGATAACCCAAGTAATGATTTGGGTTGCTAGAACAACCGAGTCGTCGCACCAAATGTATTTTTCAATTTTTTTTTAATCTCAGTTTTTGTCGTATTCACACGACCTAGACAATGGGTTGTTGATGATTGTAGTCTAAAATGAAAAGAGAGTTGTTGAAATTCAAGTTTTTCATTTTGCCTTCTTTACATACTAGTACTGTTTAATATTAACTAGTTACTACTAAATGAATTATTACCCATTTTGTAAGTAATGAAGTTTAAAAATTCGTATTATATTCATAAGTTATTTATTGTTCATCTTTGTCGACGAAATTATACGTCGTTGGTTGGTCGACTAAAATTAATGATGCATCAAAATGTTAATTTTTCAAGAACATCACATCCTAATAATTAATTGCACTCTGTTCTGGCAAAAGAAGAAGAATATATATTGATTTGAATTAATTTTGCAGTGGAAGGAAGGAGAAGGAAAACAAACACAAATAGTAGTCGTTAAATTTTGTTAATGCAGTATTGTATGTGGGTATGGGCAGTGATGAATGATGTTCCAAGATTGGGTCTATTTATATTTTCTGGCTTGGCTTAGTTGGAGGAAATAAAAATAAAGTAGTAGTAGTAGTGGTGTAGTATGTGGCAGGCAATGTGCTGGTTTGATTGTCTTGAAGAGTTGAAGTTGAATCATCATGCTTTGTTTTATTTAAGCCCTCAGGCCTCAATTCATAGCTACCTTGTTCGTTGCAGTTGCACTTTCATCTGGTTGATATTAGCATCTATGCCTTACTATTATTATTTTTATCAAGTCTAGTACTCGTACGCTACAGTCACTAGTAAACGTAATTATTGTTAATTGTTTTTTCAGTCGATCAATGAATACTTCTGCTGCCCAAGTCCCGTCCATTCTCAGCTCTGCTGCTGCTGCTGCCGCCGCCTTGGTAAGCATATAACTAATATGTAATGTATCTTTGATGAGAATGGATATAGTACTTTTTAGTACTTTCCCCGGCATATAATCTCTGAGTCTCTTTCCTTATTAGGACGTCTCAAGATTTCTAACTTATTTCATTTTTGGGAAATAATTAGTATATTAATAGTACAATTGGTAAACCCCTTGTTACACTCAACATTATCTAACTAAATTTCATCATCAACTCACCTCTCAACACGTATCCCAATATAATTTAAATCATAAAAGTTTAAACTATCATAACTTTCTCGTTTGTTATTCGATTTTTATGATTTTTATACCAAATTAAAGGTCTTGATACGATCTTTTATTTAAAATCAAGCATTGATATGTTTTTATGCATTTATGATGCTCTAATTTTAAAATATAGTTAAATACATAAACCACATCACATCCTTACACACATTACACTTTGCACACTAAAAGGGCTCGGAAATCGTGAGCCGGAGGAAATACTTTTTTTCTTTTCCTTTTTTTCTTTTGTTTTTTTAATGTCTTAAGAACTGTCCGCGTATGTAATTTAATTTATTTGTATAACTGGAATTTATGGAAAGCTTTGATTTTGAATTTGAAATTTGAAGCGAAGCCCATTCATTGTTATGTCATTATTATGATTTGAAGAGGATGGCAATTGGTATTATAGGCTAGGCTGGGCTGGGCTCATCCGCAGAAAATAAAATAAAACCTTCACTTTGTTGTCGGTTGTCTTTGATCGTAAAGCCCACTTCACATCTTTTTAGTACTCCGTACGTGTCAATTTCTTCATATCACCTTCTCAATCTCTTTTCTTTTTCAGTTTTTCTTTCTTTCTAGGTTATCCACTTATCCCTCTATTACACGTGTCTCTTCTTCATTGGTTTTAGCTCCTTTACGATCATCTTCAAACATTTAGCAACAATTTATTTCCTACATTTTTTTATAAAAAAATTAATTAAAAAATAATACAAATGTAGCGCTATAGCATTTCAAAAATTAACTACAAAACCACAATTAATTAAAGGGACACACTTGGGTCAACCAGAGGCACCGTGCAGACGGTTAAAACACTGTCACTTTTATTCGTGTAGATTAACACTTTTCTGTATAAAGATTGACACTTTTAAAAATTGACATTTTATTCGTAAAATAATTATGTTAAAGATTGACACTTTTATTCGTATAGATTAACACTTTTCTATATAAAGATTGACACTTTAACCGGCCACACTATATGGCCGACTTCACCCAAGTTTTTGTCTTAATTGAATATCTTAAAAACAATAAACTACTATGTATATCATTTTTCTTAGAAGAATAAACTATGCATATGGAGTGCTAGAGACTAACGTAACTATGAAAATCAGTATTTCACACTCAATAAGTTCAACTTTTTTGACCATAGATTGATGCAGACCCATACCAAAAATATATACTATGATAACGGCGTTGAGTTTAATAAATATAGTGGGAGTATTTGACAATTTGTAGCCAACCATCTTTGAAAAGACACCAATTAATGTCGCCATTTCAGGTTTCTCTCTTTCCTAGTTTTAAATGTCAATTATGGACTCCCATAATACTGCACCTGCTACATCTCCCTCTCAATATTAGGGATAGCAATTTACTCGCGGGTACCCGATACCGCGGATATTCGAGTCTAATAGGTGCGGGTCTGAGGTGATTTGATACCCACAGGTACGGATACGATTTACTACCCATTTAGTTCACATGTATGGGTATCCGCAAAGCTCGTATACTCGCTAAAAATACCAGCTAAAATACCCGCGAGTATTACCCGCTAAAATGCTCGCGGGTATTACTCGCGAATTATCCATATATTATTTAATTATTTTTATATTAATAAATATAGATTTTTTTAGTGAATTGTGAACTTTGTGGATTTGATTTGTGTTAAATTTGGATATTAATCGTGTTTTGAGAATTTGTCTTTTAGATATTAATTGTGATTTGTGAATTTGGATATTGATTTAAATTTGTGATTTGTGAATTTAGTCGGGTTCGCGGGTACCCAACGGGTACGCGGGTGGCGGGTATGGATAGTAGATGACATCCGTCATGGGTAGCGGGTACGGGTATGGGTATCGAATTTGTTCGCAGATATGGATATGGATATCAACTATCCGTGCCCGCCATACCCAACTGTCATCCCTACCTCTCATTATATTTGATATTTTGTGACTATATTTTATACGGAGTATTTCATATTCTGTAAGGAAAAAGAAAAAGAAAAAGTAATATATATATAGCAAGTAGGCGTTCACTGTCTACTAAAGTCCTAAGTTCCTACCCCAAACATGCAATTAATTATTTTACAAAATAATTACTAATTCATCCCTACTACTCAACTCGAGTACAAGTCTGGTTATGTGTCTCGCGAAGTCTTGAGCAAAAATAAAATAGGCCATTGAGAGACGAGAAAAAAATAATAATATAAGGAATGATAAGAAAATATAATAAAAATTAGCTGACAAACTTCTTACTTTAGGGGGGAAATGATAGAACAAAAATATTAGTTGAAATAACACCAAAAATTTATACTCCCTTTGTCCTACATTTAATGACCTCTTTTTTCAGCATGTGTGGCACGCATTTCAACGCTTATCATTGACGAGTTTTAAAATGAATTTTTGAAGTATTCTTTCTTTTATCAGATACTACAACACTTGAAGTATCCCGTAAATAAAATAATACTTCAAAAATTTATTGTAGTATCCCGTAAAAGAAATAATACTTCAAAAATTCATTTTAAAACTCGTCAACGATAAGCGTAGAAACACGTGTCACACATGCTGAAAAAAGAAGGTCACTAAATGGAGTACGGAAGTAGTACATTGATATTGCTATTTTGGGAAAAAAAAAAAAAGAAAAAAAAAAAAAAAAAAAGTGGGCTCTCAAAATTTTGATAACGGAGACACGAGCATTATATGCCTATACACATGTACGGGCCTGCTCGGGTACTACTATCATATAAAACTATATCGATTGATTTAATGGGGTTCAATATTTGTTAAATGTGCAATATATTTAATTTGTATTATTATTATTATTATCGGTGTTTTAATTAGGATCTTGATTTGCCTAACATGTCAAAAAAACTTATCTTGTGTGTGTGTGTGTGATTACCGATTAAGTAAAATAATTTATTTTGAATGTGAGATTCAAAATTGTAAGTTAGGGAAGAAAAACTCACCCAGCGACTAATATTTAAAGATGGATGTATCAGCAAAGAATTTATAATTGGTACAGTTAATGGAAATATATACATATTGGCGTTGTTCGGTGCCTAATTGATTTAGTGCTGCATATAAGCTTTGACCAGATCTGTCCTGTAATTCTGCACATATATCTTGTGTTTAAATGTGTTTTATTTTTGCCGTATGAAATGGAAATTATCATTCTCCTTTTTTCTCCCCTTAATTAACCTTACAACATCTACTTCTACGGCATCTATTATCCGACAAAATATAGAATAATTTGGCATGCTAGCAATTGAAAACGAAAGGTTAACAAATTATTTTTGTTATCTATCAACTCAGCAAATTAAGAGATATTATACCAACTTTTGTTATTGTTGACATATTCAAATGCGAAAAGACCTAATATATATGGCTAAGATCCCTCGTGATGCATGTTTATAAGATAACAAAAATAAATAATATTAAAACATTTTTACCATGTGATCGTGCAGTTAAGATTATTAATAATACATTAATTAATCAAATGAAATCCGCCACGGATCCTCTGCCTAGTTGTAAATGTATGAGGAGATGATAAAGTTTTGTCTGGTTTCGTGTCATGCACTATAAATAAATCAAACCAAAAAAAAAAAAAAAGGAAAAACATTGGCTATAGTGGCTTCAAAGATCGATTTTAATAATAATCTCACTTCATCGACATCAAAATATTTACTAATGTACTTTAAACCTAACTAGTTAGGATTAAAAAAAAAATGCAACAATGATTATGTACCATTAAGGATAAAAAACTAAAATTTGCAAAAATATAAAAAAACACAATATCTGTCCATTTTTTGTATGGTGTGACTAAAATACCACTCAAGCCAAAATCAATTTTATTTTATTTTTCAATTTTCGTTCTCCCACTCGTATTTCAGTAGTTTTTTTTTTAATACTGTAAGGAGTCACAAAATATTTTGATATTAATTTTCTACCAAATAACATGGTAAAAAATTATCAATTTCTTATCTTTTTCTACTCGTTTCGTAAGAATTTTTTATAATTTGTTATGTTCTATTAATTCACTTGGTAAGATTTTTGACACAATGCACTTGGTAAGAAATTTTATCTTTCATTACGTTTATCAAATAACTTAGTAAGAAATATTATAATTTCTTATAATATTTTAGGAATTTCTTACTAATAATTTTGGTAACAAATTTGACAAATTCTCCAATTTCTTGAAAAAAAGAAAAATATATATATTTAATTGTACATGGGATGGTAAGATAATCACACACATTGGTAAG
This sequence comes from Mentha longifolia, assembly GCA_001642375.2. NCBI lineage: Eukaryota > Viridiplantae > Streptophyta > Magnoliopsida > Lamiales > Lamiaceae > Mentha > Mentha longifolia. Next base: position 36,486,060 of record CM038117.1, on the reverse strand, counting down.
AAATACATCACATTTCTTACCACTTAATCATTTATTAAGGCACTATTATTAGTTTCAGAAATGATAATAAATTACACGTGTTGGTAAAAAAATTGTTAGTTTTCTTACCAATAAACCGCAAAAAATTATCAGAAAAAACTACAAATTTAGTAAGAAATTGATATATTCTCGTCTTTCGCGTCTCATAGCCTGTCGTCACCCGAATAATTCCTACAATAAGAAATGATGCAATTATTATATAACTTGAAAAATAGTAAGAAATTATCAGATTCTCACTAACTATCATTATAAAACACAAGCATTAGAACCCAAACCTCAGCCTTTTAACGGACCAAAGTCATATTTTTTGCATTTTCTTATCACGAAATTATAACTACCGCAACAAAACATGTTGACTTTCAAAATAAATCTACGACCAGATTGACTTGTCGGGTCAACTAGTATCAGATGAGGATGATCTGTTAAGCAACAACAGGTTCACTGTTGAGCTTACAGATCATGTGTGCAGTGCGGAAGTTGGTGAGTAAGTTTGGCTACTCTTTGAAAATCTTTTCTTTCAAAACAGATCACAAGTTTGTATGAAGAGTTTGAATGATATGTATGCAGATTAGTATATAAGAAGTAAGATAAACTGTAAGTAGAGTAGAGACAGAGAGAGAGAGCGAGACAGTCGATTTTTATCGTGGTTCGGGAAATCCCCCTAGTCCACGTCAGCTACCGTCGTAGCTGAAAATCCTTACTCCTCTTTTGTTTATACTGACTGAGAATCAGTTTCAGTCTTCGTCTATCCTCAACGAAAAACCAAACACGAGTTTTGGGTTGTGACCCTTACAAACTTCTCTTAAATCAGAGATTAGAAACCTTTAACAAACCACACCTCTAAACTGCTAAGTTAATCCAAACCTAACAACTGAGAGATCTAACAATCTTTCTAACACTTTCAGACTTTACAGACTTTTAAGTGAAGAAATAAAGATGTTCTTAAGCAGCAATGAATACTTAAGAACAGAGGATTCCAGAATCAGAAATCTTGAGATCTTAACACTTGGAAAATCGTCTTGTTTCGCGTGCTAAGTTGAACTTTCATTGATAGAGATTTCTGCAGAGTTTTGGCTTTGATAATAAATTTCCTGTAAGAATTCTAGAATGAGGCTTGAAGTATTTATAGGCTTTGAATTTGAATTCTAGATGTTGGAAAAGTCAGTGATGGCAGAGATGTCGTATTGCTGACTCACTTCTAGCCGTTGGGAGATTTTGTCCTAGCTAGCAACAGGTACTAGAGAATAGGTCGTCCAGATTCATGTAGGTGAATCTGCTTGACCTTCGAACTGTAGAGCTCCAGCGATCTTGAAGTCTTCAAGGTAGAGCAGCTGGACTCCTAGGACATGTTGACTTAAGAACAACAGGTTAGGTCGATCTCTATAGGTCAGATCGTTGAACACGATCTTACCTTTACATGGTGATCAACTTGGTACAGACAGATAGTAGTGTAGACCTATAGAAGACAGGATAGGTCGTTCTAATCAACCTAAACTTTAAGAGAGTACAATAAAGCTAAGTGTGGTTTCGAAAAATATCATCAAAATCAAACTGCAAAGGGTTCCCAACAATTTCCCCCTTTTTTAAGAGAGTACAATAAAGCTAAGTGTGGTTTCGAAAAGTATCATCAAAATCAAACTGCAAAGGGTTCCCAACAATTTCCCCCTTTTGATGATGTCAAAACCCAACACTTTACAGATAGGTCCTGTAATTGATAAATATGACAAAGTCAAAGAATATGAAGAAATTTTATCATAAATAATGGTTATTTTGACGACCACCACCTTTTGGCCTTTCCCTTTATCTTCCCTAGTTTCTTTATTTTCCCCATTTTCGATATCATCAAAAAGGTTTGATCAAGCAGGTGGAAGAGAAGATTCATTTAAGTGCATGGAGAACATGACATCAGTGGTGCAAGCAACCGGTGAATATAGCTAGAATAGAACACTCAGTTAGTTAACATTGATAAGGAATCTAAGACGCGTAGTAAGAAAGAATTTAATCAGGGAAATGTACAAGTCCCTGGTACTCCCTTGATTACGATCCGGTGTTCTTTGAGAAGGTTGATAATGTGACTAGATGCCCAATAGATAGTCTGGTGGGTTAATCATCCAAGTTCCCCCTTAATGTGTGTCGAGGTTGATCCGTCGACTTGTGAGATCAGGTTTACTAGATAGGCAGACAGTTTTGATAGGCATATTGATCTGATGATCAGACAAATTTGGTCTGCTTCTAGTTAATTCAGGTCTGCTATACTGAAGGGTGACTGATCTTGTTGTTTATGGTTTAATGGGGTAGCTCTTGTTGTAATGGAAAGCTTGGATATGTTGTAAGTTGAGCTAGCGAGGAGAGTATTATCTGGAGCCATGGCCTGTTTTCGAGGCAGTGATCTGCTTTTTGAAACAGTGTCACATTGATTAGCAATCTAGTCCATAATAGCTTTTTGTGGAAGGTGAGAGGGTTTGAATTGTTAATTCTGAGCTGTTGAGAAGCAGCTCGATACAGTTGCATCAGTTCCCCCTAGCTCGATCTAATTGTCGATCTTCTTTTGACTTGAGATTTTATCACTGTACACATAAGTAGATTCATCAAAGAAATAACACGGTGTGTTACGTTCACAATCATGACTATTTTATCAAGAAGGCTAATCGTTCAGCCATTCTCTAAGAGTTCTAGAAAAACTCAGAAAATTGCTTGGCAATTAAGATCTTGATAGTGATTTCCATCATTGAGAATGTAGCAAAAATAAAATAAAATAGCAGTCTAAGAGTATTTGAGAATGGCAGAGGCATAATTCTAGACAAAGAGGTTTTGTCTTTTGGGCAAATGATAATCTCATTTTCATTAAGTAACAGAGCAAGAGAGATGATTGCAAGTAGTAAAATTGTCCGTTACAGTAAAACATAAAATGAGATACATATAAGTTCCATGCCCTCCTTTACTGCATCAAACTCTATCAGCTAACAACTTCAGTTTCTTGCTTTTCTCAGGATCATCAGATATTGAGATTCCAGATAGTCTCTTGTTATAGAGATCCTGGATTATCTCTTCCTTGTAAAATGTAGTCCATCTTATTGATAGACTTCTCTCGATCCTTAGAGCTCTTGTTCGTCAATCTCCCTTGCATGACGAATCTGCAAGATCCTTCGGGTTCTTCTTCAGCTGCGGCCGAGATATTACCATCATCACCCCTTTTGACGTGGTCAAAATGAGTTCTGATGAACTCCCAGAGTTTTGCATTCTCAGCTCGAAGAGTCTCAACCTGTTGATCCACATAGTCTTCGCAGTGAATCTCAAGAGCTGAGACATCAGATGTCTTGGCCAGATCATGAGCTGCAAGGACTGCAGGTGCGAGGGTCTTGAGAGCATCTTTAGCTGCGGCCTTGTAAAGGGCAGTGACATCTTCTTGCAGTTGTGTGATGCACTGATCGAACTTGACATTCATCCCTTGGTGATCCGCAGTGAGGATTGCATCAACCTTGTGAATCTTCTCATTGACAACCTGCTGTCTTTGGATGTCAGAGCACTCAAAGATATTGAGTTTTCTGGACATTGTACGCAGCTCAGCCTTGATAAAGGCCATGATTCGTCCTTCAATTTCAGCATGTTCGTTGACAGATGAGGAGGATAGAGCGGCAACAGGCGGTCTTTTCTCTAGATGGACAGGTGGAGGGGGAGTGGCAGATCGACCTGTTGGAGAACCAGCTTCCAGCTTGAACGCTAGAAACGGAGAATCAGGTGTGCAATCTGCAGCTGAAGTCTGGGAACGAGTGACTCTCCCGGACCTGATGGGGTTGGAGAGAGGGTTAATTTTCCTCTTCCTTTTTTTGCCAGAGCCAGATGGACATGCTTCCGTAGTGGCAGCGACCTTGACCGGACTTGCTTTGCTGGCCTTTATTTCCAACAGTAGTGCCTTGGCATCTTCACTCGAGTTGGAGATCAGGTGTGGGGTTACACCAAGCAACGTCTCTAACTGCCTCAGGGAGTACGGTACCAACTGCTCCATGGGAAGTGGAACAACTCGATACCAAACTCGATTGGTGAGACGGTTCAGCAACAAAAAACTGATCTCCGTCCTATGATGAAGGTTTCGTTTGACTTCGATTTTCATCAAATGATCTCTATGGAAAGTACGGGAAATGAATGCAACCTGTTCAAGAAACAGGTTGACAAACAGCCTGCCCAGTTAATGTCTAACTGCTCCATCACAGCTGACATCACCTTGTGCTTGGGCAAAGTGACTGATTCATATGTACGAATTCAAAAAGAATTCGGTACTCCGGCTTCAGTTGCCTCCGATTAAGGGTCGACAGATCGTACGACTCTTCCGGTTCAATGGGGGCTTGCTTGTAGACTTTCTGTGCGGTGGCATGAGGAATATCCTCAATTCTACAGATAGATCCGGTGTCTACAAGATTAAAAGCTTGAAGTACGAGCGGTAGAACGGGAACATTCTAAACAGGTTCTCCTTCGGGCAGAAGTCGAACCGTCATCGTCGAGGGATCAACATCTACTGCTGCAAGAGAGCAGTAGAATTGAGCAACATACTTCTCGAGAAAGTGAGAGGGCTTTACAGTGATGATGTTGAAAAACCCACTGCACTGAGCGATGGATTCGAACAACGGATTAAGGCCAGTGTACCCAAAGTTATCGAGAACACCAACTTTCTCGAAGAAGATTTTAGACTCAATTTCTTCAACTTGTCGTATAAAGGATAGTTCTGCAGCCATTTTAGAGAGTGAGAGAAGAGAAATTTTAAAGGATGCAGGAGATTTTAGGAATACCAAGAAATTTCAGGAATTATGAAGAACAATTTGCACAAGTGTGGAATAGGGTTTTCACACACACAACATCATCTATATATAGGGTTTCAATCCGACGGTTGAGATCGTGTGAGTCGTGTGTGACGTGCAGTCATGGGCGGGAAAGTGAGCGAGTAGACTGCGAGTGAAAACGAGAGTGCGTTACACGCACCTAGCCTTTTCACTGAATAGTCGACTGATTGACATAATTCCCTCGTTTAATGCAAAAATTTTCATATTCTTGGAGAGAAGATTCTAAGAAAATCTACTTGTGTCAGAAAATAAATGATGATTAATTAAGTAAGGCAAAAATATAGATGAAAAAGGTATATCTAGAGAGATTGATACAAAATCTCCCACCCCCCCTGAATTGATGATCTGTTTTCTTGACAAACAGATTGACTCAACAGATTGAGTGAGCAGATTAAGCCTTTGAAAGGTTGAACTGTATGATCTTGATCTGTGAGTACAGATCAGATCGGGCTCGGTCTGTTATGTCGGGCTGACCATTTCTCCGTAATTGATGATCTGTCTAAAGAGAGATGGGATCTGTTGTCAGGTTCACGTTCACAACGAATTGTTGATCTTCTACCTGTGGTCTGTGAATCTGTTGAATCTCTTGAGAGGTAGAACAAATCATTCACGACCTGTGAAATGTGAGACAGGTTCGAATGACCTGTTACAGCGTACTCGGCATGCAGCATGGGAAATGATTTTTTTCAATTTTGGTTGTCTCAACTGTTGAAGCTCAATAGACTCAGGTTCCACAGTCTGAGAGTCAGATTGAGGATTAGATTGCTTGAAGTGAATCTGATCCCTTAAAGATCTGATGAAATCACTTAAACTGGGTTCCCAACAATCTGATAAAGTGAATCTGATCCATTAACGATCTGATGAATTTACTTGAAAAAACAGTTGACTTAGGTAGTAGGTTGTGGAAATTCTGCGTTAAGTTATGAGCCTATGAACGACAGCTCAGTCTCCTGCCTATGTGGCATAATCTCTTACATCAGTGCCAGCTGATCTTGTTAGAAAGTGCTTATGAATGACAGGTTCATGCTGTGATGATCAAGCCCGTACGAGGGTGGTAAGAAAAATTTCTTTTCCTTCCATATACCTCACGAGATACTAAGTTAGAAGAGTATTTTACTCCTTAGCCAAGAGTTAATCTGGATGACGAAATTGAAAGAGCAAAAATATTAAAACAGATGTGATACTTGTTACCGTCACATCTGAAGATGTTCAAGACGCATGTTCATGAGAATAAGGAGTGCTTCAAGCAATCACAATTGACGAATCAGTTTGATTCAGTGACAAGTTGACATCAATGCTTGGTTGTTCCAATCTGCGCTTCACTATCCATCTGAGAGTGGATGTGTTATTGATGGGCTGCGACTTCATTGTTGCATTTGTTTTCTTCTTCTTTCTCCACCTTCCTTGATTTGTGGACAGATACCAAGGGTCATAGAAGTAGGAGTTTTCAAGAAAACCAGACTGATAGTAGGGCTGTTGAGAATAATGATAACGATCCTGATAGATAGGTTGCTCATAATATTCACAGTGAGCTATAGGATAGTTGAATTGATATGACGGCTTGTAGTACTGTTGATGATTCCACGGTTTTTGATAGCTATAGTACTGCTGTTGCGGCCATTCCTCATAGTAGTTATGATAAGCAGGTCGCTTCTTTTGAGGTTTGGGAGTTTGCTGCTTCCTGTTAATACCAGGTCGACCTTTAAACGTGGCAGGCCGATCACTTTTCTTTTGAGGGATAGTGGTTTTGGCAGCAGGTTGACTTTTGGAGCTCGATGCTCTGTGCTCCTTGATCAAGATAGCTTGTGGCTGACGAACTGGGTTCTTCAAATTGACCATATTGTCTGGTAGGGTTTGTTGAGTAGAATTCACAACCTGTTTGTCCTTGGATTTGACAAACTGTATTTTATCACAAACAGGTCGTCCACGATCCTTCTGTTGACCTGTAAACCCAAATCCAATTTTGATGGTGGGGTTTCTTTAAACTATCTGGATTTCATCCAGCTTTTCTTTTCCCCAATTTATTCTATCAACTTTCTGCTGTAGAACGAAATTTTTCTCGATTAAGGTTTCGTGTCGGGTTGCTAGATCAGTTATTTTAGCAGAAAGCGAATGAATTTCTCTATCTCTTTCTTCCAGCAAGTGTTTCCAGTGCTCTTCTCTTAAGGCTGATTTCTCAACCTCATCTTTTAATCCTTTTCCGACAATGACCAGCTCTTTGAACATGGTCAAAAGCTTTTTGTGATCACTCATCTGCTTGTTGAATTCTTCCCAAGATACCATCTCGAGTAAATCTTCGCCTGCAATTTTATTGCCAAGTAGAGATACAGATTCAATCTCAGAGACTACCTGTGCATTCTCGGGCCTTGCTGCGGTATCCAGATAGCGTTCTTCTAGATCATCATTTTCATCAACTTCATCGGCAAAAAGTGCTTGCTCACTGACATTGACTTCATTCACTTCCGAGATAGCATTTGTAATTAAGTTTTTTATGTTGCCATGATGAAAGGAAAAAAAATGAATGAAAAAGATTTCCTTGGATCTAGTCCAATTTGACCAAAAGCTTTTGAAAAACTTTCAGTATACAGAGGCGATGGTCAAAAGAACCACCGCTCTGATACCACTTGTTGGTCCCAGAAAGAGTAATTTGGTGTATGGGGAGGGGGAATACACCAATTGCCAACAGTTTTGACTTTCAAAATAAATCTACGACCAAATTGACTTGTCGGGTCAACTAGTATCAGATAAGGACGATCTGTTAAGCAACAATAGGTTCACTGTTGAGCTTACAGATCGTGTGTGTAGTGTGGAAGTTGGTGAGTGAGTTTGGCTACTCTTTGAAAATCTTTTCTTTCAAAACATATCACAAGTTTGTATGAAGAGTTTGAATGATATGTATGCAGATTAGTAAATAAGAAGTAAGATAAACTGTAAGTAGAGTAGAGAGAGAGAGAGAGAGCGAGACAGTCGATTTTTATCGTGGTTCGAAAAATCCCCTTACGTCCACGTCACCTACCGTCGTAGCTGAAAATCCTTACTATCTCTTGTTTATACCGACTGAGAATCAGTTTCAGTCTTCATCTATCCTCAATGAAAAACCAAACACAAATTTTGGGTCGTGACCCTTACAAATTTCTCTTAAATCAGAGATTACAAACCAGACCTCTAAACTGCCAAGTTAATCCAAACCTTACTACTGAGAGATCTAACAATCTTTCTAACACTTTTAGACTTTACAGACTTTTAAGTGAAGAAATAAAGATGTTCTTAAGCAGCAATGAATACTTAAGAACATAGGATTCTAGAATCAGAAATCTTGAGATCTTAACACTTGGAAAATCGTCTTGTTTCGAGTGCTAAGTTGAACTTTGATCGATAGAGATTTCTGCAGAGTTTTGGCTTTGATAATAAATTTCCTGTAAGAATTCTAGAATGAGGCTTGAAGTATTTATAGGCTTCGAATTTGAATTCTAGCTGTTGGAAAAGTCAGTGATGGCAGAGAGGTCGTAGTGCTGACTCACTTCTAGCCGTTGGGAGATTTTGTCCTAGCTGGCAACAGGTACCAGAGAATAGGTCGTTCAGATTCATGTAGGTGAATCTGCTTGACCTTCGAACTGTAGAGCTCCAGCGATCTTGAAGTCTTCAAGGTAGAGCAGTTGGACTCCTAGGACATGTTGACTTAAGAACAACAGGTTAGGTCGATCTCTATAGGTCAGATCGTTGAACACGATCTTACCGTTACATGGTGATCAACCTGTTACAGACAGATAGTAGTGTCGACCTGTAGAAGATAGGGCAGGTCGTTCTAATCAACCTAAACTTTAAGAGAGTAAATAAAGCTAAGTGTTGTTTCGAAAAATATCATCAAAATCAAACTGCAAAGGGGGTTCCCAACACAGGTCAACAACAACAATAATCATCAATTTTAAACCCTAAATATTCAGTCTTTTATTGCTAAAATAACGTAAGAAAAATGTCAGATTCTTACCAATTTATCAAACAAAACAAAGTAAGAAAAAATTACAATTTTTACCAATTATCATCAATTACCAAAACAATGCAAGAAATTATCTTAGCACATTGTTCACATCACTAAAATTATAGTAAGAATCTTCGGTCGATTCTTACCACGAAATTGTAATTTTTTTACCGATAATTTTACATTTTCTTACCACGAAAATTACAATTATCACAACAAAAGAATAAGAAAAATTACGACTTCAGTTGGGATTATCATCAAACACCTTATTTTCGTCCTCCACCACAAGTTTGAATCCAGATCTGGAAAAAATCCAGATCTGGAAAATTGGAGGGGGAGAGAGAGAAGAAGAAGAAGAAGAAGAAGAAGAAGAAAAGAAGAAGGAAAAAAAAAAACCCTAAATCTGTGTACAAAATCCTAGATCTATGTAAAAAAACCTAGAAGCTTACCTTTCGTCCTCCACGGGACTGCTATGGATGCCGGCCCCCTCCTCATCCTTGTCGGCTTCGAAAGCCATCCTTCCAAACCCTAGCCCTTCGCCGTCTTCACCGTCGAAGTCGTCTTCTCCATCGGCGTGAGAGAAGCAGAGAGGAAGTTTGAGGAGAAGGAGAGGAGAAGCAAAAAATTTGGAGCAAATTATTTCTCCTTGATGCTCCTCTTCCGTCGAGAGTGATGAGAGAAAATGGAGAGGAGAGTGAGTTTTAATTTTTAGAGAGAGAGAGCAAGAGAGAGTGTGAATGAAAATGGAAGAGAGGGCAATTTTTTTTATATTAACATCTAGGGGCATTTTAATCCTACTTAATAAATAAAAAAAAATAAATTTGTGTTTCTTATATTTTGCCCAAAATGGACAAAATGCTACATTCCTTCAAAAAGAAAATTACAGTACTAATTTGGATAAATGTCACCACACACACCACGTTAAGTGTGAGTTACTCAAGTGGGGGATAGATTTCATTTATTACGAAGTATTATTATTATTAGTATTTCATGCTGGCAGTGGCGGAGAATCCGATAACAACTCCACCACCCCCCACCGCCGCCGCCTCAACTACGATCAATGCGTCTCTATTTGCTAATGTAAACTCAAATATTTTTTTCTACCGTAAAACAAAACCCCAATTTAATTAAGTTTTTCTTTTTCTTTTTTGTTTAAAAAAAATGTCGTCCTTGACCAGCATCTCCTTTCAAAAATTGTTGGCTGCTTCCACTGCAGCTGCATCTTCTTCTTCATCGATTTCTCCGCTTAAATCTCTCCTTTTTAAACCCACTTCTTCTTCCTCTTTCTTCCATTCCAAATCAATCCCCACCTCCGACGCTACTCTCCGTTTCGCCTCTTCATTCGCCTCCGCTCCCTCTACCATGGGCGACGTCGCCGCCGATTCCTCCATGGACGCCGTCCAGAGGCGCCTCATGTTTGATGACGAGTGAGTTTGTTGCCTCTCTTTCTTTATCTCCTTTTCTGTCTCTGTTTTCACGCTTTCGCACATTGCGTGTTTTTAGATCTTGGGATTATTGATATCCTGCGGGATTTTGATTATCTGGGATTCATCTGTTCTCGATGTTGGAATTGACGGTGGATTGCGTTCATGTTCATTTCTTCTATTTTATTTTTGTCCTTTTCCTTCTTTTTTTCTTTTTCTTTTTCTTTTTCGTTTTCAATTTTTTTTTTTGTCTTTTCCTTGTAATGAATTATCTTTACTAGTTTACGTCGATGGTGGGTTTATGTTTAGGGTTGGGTTGGGTATGGGTTTTCTCTCATGTATGCTATGCTTGGGCACATAGGATAAATATTTCTGTGTCACTTTAACTAACAGCTAGGATTATGCGGATTTATCTTATTCACTTTGGCGATTTACTTGTGTGCAGATGCATATTGGTTGATGAGAATGATCACGTGGTTGGCCATGAATCCAAGTACAATTGTAAGTTTGAATTTCTTAATCCTCATCTTTAGTATTTGATCATGGTAATTCAGTGTTGTGCTAATCGGGAAATAGATCCATTAGTGGTATGTATGATGTATGCTTTTTTGGTTGATTATTTGTTCTTCCTAGAGCACTAGGTCCGAAATTTATCTGACTTCATAAGGCTTTTGGCAGTTCTACTTGAATGCTGACAGATGGAAGCCCCTTAAGTAGTTTCGTCTATCCTGCGTGCTCTTTAACAATCTGCCTTTCTATCCCCCCCTTCGTTGGTTTTAATTCTGTGTCTGTGGAGATGTTTCTGGTGCTGAATTACTGACCCAGAAATCTTTCTACTACGCAGGTCATCTGATGGAAAAGATTGAGTCTCTAAATCTGTTGCATAGAGCTTTCAGTGTCTTCTTGTTTAACTCAAAATATGAGTTATTGCTTCAGGTATTTCTAGCTAAATTGTGTAGAATGCATATTAATTCATGTCATATTTATATGTGTTTAACTTTTCTAATATGTCTGGAATTTTATGGTGTTCTTACATAGTTGAAATTCTTACTTTCTGCTCTATTATAATGCGTCTGTACATGTTATGAATGCGCAACATATTAAGATGGTATTTGATGATTCTATAATAGGAAGTCTTACGTTTTCACTTTGTTTTAAGGTATACATAGCCAACATCTTTACACGCTATAGGTTTGAGGCTTTTGCTCATAATAGTTGTTTTATGTCCTTATTACTTCCCTCTATGTTTGTTTTCAAATTAACATCGCAGATTCCTTAATGTGTAAATGCTAGGTAACATTTCCACTTGGGTAACCCAAAATGGAGATCTTAATTCTAATGCATTATAATCCTGAAGCTGTTCCATTTTATTTTTTTGCAAATGGATGAAGCTGTTTCATTTATGGTTATTTTTTTTAATGTATTTTGATGTTGCCATGGACCATGGTAGATTATTTTGCACCAAACTTTGCGTACCTGCAATCTTTTTGGTGCAATAAAACCTTTTCTTTTCTGATAAAAAATACACCATAATTCGATTGTCATCCTTTTGCAGATTCTCACTGGTAGAGTAGCTGTATAGGGCCTGAATTTAATCATTTAAGCATATGAGACCATTTAAACATAATGATAGATAAGAATGAGAAGGCTTGAGCATATGAACCCCATCGTTCTTTCATTTTTAAGCCTGGTAGTTAGATATTTAGTATGCTATCAACTATCAAGAATGAAAAATACCCTGCTCACCTCCGTGTTGTTGTGCTCTTAGCCTCTTACTTGCACATGTGACAAAATTAATTCTCCGATGCTCAATTCTCTTACCTGCTATCTGTTGGCCACTAATTGAAAGTTCCTGTAAAGTTTCATCTGCTTGTTCATGTTTAACTTACTTTTGGATCTTACTCTTACATGTTTATATACATGGGAATTCAGGTGAAAAGCAAGCACTTAGAGATATGTGATACTGTTAACTTGTCTGATGCATGGATAATTGATTGGTCACCTGATAGTCCTTTCCTTGTACTTGTAACATCTGGTTGCCATTTACTTGTATACATGAATTTAGTGAAATAAGAAGATATATAAAAGAAAACGTAGAGATGGATTGATCTTCTACCTCCCCTCCCTCCACCCAAGGGAAAGGACTGCATTGCAACAGAAATTTAGTTTCTTAACCAGCAAATTTAGTAAGATGTAGCTTCTTGTAAGAAAGGTCTTGAAAAACTGCTTGCTGAAGAAGCTAAAGGCAATTGTGAACCAGGGTGTTGCATTCAGTTCTCCACATGGTAATGTCTGCTTGATTCCTAGCCAAGAAAAGTCCATGATTTGTACCCAAGAGTTCTGTCTCATCAGACAAACTGAAAAAGGCACTGATGAAATCAACTTCTTATCTCATCTTTGTTTGTTTGTTTGTTTGTTTGTTTGTTTTTTTTTTTTTTTTTTTTTTTTTAAAATTTATTGAGAGGAACTTCCTATCTAATCAACATATGACATGCTAAACCATTTTTATCTTCTTTGCTCTTGGGCAGCAACGATCCACTACTAAGGTGACTTTTCCATTGGTGTGGACAAACACCTGCTGCAGTCATCCATTGTATCGAGATTCTGAGCTTATTGAAGAAAATGCTCTTGGTATTGTAATATGTTCATAATTGGATAAAAAAAGCACCTCTTATTCAAACTGAAATACATATTTCTCATCAAATTTTGAATTGAAGGGGTGAGAAATGCTGCTCAGAGGAAGCTGTTGGATGAACTCGGCATCCCTGCTGAGGATGTCCCAGTTGATCAATTCATTCCTTTGGGGCGGATGCTGTACAAAGCCCCCTCAGATGGAAAATGGGGAGAGCATGAATGTAAGTAAAGCAGCACACACATTTCCTTGGCGCACAAAACCGTTTACTTTTTGACAGAACATATCTTTGAAGAGTTATATTCTCAACATTATTCAAATCTAAGAGTGGGTGGTAGGTTAGCATTTCGTATTCTTATCTATCTAAGCTATCATCCAAACTAAACTCCACTATCTATCACTTGTTACACGATCATGTTTAATCTGGTGATGTCTGCAGTGGATTATCTCCTTTTCATTATCCGAGATGTAAGCGTGCATCCAAATCCAGACGAAGTACATGAAGTGAAGTATGTGAATAGAGAGGAGCTGAAAGAACTTCTGCGGAAAGCAGATGCGGGCGAGGGAGGCTTGAAGCTGTCGCCGTGGTTCAGGCTAGTGGTGGACAATTTCTTGTTTAAGTGGTGGGACCACGTCGAGAAAGGGACTCTCAATGAAGCAGCTGACATGAAGACAATCCACAAGCTCACTGAAAAGTGAACTTCCTTCCTTCTCTGAGATTTTATTTCAATGTCATTTTGCATCCACTTGTTTCAACTTATTTCTTGTAATCGTATTAAATTTCCTACTGCGAAATCAATTTGCGCTTGGTGATTTTTAGGCAGGGATATATTGAAGTTTGGGCATCTCTTTTGTCTTGTTTAGTGTTGATGGGCGGCTGTATTTGTTGTGGCTTTGAAATAAGTTTAACGTAATCTGTCAAGGATTAGTACTGATAATTTACTTTTCTCGATTGCTCCTAATTTTCTGTTGTTTTTATGTTGCTAATAATTTTTGGCAATTTTTATGTTGCTAATTACTTCCTCGGTCTACAAAAATTTCTGAGAAACGAGTTTTAATAAGAAGTTGATGGATTTTTGATAATGGTTTGTTAATAAAAGGTTTGTGGGAATCCAAAAGATGAACTTTATCTGATAATCCGTTTAATTTGATCGACTAGAATATTGGCAATTGCAGGACGATTGTTGAAATTGTAGAATCAAAGGCATTCTCTAGAGAGAGAGAGAGAGAGAACTATCTCGAAGAACATGTTAATTTTTTTTCGTTAGAAAAGACTATCGTCTTCCTAACGTTTTGCAGGAAGAAAATCATTAAAGGAAAAAAAAAGTCCACATTAACTTGAAGTGTGCGCATAAAGAAACCTAAATGAAATTAAGACTTGGCTTTTCCAACAAACCTTTACTCCAGATGTAGATGAGTCGTGAAATACTAGTACGGAGTATTTGTTATTCAAATTTAAATTTTAAACAAAAAGGCAAAACGTCAGCTGACATCAAGAGGAATCTGAAGCCTCATCTTCCTTCCTCCTGCAGCTCATCTGGAATCAAGACTAAAAACAAGATATGTGTGTGTATGTGTGTTTGTGAGAGAGAAAGAGAGAGAGAGAACTGTCTACAATTGGGCAACGTATAAAAACAAGGATGTCCAAAAATCAGAATACTGTCTACAGTTTGCTTGAAATATGCGAGAAACAATCATTTGCATGTATACATTAGAAGAAAACAAAACAGAACCTTGAAAAAATGATGGAACCAAGCCGCGCGATTGGATGGAGAGAGGGCAACATATTTATGGTTACTTTCCTCCTCCCTTCTGCTTGAGTGTAATCTTGTCACCAAGGCTGAGGGCGATACCCTGAGTCTTGCTCCTTATCCTGATATATCCATTTAGCTTCCCATCTGCCTCTTGTTTCTCCACACTTATATTTACCAATGCATCCTCACCAAATGCACTCTTTGCGTACAGATTCGCAGCCATGAAACCACATTCGCCTTCCAGAGCAGATCTGCTCAAGTCCACACAAAAAATAAAATGTCACCATCACACAAATACAACCCTTTCTCATGGATGGATACCAAAGAGAGACTTATAACATTATGTATGCGGTCCTTGTAGCTTAAACAACATACAGCCCAACCCAACCCAACCCAACAGGAATCTTAATTCACTTACTGTGGGGTCAGGCATCTCATGTTGGTAGATTCAATTATGTGGTCAAGAAATTCCTTCTCGTTTGGAATTGTCGTGTTTATAGCAACCTGGTACAAGAAAGTAAAGAGACAGGAGAATGGAAAAAGTGAGTAACAAGTTGACAAGAAACAACGTAAAACAATGAGGTGACGACGTTAAGTGACATAACAGCTCTCTATGTCAGATTATAGAACAGACGATTAGGTTTGCATGCTCAAATGCAGGCAATTATCAGCAGAGTTTATTGGACTAAAAGTCCTACTTGCTCACATGTCCTAAGTTAATGCAATTAAATGGAGAACGATAGGCATACAAAAAGGACTTCAATTTTTATTTGATGAATTACATATAAACAATTAAGCTAATCTACAGATGGATAACCAAGAAAGAACTCTCTTATGCATGATAGAGACACCCCAAGATTGGCTGAGAGTAGTAACACTATGATATTCTTAAAAGATTTGTTTTAAATACCATATTCAAACCTTTTCCAGAACAGCACCAGTTGCAACCCTCATTCTTTCAAAACAATATTTGCTGTCATTATAAAATTTACACATAAGTTGGAATTTCCTTCTTCCTCCTCTAAAGTAATCTAATTACATGGTAGCTTTTAGGTAACTGACTCCGGAATCATCTAAGAGTAGGGTTTGAATATATAAGCCAGACAGGAACCAATAAGATCACAATCCAATCAGAGTTCAACGCATTAAAAAAGAAAAAGAAAACAAAAGACAGCACAGTAACAAATCACGTTATAGGAACATCTATTTACCAGCAGTTCGAGCACATTACGGACCAATATCAGAAAATGTTAGACGACTTTTTATATTAGAACCTTAGTGAGAGCACTATGGGCGTTCATACCTTGTTCTCCCACTCAAATTCTGCCCACATGGTTCTAAAGGCAGCATCACTGCAAACAGCTGGAGATATGTAGTCCATGATATCAATATGGATATCATTGAGGACAACAACAGTCCGTTCAAGCACATTTGAGGTCTCGTAAACAATGTTACCAAATATGACTCCAGTTTCAGTAGACGACACTTTAATATTTGCTTTTATCTGCTTACTTGACTCTGGGGCTAGGGTATAATTCTGCGGGCGCTCAACAAGTTTAAGATCACCCATTGTAGCCAATTCCAAACATAAATTCTGGAGAGTCTCCTTTGTTCTATTAATCACTGTAACATCCAGGACAATGTCATAATGGTGAACTGTCACATAAGCTTCAGCGTACACAGGGTCACTGAACCCTGTCAGTTGAATGATACGATTTAATTTATTTGCATCATCTGTGTCCTTAACAAACTGCCCAGTAGCACGTTTAAGATCATCTTGAACCTCATCTTCCAGCTCCAGCTGGCTCATACCCTTAGCAAAGACAAAAATGAGAGAATTGATTAGCAATCAATATGTTGTTTGTGCTACAAGTAAGCACATGACAGAACAGGTCATCATCCTACATAGCTTATTTTGTGTATTTCTGAACATTAAGAAAGCATCCTCGTACATGTCTTTGCACGAAATTGTAAGAGAGAAATTAGCAGTCCCTAAAGTTCAAGTTATTGAAAAGAATAATGCCAAGATAAATATAGTGATCTTAATGCTAGACAACCCTAAACCATCAATGAACTGACGAATAAATTGTGACGAACAGGTCGATTAATGATGAACCTATGTTACAACTAATCAACAACATCACACAGAAAGAACTATTATGGTATTTTGAGCTTGCAAAGGCAATATCCTGGTGTAATAACAAGAGCTGAATTTTCATTCTACGAAACTTAGAAACTTCAATTTTCATCAAAGATAAGAAACAGACGGAAGTGTAATGTCTCACCTTTCGACTCTTCAAATGATAAAAGTCGATTAGATCGTCTGGCTGTGAGTGGGAAACCTGAGCCTTCGCTTTAATTTCTTCAGTTTCACGCAGTTGTTTATCTGAAAGCATCTTAACAAAACTCTCGCGACAAGATTTTAACCATATCTTTCTCACATCGTCCCCCGTGTTAGATAGCAATCTTATGCACAGAACAATCCTATCATAAGAATCATTGTCAATTGGGTGAGGGAGAACAGAGGATTGCCCTAGCTGTAGCATGGCGACCATAACCAATAATGCATCAGTTGCTGCTTTATTCACTTCAATTTTTGATGGTTGAACCTCTTCCAACCTTAAAATGAGCTTTGCCAGGGTGCAGGCAATGACTGCCCCGAGGAAAAAATCGCCCGTGAGAAGAAGAGATCTCAAGTTCCCCGTTGCCAAAGATCCTTGAACTACGGCTGGAGCGGAGAAAGCAGTTTCAGATGCAGCACTTTGAGTTGCATAAGTTCCATCAGCAAGGATAGCTGGTCTTCTTGATGAAACAGTAATTGAAGTTGCTTGCTGGGCTTTCTTTGAAGAATCAGCCGCTTCCTCATCTTCAGACACTGAAAAGAATGGTAACTCTCCCAGACACTGTTTGATCGTGGCAATGCCGCTCTCAACTTCAGAAAGAGATAGACAATACTCACCAATTATCCAAAGAGCACAAGAACAAACTCTTGCAGCTCGGATCTGATAAAACGTATCCAGAAGCCTGCTGATGATAGAAACCCTTAGCTTTGGGTTCGTTTCAATTATCTCACGCACAAAAACAGCAACATCCATTGCAGATGCTATGTTGTTATCTCCCAAGAAATCCATCAATAAATGCACTACTGTGCTTGCCACTTCTGGGAACTTTATAGCACAAGAATGGATAGCTTGAATTAGCATTTGGCGGTACTCACCATTCTTCTCATGCTCTCCACTTTGAGTTTTTACAACTTCCTTCTTCAAAGTAAGAACCACCTCACTGACATTACGAGGAGTGATCAATTCCAGGACAATATCAAGTGTTTTCCTTTGAATGTCAACACTTGGGCTTGACAATGCCCTCAGAACATCCATTATCATGTTAATCATAATATCTCTATGGGAAGATTTGAGTTCATTCAGCCTATCAAGCAGAATCAGTTTAACATTATAGTCACTCTGAGAAACCAGAAGCTGGCAATATGTATTTGCTGCTGCTGTAATAGCTGTGGGAGCAGATGACAAAGAAACAAGGGTTCCAGCACTCTCATATACCACAGCAGCTGCAGGGGCATTCAGTAAAGATACAATAATCTTTATATATTTCCCTTTTTCTGCATTATTTGTCCTACAAACTTTTCGGATCAGCTCTAAAACAACCATCTGCAATGGTCCCCCCCAGTCAGATACTTTGTCAATGTTGGTCAGAAGGTAATTTATTGCTCGATCCTGAGCACAATTGAAAAGCATTAGAAATGCATTCCTCTTAGCTGATGAATCCTGCTCTGTAGAAAGAAACTTCTCAATGGTCTCCGGAGCATCAACTAAGAGCTGATCGCCATGCGGGAGCTTGTAAATGGACATAACAGCAAGAATTGCACTTCTCCTTACATAGGGGTTTCGGTGTTCCAAGTTGGCCATAATGGAGGTGATCAAAGGTTCAATAATTTCCACCTCACTAATCCGGCAAAGAAACCGTAAGGTAACACCACGAATATACTCATTTGGGTGCTTAAGATTATTCAGGAGATTCTGGCAAATTAGAATCATTTCTGGTAACACTCGGCCCTTCCCATCAGTCTTATCGATGATTTCCAAATAGAGCAACAGCAGTTTCTGAACCGTGTGGTCCTCACAGGGCAATACATATCTAACAATAGTAATGAACAGCTGAGGTAGGGTTTCGCCATTTAGTAAAAGCATGACAGCCTTTTTCATTGCATCGATCTTAGCCGAAATATCATTCCCTTCAAGGGCCTCTTTGATTTCATTAGCAATAGCTGGACTGCTCTTGTCAAAATGTACCAGCAGAGAACATGATTTCTCCATTTTTCAATTGTAACCTGACTTCATTAATGCATCACAAGAAGAGTTAAAAGAAAGTAGAGTTGAACATCACACGATAGATAGCTCATACAACCAAAGCACACTAATGTAAACAACAACGCAAACTCTCACAAAATTAGCAACCATGATTATAATGTAGATCACAAGTCCCCCAACTTTTAACATTTAACTAGTAGGGACTCCTGAATAGATCAGATACGAAAATGTTGACTTTATGAATTCGAAAGATTAGCACGGACTAATCAATCAAACTATTCATTACGAAATACCAGTAGAATTGGATTCTGAAACAGACATTACATATTCAGATTTAGACTTTAGAGTACAATACTAGAAAAATTCTAAAAGAGAAATCTCGATCAGGAACATCAAATGGAATTGAGCAACAAAAAAGTAATAATAACATCGATCACAGCAAATTGCCTCAGTATGCGAGATTCGAAATCAAGTAAGCTAACTCCAGCGTATGAACAGAATCTAAAGTCACAAAATAAATCTGAACAAGAGTTTAACCTAATCACGCAGATCCACATATGATAATACATAAAAAAGAGAAATGAAGGAAGAATTGAGCAAAGCAATTAATTACAAAATGCGGAGCAAAGGAAATTGAGATCCAAGAGAATTAATCAAGTTAGGAATAAGAAGGAGAAGGGCATACCGGTAGAGGCGAGGAGAAGGGCAGTCCAGAGAAAGGGGGAAAATTCGTCGTTGAATCTGGTGGAAGAAGAAGAAGAAGAAGAAGAATAAGAAGAAGCCGTTTTTTGGCAATGGCAATGGCAATTGGCAAGGCAGTGGCAGGTCTCTTCACTAGTCTGGTGAGATCTGTACTAGTTGTAATTCTCTTTTCTTTTTTTTTCTTTGCTAAATTGATTTAAGATTCAACATAAATTTTTTATGATAAATGTTAGTACTAATAGTTGTACTGGGCTGAGCTCGTTTTCTCTTTTATCACTATTTATATAGAATTTGAGAGTACAATTTGTTCTTAGTTTTCTTGCTTATGAATAGGTATGTCAATTTAGCCCAAAACTGACGGGCCGAGCCCGATGAAAAAGGACCAAAAAATTAAAGCCTGAAAATAAAAAAATAAAAACCCGATAAGACGGACCCAAAAAAGCCCGAGCCCGTTAGAGCTAGACCGAAAAGCCCGCAAGTTTGCCTGGTGGGTTGGCCGTGTGTCAAAATTCATGTGATATTTTATTGTTGAGTATGTTTTAATTTTTTTCTTTATGAAAATATAATCATCATTTAAATTCTACTATATGTTTTTCCTTCAATACTAAGGGCCTGAATGGTAGCCCCTATAATCCATGAAAAGCCCATATAAGAATAACTATCTAGGCCTGTATGATTTGTTTGGTAGGTGAGAAAATTAAATGGGGCGGCCCGTCAAAAGCTAGTGGCCCGACATAAAATTACTGTTTTCCCATGAAAAGTATCCCCCTCACCTCTGTGATAAGCTTTTCTCATTTGAACAGTAGAAAATTTCATATCGACAAATCTCTGGTTTGCCCTTCTATTGTTCTTCTCTCTCGCGTTACATCCTTTCTTGGAGGCGGAATGAACTGAAGCTGGGAGCTAAATTCAGTACGCCATCGCAAGCTGTAAGGTAAATTCGTTTCTTTTCCTTTTGAATTTTCTCATTCTAGGGTTGTTGCACTTAGCAATCCCCAAAAAAGGAAGATAAAATATATGGGTTAGTAAATAAATTAAGAACCCTAAAAATTACCGTCGCCTTCCACGTTGCTTATGCTTCATCTTCTTCTTGTTCGTTCTACACCAAATTATGAAAAATGAGAGTGTATGTGTAGAACGAATTACAATTTCAATTTTACTCAGGTTGTAGAAAATTCGGTTTTCTTTATCGTTTCTTTGCAAAAAACATGGAATGACGGTGGCTTGAATCATGTCCATCCTCCTATTATCTGTCTTTGTGCTGCAGATTTCTTGAAGATAATGCAGTTTTAGTTGATTTTTTTTGAAGTAAAAATAATTGGTTTGCCGTTGTTAAAAATAGCTTTGTTTCTTACTTCCGTTACGGAAATATGTAATAATTATCCTCCTTCCTCAGAGTACAGCCCTTTGCCAGATTTATAACACAATGCTGTATGTTTTCATCTATATTGCTCTTAGTAATGAAAATCAATTTGTTCAACTGGATTTCGTTTAAGAAGCATAGCAAAATTGATTCAACTAATACCAGATTGTATAAAGAAAACCACATAGAAATTTGCCTATTCTTATTCTTCTGTATTCAGTTCATGAAATCAGTGTTAGCTTCATTCTTGCATAGCCTTTCACTCTTCCCTTCTGTGTAAGTAAGTTAATATTTTGAAACCTACTCTTGACTGTCTTCTTTCACTACATTTAACCGTCTTCTTTCACTTACAAATGCAGTTATCTGTAAGTTTTGAACTATTTCGGATAAGAGATGCTGGAGAAGCTTGATGTTGTAATGATTTCCCTTATCGTAGAGGAAATCATCAAGAAATATCTTAATGATGTCTTTATAATAGTTTATCTAGCGGGATGCATCAATGCTAGGAAAAGGAAATGGACCGAATCTATGCGGTCATACTCAATGATCAATAGGATCCCTCAACATGTTCAACACCTCAATAGGATGGTAAGAGCTATAGATGTTGATTGCATTAACTGTCTTCGAATGAATCGTAATAGTTTTGGTAGATTATGCATATTGTTGCGTGAACTAGGAGGGTTATTTATAAAAGATGTTTGTTGAATTTTCAATATTTACGAAATTATTTATTGGGTTTATACAAATATGCGTAGAAACAATACTTATATTTATATTTATACTAGTTTAATTTTATTTTCGTAAACTCTTTGACCCGATGGGCTAGCCCGAAACGGAGAAGGTTAGGGCTAGGGCCAAAAAAAAAATAGTCCGAAAGAAAAAAAATAAAAATAAAGAAATAACCAATTGATCCTGACTTAATAGCCTGTAACTCGATAGGATTAGCCCGATTGACATCCCTACCCATGGATGTAGTCAACTCATTGTTGATGAACCATGTAAAATTTGAATTTTCTTTAAGTTTCTGTTTTTAATTTGTTCAATATCCTAATACGTTACAACAATAAACGATAGTATACATTATACAATTGTGTTTATAGGTACGCTAATTATTTTCCTATAACTTGTGGCTCCAATATATCGATTATCGATTATCGACCATGAAATAAATTTGTTGGCCGGGAATTGTATAAATTTGTTTAATAATAATAATAATAATAATAATAATAAACACACAAGTATGTGTGTGTAGTAAGAGCAACCCCAACACGCCGAGATCGGCCCGCGCGCCGCCACGAGCGATCCCGGGACCGATCCCGGGCGCGCGTTGGGGCCGGCGGGAGCGGAGCGGAGGGGAGGGTGCGCTTCAGCGCTTTAGGAGCGATCCCCAATTGCTGACGTCATTATGACGTCAGCTTCATATATGATAGAATTTTATCTCAACTAAAAGCTCGAACTTGTAGTGAGGTGTTGAATCTATTCATTTATATTATTATTCTCAATACTTCCCCTCACTTGTGGGCTCGATTTTATGAGGCCCAACAAGTGCACACTTTTAATATGGGTGGAGTTGCACACTTTTAATCGATTTTATGAGGCCCATCGATTTTATGAGGCCCAACAAGTGCACACTTTTAAGGCTCGATTTTATGAGGCCCAATAAGTGCACACTTTTAATATGGGGGAGTTGCACACTTTTAATCGATTTTATGAGGCCCAACAAGTGCACACTTTTAATATGAGTGGAGTTGCAATCAGTGGGATTATCTGTGGGATTCGCACACTTTTAATATGGGTGGAGTTGCTACCAGTGGGATTTGAACACAGGACCTCGGCGTTAGCCAAATGCTCTGATACCATGATAGAATTTCATCTCAACTAAAAGCTCGAACTTGTAGTGAGGTGTGGAATCTATTCATTTATATTATTATTCCCAATAATATATATATTTTTTAAAAAAAAATCGAAATTCCAAATAAAAAATAAATAAATATGAAAGTAGCCGTTTGGAGTAGCAACGGCTACTACCAAATTTCTTCCTATAAATTCATCTTCATTTTTCTTCTTCTTCACCCCTCTTTACTCAATTTCTTCCGTATTTTTCTTTAAATTATTGCAATTTTTACATCAAATTCAAGCAAAAAAAAAAAAATGGCAGATCCCATGGAGAACGAATTCAACGCTTGATACGGAGATTACGCCGCCAACTACGGACCGCCGCCGCCGCCTCCAACAAATCCGGAGGATCCTCCAACTCCAACTCCGGGGCTCGGTTTTGGTGCATTCGCCAACTCCCCGGCGCCATTCATGGGCTATTCCAGCGAAGCCTATCGACCCTCTCCGCCCGATAGTCAACGATTCGGTCGATTTTCAACCCCTCCCATTAATTCCGGCAAAGATCGCTTTGCAACGCAAGGCTTGGAGTCCATGAATCTCGCCGTCTCGTTCGAGAGTGTCTCCAATGTTCCCGCTCCGTCACCGTCGAAAGGAAAGGGGAAGGTGAAAGCGAAGGCGATGCTGAAGGGGAAGACCAACGAAGATGACAGCGACGACACTCCGACAAATAGGCCGCCTACCACCTATTAATAAATTGAAATATTAATTGAAATAAAAAAAAAATAAAAAAAATAAAAAAAATTGAATAAAAAAATTAATAAAAAATCGGAGAGATCTCGGGAGATATCCCGTTGCATTGGGGCAACTTTTGGGTGTGAGATCTCTCCCACCGGAAAGTGGGAGAGATCCCACAATTTGGGATCTACATTGTGGATGCACTAAGGAAATCCAGCGTTTGGTTCAAATTAATCAATTAAGGCAATAAATTGAAATTACAAATAATGATTTCTCGTTGTCGTTTGTCATAAAATTCAATGAAAACGTAACCCGATCCAATCTACGACACGACAGGTTTAATGTTTAGTAGTATATATAAACACATTACTCCTTAATTGAAGTACTCCGTAGAAAAAAAATAATATTCGTGCTAAATGTTATGCATAGGTTTGTTATAGCTTAGAAAATTGTAAGTTAAATGTAATTGTTTATAGACAGAGAAATGAGAATTCACAAAAGCACGAGTATTGAGTAGTAGAAGTAGTGATCAAAACAAAAGGCTTAGGCTTTGTGTAATTAATTATAACAAGGGAAGGGAAGAGTGATTGATAAAATATAGATTGAGATAGGAGTTGGATGAAATCCAATCCTAACATTTTCATATTCATATCTACTTACACCAGTGAGTCAGTGACCAGACCATCCATCCATATCTCATCTTTCTTTTTTCTTTGCTCAACACTAACAGCATATTATACCCGACCCTACCCACTCCATCTTTGCTTTGGCCTGGTTTCGTTTCGTTTCGTTTCATTTCCGCCGCGGGCATCATATCCCCTTTTTGTATTCCAACTTTCACCACTTGTCACTTTACCTTGCTGCTTATCGTTCCTCTCTTCTAACCGTGTCACTTCGGCTGAATGAATGATTGTTGTCCTCTTCGAGACTGAAGTCGTCCGACTTCAGGTACAGGCACACTACTGCACAATCATCCACCTTCGAAGTTGGATACTTACACCTCCATGCTCTAATTGCTGAATCCACCACTGCTCGAGCTGCACACGACCGTGTGGAGCAACAACCCACGATACCTACCACCTCCTCATTTGAGAGCACGTCCCAAACCTGCTAAATATGTACGTTTAATGATTACGGATTTGTATCCAACCAATACTCTCCTATTTATGAAATAGGACCGGACCTTGAGATATCCTTCATTTTATATCCAATAAAGTAAACAACAGATTAAATCAATCAATCCAACCTAATTGTGCAAAGTAAACTAAAGCATGGCCAAAATCAATCCTCTGGTCTTTTTTTTATTTTTATTTTTTTACCCCTATAATAAATGAGTAGTAGCTGGTGATAAATAAAATTATTTCGCATCGTACCCCATCTGTTGCTAACAGTACAAATTCGTCTTTGTCAGTGATGCGTCTATAGGAGATTTCAGGTACGGATATAAGGCCGAACTCCTTGAGACAGAAATCACCAAATGCACGCGCCATGGCAAGCCCTGGAGTATCGTTGTGCGGCAGCCACACTCTTGCCACCTCAGGTTCGTCCCGAAGGGAAAAAATACGACCTTTGCATTTTCGGATCCTCTCTTCTTCCGCTGAGGAATAACAATAGATTAGGAAAGTCCCCATCAAAAACCAAATCAATGGTTGCGAATTTGCGCTTTATATTACATGTAAGAATAAGGGATTGGTTCTCAGTACATATCACAAGAGAAACTTTTGGCAGATCGAGAAAAATATGATGAACATACACAGCTGTACTAATCCTTAGCACAAAGTTGAAGATTTCTATGTAGCATTTTATCACAAGACAAAAAAACCTCTCGTTGAAAGAACTCTTTTTTTTATCATTTTCCAAGTGTCACAGAAATTAGCATAGCAAGTTAAATTTTATTGTTTGAACGTATCCCGTAGTTGTTTAGATGGAGCAGGGGAGGTTTCTTACCTGGAACATCAGGCTTGAGATCCACAGTCAACTGTACTGGAATGAGTTCATTATTCATGTTTCTGGTTCCTAATACAGCTCTCGAGTCCCCAATATTTCCGATTATAAGATCCTGACCCTAGAGATGATAATCAAGGCATTCTTGAGTGTTGATGATATTCTCAAAACCTAATACTTATTACACAAGACGACAATAAATCTATTGCATTACCTGTTTCACCATGGTCACTGCTGTAGTTCCACTGCATAGGCAATCGAAATTCGTGTTCATTCTTAATTCTTTGTCCATGACCTTAAAAGCCTTGAGAAAAGATTCTTTCAATGTCTGAAAGACCTCAGAATGGGCTCCATCAGCAGGTAAGAAGGAGCCATCTTCAGTGCCCCGACTTCCTGTAGTATTTAGAGCATCAACTTCCCAGTGTGCACTCAGCTTCAGAGGAAGAGCATCTCGAACTCGCTTAGCAACCAAATGACCATAAGGGCCATGGCCATCAAAGACCCCACAGAAGACTGTGTCTGTTCTCGAACCAAAGTTCTGGTAATATAATAAGTACAGTGAGTCATCAACATCAGTCTCTTACAAGCAAGTTCAAGCAGATGAAAGATAACAAAGGAGTATGTTTCAAGGGTTAGCTTATAGTAGTATATATAAAAAAATCATTATCTTTTGAATTTTGTTTTTTTACATATTGTTTGTCGGATGCAGCAACAGTAGTACCGGATAGAAACATCTTAACACCCTATGAGATGAGATCAGTAAACACAAAATGGATAAAAGAACAGTAAACACCCTATGAGAAGCTGAAGGCTTTTCCAAAATAATCCCTAGATCCTTAGCAACAAATGAAATGGGATAGCAACCATATAGAATTTAAAAAGGCCAAAAGCTAGCAATAATTTACCCATAATGATTATTAAGCACCCACATGAGCATGAGAGAAGTGCTAACCTTCCAAACAATCATGGCATCCTGATTGATCCCTTTCTTGCCTTGCTGTGTAAAGAGGGAAGCAATCTCGCTCGAACCATTCAAGAACATCCGGTTATGATTCCTGTGCAATCTATCCTCTCTACCATAATCAAAGGATGAATTCTGAGACGCTGCCCTCCTTGTCGAACCCTTGGTTTTCTTAACCCCCATGGGAGAAGTGGGAAGGGAGCTCCCACTTTCGGAGGAAAAGCAGGACCCCATCGTTAGGACCCTGATGATATTCAACACGCACTCCAGATCAGTCACGGACTTGTCTCCACTATTCTCCGTATTTGGATCTGTGAAAAACATCGTAACAAAGATTCCCTTCAGCTCAATTTGTTATTGGCCTCTCCCTCTCCCTCTCCCCAACAACATACAATCCAAAACTATAGAACTAGATGGGTTCTGGCATCCCTTCAGCACATACATCTTTCAGTATTGCTGAAAATAAAAGAAGCAATCAACCCCTATTCCACCAATTATCCACAGAACCAGGCAAATTCCAATATCATATATCATATATCATATATGTGCAGCAGCAATAAGCTATAAATACAAGTAAAATGAATGAAGTAGTACCTTGTTCATACAAGAAAACATGTGTACATGAAGCAGCGATCGCGGTTGTATATGACAAAAGCCTTACCCTACTCTAGCATACAAAACTAATGAATATAATGCTTTGCTAAAAGCTAAAAATCTATAAACTATCGTATCTTTGAGAAAAGAATAAAAGAAAAAGTATATTGCCTTTTAAACAAAATTCTCTACAAAATTAGCAGATGACAAAAGAAACTACTGTTCCACACAGACTGAGACTGAATGATAAAGAAATAGAAAAATTGAAGGTAGCACTCACAGTTAGTTGAAAGCCAGAATCTTGAATGAATTGGAATGAAGGGTGAAGCAATGAAAACCCACAAGGGCAAGGGCTATTATTTATTACTTGATCACTCGAGAAATAATGGATACAACAGCAGCAACCTCATTATTAGCTATGATCATAATCAAAGGGGAGAGAGAAAGAGAGAGGGGTGGATCGTGGGTTTTGGGTCCTTGAAAAGCCGCCTCTTAACTTTTGAGGAAGAGGTATGAATACATGAGAGAGAGAGAGGGCTTGGTCAGTGTGTGTGTGTGTTTAAGCAAGGAAAAGGAAAAGGAAAAGCAAAAGCAAGGCAAGGCAAGTAGGGGCGTCGCCGTCTGTCGATTTCATCTCACCATCCGGAAAGGAAAGGAAAGGAAAGGAAAAGTATGCAGTCCACAGATATGTATGAGCAATAAGCATAAGCATATGTGTGCCTTGTAGACCTTTGAGATTTTGAGATTACAACAAACTTCTACTCCTAACTACTATCATCCACACATCTTCCTTCCTTCTTTCCTTCCCAAATTAAATTCCCTCTTGCTATTTATTTTCATAAAATAAAATAAACCTTTCTTGGTTTGTTTAATCATTAATGGCTTCCACCATTCACCAAAAGTTGACTCGAGTGAGTTCTGTTCTGTTCTGTTCTGTTGAGTAAAAAATACTCGCACTCACAATCACACAAACCACCTTACCGACTTCCTACTCCCTACTTCCATTTCTATTTTTCCTACTACGATACAATGGAGTACAGTACAATCTTACCTCTCTCTTTATATTTATACTGTGTCTGTGTGAAGGACTGAAGGTGAAGGATTTTTTTTTTCTTTTTCTTAAAATTATTTATATTTATATTTATATTTATACTGTGTCTGTGTAAGTGGATAAAGACATGATTGAATCGGGATCGATATCCCGATTTTGATGGAATTTGACTTGCTCTACGATTAAATTCTTTTAACACCCAGATTCGAATTAATCGCTAAACAAACAGAACTAACATAAATTATTTTTTTTTAAAAAATCAACACTTGTTAATAAAATATAAGAATATTACTAGTATTTTATTTTTACTAAAAAAATACTATCATTATTATTATTATTCAAAAAACTACAAGTTGTCATTAGATATTTGTAGGGGTCAATTGTTTCACGGCATCACTCAATTCATTATTCAATTCTGGTATTACTATCTTTTATCCTCATCGTGCACATAGTATTTGGTCAATTTAATTTAGAGAATACCCTAAAACATGATAATGAAGTAACAAGTCTTTCTGAATTCACCTATTTCACTTGACATGTTTTATTATTTTGTACTACCTCCATCTCATGGAATTAATTCCATTTGTGTTGGGCACAGAAACTAAGAAAGAAAGGGATATGTAGTTATAATCAATTCTAAGGAGAGATAGTTAATTGTAATCACAATTTTTTTGTCATTTTAGGAAATGAGACTAATAAGTGAGACATACAAAAATAGCATATGAGACTAATAGAGTGGGATGTAGATAGTATCACATATATATTCTATGCTAAAGTAAAATGGAACATAAAGAGTAGTACTCTCACCGTCTCAGTTCAATTGTCATACTTTAAATATATATGAGGTATAAAATAATAAAGTATGATAATTGAACTGACGGAGGGAGTATTCATCATCTAGTTGTATATCCTATGTCTCACCCTAAATGACCAATTTTATTAAAATATAGCTCACACATGAATAAAAAATGGATTATATAGGATGAGACGAAGAGAGTATATTATATGTTATAATGATTACTATATTTAGGATGATTTAATAGCATATATCATATGAAGAAGAGCTGATTACTACCAACTAGGTTGACAAATGGTGAAGCAGAGAGAGAGGATCTGATTAAAAGTATGTATGTTGTATGTGTTTTTATTTATTTTAATGTTTGTGACTTAGTTTTTTTGTTCTTTCAAATCTTACGACTTTGAGAAGTCAAAACTCACAATTTTGATCAAATAAATATTTTCACTTGAAACAGAAGGCAGCGAAACCCAGCACATTACTCTTCTTTATTTATGAATTTATAGTTTTGCAAGTGAACTTACAAATAAAATAAGTTGAATGGAAAATGGCAAAACACAAATACTCCATGTAACACGAGCTATATTCTACTACTCCCTCCGTACTTGATTTACTGACCTTGTTGACTTTTTGAATAATTTTAAAGCTTTGTGATGATGGATTTAAAATCGAATTTTTGGAGTTTAGTTTTTTTTTACAAGGTACTACGAGTGTTGTAGTATCGTGTAAAAAAAACTAATCTCAAAAAATTCAATTTAAAATCTATCATCACGAAGCTCCAAAATCATCTAAAAAGTCAACAGGGTCAGTAAATCGAGGACAGAGGGAATACTAATATTTATTTCCAATATTTACAAGAAAAGGTCTAGAAATCTTCAAACTCAATATATTTTTATTTCTATGAATCGAGTCAATTGAATAAAGAAATATGAGAGACTGTTGTTCTCATTTCACTATACAATAATGCTTGCGCAATTTATACACCATCAAAATTAAAAGAAAATGTACATAAGGTGAAGCAGAAACAAGAGGTGTAAAAGAAAATAAGTCTCAGTGTCCCAATTTTTCACCAGGGGATCCAGTGCCACGCCATTCTTTCCTGTACTCAAGCAGCTGCTCTCGTTCTCGTTCAAAATTCAACTCAACTCAACGAGCAGAGCAGCTGCTCATGCCATCAGACTGAGAACGGTGGCTACCAACACAAGAATCGTTATAAGATTAGCCCTCAACGGGCTCCGACTGAAAGATATGTCGTGGGCCACCACATCATAAGCCTTCCCACTCTCTTCGTCTCTCACTTTGATGCTCGATGAACCTGAGAGAGATTGGTAGCACATGGTTTAGGACCGACTATAAATAAGCAGAGATGCACTCAAATTTTGACCAGCAACAAATGGATTGTTCGAAACTTCAACAAACGAGCCGAGTTCAGGCCTACAAGTGTTTGACTCGTTTAGCCTGTATGTGTGTACATTAGGAAGCCTAAAGCTCAAGATGATTTGGTATAGCAGACTCAACAAGCCAAGATCGTGGTAATGAATTATGATACGAGCCGAACTCAAGCCTACTAAACTTTGCCTCGGCTTGGCTCATAATAATATTAAGAAGATAGGGAAGGCCGGGGAAATGTAAAGCAGTAGTGAAGTCCAACTCACAGTTATATGGTACCCATCCGATAGTCTGATTTTCAAGATTGTACACAAATAGCTTGTCGGATAAGGCAATATCTGCAAGTCATACATTAATACTAATGTGACTCTTATGACAGGAAAAAGTAAAATAAAGTCCCAACGATGATGGACAGAGTAGATACATATATACACATATATACCTCCTAACAGAGTCAATTCCTGCCCATCCTTTGCCTGCATTGCACTAACCTGCCAAGCGATGCAGTATTCTGTATCCTGCAAATTAAGCATAGTAGGGAACAAAGCCTTGAGCCTTACGAGATAAAGATAAGCAGAGCAATTTCGGATATTAAAAGAAGCTTAGAAAAGAACTTGCACAAGATATATTGCGTGGATAAACTGGTTATTATATAACCACGTTACTTACACGAACTTCAAAGAGATAATTGTGCGGATAAACTGGCAGTTGAAGTGAGTTTTCAAATTGAAAAGTTATAACTGGGAATCCCTCGTCAATACTGCAGAGACATACAAAAAAAGAAACAATTATTTTGGTTTCTGATAAGAGATTAATTTAGGCACATTTATACAAAAACAAGAGCAAAAGAATCATCATAAATCATTGCGCATGTCACCGAGAAAATTCATCATATTAATCCAGCAAGAGAATATAAAGGCCTGTAACTAAAATCCATGTGATTTGCAGGTTCGCAGAGAGTGCAATCATACTGAAATTCACGTTGAAAATGTCATAATAATAACAATAAGAATTTTGTCTCATGGTCGCTTCTGAAACTTTGCAATCTATATAAATTGCATTTGCCAAGAGACATGCAGAATTAGCTTACATGGTTACTCACTATACTTACTTTCCAGTGTACCAAAAGCATTTGAACTCATCCTCAACCATATGAATTTCCATGTCTGGTTGCAGCTCTACCATCTGAAGACATAGACAAATCGAAGATAATTAGAAAGGCATGATTGAGGGAGAGTACATTTACTTATATTATTATTTTATATTATAAGAGTGTCTTTCTCATGAATGTTGATATAACTAACTGTCCTTGCTCATTTAAATTTCTAAGAATTGGTTGAGTATTTATATATACATGGGTTCTGTTTATTTAATACGTATGACATAAGAATCCTAAAATTTATCAACATTCTGTTAAGGTTTATTTATCTTCAATATGTAATTGTATATACTACCTCCATCCCATTATATTAGTCCCCTTTCCGTTTTGGTCCGTCCCATCATATTAGTCTCCTTTCCTAAAATGACAAATCATACTTGACTACAATTAACTCTCTCTCCTTAGAATTGATTATAGCCACATATCCCCTCTTTCCTTGATTTCTGTGCGCATCTAAAGATGACTAATAAGAAGGGATGGAGGTAGTATAAATTATTCAAATTAGTAAAACAATGAAGAACGCAATGCACACCTTATTGATAATCTGCTCATACATGTCGGCTGGAAGATAGGTGAGGGTCGTACCACTATCAATAATGGCCCTCCTAAGCGGCTCTGCGCCATTTGAACCTGCTGGGAGGTCTATAACTTTATTACCCACCTGAACTCCTTTCAGAATAATATTATAATGAGACCTATGATAAGATTAGAAATTCAATCAGTTTATTATGTCCAGAACATTAAAAAATTATGTTTTCTTTTACTTACTAGGTACTAGTATTTAACATTATCCACATTACAAAAGAGCTACATGTTTTAACCATTCAGAATTGACCAATTTGGTACTTTTGGTATCTAAACTTGTCCCTAAACTATGTGACAACATCGGACGTCAAAAGTAAGCCCATGATATAGACACTGCACCTACCTGGGCTTCAACCCTCAAAGACATGTCACGAGTCTATTCGTATTTCTACCTACATTCTGACACGCAACACATATTTACATCAGTCATCTTAGGTATCTTGTGTGATTCCTACTTAAATTTGAAGCTCGTGAGTGATCGGTTAGTGTTTTTAATCGGTCATCTTAGATGGGCCTCCACAAAGCTTTTCTTCATGTCAAAGGCACGTTCCTTACTTCCTAGTTCCTTCCTCTTTCTCATCTCTTTTCTTCCTTTTCACATAAACTGCTTGTAGGAATTAGCATGCTAAATAACTAACTTAAAGGTACGGATTCCAGATATAGTTACTACTACAACTAAAGTAAAAACTGCAAAGAATACAATGTCACAAAAGAAAAGAAATACAAAAGAGAAGATATGAAGCCACTTACTGATTTGGAAGTAGTGGTGTTCTATCTACTTTTGGCAGCACAACCTCTCCCATAGCAAATATGCCACCTCCCTTCTTACCATCCAAGCAATGTGAGAACATCTTTTTCACCTTTTTAGCCAAAGAAAGCTGTGAAAGAATGGATGTATTTGCTTGGCCAAAGCCTACAATGCCGTCAACAGCCAGAGAAGATGAACCTAACTCTCCAGATTGTTTAGCTGAGCACCTAACTTAGATAAAAAGAGGAACGTGTTAGGTACAGCAAAGGCGTATTATTAGTTTCTTCTCGGAACTGAAGATATGTAAAAGATATGACGGACTAAAGCAAGAAAAGGCACACAATCACGTTCTACTTGGAACTGAATATATATAAGATGGTGTACAGAGTGGATGGTATAAGCAGCTAAGTAATCTCTCAACCACTCGAGTCTGGACCAATAAACAAATCATGTTCCAAAAATAGCTTGACAGAACCAAATCAACATCATAAAAGCTACAAAAAAGGCAAATACAAGGTATGCATACGAGAAGAAAAAAGCAGTTTCTTTTGACTTTCTGAAATGCATGATGTCTTAGTCCTTCAACTGGAGATTGAGGTCTAAATAATCAATACTAGCATTATGTTGCTAATTGTGAGTATTTGATCCTTAAAAACTCCCTTAACTATTTAAATACATGCAAGTACGGATGCAGGTAAGTGCTGGTAAAGAAATGATATTCACCCAAATGCAACAGATCCATTCATTGCAGAGATTTGACGATCTCCAGTTACTTGGTCAAATCTGAAGGTATCCCTGACAAAGTAACCCTCAGTTTTGCTCCCATCTCCATAACTAACAGAATAGTCGCAGTTCATTCCAACCTGGCAATTCGGGTTTGGACCGTTAAATACTGTACCGCAAAAATCTTGATCGCAAGTGATGAGCTGTCCAGTGGAGGAGGCCTTCATATCATATTGAGTCATGCGTAACTGGTGGATTAAAAGAAAATGAAACATTCTAGATTAAGAGGGTTAGGCTGAAAACATGTTGTTGGAGATGGAAGGAGAAACATACACCAAGATCACTTTTTGTGGGACATTGTTCACAGTTGCGGCAATTCACCCATAGAATATCACTTCCTGTATCAACCTGGACATGGTAGTTAACTGGAGGAGTACCGATTGTAATTCTAGTGTAATAGAGCCTGCAGGAATACATTCATTAACCGATTAGGTTCACGCCTAGGACCTACGCCAACACAAAAAGAACAAGAACAACCATTAGCTGTGCATGTGAAACAAACTCTACTACTCATACCATTTATGATTTATGATATGACCACACCACACGCACTCAAAGTCTCATACATAAACATAAATTCAATCTCTCTCTCTCTCTCCAAGCTAGCCAATCATTATTAAATAAATTCAACCTTCCTAACCATTTTCCAACCATTTAAGCCACCAGTGCAGAACAGTTATGAATATTTATTTGCATCTTGATCATAAATCTCCATCAGAATTCTAGTGGCAATAGATACATAGATATAAAGATGAAAAACATAAACAGGTAAGGGAAAACGTACGCTGTGTTGGTGGGGTCTGCATCACCGCCCAACTGAAAATCAATAGCGGCAAGAACTCTGGCATGGCGCTTAGAATCATGGGCCTTGAGCACTCCAATTGGTGCGTTGCCCTTATCACGCCCACCGTACTTGTTTTGAAGTTGAAATACCAAATTTCCCTTCACCACCTCAAACTCAATCATCAACAACAACAACAAAATCATCAGAGAATGCCTTCTTCTTCCCCAGAATCCATCGTCATCCCACCAGGAAATGTTTGGAATTGGAATTGGAAGGGAATAATCAATAATATTTGTATTTGTATTTTGTTGGAAAGGAAAGGGAATTCTGAGGGTTTGCAAAAGAAATGTGAAATTTGAAACGAGGGGTGGCCAAGGAACGGAAGAAAATCATTTCCTCTAAATTTAGCAATTTTGGCGCTCTCTATCATTCTGAGTTCTGACATAATAATAACAATAACTGATTAACTAGGGGTGAAAACGGATCGGATACGGACGGATAGTGCTTATACCGTATCCTAACCTATATTTTTTCTCGATTCGGAGTCGGATACGGAAAAGCTGAATTCGGATACGAATTCGGAATATTCGGAATACAGATACGGGACGGATATGGAACGAATCCGGATCGAATTCGAATAAATATAATCGGATAATATATTTCATATGAAAATCATCTGGATGTGATTGAACCACATGAAAAAAAAAACTACCTATGCAATCTTTCATAAGAGTCTAATGCAAATTTTTAAAATTGTACATCTATTAAAAAACACAATTTTTAGGATTAAAAAAATACAAAATAAATTTAACAATTCAACACAAATGGAGTATATAGAAACCTATATATATATTACTCACTACCTACACATTTTATTGTTTGGAAAGAATTAGGCAATTTAATCCCAAATTAGACAAACTTAGGGCCACATTAATTGGACCCTTTAATTAAGGGGTTTTTTTTGCAATTAAGGGGCTAATTTCATCAATACGCACACTCTCTCTTTCTCTCTCAATCTTCTAGGGGACTCAAAAGTCAAAACTCAATTTCACACCATATCTTCGTCGCCCCCTTCTACCCTAGCTCGTCCTCTCCCCTCTATTCCATGTATGGGAGCTTCTCATCGCCGGATGCTCTTCCAGTCGCTGGCAGCGGGGTCGGCCCAGGAGCTTCTCGATCTGCGGCGGTGCGAGCGGGGCCGCGTGGGGACGACGCGCGGTCGTTGGACTCGTTGGTCTTGGGGATAGCGGCAGCGGCGGCTGGGGACGAGGCAAAGATGTGGGGTGCGTGCCGAGGTTGAGGCTAAAGAGGGAGCAGTGGGATTGGGCGAGATCGGCGAGGGAGGTGTGGGTGGGGGGCGGAGGAAGTGGTTGACGGTCGAGAAGAACGGCGGCCATGGATGTTCTCGAATCTATTTCAATTAAGTATATGCCTGTTCTTGAATATGATTCTTGAATCTGAAAATTATTGGGCATTCTCTCACGTAAATTTTTGGGGAAAAAAGTCAAAATATAAATTTCGAATTGAAAAAATTATTTAAAAAAATAATTAATCAAAATAAATATTGATCGATAAAATTTATTTATTCAGAATAATTAAATATATTTTTTAATTAAGTTAATACAAAAATTATTCATAAAATAATGCTAACATATTACCATAAATACTATTATTAAATATATATAATATAAAATAAAATATATTTAAAAAATCCGGATATCCGGATTTGTTATCCGGATAATATCCGATAAAATATGGTAAAACTCGGATACGGTCGGATATTATGTAATCCAAATCCAAATCCGTATCCGAAATCAACTATCCGTATCCGAATTCGTATCCGACCGGATATTATTTTTTTGTTCCGAATTTGATACCGACCGGATACGGTTCCGGATCGGTCGGGAAATATCCGATCCGTTTTCACCCCTATGATTAACTGATACTCTTCTTCTCATTCCTCTCTCTCTATCTCTATCTCTATCTCTATCTCTATCTCTATCTCTATCTATCTCTATGTAGATTAGAGAGAATATATCAATCAATACACAAGGGAAGGGAAGGGACTCCATCTTTTTATCTTTTGATTTTGTATTCTCTTTTACTTTTATAATAATAATACAATCATATTGACCGGAAGAAATTAAGGGCATTATTTGATATACCCATTTAAACTTAGTCAACAAGAATTATACCCACAAACTTAAAAAATTTAAGTTATACCCAATTTTTATGTTTTCGGACCAAATTGCCCTCAATTTTTCAAATTTGAAAATGGGTAGTTTTTGCTTGAACCAATCGTCGCGCCTTTCGATGTAATCAAAACTTCCTGAGCGACCCTCCATCTTCCTCATTTTATTTCACACAAGCAAACCCTCATCTGCTTTCTCTCTCTCCTCACTTCCATTATCTGAAATAGTATTCTCCCGGCGACAAGACTACTCTTTTGAAGCCCACCGGTGCCGATGTTCCGCCGCAAGAACCCTCGCATCCACTGTAGCCGCTGAAAACTTGTTTAAATGGCCGCATCTACTTCAAATCACGACGAACAAGTTCATCAGGTATTAAATCCGATTGAGTTTTTTCTATTTCGAAGAATATTCTGGATTTCTTTGAATTTTCTGGGTTTAAATGGCCGCATCTATTTCTTGATTTATGTTATTAGCTATATTTTATGCTGAAATCGCAACATGCAAGAGGAAGTTTTGTTAAATTTTGAATTTTTGGGTGATTTTCACTATATTGTTAGATATTTTGGTGGTTTTTTTGGGTATTTTGTGTTGTGTAGCAGTAATGTTCTTCATTTTCTTCGTCTTTGTGGTTCTTCTTCGTTTTTTGCTTGATTTTCTCTGTATTTTGGCAGTTTTTGGTTGTTGTGGGTTGTTTTCCGGTGGTTTGTCTGTTTCGGCTTGACCCAGTTGGAACAGTTGGCACTATTTGGTCGATAGTTCTATCATAAATAAATGATCTTTGTTTTGTAGTGGTTTTTGTCTGAATTTTTAGCGGTTGTAGGTGGTTATGGGTGGTTCTTGTCTGATTTTTTAGCGGTTGTAGGTGGTTATGGGTGGTTCCTTGGCTGTTTCCCGGTGGTTATGGGTGGTTTCTTCTTAGTTTTTTGGTGGTTTGTCTGTTTCAAGTTGGAACACTTGGAACACTTGTTGCTTTTATGATCGATAGTTCTAACTTTTTCCTAATTAGTTACAACTGTTATAATAGTTCCAACTATATATTCACATTTTATGCCATCTTTTTGAAGGTTCGATGGACTTATCCGAGGGAGCATTTGGACGATGGTGATAATTGAAAGTTGGTTTTAAGTGGAAAAGAGACCATAATTTCATAAATAAAGAAGAGGATTCTGGAGGAACATGATAGAGAAACCCTTGATTTGATGGAGAAGTTTGTTTTTAAGGATTTAATGCGATACCCCAATGTTATTAAAAAATCTGCTAGATGCATACATTATGTTGTGACGAAGGAAGCTATCAAAAAGCCAGACCCATATCCAATGGTTATATACTACAAGGTGAAGCAAGCCATGGTGAGGTTCGGTCCAATGGAGTTTGCATTGGTGACCGGCCTACGATTTGGAAAAGCGAGATTTGATCCCTACGCTGATCATCCCATACCTGAAGACTCTGTCTACACACGGATTTTCAACAACAATCCTATTTCTCCAAACCAGCTGTGGACGTGGTATAGGGAGAAAAATAACTTCGACCGTGTCAGTGCTGATGACTGCTTGAAGATTTCTAAGGTTCTGATCGTTGCTCACATCGTATTGGGCCTGGACGCCAACAACACGAAGGTTCCAGATTGGGTATGGGCGTTGATCGAGCAACCCAAAGAATGGGATAGGTTCCCTTGGGGCAGCATCTCCTTCCAAATTCTGCTTAAATCTTTGAAAGGTGTCAAGCATAACATTCCTTCGAAATCATATCACTTGACTAGGAACACTCTGGCATTCATGGTATGTGTGTTTACATTAGCACATGTATTACAAGTTTTATGAAATTATTAAATGTTTAAAATTTGTTTGTTATTTGTAGGGCTGGATTTATGAGGCATTCCCAGACTTGGGAAGGGCATTTGGGGGAAGGCTGCCCAAAAATTATCGTCCTCGTGGCTTGCGGTTCACCTATGATAAAAAATCGAATTATGCAGAGATTGACGTCACCGAGGTTAAAAATCTGTTTGTTTTGCATGCTGTAGGACTTGGAACACTTTGCACTATCTTCATATAGTTCCAAGTGTTCCAAATCCTACAACTTTATTTTTTATCTTACAACTTGGATCAATTGGAACTTTTTGATCTGTTCCAACAATTCCAGGTTGTCTTGGTATCTCTATCTAATAATATGGTATGTACTCTATTGAAGGTTCACGAGCGGTTGGAGCCTGACCACAAAGAGATCAACAGGAAATATGTGAAGTCCGTCGAGCCCGAAGGGATGCCCTTCGCCCTTGCCTACAATGCAAATCTCCTAGTGAGGACGAGGGCAGCGGCAGGAATGGCCTCCCAACCATAATTTCCTAGGCTTCCAGCCCCACCGAGGTCAGCCCAGGTGCCAGAGGGGACCAGTGCAGCTGCAGAGCACGATGAGGCAGCCGACAGGGATGAAGCCGTTTACACCTTGACAAGGAAAAGGAAGTGAGCATTGGTTCAAGAAATCTCAAAGAAAGCCCGGATGGAGATCGAGGGGAGCGACATACTTGCCCAGAAAGTAGCAGATATTGTTGTGAAGAGGATGACCACTCTATTATTTCCAGAGCGTGTTGAACGAGCACCAGTCCAGGAGGATGAAAACACCAATCAAGTCCAGGATGATGAAGTAGGCACCAATGAAGTCCAGGAGGATGAAGGCGACACTGCAGCTGAAGATGAAGAGGATGCATCAGTCCAGGATGCAGCAGGCGAGGCCAATGAAGATGAAGTAGGCAGTGAAGCTGCAGAGGATGATGTTGAAGAAAACGAAGCTGAAGAAGAAGCTCAGGTGAAGCACGCTGATGGGGAAGATGGGGTGGACACTGATGAGAAGGACCAGGATGGTGCTCCACAACGTCGATGCTTGGTATTAAACATTTGGGACATTTGGAACATTTCACACGATCCAACTGTTCTAAGTGTTCCAATTTGCCCAAGTCTCTCTTAGTGTTTTCAGAAGTTTTTGACATCATATTCCTTCATATTCCTTCTTCAGGTTGATGAGGCCGAGCCGGTTAATGAAGGCTCTCCGACCACATCCCAAATGAAAGAGGCGATGGAAGAAGTACACCGAGCCACCCAAGATATATTAGATGAGAGCCAGTTTATAATTGATGGGTACTCTGATGTCCACTACTCTACACCAGCAGGCGTCGACATTGTGCGCCCATCCACCTCACCAGCTGAGGAGCTTGCTGAGACAAGGCCGGCCGAGGAAATGCTCGAAAGGGAAGCCCCAGTCCAAATGTACACACGTGCAGCTCGAAAGAAGAAACCGGTTGCTTTGTTGAAGAGCCCCTACTTGCCTAACGAAGTCCGCGGCACGGACTACATGCACTTCATGAGGGGGGGTGATGATATTTGGTAAGTGTGGTTGTATGTTTGTAAACTAGATAATATTAATATTACAACCAACAAACTTCTAAAATTGTGGTTGAACTTTCAGGAGGAATGTTGGGTACCCTTTTCCAGTGAACAAAGAATATTTTCTTCTGATTAAAGACCCCAAAGAGAAGCTGGGCAACGAGCACATCGACCCCTACGTCTCCATCCTAGCCACGGACCCTCAACGAGCTGGTGTGCACCCTGTCAAGTCAAGGAAAAGAATAGTGGGAACAATGTTCATGGTAAATAGTGTTGCCTTAACATATACCATCTTCTTTTTCATCTATATATTATGTTGATGATATAATGGTCCAATGACAGTCGGCCATCGAAGAAGTTTGGGAAACAATCAAGAGGAACTGCCCCATCATCGATGAAGAGGAGGACACCATCCCAGAAAATGATCTTGCAAGGCTCTCCATGTACGTGGATGGCACATTGCCAGAATGGGGGCCGCTGAAAAGCTGGCATGATGCTGATCAGGTAGATATAACTTTTAGGAATTTTAATAATTCTCCCCATTTTACGCGAACAACAAGTGTTCCAACTGTTCCAACTGTGTCGACAGGTCATAATGGTGTGTTATTTCAATAAGCACTGGGCAACATGTGTGCTCGATTTGGTTGCTTGCACAGTTGAGATTTGGGACTCCAAACAGCACATATTCGAGGAACACCATTATGACATCAGAAGAGCAGCCTTCAAGCCGGTGGCCCGTATTGTCCCTCAAGTGTTGAAGCATATGCGCTTCTATGACAACAGGCCCGAGGACATGCCAACTTTCAAGGAGTGGTTGTTATATTTTCCCGAAAAGAATGTCATCAGGCAGAACGACAGTGAGAGTTACGGGCCCTTGTCATTGAAGTATGCTGAAAATCGTCTCATGGGCGTGGTTGACGAAAAGATGAACAAGAAGGATATTCAGAAATATCGCAATCACATCGCAGAGACCATCTACAAATTCAGCACAGACGCTTCAACGATTCAGGCATGATGGGGACTGACTTCGTGGTTCATGGAAAGTAGTGGGGAAAACAAATAATTTACGGTTTTTTTATGCATGGTTCATGGTTGGGATGCCAAAAACAATTATTTATCGCTTTGTTTTATAAGCATGGTACGTGTGGCCAGGATGCCAAAACAATTATTTCTCACTTATGATATGTCCAGGGTTGTAGTTGTGTTTGCTTTAAACATTAGTACAATGTGGTTTGTAAGAAGTAGTATGTTAGGGAAAACAATTATGTCAATGCATAATTGCATTTTTGACAGAAGTTTTTTCTATTTCCATGGTTTATGTATCACGAAAACATATTATGACAGCAGAGCGTTAGAAAACATAAGTTCTCCAGTTGTCACAATTAGTACATTTGGAGCAAAAGGTTTCAACTGTTACAATACTGTCACAATTAGTACATTTAGAGCAAATAGTTCCAATTGTTACAATACTGTCCAATTGATCCAACTTTACAATAGAGCACACGTGGCATGATTAAAAGGCGACGCGTGGAAAGTAGATTCCTACATGTTGCTCGCATTAACCCATAACTACGTCGTTTTCAGACTTGTAGATATTTAGGGCTTCCATTACGAATGAGTACATTCTATAGAATTCGCAATGTCCGATACCATATGCACGGATTCGTCGTCGTCGTGTAGCCCACCGTTGTCGCCGGAAATTCGATCCCGGCCAATCTGCGTTCACAAACTACCTTGTGTATTATCTAGAGAGTATGTCGGGTTGGATGCTGGGAGGACATACTGGGCATGTTCAGTGAAGGAGGTGAGAGAATTAGGGTTTAATTAGGGTTCTAAACTGCTCAATTACATCTGTACTCAAGTAGGCTTTTTAATTGCTTTTTTTTCTCTACACAGTACGATGATTGTGAATTTTTCCAATGGGCCGACGGGGCAACTCCAAAATCATTCTGCCCAGGTCACTGCGAGCTGCGTCTGAAGGCTAAGCAACAAAAGTACGAATCGCAACTCCACTCCAAAGCATTGGTAGAGGAAATTTTAATCGACCAGCTAGCACAATGTACTGGCGAAATTGACTATCTTGAAGGTAGGCTTCAAGTAGCACTCAATGAGGCTGAATGCCATAAAAAGAGGGCTTCTGTTATGATTAAAGGGGCTGCAATTGATGTTGTTTTGGTAACTTTAATTGTTAGGCTCATGTAAGGTTGCAAGTTCATGTTTTGAACCCTTCTGACAAGAAGCCTCTTCTTAACGGCTCATTAGACTAACTGTTACTTTTGTAAGTGTATATGCTCATCTATTCTGTCATTTTTCTATGTAAAATTTACAGTGCCCGCTTAATGTTTGAAACCTATGCTCATCTATTCTGAGAGTAGTTGGAACAATTGGAACACTTAGAGTAGTTGGAACATTTGGCTAAGTTGGAATAGTTGGTGAGCCATACGAGTTCAAATTATATTAGATAGACATGCGATGCAATTAAAAATAGTTGGGGAAATTTGGAACTATTTTGAAAAATATCTCCAACCGTTACCAGTTAATTCCTAACAAGTTAAACATAGATCCAACTATTACAAGTTAATACTAAACAAGTTCAACATAGTGCAAATCTCATCCGTACTCGCAACCATAAGCTACTAAAATTAAAATTAACCGAACATACTTAGAGTGCAACCACAAAATTAAAAAAATAACACCGCCAAGCAAGTGCATATCCCCACTAGTTGGCTATTTCACGGCTTCCACCACATGAGCATTGAGGTTGACGATGTTGAGCTTTGGCCATGGCTGGTAGTTGTTTTTTTGCTCTCTGTAGTGCGGGGCTGGTTCGTCTTGCCATCAAATAAACGGTTGCCTCTTGAGTTCAATGGTGGAGATGTAACCTCAAGAGAAGCCTCACTCGACTCCAAGTTCACAACGGATATGTGTTCATTCTTCACATTGTCCAGTGCGAAAAGGATCATCATCTCATCATATAGTGGCTCGCCCCAAGTGTAGTAAGCTTTAGCCATCGCCTTTGCCTGCAACAAACGATGATGAAGGCACGAAATTCACACAAACTTGAAATTGGACAGTACTAGGGGTTACAAATTTGAAATAAAAAATGTTACCTCGATCATCTCACTCCATTTAGCATCACTTGTGTACACACGATTGCTCTCTCTATCCCAATCGGTTCCTTCTTGCGCAAGCAGCCACTTGTACGTCGTATACCGTTCTCTTAATAAATTAAATCAGCAGTAGAGATCCTCCCAGTCGAGGTCCAAATTCGGATTGTTGTTCAAGAAAACGACCTTCACCTCGAGTAAGGCTTCCGCCGGAGCATGAGCGTATTGGAGCTCGGGGTATCTCTCCATGAGTGAAATGAGACAGTCAATGAATGCCTTATCAAGATCCTTGTTCCATGGGCGGTTGTAGAAGTAGTGTTTTTGAGGAATTAGAGTGGAAAAATCCATCTGCTCATTTGAGAGAAGTAAAGAAAGAAATACCAAGAGTATTAATGGAAATACCGGTTTATACTAGGCCATGTATAGCACTTATATAAGCTTTGTAACAACGGGCCCCAATTATTGGCTATTGTGAGAATCTTTT
This sequence comes from Mentha longifolia, assembly GCA_001642375.2. Taxonomy (NCBI): domain Eukaryota; kingdom Viridiplantae; phylum Streptophyta; class Magnoliopsida; order Lamiales; family Lamiaceae; genus Mentha; species Mentha longifolia. The sequence continues at coordinate 36,442,482 of CM038117.1, read as the reverse complement.
GACCATTCAAAGGGTGTCATCTTCATGGAAGCATGCATGCATAAACTTTAAGGGAATCTTGTCCAAAAACAAAAAGACAAAACACAAAAGTGAAGTATATTAACGATTTCACAATGCATTGAGGTTGGGAAACACATTCTCAACTTCACCGTAATGCGTCTTACGGGATCGATGGTATTCTGTTAAATATTTGTGAAACAAATAAATCGTTAAATTACATGACCATGATTAAATATTTAGAAAACGGGAAAAATTGTCTTTTACGGCGGAGGAGGAACCCTATGAATGCACGTGGTTTGGGTATGGCCGGTAGCTTTGCAAATTCCGCACGTCTTGGGCCTGCGGCGTTTCGTACCCGTTGACGTGGCATCTCCAGCAAACGAGACGGAGATGGTTATTGGAACAAGACAAGTATTTTGATAATGCCCGAGCTGCCCGCATCTCGTACATCGCATTATGCCAGATCTCCGAGATGATGACTCTGAAACAGGTCTGACTCTGCGCACACGGGGTCGGCTGGCTTGTTTGGGATTTAAGGGCGCTCCAACGACCCATGATGCAACCGCTACGGGCACGTCCCAATCCTCCGGCATAGGAACCGGCATGACCTCACCCGCATAGATTTCCCACAACGACTCCGTAGAGTAATAAGAAGTGACATATGGGATTGGCGATTGCTTCGTGTGTCTGCCACATAAAAACACTGATTATGTTAGCATTTTCTTGGGTGGAAATGCTGGAACTTGGAACAAATGTACCAACTGTTCCAGGCACCATACATTTGGTACATTTGTCACATTTAACTAAATAGATCCAACTGAATAAAGCCGACAGGAGCCGACAAGTAGTAATTTTTCTAACATATAAAGATTACCGTAAGGCTGCTGAAGCATGAGAGCACGGAATCAAGTCGACATCGAAGATAAGACAGATGCATTGCTTCCTCTCGAGATCGACTACGTGATGCGTCATCGATGCAGACACCTTGAACTTTGTTAAAGAGATTGCTTCGACACTCATGGTGGAACCCAGCTCTGCTGATCTGCCTAGTTTGTTCTGTCCAAATTCAGTCAACTCGTGAGTTCGACTGATAGATAGAGCACGCCGTTCTACAAACCACTGCCCAATAAGAGACCGAATACATTCCAAGAGAGTACAAATTGGCAAAGTTCTAGCCATTCGAAGACATCCATTGAAGCACTCGGCAGCATTGGATGTTGAAAAAAGATATCGGCGCATGGGGGTCTTAGAACGAGCCCATTGACTCGGATCAACAGACATCACCTTATTATATGCAGCGGGAGCGCGTGCTTTAAGGTTATTTATTGCAGTGTCAAAGTCACGAGCACGGTATGCGTGTGCAGCAGCTTGGAATAGAGCAATGGCATGATCTCCCCAGAACTTGATGTTTTTTTGTAAGTGATAAATACAAAGCCCGTGAGGTACGCCGGGGTACACAACATCCATCGCATTCTTGATGCTAGCGTGTTGATCCGAAACGATCATCAATTGATCAGGACAGCCAAAGGAACCTCGCAGCTGTTGAAAGAACCAAGTCCATGATTCATCAGTCTCTTTGTCTACCAACCCAAACGCTAGGGGGAATACCTGCTCGTTTGCATCCTTTGTCACAGCCACCAACAACACGCCTATGTATTTCCCCTTCAGGTGTGTGCCGTCAACCACAATCACAGGGCGACAAGCCTTGAAGCCTTGGATACAGGCGCCTAGAGCCATGAAACAGTACTGGAAGCGGCCTCCAGTCTCATCGACTTTTATCTCGGTAATAGATCCTGGATTTGTGCTCTCAATCATCCATAGGTACTTCGGAAGCATCTTGAATGAATCGTTGGAGTCGCCGTACACCATTGTCAGTGCATGATTTCTGGCCGCCAGCGCAATTTGATATTGGATCTTGGCCCCAAATCTCTTCTTCACCATCGATTGGATATCACTCGGCCTTAACACAACACCTTTTGTCATCAAGTTTGGAACAAAATATGCACCTAAAACCTTAGAGCATATGGTTCAGAATGAAATCTCAAATCTTTTTGGCACGTGTGCGGTGCCCATTCCTGTATCACCCATGCCTCGCCCAATGCTATTGCGCGACAGACGAAAGAACAATTCTCTTTCTTGCTTTTGCAATAAGCAGCATATCGTTTCGAGCAGGAACGCGGCGTATCGAACGATACGTGATTAGCAAAATAAAATAACCCCAAGACAGTGACCAATTTGTCCTTGCTTGAAAACACAGCATCTTTACAAAGTGTATCATCGCCAATGCTTTCATTACCTATATTTTCCTGTGCTTTAGGCTGTTTCAAGTCAAACGATGCGCCCGGGATGCTCCACAGCCCAACATACTCACGATCTCCCTCGAATGCATCATTCCTACTGCCTACAGATGCCACATTAGGCCGAGTGTTGCCAATCGGTATATTTTCAAGGCTGTCCACGTCATCAACTGCACGCTGTACGGACGCAACGGACGTGTCATGATCACCCTCTGTATCATGTTCACCCTCACTATCGTGATCACTATCATGGAAACCCCAATCCTCATTCCATTCTAAATCCATGTCGAAATTCCCGCCCAGATCACGATCGATATTCCTATCAATATCCATATCCCTGTCCTTGCACATATTCCGATCCAAATACCTTTCTAAATCCGTGTTCAAATCCTTATCTAAAGCCGTATTCAAATTCGTATCCAAATTTTTACCCAAACCTCGACCCAAGCCTGTTTTCCCAACCCGAGAAGCATTAATCACCGGAGTTGTGCCATTAGCCAGCCTTTCTGCATGGTCATTTACAGCCTCTAATAATTCCTCATTTATCGGAGCTGTAGAAACATATAATATAGGGGCTTCTAACTCATTCAGAACATAAGCTAGTTCAAAATCATCTGTAATCTTCATTCTAGTAGTTCGGCCGGTAGCGGACTCAACCAGTGCAACTACTTTATACACATACTTACTTTTGGGCTTCATTATGCGAATTTGAATCCTACTCAACAAATCAGTGAAAATAGGCCCGGTGGGTGAATTAACTCTTCTTCGGTGCCAATGTAAGTTCTATCCTTTTCGGACCACTCCCCTCCATGAGCAATCAATATGTTTTTAGGCCGCATCTGGAAGAAAGAAAATCAAAGATCACAAATTGAATCAAACATGATTCCATCACAGTCGGAGTTGGAACACTTGGATCAATCGGGTATTACGGTTCCAACTGTTCAATGCATGCAGGCGTCGGAAGAGTTGGATCAATCTAATGAAATAGTTCTAACTGTGCCATGCATGCAACATGTGGAACAGTTGGAACCATTGCACACCCGATTGATCCAACTCTTCCGACGACATGCAATTACATTTAAACTCAAAATCAACTCAGATACAACCTTACCCATCTAAAATTAGCTACATATGACGATAATTTATAAACTAATACTCACATTCCACATTCAAATTCAGATACACTAGCCTAGCAATTCGCGAATTTACCTTCAAGTCAAAAGCCGCCATATCGATTTGCCGTCCTACCAGATATATTTCAGGAACCTAAGCCGCCGGAGTCGAGCTCGTCAGGGATATCGAATCGAGAAGGGGGGAAATCGAGCTGAGAGAAGAGTTTAATTTTTTGGGAAAGAGGGAAAATATTTCGACGTCAAAGAGGGAGGGAGCTGAAAATGGGAGCTGAAAGAGGGAAATAGGTAGGGGAAAAGAGCAAAAAAAGCAGAATTCATTAAGGGTATTTTCGTCCGAAATTGCAAATATTGGGTATAATTTATACTTTTTATCTTCTTGGGCATAATTCTTGTTGCCTAAGTCTAAATGGGTACCCGGCACCATTTCCACAAGAAATTATTTATATAAAGAGGTTATTTCTATGTAGGGTTTCACATAGAAAAATATTTTTTTAAAAAAAAAGGAATTCGATTAAATACTATACCACATAGATACATTTAACATATTCACGTACCTAATTAATATAAATTTGACTAAACTATGCATTCACCTTGTTAAAACAAAAGGGTGTGTATGTAGATGAGCTATAAAATTAAAATATTATCACAATCAACCATAGATAAGTATTTTCGGTCATCTTAAATTTTGTGTAATGATATCTTATATATAATTCCGCAGCGGATTCCTGATACCACAACGATCCATGCACCTACGTGGCGTCCCTCTACATCCTCCGTTTTCTATTTATCTAAATTCTATATTTTTATACAATATTAAATTATTATTTAATATAATAAATATCTTATATATAATTCCGCAGCGGATTCCTGATACCACAACGATCCATGCCTACGTGGCGTCCCTCTTCATCCTCCGTTTCCTATAATTGGAAGGGCTTATAAAAGACTTGAAGCAAGAAAGCGTATTTGGGGAACACAATGCACGTAAGTTATTCATGCAGATTCTTGAATAGGTTATATATATATATATATATATATATTCCGTTGCGGATTCGGAGCACCACAACGATCAATGTGCTTACGTGGCGCTTCCTACATCCTCTATTTCTATTTATCAAAATCTTCAATAAATATGTATAAAATCATACTTTATTTTCCTAATTACACGGTATTCCTAATATTTTTATTTTCCTAATCTACACATATAATCCTAATATTTTATTAGGCTAATCTACACACACATTCGGCGAGACAGAGGGAGTATTTTTTTCGACAACAAATGACTCGAGATATATAATGAATACAACTATCCGATAAATAACATATTTATTAATTTATTTTTTAATATAATTTTAGTGTGTCTGATATTACTTCCAATAAATTGTCGCAATCAACGATTCGAGGAGGCTGTATGTATTCTGTTGTAAAATAACATATAAGACCAGACAACTCATTCAATTTTTAGGTCATTCCTATCAGGCTCGTGTTGATCAGACTAAACTATTTTTGAGTTAAAATATTTGGCCCTAACACTATTTTGATTTTAAGGTGGCCCGTTGGCCAAGAAATTAAGGTCATTTATATCATGCTCGGGTTGATCAAGCTAAACTACTTTTGAGTTACTCGAACTCCCGACCTCTTGGTTTGGAGGGAAAGTGTCTTACCAACTGAGCTACGCTTCGTCGTCAATATATTAGACACAAAATCGATTTTTAGGTGGCCCACAAGCCAAGAAGTTTTTAAAAAAAAAAAAAAAAATTGGTACACATTTGTAACAAGAAATTTGACAGTATACAAACACAAGCATCATCGGCCATTTTTAGCTCGGGTTAATCAGGCCAAAGTATTTTTAAGTTAAAATATTTTAGCTTCAACACAACTTCGATTTTAAGGTGGTCTGTCGGCTAAAAAGTTTTTGAAATTCTTTTAGTAATGTACTAATAACCATGATTGTCAAATTTTTGCAATATATATATATATATATATATATATATATATATATATATGAGTATATATTAGATACAAGATGGATTTTGAGTTGGCCCGTTGGCCATGAACTTTTTGAAATTATTTTAGTATGTATTGATAACTATGATTGTAAAATTTGTGTAACAATATATATATATATATATATATATATATATATATATATATATTAGATACAAAATTGATTTTGAGTTTGAGGTGGCACGGCATCCTATTTTGAAGTGTTTGAGGTGGCATGTTGGCCTATTTTCGGTTCGAGAATACTATTTCGACATTGAGGTGGCTCATTGACCAATAATTTTTTTTAAAAAATTCTTTTAGTATGCATCGATAATTATGATTGTCAAATTTTTATAATAAAAAATAAATTTCTAATTTTTAGATAAAAAATCAATTTTGAGGTGGCGCGTTGGTCAATAAAAGCTCAGACTATTTTCAGTTCCGGTTGATCAGACTACACTATTTATATGTTAATATATTTTGGCCATAACACTAATTCAACTTTAAGGTGGTCCATTCGCCATTTTTTTTTTTTTGAAATTCTTTTAGTATATGTTTGTCAATTTTTTGAAAAAAATAATAATATAGTAATATGTGCTAAACACAAAATCGATTTTGAGGTGGCCTGTTGGACAATTTTTTTTTTTAATTCTCTTAGTATGTATCGATAGTTATGAATGCAAATTATTATAACTAAAAATATATTAGACACATAATGAGCATTGTTACAAAACTTTCGGTTAATCTGGCAAATCCTTCGGGCTATTTTTGATTCGGATTTAGGATAAATTATTTTTGATATACTTTTATTTATAAAATATACTATAAAGTGATACCCGTTGAATTTCGACGGGATACAAACTAGTTATATATATATTTATATATAGTTGTAATTTATTCTTATATGGAGGCATAAATCCTTAAGACGAGACCAGAAAAAAATATGATTTATTACAATATAGAGGTTATTCCTAAATATAACTAGTCCCGAGTCGGGACCATAATTTTTTTATTACTATAGGGAGGTTATTCTTATAGAGAGTATTCCTATAAGGAGGTTTTACTGTAATGTCTAAATCAAATAAAATCAAAATCGTGAATCGACAATATTGCAGGGAGGGCGAGAGTCGACACCTTATATTCAACTCGATTATACTCACTCCGTAGTCTACGTAAATTTAGATCTCACTTAATAGTAGTTTTAAATAGAATGCTATCAAATGAGACCAAAATAATCAAGAATATTAGGATAAAGTTTATGTACTCCATTTTATTAGGTCTCACTTTGATCTCACTTGATATTATTCCCTAGTAATTATCATGAAAAGATGAAAATTATTTCTTATAATGGGAGCAGAATTGTACTAAAGGATGAGATGAGATACCGATGAGGTATGGGCCATGCAGTCTTTTTTTTGCCTTAATTATTGCGTGTGTTGTATATTAATATTGGTATTGCATAATTTTAACATGTATGTACGTTAATGATTGAAATTATTATGGCTGTAAATCAAAATTGGAACGAGTATTGACGTAGACATGAAGTGGGGGAAATGATGATTCTGATTATAATAATGTGTTGAGAGTTTTAGTTTGGTAGTAATATCATGTATCTGCAGTCTGCACCACTAAATTTTTAATTTTTTTTAGTCTGCACTACTAATTTATTTTTATTTTTTTTAGTCTGCACTACTAAATTTTCTTTCTTTCTTGCTACCTCCGTAAAAGAAAAAATTCTTTAAAACTCTTTAGTGTTATAATATCTCGTAAAAGAAAAAAATCTTTAATTTTTTTTTTAGTGTTGTAGTATCCCGTAAAAGAAAAAATTCTTTAAAAGGCTATTTTAAAACTCGTCATCAAGACGCAAAAACATTTGGCACAAATACTGAAAAAAAAAGTAAAACAACTTATAAGGGACGGAGGTAGTATCGTATTTGTTCTTTTTTAAAGAAAATTGGAATCATCAACTCATAATTATTTTGGCTTTATACAACACAAATAATTCTTTTGGATTATAATGTACTAACCTACAAGGAGACATATAATAGGAGAGAAGTATTTGTCAACCAAGATGAATACACGACTATAACTCGACCTCACACCTCCCCTCCTACTTTTTCACATTTTATACATTCTCCTTGCCTCAAAAGAAACATGACATTATCCATAAGACAAAGTTTCGATGAATGAAATCACAACGATGGAATAGAAAATCTAATAAATCACGACACAACTACTCCATTAGGTAATTGTAAAAATCAAGGATGCCTAAAAGAAAAAAACAGTTAAGATAGCATGAACAGTTAAAACATTTCAACTGAATAAATATCAAACATAACTTACATGAACACCTATTTCGCTAGTCTGCAACTCAAGAATTCAAGTTGGCCTCCAAAATCTCCATCTTACTGTCACTCCATATAAAGTTTAATACCTCCAACTAGTATTCATTGGTCTTTTGCCTCAGTTCATTCAGCTCCTTCTCGATTTCAGGGTCTTGAAACTTCAGTGCGGATGCAACGGGTCTCCCAGGTGGAAGCTCTCCCTTCTGGTCAACAAAAATAACAGATGAACTCGATAAATGTGATCATCACATGTTGATTGCAAGTGCTTCAAAGGATAGAGTTAATTACCTTGGTGCTTCCAGAAAGTTCTTTCTTCAGGTTCGCCAGGTCATCATCAACGGACGATGTCTCTAGTAAAGCAAACTGCAAAATGAGAAATGCAGTCACAACTCTTCCCGAAGGTTTTGCATTGGTTTGTGAATAGTTCTACATGGGAGTGATGACATAGGGTGATAGCTTGCATAGATTTTATTTTATTTTATTTTTTTTAAAAAAAAAAAAAGGTAATCCACTTCATATTTTATATCTATTGTCAGTCTAACCCATCACTCAAAGTGAATATGCCCTTTGGATCATACAATTTGGTTTTAACAATATTATGCAACTTGTAACTACCTTTCCTTCAAGCTCATCGCCGGTTAGTTGATTGAGAGCATCTGCCTGAGATTCCATCGCCATAACTGTCAAAGAAGAGAAATCATGAAGCCTTTTAGACATATTCTTTTTTCTCAAAATGTCGACTGATCTATGATAGTGGTTGTATTGTTCATACAAACCAATGACTCAGATGCATTGGTTCGTTGCTCGGTGCAACCGTGCAAGTACTGAGGAAGCTCAAGCAACCAGAAAATGTTTGAGCATGGTCCTTGCTTTTGTGAACCAGATGAAGCAACTTGAAATTGTATAATGCTCAAAATAAAATGTCATCACAGCTACTGAAAGATTATAAGAAAATATGTCTAAACCAGCTACTCAAAAGACCAATCAAATCAATTTCTTATAATATTGGGATGGAATATTCTAACATAATGTATACCAACATCATAATCATCTATAGTATGTTTCTATGGCTGATATCTCCACTACTAAACGAAATTCTTGAGTATTGATAACTCTTGAACAGTCACTAACATAGTGAAGAAGCAGGCAATACCTGGAATGTTTGACAACAGATATAATAGAGAAATAAGCTCATTTTGCAATGAAATGTAGTATTTGAGTAAATCAACTTACCTTTTTCTTCCATCTTCTCAAAAGCTGAAAGAGCGCTGCTTGTATTCACATTCCCCAACATCTCACTCACTTTTGTTGCAGTCCTGAAAATAAGATGGGCAGTTGTGGCTAATAAAAGTAACTCAAGAAAGAAAGCGCAAATCTAATAATGGAAGGCAAGAACAAACTTGGCTGATTGAGCTCGTGCTTTGAGAGTTTCCTTTTTAGACTTAGCCTCTTGTATCTTGCTTTCCAACAGCTGTCGAACAAGATAGTCCACGTATATAAGATGAGATCATATAAATCTAAAGATAGTTGAAAAGATATTCATATACTTGAAGGAAAAGGATATGTCATATGTGAGTTGCAAAAGTTTTGAAAAAGAAGAATAGTGTAATATATTAGCTACATTTATGCAGCTTCATGACACATACGTGCAAAATTTGCATCCACAATCTGAAACAAAGACTGCAGAAACAGAATTGTAATTTGTGCAGATTAATAGAGCAAAAATAACCCACCCTTGTATTGGAGACAAGGTTATCAACTACGCCTTTCTGCTGAGCAAGCTGAGCCTTCAACGAATTTGCATTATCCTGGAAAATAAATGATATATAACTTATTGATAAAAGTGAACTGCAGTGTCAGTACAGTAAGTTTGCATTACTTCAGTATAAGGAACAGACATACAGTTGTAGCAAATGTAACAGATGCATCACGAGACAACTTTCAAGAAAGATGTCTCTAATTTTTATCAGTAAGTAAAAAGTAATTGATTGTGTTATCCAACTAAGTAGAGGAAAGTCTTTACAGCATAAGATTTTCTACGCTTGAGCGCTTCACGAGCAAGCTCCTCATCACCCTTACTCAAAGCAAGTTGCGCTCTACCGTACCTGTGATTAAACGGTAAAATGAGTGCTGCAGGGAAGTGAGATGAAAAATATGATAGATCAATGACCCTTACCAATCTTCAGAAGCCTTTTGTGCAGCTTTATATCTATTTTCCATCTGTTTCTGAGAAGCTAGAACCTAAGAAACAGAATAGATGTCCTCTTAGAGAAATTCTAATTGACCGTATGACATTGCAATCAAGGAAATGTGCCAATAAATAACATTTGTAGGGCCATTCTGGCCTTTTAAAGCAACCACCCTCGTCCCAAGAAAAGTCACCTTCAAAGGTCAGACCCCCTTACTTTCCCAAAATTTTGGCTCTTGTATACTATATAACCTTCATAAATTTGGTATCTCTGGAGGTTATGCAGAAGGCAATTCTAATAAACCTACTGGATACCAAATGTAAGTAATTCCACATTAAGAATGGAGTTCACCCTTTATCATAAAACCCCCTTAACACAAAGTTACAAACACACACACAAGATCAAAATAATTTTTATTTGTACAGAAATCATATAACAATTTTTCTTGTTTCTAAATATAAAGTTTTTTTCCTCACTGGTTATACTACTAGAGCTTAAATTGGCGACATATGTATGTATATGTGTGTATTTGTGTGTGTATAAATATCATTCCTTCTTCAGTTGAATCATAAACTATAGTGTTGTTTTGTTTATCATCTATGCAGTGGTTTAGTTTAGTCAGCCACGCAGACGCTCAGTTCTGAATATATCGATAAAAGCTCTCAGTAGCTTCATCTTCATGACATCAATCTATCACACTGGAAAATACTAAAGTACTCTGTGTTATAATTGATGATAAGTTCCTGATCTCAAACCCCAACCACGTCAAAAAGGAAAATCCACAGATGTGTTAATAAGTAATAGTCCTAAAAGGATTTAATAACCTTTAAGGAAAGAAAATGCAGAGTAAAAAGGCAATCATCACATGACATACTTGTGCTGTAGCTTGACGCAACTTGATCAAGTCGTCGTTCATCTCTATAACAGTTTGTTCCAGTATTTTCTCAGGATCCTCAAAGGAGCTTATTACAGCATTTGCATATGACTACACTAAAAGAGAGTTGAAATACAGTCAGTAATTTGGTTGCCAATAATGCTCAAAAGAATCTTGAGAATGAACACAACCTTAACAACTCTAGCAAACCGATCAAAAAGGTTCATCTGAGTACCAAGTCCGCCCCCTCCAAGGCTGTTACATCGGGATCTACTGGAGTAAGATAACCGTATAGCTGTATATATCGGAGTACCCACTGCCCAGAAAAGGGAAAAAAATAAAAAGTGGGGATCTACCATAAGGTTTAGGGGGGCGGGAGAAGTACATTTGACTCGATATTAGAAAGAACAAACAGCATTAGAATATAAGAGAAGAAGGGTGTCATCTACGCATAGTAAGTTTTTGACTACATCAGCAAAGGACTAACATAACAATTGATATGCAAACATGATAGTACGTCTTGGAGAGCTCCACATTTCATTACGTAACATATTCTATTCGATTGGAAGAAAAAAAAAAGACGAGACGCATCCAAATATGAATCAAACACAACATGAAAAATTGAATCCTTCAAAATCAAAAGGGACTATAGATTCCACATGAACAAATCATGAACCAAAAGGGACTATAGATTCCACATGAATCAAAAGGGTGATACGCATGTCTATTAGTATTATTTTGAATTATTAATTATAAGTTGGGTTATTATTCTTAGTTAAGGTTATTATTATTATTTAGGTCTAGCCGCTTTTATTAGGATAGATTAGGGTTGAAATTTACTTGGGCCTCAAGTAATTAGTAGTATAAATATGTCCTTAATAAGTTAGGGTTGGAGGAGATTATTATTGTTAAGAATTTGCAGCTTTATACGGCTGTGGCTGCAGGAGTTTTCCTGTGAACCTCTTTGAGGTGTTCTTATTTTAACTAATTCCGTTTCTTTTTGTCGATTCGTGATCTTAACTCTATCAAAGGGACTATAGATTTCACATGAACAAGTCATCAAATTCAAACCTGTCTTTCTAGGCAAAAGGGATCAGTTAAAGGAACCGCACTAACATTAACTTAGACCAGATTTCCACATTTCTTATGAAACCTCCAATCAAAATATACAAAAGAAATGCTCTACTGACTACACATATCTTCTGATGGGAATTCTGGTACTTAAATTTTTTTTCCAGCTATGAGCATAGTGTGTGGAAAACACTGTTGTCGCCAACAAGAGAAGCTCGTGCACATAGCACCTTATTGCACTTGGAACACATACCAAAAGCATCACAATTTAATGCATAACAGAATAAAATATCCCAAAAAAGCGCACACCAAGAGAGATATATGCATAGCATAGTCAGCAAATAAATAGGCATTACCTCGCGCTCAACAACTGGTACATTAACATAGCTCTTGCAATATCAATTCCCCATTACCCAATATACGAGATCGAAAATTGACACAACACAACGAATTGCACTTACTGCTCCATCAACGCAGCACAATAGAAAGCACGGGAAATCTTACCTCCACGGCCGAAAAAGGATGGGCTGAACGGCGGCGGGCGGACAACAATGAGCCCTCTATTGCACGAAGGAGCAGAGGAGCTAACGGTAGAGGAAGCCATGCTTATCCCTGCTATCGGCGCTCTTACGGCCATCACCATCAACAGTTATCACCGTCTTTCTTTATTATTATTATTTTCTCTTTTCACAATCTGCAATGAAAAGGAATAGGAATAGGAATAGGTAGATTGATGGAGAGAGAGCAGAAGACAGCTCGCTGTCTGCTCTCAGAATCAATCAACAAAGATTATTAGTCCTCAACCTCAAGGAATCACAGTGGCTTTTGTTTTCTGTTATTTATTTTTTTTTCTTCCTTTTGTTTGTGGTTAAGGTGAGGGAGGATCAGATTTTTATTTTATATACGGCATTTTTGTTTTATTTTATTAGTGCTGTATTAATTTATTCATTCATTCATTTTAATTTTAAAGAGTGTGTGTGATCCACAACATTTTAGGCCTGGGCTGCTTTTATTGTTTTTAGCATTTTGGGCCATTCCTTTCGGTGTATTATCATATGATTTAAAGATTGGGCAATTTGCCTTTAATATACTCCGACCAAACATAAATTAATACGTAATTGTTAACTTATAGATATAACCTTGGACATGTATTTATATTTAGTGATTTGTTTGAGTAATAATTTTGTTTACGAGTTTTAGCTCTGAATTTAGGATAGCAGCAAAGGGAGAATTAGGATAAGGCCCTACTTGTTTGTTGAGTTGAGACCCTCACTAGTACCAAGTGGCGTACCCAAAATTAAATCGCCCAAGGACCTAATTTATAAATAAAAAATTCTCCGACATAATATGAATATAAAATTCCAATCAAACATACATTAATACGTAGAGATTCATTCTCGTGACCATCGTGGAGGTTGCGCTTGTCCCCACGTAAGTCCACCCCTCGTAGTAACAACAAGATCCAAATGAAGGAATTTCTTGAATAAAACAGAATCCCTTTGTAAGCCTAAATTCTTTGTACTCCCCCGTTTGCACAGGATAAGGTAAGAACAGCTTATCACGAAACAAACACTATTACACTTTCCATACACACAGTGAGAGTGGAATATGTACATATATCATTAGCCTGATCTTCCCCATGTCCTTTACAATATCCACCATCATCAAGCATATTAACTCCCTTTACATTCTTCGAGTCCGTCCATTCACGAAACAGCTCTATTTTCATGGTCCGTGGAAGTAGAATGCGTCCTCATCATTTTTTCAGATGGATTCTGCAATCATGTAATAATGAAAAGTAAGCGCAGAAGATTGGAACGTACCTCACTCATTTGTTTTTCGGTGAGGGGGGGTTGGATAATTTGAAAAGGGAATTGTTCGAGTATAAGCCTAAAACCAGCTAATGATGTAGAGTAATAATCTCTATCCAAAGGCTAAAGCATGTCTTTTCTAATTTCTTCAGCTACTCACATCACATGCATTCTAAGTGAAATTCCATACAGCTTATTAGTGAAAGACCTATCTAACTCAAGGGGATATTGGCATTGGATCCTCACTATATAGTAGATAACAGATCATTTAGGTTTTATACAGAAATTCATCACTTTCTTGATACATGCATCATGCTCCCTACTCCCTAAACACAAGGCATATTGAATAGCACCTCTTACTTTTCTCAAGATATAATATAGGTGTAACATTTTGCATTTGATAACTATAGATTAAGTATTATTGATCCATCATCATTGACACCACTTTCTTAATGCACCACACCTCAATTTCCTAGCCAAAGACACATATAACCATAATCCAGCTCTTCTCAACCACATTTTTCTCACACACAATACTGTGCATTTGGTTACTGTTCAGGCTATTCAGATATGAGATAATCCTAAACATCATAAGCCAATATTTGCAACACCAATTTCATGCAAATATATGGAAATTATATGGAAATTTGGATATCCATTTCCAAGCAGTCATGAGAAAGTGAGGTTCCGTTCCAACCTGAGGAGTTTGCAGCAGATAACCATCGACATCCACGTCCACATCTTCATCCACCGCGGTACTACAATCCTTGGGCGTCTCGAACAGCGAGAGGGAGAACTGCTTCGAAACCACCTGCACGTCGAAGTAAATCAATCCGGAGCTGGGAATATCGACCTCAATTCCCTTGACCGGAAGCCATAGAAAGAGCTCCTGAGCCGAAACGCCCGTCAAATTAGCGATCTTCCCGTAGCTGATGCGGCCGGTGATGTCGCATTCGTAGCGGAGGCGCGTCTCGAAGAGGGTGTCGCAGGGCGAAGGAGACGGCAAGCGGAGGCGGAAGTGGCCGGACGTGGGGTCGACGGAGAAAGTGGAGATGGTTTTGGGGAATACGCCGATGGGGAGACCGTAGGAGCTGAGGATGTCGTAAAACGAAACCAGGTGCACCGATTTCGGGTGCGGATTTTCTTCCGCCATAGTTATAGTTAGGGTAATAGCGGTGATGAGGAGCATCGCCGTTGTAATTGGATTGCGCAACAACACCATTGCAATTGCAATTGCAGAAAATTGAAATTGGAATTGAGATTGGGAATGGGGGTTTAGAATTATTAGAACAGAAAATGCAATTGTCTGCCCCTCGCTCCTCTCTCTCTCCCTCTTTCTCCCTCCCAGGAGGGATGTCAATTTAGTCTGAAACCCCGGGTTGGCCCGAGTAACCCGAGCTAAAAGCAAGTTAGGATCGAATATTTCTAACCCGAAAAAATTTCCAGCCCGAATGGCCCGAACCGAATAGCCCGAAACCCGATAGGGCTAGCCCGACAGTTTGGCGGGTTGGCCCGATAACCCGAAAGTTTTTATTAATTAAGTGTTGATTTTTATTACTTTGTTTCAAATATTAAAATTTATGTCTTGATTCAAATACTTGTGAAAAATATTACAATTTTCTATGTTAAGTTGTATTCATCATAATATTTTATCTATTTTATATTTCACCACATAATAAAAAATGATTAATATAATTATTAAAAGAAAAATATCTTCACATCTCATTGAGCTACTTATTATATTATGCAAGTTGGATTAACATAATACAAAATAAAGTGGCTTAGATGGTATAACATGAATTATTTATTTTTTATAAAATTATGATTATAAAAAAAAATCGTCAACTTCTTGGCCCGACGGGCTAGCCCGAGCCCCGAAGTTTAGGGTTAGGGTTGAAAATTTCTAGCCCGAAAAAAATTCAACTCGATTCAACCCGAACCGAATAATCCGAAACCCGACAGGGCTGATCCGAACCCGCTCGGATTGGCCCGATTGACATCCCTACTCCCTCCTTCCTTTATTTATAATAAATAAATAGGTATAGGTATGTGTTTGGCCTTTCATAGTACTACACGCGCCTTCTGTTGTATGCATGGGGCAACGTCATCGGCTAAATCCCATTTTCTCATTTTTACATTTCTATAAATATAAAAAGAATATACATCAATTAATTTTCTGGGGTATGATTATGTTTATTTAAATAAATGAAGATTGAAGTGCCCTACAACACTCTATGTTATGGTTTCTATTTACATTATTATTAATATATCTCACAATAAATATTGATCAATCCATCATAGACTTACCTAATATGCTCATGGTTGACAAGACGGATATTTAAAGAAGATTAATATTAATATAACTAAACTTTTGGAGGCTAGGTAGGGCATTCGTTATGATTTTTTTTTTCTATATATAGGGGTGTTTTCATTTTCTTGAATTGCCTTATTTTGGACATAGAGATTAATGTAAGTTTATTGTTAAAGTGTAATATTAAACATTTTAGTAAGTGAGCGTCATAAATTTATAAAAATGTATTGATAATTGCATCTTAAGAAAAGATAATAAAAACACATTTAATTAGACTTAAAAAATTGAAAAATAAACAAACAAGTTATGATAATTTAAAATTTTAAAATTTTATATTATTATACGTGCATAGATGTGGTGATTAATTAAGAGATAATAAAGCTTAGTTTATTCTATTTTGAGAATTGCAACATTTGGAATAGGACATCCCAAAAATATTTACTTCATTTGTCCCCCAAATTAGTGTGGTTAAGTAAGTGACAAAAGTTTTAGAAAAAAATAGGTAAAAGTAGTTGGTAGTGAATGATAAAGAGACTGAGAATGGAATAAAGGATAAAGTTGGTAGATAGAATTGTTGAGAGAATGGATAAAGTGATGGGCACGACTAGATAATAATGTAAATATTGCAAAACATGAAGGGTATTTTTTTATTTTTTTAAAAGAGGATCAATAATGGTTCCTCATTTCCCCCTTAAAGTGACTCGAACCCTCGACTTTTTGGTTAGAGCGGAAGCGTTTTACCAACTTGTGTTGCACTTCGTTGTCTGTATAACATGAAGGTTGGAAACACAAAAATTATGAGGGAATATTTATGTTTAAGAAAATCACCCTAAATTGGGGATCTAATGGAGTACTATATTAAATTTGATTTGGGACTAAGAGGATGTCTGGTTAAGCTTATAAGCTTTTTAAAACAGTTTATAAACTGATTGATTGCATATAAGCTCCAAAAATAAGATATAAGAGCTTATAAATTTCTTGAAAATAAGTTCTCTCACCCATTTACTTTTACATATGATAAATTATACATACATCTTATAAATGGGTTAATTACCAAAAAAATCCTAAACTATTCATGTTTTATTAAAAATACTCTGAACTATTGAAAACAACTCATTAAATCCTAAACTATCAATTTGTTATCAAATCTCCCCTATTCAGATTTTCCTCACTTGCGCATTTTATCAAACACGTGGTGTGCAGAAAAATATTTTCATTTAGTTTCCAAACAGGCCTCCTCAACCGCTCCGACGAAACCACCGAGCTCGTCGACCTCGTCAAACAGAGCGAGAACACCATGAAACGCTGCCTCACCTGGTTCGGATTCGGCTCCGTGATCGGCACTGGAATCTTCGTGTCCTCACTAGCCAAGAAACTCACGATCTCGCAACCTTCATAGCAGCAGCAAACATACTCCTCGAGTCCATCGTCGGAAGAACGGTGGTCGCCAGAGGCTGGACTTCGTGATCCTGTGGACTTCGTAATAGTTGCAGGCTTCGCTCACGCCAAGAGAAAGGAGTCTTCCGAGCAGCCGCCGTCATTTCCTAGAAGCTAAAAGAAAACAAAGATGGCTTGTTTTTCTGCACACCACGTGTTTGATAAAATGCGCAAGTGAGAAAAATTATATAGGGTAGACTTGATAACAAATTGATAATTTATGATTTAATTGGTTATTTTCAATAGTTCAAAGTATTTTTGATAAAACATGAATAGTTTGGGGGTTTTTTTGGTAATTAACCCCTTATAAATTGTTAGTATTTATAAGCTCTTTCAAATGAGCTTAGCCAAATTTTCAAATGAGCTTTAGCCAAACGCCCCTAAGAGGGTAAATTTTTGTGTACTTTTATCCATAATATAACATTTTGCCGATTTTCTTTTTCTTTCAAATTCTTACATTTGTGTATTCAAATGGAGAAATAGACGATTACAAACAAAACGGGACAAGATTAATTAATGAAAAAAATTGTTTTCATAGGATTAAAATTGAAGTTCAAATACGGTATAAAAAGCGGACGTTGCGCATTTGTTAAGCCCCTTCAATAAAATTACGAGGCCACTTGGTTTTGTTTGTTTTGTTTCTTGCTTCTTAAAAGAAGTCTGCATTTAAAAACTAGGAAGGCCAAACAAAAGGAGAGGAGTGAAGGTGGTGATATCTAACGTATAAAAATGAAAAAGTAACATACAAACCACACCATGAAGCAGATATGAGAATCTCAACCCCAAACCCCGAGTGTTTTTTTTTTTTTTTTCTCACAACAGCTCATTATGAAGATGATTCTAATCTAGGCAACGAATTAAGTCATGAGATGAAATCTTTGCAATTTCACAGAAGTACTGTATCTTTTAAATACAATACAGCATTGCTTCAGACTTGAGTACAGTACCAAATGAAATTCAAATTCTTCATTCAAAGCAGAAAATATATAGGAGTAAATAGAAGTTAAAAGGTGAATAATACCACAGCCTGAAAACGTCCTACTAAACTCTTGCCATTCTTTGTCCAGCTAATAACGATCATAATGCCTGCCGGAAGATTAAAAACATCAGACTGAGTAGCAGCATAAGCTAAGAGACAGCATGATGAAAATCAAAAATTCATTCAGAAGAAGAGACCAATTCTGGAAACCCACAACTGTGAAGCCATTTTCAACCACTCATCTTTTGCATTTTCTAGCATTAAATCATACACAAGGGCAAAGTTGCTTCTTTATGCCTCGTATGATACGCATTCTCTACCAATACATAAATAAAGACTCTAAGCCACTCAAAAAAACCAAAAATAATTACTTTAGAAATATTTTTACCATTTCACAGATTTCATTCACCTACATACACAGGAGAGAAAAAAGTGTGAATGTGATGCTGCACTTGCATACAAGAAAATGTTTCATGTCACTGGAATAGTGAAATTAATGAATAGAGGAACTACATAGTAGTATTTGAGAATTATAGAATCCAGCAACAAACACTTTAATGCATCACTAGTTTTACATCAACACTTGTATGAGTCGCAAACAGAAGTAAAAAAGAGAGTTTCAGAGAGCATATACAAACCTGTGACGATCGTAATCTCTGGAGCGTTCTCTTGATCGAGATCGAGGTCTCAGGTGACTCCTTGAGTCATAGCTACGAGAACGATCTCTCTCCCTCTCGCGTTCTCTGGCATAGTCATGCTCACGGTCTCTGCTTCTACGATCATGATCTCTTCCACGGTCACGGGTATCACCTCTATCGTGGTCCCTACTGGATTCCCTATCACGATCGTGGCTCCTTCTATCCCTTGACCTAAACCAGTTAAGAATGCTTCAGTTCAACAAACAG
Source organism: Mentha longifolia (assembly GCA_001642375.2). Classification (NCBI taxonomy): domain Eukaryota; kingdom Viridiplantae; phylum Streptophyta; class Magnoliopsida; order Lamiales; family Lamiaceae; genus Mentha; species Mentha longifolia. The sequence continues at coordinate 36,423,144 of CM038117.1, read as the reverse complement.
CTAAAAGAGAAAACAGACAATCTTAGTTTATCACAAAAAATTACAGAACAACCTTCTATCTTCTTCGTAGGCTTTACGCTTCTTATCTTTTTCTTCCTGGCAATTAAGAAAAATAGGAAATACAGAAGATGCAGCAGAATTAAAATTGCTCCAAGGATATCAAAATAAGATATATATACACACACACACACACACACACACACAAGAACATAACTTTACTCCAAACAAATCCAATTAAGGAACTTAAAAGTAAATCTCTGGTTGAAACTTCTTAAGTGAAAATATTTCTCTACATGTGCAACTATACTCCAAGACCCCAAAACTTCAGCCAAAAGGAATTCCAATAGATCACGGATACCAGGAGTCCATTGTGATTTCCATGATCCAAGAAAGAGGTGACCCATGAAAGATGTGTCATAGCATGACATTACACTATAATGTGCCACACTAGAAAACAACTAAGACAAATATAGGTCATGCTCAGTCATCACTCAACATGGCAAAACAATGCAGCTACTGGATTTGTCGAAACAACAAGAAAAAAATAGCTGCTTCTTATTGAAGAAAGGGAACCGTACTATGTCATAAGTGCCAACCAAAGATACCTCAAATTTGAATCCTCCTCCCTACCCAAGAAAAAAAAAAGGAAAAGCAAAAACATCGATAAATCCCCAAATAGCTTTAAAACTCTTTGTGCTTGAAGCTTTGAACAGCAATGGTAGTAAAAGGAAATGTTGGAGGCAGCAAGCACAGAAACATCACCGTACATAAGCTAATTCACCAATATCTAACTGCAGCTTGCTAAAGCTAAGAATTCCATAAGCTCTAAGCCCTGATTCTCAAATCTCAACCCTCCACTCTTCATCATCATATTCAGTCTAGTTGAATACTGCAAAAATATGTGAACAGCTCCAGGGAAAACCAAAATTGTAGCTAACTAAGCTTTTGTGTTTCCTACTATTACAAATCAGAAATTTTTCATCTAAATTGGACAGTATGGAAGGCACACTCTTCCACAAAAATGGGACGATCCCCAAGTACCCCAGACAAAAGATGCAAATATAGGCATTAATGTAATCAATGGAACATTGTCACTTCAGGAGTATATAAAAGAAAGTAAATCTAAATTTGACAGAAGGAGAAAATAGTAAATTCTTAAAAAAAGACTTCATAAATCTATATATATATATAAAACACGAATCCTCCAATTGAAAATCAATTTCATTGGAGATTTTGTAAATATTATCAAATTGAAGGTCACAAACCAATTATCAATCACGGCCGCTATTAATGGGATATGAGTTAACTTCCTTATGCACGATCTATTAAGCATCAGTTGCATAACAAACTAAAGCAAAAATTATAAAATAAAAAATGAGCGGAGATTAAAAACTAAATCATTATGTCATAAGAAAAGAAAATGACATTATTAAATCCCCATGTATTGAGTTCCGATTATTTTTAATAGATGTATTTTCCAAAATACCAAAGTTCTTATTATGTTTAGAGCAATTTTTGTTGTGGTTTATGGAAGCACCAACTTTGCGTTGACAATAAAGGTTGTATGCGAATAAACCAATGTGCAAAAATTAATAAAATTTGATTTTCTTATTTAGATTATTTTGTTAATATCTTTTGATATGTTTAAACTATTAATTATTTTCATCTCTAATACTCCCTCCATCCACCAAGAATGCATTTTTCTTAAAGAGGCTCAATAATAGTTCCCCCAAAGTGACTCGAACCTCCGACCTCTTAGTTGGAGGGAAAACATCTTACCAACTGAGTGTGTCGTGCACAGGTTTTAATAAATAAATAAAAAAAAATAGGTAGATGGTTGGTGAATATTTCTTAATATGGGTTAAGGCCCACTACATAAAAAATTAAATTATAAAATGTTGGTTTTTTTTGTTATAATGAAAAAAGAGGGGTATAAACTATAAGGTTTCATGGACTAAAATATTTAATTGTTCAATTATAACATATTTTAATCCGTGCATCGCACGGGAGCAAATACTAGTTATAATCATAAGGAAACATGTGTAAGTTCACAGCTTAGTTCAATGAGATAAACCAGTAGCAGATTAAGTGACAATACCTGAAGTTCAGCCAACTTTTCACGAATCTGCATGTAGCCTAAGTGGAGCTTTCCCCCAAAATGATCTGCTAAACGGCGATCACTAAAATCCACATGCACAATATCTTGTCATCAATCTTAAGAAGTGCATATCAAGAAATGATTTCCAGTATAGGAGCCTGGCAATTTTTCTAGCTACACAAACATAAAACAGAAAAATAACGCACATTCTTTAGCTGCAAAAGTTATCCTCGTAAAACTGGGCCCAAAAGCCTGCTGGTGACAAGGAGGTGTAATTGTCGTGTCAAAAAGTGTACCCAAACTTATGACTACTTCTCATCCTATTAGTAGTAAAGTTTTTGACAAAAAATTTAACAAACAATTACCTGTCGTATACACTCAAAAATGCACCACAAATGTCGCAGACACGGAGCTTTTGATCAGTCTGTGAGTCAGACTTTTCACCGTCAGAACATCAGTTTTAACATGATAATAAGCAATATCAATCTTTAATACTAGCATAATTCTAAACATCCTAGTGCCCTTCGTATAAACACATATGAATGGCTCTTCGGCTATATAAAACCACTAAACTTTTACAAAATACAAATCAAATCACAACTATAAGAATAAACAAAATTGTGTACTTACAATCCGCACATCAGCAGCTGTGTACTTAGAAGAATCTGGCACAGGTTCCTGCCGGGCTGGAAGCTGGAACAGATAAAAGCGGAAATGATCATTTCCGGCCACAATTTGAGTTAATAAACCTAACTAGGAAGCCGCAACAGTTTAGTCCAAGGGAATAATACAACAACCAATAACAACTACTCAAACATGGCTGTATACAACATTAAAATATTGAGAATTTACTGAAGAAGGTGAACCTTCTTGAGGGCTTCAGCCTCTTCCAATGCTTTTTGTGCTTCATCAACCATTCCTTGTTCACCTTGGTAATGCACCAAAAGCAAGCATAAGTTTAAAGGATAATCTCCATACAGCCAAAAATCATGAGAAATTAAACAGGAAGACCAGATAATTACTTTTCTTGACATTTTACCTATCATCCCATAAATAGGTACATTACTAAAGTTTAAAACACTAGGACCTTTCTCCTTGCATAATTGATGATGTAGCCATAGAATTTTGATTTGGAGCCCCCCCCCCCCCCAAATTCCTGAAATATACATATCTATTTATATATATTTCAACAATCTATAAAATAATAAAAGGTGCCAACTATTAGGAAACTACATAAAGGAGGAGTTACCAAGATCTTCAGCTTTCTTTAGCTTCTCGTTAATCATTTCTTGTATGCGAGGATCTGGAACAGCTGCAGGTAAGGGTGTCTGAGCATTAGTCAGGGGCTGAGGAAGAGATGCTCGATCCTTGTTGAAAGCATCCAAAAGAAGCATCGACTGCCATTAAAATAAAATTGTAAGTTCACCTTTTCAGCTACGTAACTATTTGCAAGTAATAACATATCCCAAATAAGCTAGATGTCTCAAAGCCTGGAAAATACCTGCATGTCTGCTCTTTTAATTCTTAGTTCTTCGACCTCTTCCATAATCCGCATCTTAATGTCTGTCTTGCCTTCAAGATCTACACAATTATATCATAATCATAATGAGTCAATGGCAGAGGTGCAATGGCTAGTAGCTACACTCACTTCTAACTTAATTTGAGTAGAGAAAATTTCTCAATGAGAGAATGATTTATTCTATGAAACCTTTCATAAACTGGAGATATTTCAAAACTCTTATCATTTCCATCAGCCCATGGAGACTTGCTATGACAATATAAGTCTCCATACTACCAAATTAGCCTAGGTACATTCTTCGCAGCATGCAGAACTTTTTTGACATCAAATTGTGAGCAAAGGGACAGGCAGTCGATAGACTTACCAGATTGGTCAGCTTCTTGCAGCTTTTCTTTGATTTGCTTTGACAACTCAGTGATCTCTGGTGTCTGCAGAATCCCACTACATCATCTAACCATGTTGCTAATAAAGAAAATTCAATAGAAGGGAAACACATATTTAATGGATATCTACCAGGGTGACTTCAGAGACTGATATTGCAATGGCAGCTTTAGCATCCTCTTCATCAAGTCGCTTCAATGCCCTAGCGATCTTGCGATCACACTCAACTATAAGTCTGTCTATGTTATCCTCCAACTCGCGGTCATAATTATCAATGCCTTTTGCTTTTGCTTCCTCGTATCTGATTTAAGAGTTAGGATATCACAAGGAACAAATGAAGCTGTAAAATTGGGTCATTACAGTATCATTCATCATTCTGGTCTATGAAGCTACTTTCTAAAAGCATCAAAGCAACTCTCTCAAATTCCAGATATTGCTCAACTCCATTTGATCAAATTGGACATCTATCAAAATCCTTGCTAGGAGACATCAATAGTATGCCTACATTCTACAGTTCCTAAACAATTTATGCGGTCATGAACACTTTCTGTTGCGCAAAAAAATACTTGAAGCAATCGATTAAAGAGACATTCCACAATTACAGAACGGACAGGATACTCTTTCCTCAGTGGCAACGAATGAATCTTGGGGCATGGTCCTTTATCCATTTTCTGCAGTTTATTATCAATAAAAAAAAAACATCAAATAAGAAGGGATACACGAAAATTTGCCGGTAAACCACGCACGCAGTCAGAATTTCATGAATTCCAATTTCCATGAGATCATACACGTAACTTCCAATGGCATGAACACAACACAATGGCATGCAAAAACCAGAGTCGCTGTGAAAAATAACAATGCAGAACACGATGATGAAACTCAAATCCTATAATAAGAATAAGAGATTCACGGCAGCTTCAGCTTCTTAAATTGGAAAGAAATAGTAAAATGAGAGAAATTGAATGCATGCAAAATAGAATGTAATCCCGTATACATACGGTGAGTTGGAAGAGCTCGTGAGAGCAGAGACCGGCGAGGTAGAGGCGGCAGACATCGCGATCGTAATACTTCCGCGTCACCTCTTGAGAATCTCCGTTTCGATTCGCTCCCATCAGAACATCCAGCTGCTTCCTCAGCGCATCCATTTCCTTCGATATCTACCCGATTTCTCCCTCTTCCTCAGCACAACTGGTAATGGTATAATAGCTCTTCTCTCTCTAGGGTTGGGTTGGGTCGGGTTAATTTTTGCTTATGGCAGAAAACGTTTATTCAATTCGGCCCCTCGTGTTCATTGAAATCATTAATTAGTCCATGCGGAAATACAGTATCTGGTTACTTCTACTATTCTATCGATTAAAGTGGACCATAGTCGATAAATTTGTATACCAAATTCGATTTTTTTTTTAATTTTATTTTACTTCATTGTTTTTTTAATTTTCTTACTTTTATAATTTTAATCTAGCATTATATTAATTGATAAGGATTCTTCACCCATTAGAATTTATTATTTATTTTTAGTATTTAATTTTACTTTTATTAGTTGGAAACATGAAGAAAAATGCTAAAAAAAATCAATTATATAAACTAAATAAATTATTTCTTTTTTTATAAGGCAAACACAACATACACACCGCACCCGATATGTCTCGAACCCCTGATCTCTTGGAGGGAGGGAAGCTTATTACCAATTGAGCTGCGCTTCATTGACTAAACCAAATGAATTAATTAACCATTATTAATTAGTAGTATGATACAGACTAAATCATACTCCCACATCCGTTAAATTTGTGCCCAAATTAATACTATAATACAAGACACGTATAATTATAAATAGCGCGCACATTTGGGAGACGGGAAAGTAGTAAATTGAATAGAAACGTTCCCCTACCCACCGTAGGCACATTTAATGTGTCCACCGCTTATGTGGCAGTGTCACGTCATTAATTTTTTCCATATAGGGTTGATATTTTTTTTTAGTAGGGTTTAGTTTTTTTTAGTAGGATTTAGTTATTATGGTATATATTCAAATTAATTTCCTTATTTATCATATTGTCACGTCACCGGTGGACACATTAAATATGCACACCGTGCGCATTGGAGAAAATAAATAAATATTAAAAAAAATTATACATAGTGGGCACACCATATTTAAACAGAAATACTATCCAAATTTAGAATTTCAATTATTTTGGTTTGTAATTGTAAATTTTTCTTATCGACAATAATATTTTTAATGAAATCCTATTTTTATTTTTATTATTTTAAAAAAAAGGGCAAAACAAAAATAACCGAACCCAACTTAATCCAACTGTCACCCCCACCACTTCATCTGATTTCGTGTTTGTTCGTGCATTAGTTCTTTTTTTTTTCAATAGTCAAGACCATATACCTCAACAATGCACAACTACAACCAACATGACCATAACTCGACAATAACAACACGACCGTTACCATGACAATATGTCATTGTCATGTGGTCGTACATGGAGCTCATTAGACTATATTTATCCATGACACCAGTCTTGGGTCGTCCACTAGCTGACAAACGAGTTATGAATATAAGAAAATCAAAAAGAAAAATAATCCCTACAACCGGTGGATGCAGCGACTTTGAAGGCAACTTAGGTCATCCAGTAACTGAACGCCGTTTGCCATTATTTAATTGGTTGTGATAATTTTTTCAAGATAAGTTTTATCTAAATATTATTGCAGATAAAACTATATTAAAAAAATAAAATTTATACTACATTTTAAGTTTTAAAATTCCTAATACATAGAGTAAATATGAATCTAGATGATCCAATCTCCCAAAAATACCCAAACTCCCAAGATTATCTAAACTCTAAAGATGATTTAAACTCCCAAAATTATTCAAACTCTCAAGGTTATCCATACTCACAAAATTATGCAAATTCTCAAAATTATCCAAATTATCCAAATTCTCAATATCAGCAAAACTCTTAATATTATCAAAATACTAATTAATTTTATCCGAATGCCAATGACATTCCTATAGCCGGTGAAGTTCAACCAATAAAAAATCAAAAGGCTGCAAAAACTACTTGGCGTGTGAAAGAAGATGTAGCCCTAATGCTTGGTATTTTATCAACGAAGATAACATATGCGGAAAAAATCAAAAGGGTACCTAAATTATATTTTGGCTGGGTCGTTGATAAAGTGTAGAAGGTTGTGAAATTGGTTTAGGTTGTAGATTGTATAGGTGGACTGCAAGAGATAGAAATTAAAATTTTATTTGTAGGTTGTGTTGTGGAAGGGTGTGGATAAAGATAGTCTTAAGAGTGTAAATATCTTGATAAGTAAAAAGTGGCTAAAATTATTCTCAAAAAAAAAAAATGGCTAAAATTATTTATTTTGTTTGTTGAGAATGACTAGTTCAAAAGTGCCTCTTTTTGATTTGTAAATACTCCTATATTGGAATATTTGAGTGTGCTACCTTTATTATTATAAACATGTATAATCTTGATTTCAAGTGTACTTATCTGAAATTATATGTATCATATGAAGATTTCAATGTTAAGAATATCTAAATGAACGAAAACAAACTAAAATGTGAGAGATTTTAAGAATGTGCATGTATGGAATTGTACATTGGAGCAATTCTTAAAGGACTTGACATGCAACACTCATACAAACAAAGTTAAACGTGTTTGACCTGGTCATAAATAAGTCCATATGTTCCAATCATAATTAAGTTCACCAGTTTCGAACCTAAATCATTACAATTGTAAGTATATTCTAAATTAGAGTAGGGTGGAGCAGGGAAAGGGATTGGGACCTAACCTGCTCCGGTGATTAGTGTCAAAATCGCGGCCGGCTGATGGAGACAACAAAAGCGATGGTGTCGGCAATGATAATAAAAAATGACAATTTTGCCGGAATTTTTTAGGAGAAGGGAAGCAGGAAAATTAAGAATTTTGACTTGAGATTTCGATTTTGGAGGGAATCAGTGGTGAGAAGGAGTGCCAGCTGCAGACAGTGATAGGGTTAGTGTCGTCGGCGAGAGCAAATGAGGAAGAGGGAGAAAAAGTGAAAGGAGAAGAGAGTATGATGTCGTTTTATCCATTTGCGACGTACTTGGTCACGTCAAGCCAAATTAAAATGTCAGCTATAACTCAATTTGCCCGGAATTAATTTTGTGACAATGAACAGGATTATCCAAAATGGTTATTTATAAGTTTCCCCCATTAGTTTTCATGTTAAAAATTGATGTATCAAAATGCCAAAATTCTCAAATATATAAAAAAAAATCTATTTGCTAATTACCAAAAAAACCCCAAACTATTCATCTATTATCAAAAATACTCTGAACAATTAAAAATAACTAATTAAATCATAAACTATAAATTCATTATCAAATCTACCATCTGTCTAATTTTCCGGCAAATGGCACGCCAGGAAAGCAAGAAATCAAAGTCAAAACGTCGTGGGGGGGAATGGATCCCCGCTGCCGAGGAGCTTCTTCACTTTCCAGAACTACAGTGGGTTGCATCAAAAACACTTCTGTTGGTTCCGAAACTGACTCACACACGTAGAGGGGGGAGTGTGAATACGTGTGTAAAGAAGTGTTTAACTTCGCTTGCATTTTTTCGTCCTTTTTACAAGTAGACACTTTAAAGACTGGTGAGGCTTTCAAAGCTTCTCGTTTGTGTGAATGTTGTGCGGAATGTGGTGAGATTTAGAGTTTCTTGCAAGTTAAAACCGTGTTAGTTGTTTAGAGCGTGTTGTGTGCAATATGATAAATCGAAGGCTTGTAAAGAAAGTAAAGCACACAAACAGTTTTATAGTGGTTCGGAGCAACTCTCCTACGTCCACTCTTATCCTCGACGGGATGAATACCTTCACTCGATACTCCTTATTTTATACTTCTAAGGGGAAGTGATTTAGAGTTAGTAACAATCTCACTCTAAATCCTCAAGAGATTCCGGGCTCTCAAGAGGCTAAACAACAATTATAACTTTTTACGAAATCAACAACCTTCCACTTAAGTATGCAAACTTAAGTTTCACAATCAAGATTTCAACCAAACAAAAACAAAACTTACAACCTTACAACTCAATCTAAGAACAATAGACTTGATTTTGGGGTTTTGTTTTCGTTTAAAATGAGAATCCTTTACAGTGAAAATCACGAGTAAAGAATAAGGATTCTCAAGACTAGGTTTTGGATATAAATCGGTTGAACCTAGAGATAGAAAGCAGTTGCAAATACTTAAAAAAAAATGGGTTTTTCTTAAGGACACGTTAAAGGATTAAAGGCTTGAACAATTAGAGAGAATTCGAGTGCTTGGATGCTTGAGTTCTTACTTGCGAGTTTGATTGCTTGTGCGTGTGTGTGTCCCTTGTTTGTGAGCAACTCCTTCTATTTATAGTGAGAGGAACCCTACTTCCCGTTAGAGAGAAGCGGCGCGTGTTCCTCACTTGAATGGAAAAGCTGCATTAATGCCAGGTGCTTTTCAGAGTTCCGTACAAGGGTATTGTGCTACCCGGGTATTAAGGAAACCCTAGTAGGGGAGTGGTTGGGCGGCAGTTTGAACATCCCCTTTCCGTGACACTTGCAGCATTTACTTTCCGTTGAGCAATGGGTTGACACGTGGACTCTGCCACTGCGGCGCATTTAATGATACGTACGGAGAGCCTTCCGACGTAAGTTTGAATTTCAAACTTGTCGAGTCTGAGTCAACGTATCTACGGACTACTTGGACGCTCTAAGTGCGGCTTTAAAGTTGAGACGCTTTAAGTCTGACTGCTTGAAAGCGCTTCCCTTTATCTGCACGCTCTGAGCTTCCTTAAGGTGAAAGCGTCTTGTCTCCGCTCTGCGAGACTTCATTTTGCGGCTTTTAACACCGACAATTTTCACACTTTAACCGCTTCAAAACCTGCGCTTAGGGATGGCAATGGGCCGGATCTGGAACGGATCCGGCTTGCTCCAGGTCCAAATCCGTAAAAAAAATTGGTCCCGATCCGGTCTAGATCCGTCGGGTCCAAAAAATCGAGATCCAGATCCAGATCCATCGGATCCACGGATCTACAGATCTGGACCCGGATCCATAATCTTTTATCCTAAAATGAATTTTTTAATTAATAAAAAAATTATAGTGCAATAATAATCGTAATAAGTTTCGATGATAAATCTAACGAGTTGTAAAAATTCTAAATACATAAATAACAATCTCAAATAAAATATCTCCCAAGTATATAGATACAAATTCCATTCCAAATTAAAATAATAACAAAATATATATAATATATGTAATATAATATAATATATATATTGAATGGATTCATGGACCGGATCTGGACCAGATCCGGTTCTAAAAATTTCAGATCTAGATCCAGATCCAAAAATTAGCTATTAGATCCAGATCCAGTCCAGATCCATCGGGTCCAAATTTTAGAAGATCCATATCCGTTTTTACGGATCTGGACCACCGGATCTGGACCGGGTCCTAGATCCATTGCCATCCCTACCTGCGCTTTAAAAGCTGAAAGCTTCCTAAGAGATAAGCTTTTACTAAAATACTTTCATTTGTCATTTCGGTCCGTCCCATTTATTAGTCCCGTTTCTTAAAATGGCAAAGAATATTTGGCTACAATTAACTCTCTCTCCTCAGAATTAATTATAGCCACATATTCACTTCTTCATTGGTTCCTGTGCCAATTCAATTTGGGACTACTTAGAGCATCCACAGCGCGTCTGAGGCGGGGGGCTCGAGCCCGCTTGCGAGCCCCTATGTATCGTCATTGCTGACGTCATTATAACATCACCCCCCCCCCTAATCTTTTTTTATTTTATTTTTTTCGCATTTTCCGAAAAAAAAATTAAAAAAAACCAGAATTTGATTATTGGGGCCAATGGTCATCCCCCTAATTTTCCCTATAAATTCATCTCTTCACCCACACAATTTCTACACCATCTCATACAACTCACACTCAAATATACCTCAAATTATCCATCAATTTCTACAATTTTCGCAATTTCTTTAAAACTTTCAATATGCCAAGCTCTTCCGAAATCTCATCCGATTCATCCTCCTCCTTCGGAGAACTCGAAGCGATGTACCAACACATACAGAGCAGCACCGAACTTTGGCGGAAACATGAAGAAGCAAAGAAGAAGAAGGAAAAAAGCCAAGGAGCCGACAAAACGCTGAAGATATCCGTCTAGGCGAATGATCGATCGAGATCGAGTCACAGGACCAACGCAATTGTTCAGCGAGTATTTCGCTGAAAGACCCACTTACCCAGATTCTTTATTCTGACGACATTTTCAGATGTGAAAGCATTTGTTTTTGCTTATCGTGCAGGTGTTTGAGAGTCACGATTAGTATTTCCAACAACGAAACGATGCACTCGGCAAGCCGGGTTTCTCAACCATCCAGAAATGCACCGCCACTCTGCGTCAACTCGCCTACGGAGGTACCGGCAACCAATACGACGAGTACTTGAGAAAGTCGGAGACCACTGTTATAGATTCTTGAAGCGCTTGCGAAGGCAATGTGAAGCATCTTCGGTGGTCACTATTTGAGGAAGCCAGACGAAAATGATTGTGCACGAATTTTGGCAATGCTCGAGACACGCCACGGTTTTCCAGGAATGCTTAGTTCGATCGACTGCATGCACTGGGCTTGGAAGAACTTGTTGGATCCGGGATCCCTCGGATGTAGATTTAGTTATTTTCAATAATTATTATCATACGATTATAGATCTTGAAAGCGGAAACCGATCTAAGATCATATAACTGTTTGCATAAATCCGGTGGAATTTGAGTAGAGGAAAAGATCTTCCACGCACTAGATCTCTACACACGAGATCTAGCTCTTGGATGTAGACCTTGAGATCTTCTAGAGTATTCCCTAGCAACGAGAAAAATTTTAAGTGGGCAAAAATCTATTAATTAATGGACATGCGATATCTTAAACAAGGGAAATAATGTAATTCAAAAAGGAGCCCGGAATGTAATAATTTGGGATTGGACGGTAGTGCAATATTATTTTACTATAGTGGAATGACTATAATATTAATATAATTAAATAGAGTATTCGGGGCCAGAGAATACTTGGATTATTTAATTATATTGGGAGACCCATTCCAAATCCTCCTTAAGATCCCTGAAGTAGCCCAATAGAGCATAGCCTGACCCATTAACCAAACTCTAACTTCTCCACCACTCCACTTCTTATTTATAATTAAGGGATAAGTGGAGAAAGGAGGTACATGATTTTCAAATTCATAAATCTGAGAGAGGGGGCGCTGCTTTAATTAATTAATCTCTAAACCGAGAGTAATACTTGTTCGACCTCATTATTATATCGGAACTTAATCCACCTGCAGAGTTTGATATAATAATCCTTAGAACGCCTCAAGAGGACATCATCAACTCGGCGCTCCGAGACACGATTTCTAGTTATAATATTAATTATCATATTTATAATATTATTACCCAAGATACGGAATATTTGAGTTGCGATAACTCTCACTCATGATAAATCAAAGTAATAATAATTATAAATATATAATTGAATATTATGACAACTAGAATTAAGAAATAATAATCGTCCGAGATGTGATCCTTTATTTTAGTCAGTATAAAATGATTTATCTCACCGCGATCATGTTCAATGCAATTGTGTATGCACCCGTATAAGCTATTAGCCAAGACCAGCTAATATCAAACATTATACTACAACCTTGACAAGTAATGTGTCCAAGATTACTTTAGGTTGCCAACACCCTTTAACTATATAAGAATGTGATAATATGATCTTCCGTGCGACCACCCACACCATATTTTCTATAATATATAGTATCAGATATTTATTTGCATAACCATAACACGAATTAATATGCAAATCATATGACAATATTTATTTCCATAAAACAGGAAGATACAGTTAATATACACGCATAAAAGTATGTTTTGCAGTATATAACCCCAACAGAACTGTCCGATGGGGTGGAGGGCCCAGTACACACGTGGGGATAAGGGCCACCCTACGATGATCTTTAAGGTTGTTGCATCTCACGATCTGTGGATATGGCATGCATTCTTCGGGGTCGCCGGATCGCTCAACGACATCAACATTCTGAATCAATCGTGGTGTTCAGTGACATCGTCAACGGAATAGCACCTCCAGTTTATTTTCTCGCCAACGAAAATCAATATAACACGGGCTACTACCTCGCCGACGAGATATATCCAAAGTGGCCGGTCTTTGTGGCAGCCCCCCCGCACACCACTGATGTAAAAGTAGAGTGTTTCAAAGGAATGCAGGAGTCGGCTCGCAAAGATGTCGAACGAGCTTTTGGAGTTTTACAAATTCGTTGGGGAATGGTCATCGGCCCATCACGACTTTGGTATCGTGATAGTATACAATATATTATGTATTTTTGTATTCTCTTGCACGACATGATAATCGAGGATGAAGGAGCGAACGTCACAAATTGGGCCCCTCCTGAAGAGGAGACATCTACTTCTGCAAATGCGTGAGTAATCGAGGACCCCCTGGTTCGTTTCAGGCGTACGTAGAGCGTAACGCGTCGTTACGCGATATGATATGACCAAATACGGCGATCTTTACAACGATTTGGTCGAAGATATGTGGGCGCGTAGGGGCAACAATTAGCGCTTTTAATTATTTTGTGTATTTTAAATTATTTGAAATTATATTGTACTTTGTTTGTTTGAATTATGTTTGTTTAAATTAAATAAAAAAGATTCCAGCAATTGTGTTATTTTTTAATTGAAACTAGAATTAAATAAATAAATAAAATCAAAACGAAAAATGAATTAGAAAAACGAATCGAAAATCAAATAAAAAAAGAATTAAAAATAATATATTAAAATGGAGAGAGCCCTTGGGCTGGATGCATTTTTCGGAGAGAGCCCATCTCCACCGGAAAGTGGCCGCAAGCCCCTAAAGCGGGCTAGCGGGCTTACGGCTGGAGATGCTCTTAAATGAGTTGGAAGTAGTATAAATGTATCCAAACAAATTGTTTATAATTTTGATTCAAAGTTCCCCTTAACCAAATATCCTAACAACTTCCATTTCTACAACTTTCAAGAATTCAAGAACTCCATTGCGGAAATCGACGAGAAGTCGAAAATGCTTTTAGGAAATATCGGGGCGACGGAAAATTTGTTCAGGATGGCAATCCCATTGATGGATGATAAAACCGTTGAATTGGACGAGGACTTGGTGTTCAATTGGCTGGTGAGTGTGAACGACGAGATTTACGAGAAGCTTGATGTTTAGTTGGATGAGTTCAAGATGCTAAGGAGGAAGGAAAGGGAGAGTGGTGCAAGAATTGTGAGAGTGGACGACGATGATGAAGATAGTGGCTTTCAGATGGTTTATGGGAAGCAGAATAAGAAATCTTCAAGAGGGGCGGAGACGAATGTGGAGGGGTGGCGAAAGGGATTCAAGAGGTGAAGGTGGCGGAGAAAGTGATGTCGGAGATTTCTTTTCATGTTCGTAGCCACAGGATGTGGACAAAATTATTGTGAATAATTCAAATCAGCAATTCGACCACATCTAGCTGGAGAAGAGTGATGAGGGGTCTGCGTTCGTGCATCCTTTGGTTTGCTTACGCCCAGACGCCATTGATTTGATTGATTTGAGGTTTTAACTTTGATTTCTTCCTCTTCGGTGTGCCATTTATCGGAAAATTAGATAGAGTAAATTTGATAATAAATTAATAGTTTAAGACTTAATTGGTTATTTCTAATAATTTAAAGTAATTTTGATAAAAGATGAAAAGTTTGAGTGTTTTTTTTTTTTTTTTTTTTTAATTAACCCTTGATTTGATGAAAATAGCCACCGGTTAATTATTTTCTTTTAATCCAAACATAGTTTTGGAGGATCGAGATAGCTAAAGCTCTTCGAGTTCCACTCAAACCCCAACTCTACATATACTCTTTTACATCACACCATCAAGCCTCGACCGAGAATCACCCATGGCGACCTTCGCAACATCCCTCTTCATCCTTCTCAATGTCTTCCTCCTGCTTGCCACAACTTCGTTTGCTTTCCAATCCGACGAGCTCCTCATCGACGACGACGAATTCGGCCTCGAGGGCGGCCGATCGCCCGATCCGCCGGCCGCCACCCGCCCCGTTACCTCGGCCCGCAAACGTTCGGTGGAGTCGGGTTCGGATCCCGACTCGAAGATCCAGTTCCAGCTCGAGCACGCCTTCGGTGACTCGGATTTCTCGCCGGCCGGAACTTTCTCTGCTCGCCTGAAGACGTCGCCGAATGGTGGCCAGGTAGTACAGTATTGATGGCGGAGATTCTAGTGGTGTACTTCGTTTGAAGCGTTTTTTTTTTTTTTTTTTTTAAATTTGTTGCGACTGACTGATTGAGACTGTTTGTATATGCTTAAAGTTTAATGCTATTCGGTCGAACCTTACGAGATGTGCTTATTTACAGACGCTGACCAAGCTTCGGTTCTCGAGGAATGCCTTGAGTCAGACAGATAAGGAGAATTTCAAAGTAACATATTCCTTGCAATTTCTATACTTCTAAGATTCAGTTTGAGAAAATATTTATAGTATATGCTAACCGTCGTCGAATATTTTGAAAACACATAGAGACTTTTAGAAGGAGACGACTTCTATCAGATAAGACTCCCATCGAACTTGTTAAACCAGCCCGGAAGAGAGTATGTCATCTCATCAGTAAAAGCGGTGAGTTTAGAATGACTTTAAACGCTAATCATTTGCAGTTATTAATTCGTACTCTCAGTTTCAGCTGCTGAAGACTGGTTGTCTGTCTGTAAATAAACCGTGAAACATCTTTTGGCAAAGAACATTCATAATTAGCTAGTGATATTTAGGAAGTGTGTGCCTAATCATGTTTTGTATACCAACCGGATGTAACTATTGGGTTGTTTATGCGGAACTTGCTTATTTCTGCGTATAGCTACTCTCAAAATGGGCAGCGACTATGTCATAACTAATTGTCTAAATTTGCTCGCAGAGATGTCTTTCACAACGGGATGCATTGGACGAACATTTTGTCATAAACATGGTAATGATTCCTGAGTAATGAAATTTATGTCTAACAACTGTAATTGGATACTCTCTCTTGTATATGTGTATCTGCCAATAAGGAGTCAATGAAACCTTTTATGTGAACAAAAACAATGATGTTTCTTCTCCACGGGACTGTTGACAAGAGTGAATGATGAAAGAGATAGTAGAAGTTGGATACTCACTCTTTTATATTTGTACATTTGGCATTTGCAAATAAGGAGTCAATATGACGAATGAGATAGTAGAAATCAAAGGCCATAATACAACTTAGAAGGTTCATATTTTAGCCCCAAGTTACCTATATCCCCATCCTCATTGCCAATGTTGCCACAGCCTTAGTGAAAAGGTTGAAGTTAATGTACACCCAGCAATAGCATTTGGATATTGTTTAGTAATTAGATAAACATGGTCTATCTCCAGAAGCAAAATGGCAGACTTTCTTATGCCTAAAATTAGTCTAGATCCTTACCCTAAAGCCCTGTACATGCATTGTGTTTCCAATCCAGGCATACTGTTTGAATGTGTCGAGTTCCAGGGCATCATCATTTTTACTTTTGTCTTAGTATACTATTCTGTTACATATATATATTATGGAGTAATTATATGGTAATCATGTTTGAGTTTAGTGCGACAGAATGTACTTTAACATGATTTTTGGCATTAAAATGTGATTCTCTGCAAACCTTGCTGGCCTTAATTTAGGGTAGTGTTACTCCTTTGTCGGATCTGTCCTAATTTTAGTTTTCTTTTTCGAGTTTCTTTTTAATTTATAGATAAAGATGCTAAATAAAGTAAGCGAGAAAGTTATGCTCTTTGTATGAGATGTGGGTTTTTCTTTAGCGACTCATAAGATTAGAGCTCTCTTTGACGAGCTTAAACTAAGTTTTTGCCATCTTAGGTTGATCTAGAAATCAAATCAAGGGTATTAATCCAATAATCTCCCTAAACTTGACCTCCCACCTGTATCCATAACAGATTATCTCAATGAGGTGTACAAACTTTTGTTTATGGTTTTACATGAAAGGCTTCTTAACACAAGTTTTTTGAGTGCTATATCTGAGAAGTTTGCTGAATGCTAGTCTTGATTTCAAAATTTTGGAAGCTAAAGCCCAATTTTCTGTTACGAATATCAACTTTCATCATCATTAATAACCAACTATCTGACGAGTAGGGCATCCTTATTCTTCTTATGACTTACATCATTTGTCATCCCTACTATTGCAGGATGGTGTGAATGTGTTGGGCATTAATTATGGCCCCCCTGGATCCTGCCAGTATCCCCGTGCATCCAAACCTGTAAGCTTTACCCATAAAACCCATTTTTAGTGTTAACATGCTCATTTTGTCATAGAGCATGGCAGTTGGCACTAATTTTACAGCAAGTATAGTGACTGATCAACCACTATTCTTCACCATTTCTTTTTCAGCCTACAAAGTGGTCTTTCAACTCCCATACGCTTCTGAAGTATAGTAATGAGGTTATTAGGTAAGATCATGTGATCTCCAGTTTGCTTATAAAGGTGATTTATTAATTTCACCGCCTCAGACACAATTTTCTCTAATGCTTTTTGGAATTCCTTTACTCAACTAAGCTGCTGCTGACTGCATCATCTTGGACAGATCCCTAGAATGGAACTTTTTTAATTGTCTAATGTTTGAATTTACTTTCATTCTATAGCCGTTGTTTTGTTGGAGTGGATTAATTTGCCTAGTATCACATAGGGTGAGAGTGTGAGACTGTTTAAGGTTCTCTGTTCTTATCTTTTTAAGTGATGCTTATCCCCCTTGCAGATGGTGGAACAGAATGATAACACTTTCAAATGTTTGTTCTGCATTTCTGATTTGACAATTTTATAATAGGAGTTTAACTTTTGATGCAATGCAGAACTCCCGTATTTACAGAAGCAGTTCTTGGAGAAAATGGAGAAGGTGAAGAAGTGAAGCCTCCAGAGAGGTCCTTCTGGGCTAAATATGTAAGAATAATTGCTAGATCTTCACCAGCACGGAATTGGTTTTAGTTTACTTCTCCATAAAGGCTTAAACTATAATATGATTTATGTTGTCTCTATATCTGCAGTGGATGTACTTGATCCCTATTGGTCTCATTCTCATGAATGCCATGACTCAAGCCATGAACATGCCTGAGGAACAGGCTACTGGGCAACCAGGACCACCGGGCCAACAAGCAATTTCAGGACGTGGTCCGGCTACTGCAGTGCGGAGAAGATAGCTAATTCTTGGCACATGTCTTTGGTACCTACACGTTCTCAAGTTATCTTTTAGTTCTTCTAAGCCTCTCCTTGTTTTCTGTTTATTTTTTTTGGTCAATTGTATTTCAATTGCCACAGTCAGGGTTTGTAGGGGGGCGGATCATATGAGATGCCCAGTGGAGAAAGTTTATATCCTTGGGTTAGATTTTTTTTTTTTTGGTAAAGCATTTTTTTAAAACAATTTAACTTGAAATTTAAAGACCGCACCGAGGAGGACTCGAATTTGAGACCTTTGGTCTCAGCCATTAACCCCCTACCACCCCCTTTGAGTTTGATTAAAAGCACATTAAGGAAATAAAGTTTTTGAATAATGCTAAACATTTTACTCTGATATTTGTTTTTGAAACTGTTGCATTTAATTAGCAAAAATTATGTTGAGTCCATGATCACAACCTGCCTGCGAAGTATGATCCCATTGAATTGATTACGGATCCCTAGATCTAATATGATGAGGGAATATCAAATGAATTTTGGTTGATCCTTTTTACATACTTTGTACGATTAGAGGGTGAAAGATATACTTTTATTTTATCTAAGGATGGTTTTTCTTATGTTGCGCATAATTGTATGAACCATTATCTTAAAGCAAAATACTTTTGCTTTCTTTGCTGCACTGATTCAAGATGATGTTTCAACAGTGCAGGTTGTTGGAGGTTATAACTATTTGATGAAAGGATCACTAATCTTGAAGGGGAAATGCTTCACCAAGTAACACTTTGTTCAACACTAGAAGAGGCGGTTATATTCATCAATTGAGATTCTTACATGGTAGATAACTCAGTTATCCAGGAAAACGTGTCACCATATCATTGTGTAACTTAAGTCATCGGTATTCTGCAGCCTTATATCTATCAGGAACATTGTCGTATACTTGTTTTATACAGCTATAATCTGAAATAGATACTTATTTTTTTGTTTATACAAAGCTGAGACCCGATCCTGCACTTCTTCTTTAACTAGTTAATAGGCGTCTAACTTTTTATCTACTGTTTTCAACTGGATATGAGAATGCGACCGTCTGAACAGTGATCTTGAATTTCTGTTAGATATTTTTAGCTGGAAAATCAGATGTTCACTAGCTTTGTGGGTGGCTTGGCCTTTTTTTGTTTAGTATAGGTCTGTGTTACATTCAGGGATCTTTTATTTTATTTTATTATTATCATTATTTTTTTTTTTGGGATATATTCGTAAATGGTTCACGTACAGTTCGATAAATATGTGCAGAATCACTCGTCTAAAATGTCCAAGCTCATTTTATTGAGATTCATATACTTACAAATATTAAAGGTTGAACTTTAAATATATCCAAAATAAATAAGTGTATAAGTTTTATACCCACAAGTTTAAAACTATAAGATTTATACCCAAAATTAAATGAAAAGACAAGAATAACCTCCACCTTTACTCACATTCAAAATAAAATAAAAAGAAAGTGGGCCCCACTTTACTATTTACTCTTAAAATTAAAAACAAATCTACCGTGAACTCTCTCCCTCTCACGCTCTCAATACCGTGAACCCTAGCCCCCCTTTTTTTTTGAACAATAACCGTGAGGCATAAATTTGCCGGCGCCGGAGAGAAGAAGCAAAGCAATGTCCGATGTCGAGCATAATTCGGGTAACGAACACGAAGCCGATGTAGGTCCGTCACAGCCACGTCGCCGAGTTCCGACGAGGGAAGAACGGGAAAATATTCCGGATCCGTCGCCGCCGGTGAGTTCACTTTTTAGAAACAAAAATTATATTTAAAGTTTTTTTATTGAATGTTCAGTTTATTTTTTGTGAATTTTAAGCATATTTAGAGTTTTATGATTTTAGAATAGAATTATAATTATAATGTGTTTATTTCCTTCAATTTGTATGCTTCAGTTGGGTTCGAATTCATGAAATCTGTATGTATAAATCTGGAAATCTGGAACATAGATCTGTGTAGAAGAAGAAGTTACTGTTTAAGTTCACGGTTTGATTTAAGTCAAACCATGAGATCTCACGGTTTGGTTTAAGTTCTGACCATGAAATGAACTTTTAAACCGTGAGGTTTACATTTAACGGTCACGATTTCAATCTAACCGTGAGCTCACGGTTAGATTGAAATTGTAAGTTCCACGTGGCTTAAATCGAACCGTTAAAAGTAGTTCTCACGGTTAGGAATGAATTGTAACCGTGAGACCTCACGGTTTAACTTATGTTTAAAACCGTGAGAAGCTTTTTTTTAAATGTTAATTAATTAATTAATTCGCGCTTTTTGTTTATTTCTTTTGCAGCCTAGGTTTAATTGGTATAGGCCACGTATGCAAGGATTCCCGGGTGAAATGAATTGTTACCATCGGGACTATGCTATTCCGTCGATCATAGATTCGATTATGCGTATAGACGGAGAAGAATTGGTTAGGCAATTCAGCGAGGTATCTCCTTTCGCCCGGTTGTGCACGATGAGGAAGACCGGCAATGCGAAACGTGCCTTGCACGAGCTGTTATCCCGAGAGCTATGGAGGGGCGACGAACATGAATTCGAAAGATTGTTTCATGTCGGTGGCCAGGATATTCGGTTTGGGCCTGAAGAATTCTGCCTTGTCACCGGATTAATATTCGGTGAGTCGTCCTTTAATCCTCACGGCAACAACCACATTATCCCAAGTACGAGCCTCTACCATACTTACTACGGCGGCAATGGAGTTAAGGTGAAAGTGAAACAATTGTGGAAGGATTTTACTGATGCGTCTCGAGTTATAGGGATGTTGGATCAATACTTGAAGGCCGCCAACATCCTTTGCTACTACTACTTGATATTGTGTAGAGACTACGATAGAAACGTTGATGATTGGGTGTGGACGTTGGCCGAGGACCTACAACGATGAGGGACTTTTCCGTGGGGATCATGGGGGTTCCAAATAATGTGCCACCAGCTCGGAGTGGCAAAGAAGGACCCCAAAGAAATTGGAGGCAAAGGTACTTCTGTTACCTACCATTTATATGGTCCTGTCTGGGCGTTGTATTTTTGGGCATTCGAGGTCATTCCAAGTTTAGGGGAGAAGTGTGGTAGACGCTTGAACAACCACCAATATCCCCGACTAAAGCGATGGGAAATGGATGGCTCGACCAATGATTTTGTTAATTTTTTCAACAATCCAAGAGTACGTCATTAATTTTAATTTTATTAATTTTAAATTAATAATATTATAATATTATTCATGAGGTTTAATTTCTTTAATCAATATGAGTGAATTAATTGAAGTTGTTCTGTTTTTTTATTTAATTTGATTAATTCTCGCATATATTCTAAGTCACACGGTTGAATTTTAAAAAAACCGTGAGATCCACGGTTAAAAATCAAAGAAACCGTGAGATCTCACGGTTAGTAGAGTGAATAGAGAACCTCACGGTTCGATTAAGGATGTGACCGTGAGGTCACGGTTAAATTTGAGTTCGAACCGTGAGATGCACTTTTCACGGTTAGAACTCAAATTTAACCGTGAGCTCACACGGTCAAATCCTTAATCAAACCGTGACAAACCGTGATAAACCGGAGTATATATATATATTTTTAATTGTTATGTTTTTTTTTTTGCAGTTCCTAGTAAACCCCACGCTCGAACCCGATACTGAGGAAATGACGTCATTTTATTTTTTGAGCATTTTCGAGAATCGAGACCCATTGATGGTTCGATTTCAGACGATTACGCGCCACTCTTGGAAGAAAGCGCCTCCAGCCCAAAGGCAATCGAGGGAAGCCAAAGGTATGGCAAGAGTGATCGATCGGCTAAGGTGTCGAGATGTTAGGGACGTAGTCCCCGGTCGTGGTCGCCAATCTCGTGCCACCAGGGCAAATTCTGATGGTGGACGTCCTCTCCAAGCCGAAGGGGCTCGTCCCAGCACATCGAAGAGGCCGCGTGTCGATACTTCTATCCTCGATCGGTCCCCGGGCCTCGTCTGTTGTGTGCATGGGACTCCGTGCTCCCGAGGATGTGATAACGACGCGTGGGCCGACAAGTTCATGGTGAAATTGGCCCAAGACCAGTCGGAGACCGGGGTGATGGCTCGTATTGCCAAGTCCATAGCCGGGCATCTCAAGGGGATCTTCAGGAAGTCGAGGAGTTCCTCGAGCCGTAGCTCTCAATCTCATCGTCGAGCACCGTCACATGCCAGCAACGTGCCCTCTGGAGGCCGGGCCCAGGGAGATCGAGACGATCAGGAAGCTCCCTACATTGACCAGAGGCCACCTACCCCCCAGGCTGCTCCAGGTTTCGAGCACATGGTCGGCTTTGTTACGGAGCCGGTAGCACGGGAGAGATCAAGGACGCCTCCATTTCGAGAGGCTGAGGTCCACGACGAGGAGTCTTCGCACTCGTCTTATTATCGGGAGATTGAGAATATGCCACTGGATGATTGGGTGCATCCCGTGCTGCAGCATGTGCAGCCTCATCCTCAGTCCATTCCCGTTCCTCAGATGCAGCAGAGGAATGCCGGTGAGTACAGTAATGCCGGTGAGTACAGTGATGCCGACTCTGACGTGGCAGGAGAGACGCCTGTGCATCGCACTCGTGTTGGGCAACAGGATGTAAGAATCAAATAAACCGTGAGCACTCACAGTTAATTGTATTTTCTAATTTTGAAATAAATTATATTTAACGGTTGACGGTTACATTTGACACGGTTACAAATCAAAGAAACCGTTAATTTTCCATAAATAAAATCTAACCGTTAATTTTCCACAAATTAAAAAAAAAACATCACTGAAGAATCAAAACAGAGAGAAGTGTAACAATTGTCCATAATTGTTTAACCGCATTCAAACACTTTATGAGTTTTTAATTTAATTTAATTAACATCTCTCATTGGGCATCTAGGCCTAGTATGACCCTGTTGGTGACAAATGGTACAAGTTTTTGCCCTTCGCCGTTGCACACCATCTTCGTTTGGGGGTCTATTGAGATCTTGGCCTCCGATTTGTAAAGGTGCAGTGCATGTACGTCTCTTGTGTCCATATTGACCACAACGACCGCATCTTTGTGGATTTCCCGGAAAATCTTCCACTGTTGATCTCGCTCTGCTCAATCGCGGTCTACCTGCTTGCTTATCAACAATAGGCGGCCGAACCACTTGAGAAGAAATGAAATCAGGCACTGTCCAAGTTTGTGGATGGGGAACCGGTTGAATGTTGGGCGAATAGGTTGCCAGGAGCGTCAATTGTTTGAAATAATGGCTAACATATTCAGTAGCACGGCCTCCAGCGAATCTGAAATATCAAACCATTAAACATAATAAATTCAAACCGTTAAACATTATGAATAGTCATGAACGAAATGCATACCCAACAACAGCACAAGCGTGACGACAAGGCATCAAGTCCCGTTCTGAAGGTCCACAAGGTAATTCCCAGTTTCGCCCTCGACCCTATACACGTTGGGCACCGTTGACTCTCTAACGGTGTAGTGACGGGCCCATTCTGCAGATGTAGACATCTTCAAGTACGCGTTCTCATTCAGCTCGTGGTCCATTGATTGGGCGTTGCGCCGGTGCTCCTCAAACCACTTCTCCACAATAATCCGATAAGCCTCAATCATGGCGCAAATGGGCAATCGTCTAGCCCACAGGAGTCTAGCATTCATCGTCTCAGCAGCATTTGTAGTCATGAAACTAGTGCGTGGAACAAGGCACTTGTTACGCGCCCACCGATGCAATCCGATGTCACACAGCCTCTGGTATATCCCACCACCTTCCACACTCATGTCCATCAAGGCCTTCATGTATTCTTCAAATTTAGCATCCGAGTGTGCGTATGCTGCAGCTTCGAATATGCCGAGTGCGCCCCTCCGAAATCCAACAAGATTTTTCATCAGATGATGAAAGCAAAGACCATGATGTGCATGTGGGAAGACATTCCTAATGGCATTTGCGATGCTGATATGGCCATTGGAGACTATCAGAAGGTCTTGAGGCGCTCCTAAACAATGATGCAACCTAGTAAGAAACCAAGTCCACGAATCATCGTCCTCGATCGGCCCAAATCCAATGGCAAGTGAAAAGACATGCTCGTTCCCATCCTTCGTGCAAGCCACGAACAGAGTCCCCTTATTTTTTCCTTTAAGGTGTGCCCCGTCAACTACGATAACCGAACGGAGCAAATCACTGTGAAATGCTTGCAAGGACTGTCCTAGAGCGATGAACATATAGCACAATCGATCGTCGATCGGGGAAGTCGATATATCGTACACAGTACCTGGATTCTTCTGCTTCAATAGATACAGATAAGATGGGAGTCTACTGTACGACTCCATAAATCCTCCATATGTCATCTCTATCGCGATGTTCCTCGCTCGCAGTGCGAAACTGTAGTCGATCTGAATGCCGTACTCAGCTCGCATTTCGTTAACCATCTCCTTCGGCTTAAGTACAACACCATCAGTGATCAATCTCCGAGCATAGAATGCTCCTAGAACATTCACGGGGTACTGACGCGGTGTCATCCCGTCTATATCGAATAAGCATGTGTGGATGCCACGGTACGTGCCGATGCGCCATAGACCCCCAATGTGCTTTGCCCGCACCAGGTACTCACACCCCTCGTTCTTGCATCTGAACCCCACACGATAAGTGTCCGAGTTCTCAACTCTATACTGCTGCCAGTTCTCCATTTGATGCAATCCAACTGCTACTGACAAATCATCTTTTCTCTTGAACAGGCCGCCCTCTCGCAACTGACTAGCAGAGGGCGTGTAATAATCTGGATCGATCAACCTCAGCGGCAGCGCGGTGTCTAGATGAACGTGAGGAATCAACCAATCTCGGATAGCATCTGGATCGGCCGTGCCCACGTGGTCTTCGGTAGGTTGGGACTCTGAATGAATATTGTGATGCCCAATGATCCTATCAACCCGTCTCGGCTCTCGGATCCATGCACCGAACTCCATGGTAAGCTTCTCGAATAAGTCAGAGAGATTTATGGCATCTCGTGCTTCCTCAGCCATATCTTGGGCGACATCATCATCCTCAACCCTCTCTTCCTCGTCTTCCTCAATCCTTTCTTCGTCCGAATGTAGAGCCTCCGACCTCAACTCCTCGATATTCACACCTGTATATACCCTAGAACCGTGTGTCCTAGGAGTGCTCCGGGCGATTCCCTTATCTCTGTTGACGACGAAAACAGTTGCCTTAGTGTTCTGCTCCACAATCAATCTCAACAAATCAGTGTCGGTCCTCAAAATGACCTTACTCTTCCGTCCTCGGTATCACTCAATAGTACATCAAATAATCAGATTCTTCACCTAGTTGTTCACGAATCGCTTGTAATAGATTCGAATATGTAATTTCAGTCGATGCCATATGCATCAAAACACGATCGCCCCCTACATAAGTGGTTCGCTCAAAATGCCCACTGTGACGAATAAATAATTTCACCCAAGACATAGCTGCAGAAAAAATGAAGAAAAAATCAAATAAATAAAAATAAAAGAAAAGAAAAAAAATTACAATGAACGGTTTCAACCTCTCTCACGGTTGAATGATGACGGTTAAAACAATTACTTAACCGTTAAAAGTAAGTTTCCACGGTTAGATAATGCTTTTAACCGTGACCATCACGGTTAAATAATGATTTTAACCGTGAGTCTTCACGGTTAAATAATTGTTCCAACCGTGGATATTTGTTTAAAACCGTTAATGGTAAATAATTTTAATAAATCTAAAATTCCTTAATTTAATCTTAATCACTATAATATCTAACAGTCTAAACCTATTAATGGAGTAATTACTTTAATATTAACGATAAATACGTTATAAACATATATTCTAACCACTATTCATATAAATTAAGTAAATAAAACATGATTTTCTACAAAAAGAAGTCAATAAAAACTATATTTCAAATTCATACGATTTTTCCCTATTTTACACAATAACGCATGTAAGATTGAGGACCTTCTTCTTTTTCCAGTGCGAATGTCACGATTTGTTTGAATTTTATTGTTGTTGAAGAAATATTGTTCACTTTTACTGTTATTTCAATTAATGAAATGTAACTTTTGCTCATTTGGTTGTTGGTGAATAAATAAATTTTAGAATTTATTTAATAATTTTTTTTAATTAACTCACGGTTAAAATGGGATCCTCACGGTTTAAATTTCAATATAACCGTGAGATTAGAGTAGCCGTGAGTCACACTTACTTTTTAAGGGTAACTTTGTCTTTTCATTTAATTTTGGGTATCAAACTTATACTTTTAAAGTGGTGGGTATAAAACTTATATAGTTATTTATTTTGGGTATATATAACCATTTACACAATATTAAAAACCAACGTTCTCAATAAATACACTGGTTCCATGTAAGGGTTGATCTTGATTGATGAATTTGTTTAGCTAAAATTTTATATTTTGCTAAGACTTTTAAATATTCCAATTATACATGTATAACATCATTTCATTTAACTTTTTGCAATCATAATATTATTATCTTATTGATGATACAGAACTACGTCGTCTCATCAGTAAAATGACAGCTAGAATACATAACAAACAAATTGAAAAAGTTGAGTTGTAATCGGAGAAAAATATTATTCAGTGTTATAGCTAATTAAATTCTGTTTTGATATAGGAGTATTTTTTATATGTTCTATTTTTTATTTTTATTTTGAAAGGGAAAAGAAATTTTCATTCAATCAGAACTCAAATCATCATGTACAATGTTTAGTAACCAAGCTGGAAAGCTAGATCTCCAAACTATTACATGATCAATAGAAAAGGCAAAATTTGCAAGTGAATGCGCAGCACGATTAGCTTCTATTCTCATATGGTAGAAATCATTAATCCGTCCTTCCCGAGCAATTGTTATTGAACTGATGAGGTCACTGCAAAGCACGTTGTGACTTCCATTCCCACCGTTGAGCATTCTAATGGCAAGAATCGAGTCAGGGAAAACCAAAACCGAGTCTACGTCAAGGTCTCTACACAAGTATATTCCTTTAAGAATGGATGAGAGCTCACCTAAAAGTATAGTTTCAAATTTAGCACAAGGTATTGCCATGGCAGCCATTATCTCCCCACAATAGTTCCGCAGTACAATTCCCAACCCCATAATGTCGAGCTCAGCTCTAAAGGAGGCATCAACATCTAAACGGAATCGTCCCCTCAGTGGCGCTCGCCATTTATCCTCTCCAACCTTTGGAAAAAGACAATTGGATATCTTTAGCTTAAGTTGAGCCTTATTAAAAGCATCAAGGTGGAGCACAATACGTTCAAGAATACCTTGACTAATGGCCAGCTGGTTATTATGTTTGATTTTGCAGAGCTCATTCCACACTTCCCACAACATAAGCCATAATTCCAAATTATGTAATCCCATGTTAATGCGAATTGAGTTATAAATTTTATTCATCGGCAGACTTTGGAGTTTTTGGAGAGTATCCCAAAAAATTGATTGTTCCCAAACACCTGGAACAACCTTGTAATAGATAAGACAGTGAGTAAGCGTACCAGATTTGAGCCTGCACCATGAGCAAAATCCAAGTACTGGGATATGCCTTCTTTTCAGCGCAACGTTTATAGGGACAAAGCCGCAATGTTCTATTGAAATCCTTAAATTCACTCCTAAAAGTTACTCCCTCCGTCCCATTTAAACTGTCCTGCTTTCCTAATTGGGCCCACACCAATAGTCATGTTTCCAGAAAAGGAAAGAATTGGACCAAATCAGAAAACATTAAATTTTAATGGACCCCTTCTCTCTCTAACAAAACATATTCTCCTAAAATCTCGTGCTGAAAAGAAACATGAATGTTTAAATGGGACGGAGGGAGTATTACGAGAACACTAGTACTATTATTTTGGGGTATTTATAATTTATGGCTGAACTTTAAATATTTTTCAGTTTATGACTTTTACTTCGATTTATTTTTAAAAAACTCTAAACTGTGTTTTTTTTTTTTACGGTTTATGGCCTATATCCAATATTATAATGCTGAAAAAATGATTTATCTTATCGATATCTTGAAAAACATATGATGTGTTGATGTTTGATACATAGATCGTCACTTGTTCCAGAATTTGGGATGTGATAACTGCATTGTCCAACATTGAAATATGGGATGTGGGCCATAAATAATTTTTTTTCTTACAAAATTCAAGGTTTTAAAAAATAAATTAAAGTTCAGTTCATGAATAATAAAATGTTCAGGTTATAAATTATAAATACCCCTATTATTTTCATTTTCTTTGCCCAATTATTGTAGAGAAGAAAAATATGCAAAATAATTGGACGGTGTCGTATAACGGATAGTTGTGTTTGGGCAGCGCCATTCCTTTATTTGAATTATTTCAGATAATAAAAATGCCAAATAACACTGCTCCGTTTTTTCAAATTCTCTCTCAACACATCTCGCTCTCAAGTGTGCCAGATGCAGGCCGCGGTTTTCCATTCTAACTTTGTTTAATCTATAATTCTCGAATTTTCAGCTGAAAGGATTCTTCAGGTTTTTCATTAAATCCGATTTTTTTTACTTTAATTTTTGCGATTATCGTTGCGTTAATCACCTGCACCGAGCCAAATATAACGATGAAGCGTTGTTCAATAGTGTTGATTATGTATTTGTTTAATTATCATTCAAATCTATGTTGAAACCGCCTCTATTATCGTTGCTTATGATATTTCATAATTTGTAATTGAATTCCGCATCTGCAGGTATAGAGAATATGGGTGTTGAAAATTATCATGTCATAGAGCTCGTGGGCGAGGGCTCATTCGGAAAAGTGTACAAAGGGCGGCGGAAGTTCAGCGGCCAGGTTCAGCTGTTTATTGCTTTTTGGGGATGCTTTGATCTATTTGAAAATTTAGTGTTCACTGTGTTTACTCCTGCTATTTGCAGACGGTTGCTATGAAGTTTATCCCTAAACATGGCAAAAGTGAGAAGGATGTTTTGAACTTGAGACAGGAAATAGAGGTATGGGTTTGCCACATTCGGTTATGTACTTGTATAAATATATGCAATCGAACAAAGTTGTAGACAATCGTATGATCTGTTGTTGACCCGTCTAAATATTAAAACTGGCCTCCTGAAGATTTTTTAAGAAATACAGAGTCACGAAAGTAAGGTACTTGCAGTTCTTTTAGAGTCTTGGTACTCTCTGTAGAATTATATGACTCTACTATTCTGATTCCTCAGTAGATAAATCATACACCTTCCTTCTGTTTCCCAGTCTATACATCATCTTATCTATATGCATGTTCCTTCCTGATTAGGTCAGTTCACTTCACAGTAGTTGGGTGCTGTTACAGTCATGCTTTAATGCTAACGTTTATCTTGCCGATGATGCAGATTCTAAGAAAATTGAAGCATGAAAATATTATAGCAATGCTGGACTCGTTTGAGAGCCCACAAGAGTTCTGTGTAGTGACGGAATTTGCACAAGTAATTATTACTCCTATCACTGGCTATCCCCATTCTATCAGTAGTTTTATTTCACTGGGCATGGTTGATCCTATATGTTAGTTTGTCATCTGTCAAATATGTCTGGAAATGAAAGTGTGAATAATTTGATGAGGCTTATCCTTCCGTAGGGCGAGCTTTTTGAAATTCTAGAAGATGACAAGTGCCTTCCTGAGGAACAAGTTCAAGCAATCGCAAAACAGCTGGTAATTGTTATTTCTCATCATGGAACATGAAATATTTGTTCGATAAAACAATTAGAGCTTAAATATCCTGGTGTTTCAGTGCAATGTTTCAACCTATTGCTATTTATTTTTTCAGGTGAGAGCATTGCATTATCTCCACTCAAATCGTATAATTCATCGAGACATGAAACCACAAAACATCCTCATTGGTGCCGGCTCTATCGTGAAGGTGTGTTTTCTTGATAGTGTTTTTTCTCTTCTCCTTCTTTCATTGTTCACATCAGTCGACATCAGGTGTGTTGGTTCTGAATATACTCTGTAAAAGTAAACTTGATATCTGATTCAAGCGTATGTGTACTGTAGTTACTATATTCTATGACATGCGTTACATTTTTCTGTAAAATATATTATTTAATTCCTTCTAAAAGAAAAGTAGTTTGATTCATGTCTTTTTCTTATGTTTTTAAATGTAAAATAGCTTTGCGACTTTGGTTTTGCACGAGCAATGTCTGCAAACACTGTAGTCTTGCGGTCCATAAAAGGTAAGAGTACTCTACACAAAGCCATTGGTTTTCTTTGTGCTGTTCTAGTTTGAAGTTAAATGATTTCTTGATTGAATTCTTTTGACTATCTGCTCTTGGATACATAATAGGAACGCCTCTATACATGGCGCCAGAATTGGTACGAGAACAGCCATACAACCACACTGCAGATCTGTGGTCCCTTGGTGTTATTCTGTAAGTATGCTTAATGTATCAAAAGATGGCTTGAGTTTACCGTAACCTAGAAGTGTAGAAAAATTGAAGTAGCTGAAGCTGTCTACGATGCTGATAAGGGTGGTTCTAAACTTTGTGAACTTCCAAGACTAGTTGCATAAGATTTGTAGTAAATAAGTTTAGGCAAACACTGGCTGCAGTAATGAGGCTAGCATTTACTGCAGATGACCTACTCTTAACTTGTTGACAGTCCTTTTGACTGGTGTCAGTGTTGTGCGAGAGGGAAAGATCAACATCTTCTAGCTAGGAGTTGGACTATATCCCAAAATCAGTAGATTTTTCTTCTTGCCAAACCTGAGCAATAGAAGGAATATACTAATAGGCTATGTCTTAGGATTCACGTGTCCTGCTTCTCTTATCAACTAGTTTTTAGTCCCCTTTTCAGCTAATGTTCCTCAAAAAACCTTTAGGTACGAGCTATTTGTTGGCCAACCTCCATTCTATACAAATTCAGTTTATGCGCTTATACGGCACATCATAAAGGTATGGGGGTCTTCTTTAAGTGCCAATTTGCTTATTGTCATAAACAAGACTAATTGTCTCATGTGTTTCTTGTAGGATCCAGTTAAGTATCCAGACAATATGAGCGTAAGCTTCAAAAGTTTCTTGCAGGGGTTGCTTAATAAGGTGAAGTTTTCAAGTATAAATATAGGTCCCGTAACTTTCTGTTTTCCTCCATATCTTATCAGTTCTTGATTTCATGGACAGGTTCCTCAGCAAAGACTGACATGGCCTGCTCTTCTTGAACATCCATTTGTTAAAGATGCTTCTGCAGAAATGGATGTGAGTATTGACACCTTCTTTGAGAGATTTACATTTTTCTGTCTTAGGCTCAGCGTTTTGAGAATATATTCATGCAATCTTTGATCTACAACGATTACTAGGAGTTGTGTGCTCCCACAGCATCTCCAAGAGGTTTTGGTGGAGCCGTGAGACAAGATAAAAATGTTCAAAGGCCTACTGGTTTTACTGGTGCAACTCCAGAGAGTAGGTCCCTATTCATTTTGAAGCTATGAAGAGAATGTTGCAAACCCAATGTGTATCTGAATCGTTTTCCAAATGGTGTATATTTGACTGATTACATATGATTGTAGGTAGGAGCTGTTCTCCGTGCTCCCCAGTGGATCCTCAAACCAATCATGCTATCTCTAAAGTCGACAATGCCAAGACAAGGGAGGAGTTTCCAGGGTTTCCAGGTCCGGGCAGTAACGTACAGTCAGGTGAATATAAGAAACTTGTTCCTCGCATTTTCTTTACCATTCCTCACAGTTTACTGTAACATGGAACTGCGAGAGTAACATGGGTGGCAATTCGTATGTTCTAGTTATGCTACGACCTCTTTTTATCTAGTGCTAATCCTCTTCATATCATTATCCAATCAATAAACAATGATACACGATATTACTCTTCAACCGTATTTAATTGCTCTGAACCATAATCTTATTGATGACAAAAAAATGTTCGACTACTAATTAGTAGTAAGTCTTATGATTTCTTCTGTTTCAGAATTAAGTCTGTCTATGGACGGGCCTAGACCTTTTATAGTTTTTGGTACAATTTCTCCATCTTAGTTGCACACTTTTCAAGACCTCAGATCCTTCAAGTACTCAAAATATGGGGCACAAATATCTTCGGAGAGAGTATCCTTGGTTGCCCATTTTACATTGTTTTTCATTTCCCTGATCCGCAATCCTGTCACTCGTACCTTCTAAGAAATTTTCCCTTTTCAGGTAGTGCAGTTCTTATGTACGGTTATGATGCTTTTATGTTACATAAGATTATATTAGTGATATGTGAGATATCTATAGTATTTTTGGTAAAAATATGATTAACCTAATCAGTTGATTGAATTGTATGCTCAATATCCTCTTCTCTCTTCAGGTTGCCAAGTGCTGGACCGATTAGAAAATAATTCCCGAACAGTTAAAGGTGCAAAAATGATTGGTCAAGATAATGAAGCATTATCTGCCATCCTGCTACCATTTAAGAAACTATCTGATGGACTGCAAACCTCCTGCAGGTAAATTAATTTCTCATTGTAATTATAGTGTTCCCTCAATGATAAATAATGTTTTGTGGAAATAATGCTTTTAATCTGAAAATGCACACATACATCTTTTATGTAGGTGGTGTGCATTATGTTAACCCTATGTTTACTTCATATTTCCTTTTCAGTGATCAGGATATTGTGACTTTGAATCAATCTTTGAGAATTCTTGCGAACTTAATTGGCGCGGGAGCGGTCAATTCAAGGGGGATTCTGGATGAAATGATTAATGGACTCCTTGGTTTCACTTCCGCTCTAATTCGACTGAAAATTTCTGATGGGAATGACTTGATGGCAAAGGTCTATCATTGCTACGAGAATGTGCTTTGTGTTGTGTGTGTGTGTGCGCGCGCGCGTGTGTGTGTGCTTATCTTTTAATTACAATCTCACATTTGTTATATAATATTTAGATGTGAATCTGCACGCCCCTAGGAGATCACTTAGTTGGATGCAGTTTTTCAGTAGCAAATACGTACTTGAGGATTTTTTTTGTTGCAACTACTAGGAAGTTAAAATTGAATTTCATTGAATCTAAGCTTTAGCTTAAGTTACTGTCTCCTTGGAGAAGTTAAGTTGATAAAGCTCGTTGTTAATTGCTTATCTTTTTTTCTTTGCAGAGCTTCTCAGTCATTAAAAGATTGCTAGACAATTTTACTGGTAGTTTTGGTGATCCTTATTTCAGGCACTGGGTTGCTCTTGTCGGGTTATATGCACAGGTTAGCTTCCTTAGTCTGTAATTGCTATTGTCAAGCAAGGAATTTGGATGAGCATCTGTCAAAAGATCTCATATTGTAAAATCTTAGGTTGCAGGTAGTGGTGACGAAATGTCTGGAAGAGTTCTTTATGAATGCACTTCGTGTGTTGCAGTCATGTTATCTCAAGTAACACAATCTCTAAAAGCATTTGTAGTTGCAACAAACCTTGAGGCAGCTTCCAGCCCACCGCCAGTAAATAAAACTATTCAACAAATTCTGGACCATGCAAAGTCTTCGGGTGTACTAAATTTTTTCTGCATGAGTTTGGAGTCATCCGGTCTAAGTTTCATATCAGGATCTACAAATTTGTTGCGAGCTGCCTGTGAATCTTGCAGGGGCATTTGGTCACTCATTTATGCATTTGAACTTCTCTCTCTGAAAGGATATGTATCATTTCCATTGAATTCTTTGCGATGCCATTCTCTACTTCGACTTGATATTAAGGACTCTGATGAGGCGCCATTGTATGGAAGAGATTTAGGAGAAGCCATTGATTCTATCTCTAGAGCATTTCTTAAGTCAAAAGCCATACAAGTTGCTATCTATTTTTGTCTTCACCAACGTCACGAGATAGGACTCTGTTCTGGGGTGCAGGTATCCATATTACTTGAAACCCCTTCTTGAATCGTACATTTCTAATTTCGACCAAAATTTGTGGTCATTATTCTTTCTTGTGACAATCAGTCAATTTCCTATTATGTTATAAGTGATTGGTGCCCTGTTTTGCAGCTTATTTTGAGATGTTGCATGCATAATGATGTTATCACAAACATCCTCTGTGGATTACCTAGCAAATTACCTGCTGCTACAGTTGTGAGTGGTGGTGGGGATGGCACAATTGTTTCGGAGATCTTCTCGGTACTATCTCTGTGTACTGCTTCAAATAAAGAGACTAATGATGCAGAGGCAGATAATTTAAGACTCAAAGTTATGGATAAGAATGCATTGGTTATGAACTCATGTCTTGTCCTTGCAGCAGTTGCTCAGTGCTTGAAGTCATCTGGAAGAAATTCTGCATTGTTTATGTTGACTACATCTTCAAAAAAGCAGTTTGCTCGCCTTTCTATCCTTGCAAATCATATGTCTTCGGATGAAAGGATGCAGTCATCATTGCAACCTTCTTGTGCAGCCGCCATGCTTGCTCTTGCATCAATTCTCTCTCTTGAGAAGGGAACTTTGGTTGAAAATGCCATTTCTGAAATGGCTCTTCCATTAATTCCACGTACAGCAACTCTTTGTGACCATCTCAGAGGTCCAGCAAGTGATGAAAATGTCACGAACCTTGCCATACCGAGAGGCATGCTTCCTTGCAGGTATGGCATCCGGGATGGCTGTATTGGCTTGTTAGAGTCTAGACTGAACTGGGGTGGACCTCTGGCTGTGCAACAACTATGTGCCAGTAATGCTCCACAGCTTCTTATTGATCTGTTGGCTAACCATGGGAACTCAAAAGATCAAATCGGATTATCACCTTCTGGAGTTGTATGGACTGTTTCTTCAATATGCCAATGCCTTTCTGGCGGAGTTTCCACATTTCGTCAGATTCTGCTGCGGACTGATCACATCAAATGCATTACTGATCTTATATCGGACACTCATCTCAAGCTCATTACATCCTGGACCGGACCTGGGGGAGGGACATATGGTGTGAGAGATACAGTAAATGCAGTGATTGACTTTTTAGCATTTCCTTTTGTAGCTGTGCAAAGTGCACCTAGTCTGCCTTCTGCTAACGCTTCAGTGAATAGTGGTTTCGTTCTGAATATGGGCTCTCCCGGAGGGAGAATTTGTGTTGAAGACAGAGACATGATGAGGACAATTCAGGGAGGCATGAAAAAGTATATTCAGATTCTTGAGGAGGTCAGTTTCTGATGTCTTCCTGTATTTTTATTGTTTCTTAAATGGTTTCCTCTCACGTACAGTTACTCCTTTTTAATTTAGTTTAATCATATCTGAAGTTGGTTGTGATATCTGAAGATTCTTAAACTGTTATTTCTGCTAGAAACCTAAATCTAGGAAAACTGATATATGGGAGCTTCCTCAAGATTTCATTTCCTATCTGCATATTGCATTATAAGCAATTCGGTTCGTTTTCGGCCTAATAAGACAACATTATTTGTTTTTTTCTCCTCATGCAATTAATAATTAGCTCACATAATGGCTTAATTTCACCGACTTTTGACAGGTATACTTGAAAGGTTGAAACGTATGGTCTATTATTGCACATTAAAGAATTCTATGAATACATATTTATCGCTCCTATTTCGTGCTTTTGAGCATTTATAGGTTGAAGTCCCAACAATCATCCTCCGGTGCTTAGACCATATGGAACTGAAAGATATAGCTAGACCAGTTGCATTTATTGCGAAACTATGTATGCAACAGCCGCTTGCTGTTCAACTTGTTAGCAAAGGCTTGCTGGAGCCAACCAGGGTAAAGAGGCTGCTTAATAGCCCCTGTCCCACCGAAGTCACCCTGGATTTTCTTATGATTGTTTCAGACTTAGCTCGAATGGACAAGGTATTGCTATCTTGACTTATCCTTGTACGGTGGTTATTCATGTATACTACTGTTATATGCGGTTTGAATGGTTTGGACTAGTTCTTATGTATCAATCGTACTGCTAAGATCTGTTAGTACTTTCTCTCCATTGTTTCACTTCCTGCCTTTATTTCCCTGCCTGAACAAATATTAGAAGAGACAAAAAATAGATATACGCATTGTTCTATGACTGAAAACTGTACTCATATGCTCATTCCTTCAGTTCAGTGCATTTTCACGATTTTTTCATTATCATTTTCTTTTATATCTATATTCAACTTGACATATTCATATTATGGGCCAGGTGAAAAGCAGCTCTGAAGTACTGATAGTAGTATGGATTCTAGTTATCATGAATTCTTAGAACAGGACACTGCGTCTTTTTTCTGGTTACTGTTTCTTTTTGTCTGTGTAAGTCTGAGCCTAAAATGGATCATCTTCTATGCAAAAGCAACCTTTCTTACCATCGTTTTTTTCTCAACAATTTTAACTGAAATTGAAAGGCCGCGTCATGGAGGACTCGAGACCTTTTGTCAATGGGTCTCAGGCATTATTCATTAACCCCACTACCACTAGGTCAACTCACACACACACCTTTCTTACCATCTTGTGAGAGCAGAAAGCTTCATCTTAATGGTTCTATCTAGTATCTACTATAAGAAATTTGGCTTAACATGCATATTTTATAGTGATGTTGTTAGAGTGCATCATGGATTGATTGAAGCGGATCTATTACATATCTCAAAGCATGTTTTTTGTCTGCAGCGGTTTTATGAATATATAGATGCAGCAGAAATCTTGGAGGATCTGAGGCGCTTTCTCACCCATGAAGACTCCAATTTGCGAGCTAAGACATGCAGTGCCATTGGAAACATGTGCCGTCATAGCTCGTACTTCTATAGCTTACTGGTATGCATAGTTGCAAGATTCACTCCCTTTTGGAAATTCCTAGCGATAAGATTATTCCCACTTATTGCCCTCGTGGCTCTTACATATATATTGACTTGTCTTTTTTCTTTTTTGCAAAGGCAAAGCATCATATCATCAGTCTACTTATTGATCGATGTGCTGATCCTGATAAACGGACGAGAAAGTTTGCCTGTTTTGCTGTAAGTATTTCTTATACTAGTACTTTTGATTGAGAACTTTGAGCAATATTCTGTTACAAATACCAAAACTAGTAATGAAACAGAATCACTGAATGAATGTATATGAATGTGCAGGTGGGAAATGCAGCCTATCATAATGAATCATTATACGATGAACTGAGAAGAGCCATCCCTCAGCTTACAAATTTACTGCTTGCAGGAGAGGAAGACAAAACGAAAGCAAATGCTGCCGGTGCTCTTAGTAATCTAGTTCGCAACTCCAACCACCTTTGTGAAGACATAGTTTCCAGTGGAGCCGTGCAGGTTTTTCTTCTTACTTATAATCAGTTTGGAGCATGAATAGAACTTGAAGCCTAAGTTTGATAGTAACCTACCCTTGGGCATAAGAATAAGACAACATATCGCAAAACTATATCATAACATCCATGTGGTACTTTTCCCAATGATGATAGAATGACAGCATCTTTATACATGTAACATAACCTCATCTTTCGGTGATATTTAGAGACTAATAATGTGTTATTGGTTTTAATATCATCTCAGGCGTTGCTGAAGGTAGTGGGAGATTGTTCAAGGGCTGCGTTGAACCCGAAAAGGGAGGCCATAAACGACTCTCCTTTAAAGATAGCATTGTTTTCACTGGTTAAGATGTGTGCTTATCCACTGTGCCGCCAGCACATCCGGTCGTCGGAGCTATTGCCACTTGTGGCACAGCTCCGCCAAGCACCGGAACCCAACATAGCCAACTACGCCGCCTTCATCACCACTAAAGCTTCCGAATCATGAAGCCATTTCCTACTTGTTCTATGTAATACCACAACTTCTCTGTTTTTTTTTTTTTTTTTTTTTGTTTTGTACATAATTTTATCTCAAGAGTTACATGCACTGTAATCAATTAATAGGTCCCTTGTTACCTCATTTTGACAACAAAGTGATAGCATCGGACTTAATATATCGTAAAAATTCAATTAGGGATTTTGATATCCAAATTATATGTTTATCAATTGCCCATGTCAAAAAACGTGTAGGTTGGTTGAGCCATGTATTTGTAGACTCGAGACAAATTGACTTGCCTAAAACAATGAATTGGTTTAATGTAATATGTTCCTTTTTATTTTTTATTTTTAACAAGTAGTGTTTTGAGTATTTTTTTTTATTATGACGGGGTTCAGGATAACAGGAAAGAATGAAATGCAGTTCTTCAAACCAAAATCTAGGGCAAATAATAACTCCAACAATTAAAGACATGGGAAAAGGAAGACCAACAGTGTTGATCGTCATTAACTTAGTAATAATTATTAAACTTCTCTTCGCAGGTATTCATTCCCCTGACATCAGGAATTATGCAGAAAACCAGCATAACTTGCTAATGCAAGACACACTTTTAACAGTAATCCATCACAAAATATTCATCAACAATGTGAAAATTTTGGCATCTAAACCTGGAAATAATTTCCTTGTTCTTTTTTTGTTCCCACTAAAACAGGAGCATTCAGACACCAGAAGGCTGGTCTAAAGTAGGTAGGAAGGAAAAGAATGAAGCAGAAGCTGGAGCTGATGCTTCTATTTCGCCTGAGGGTGAGATGCAATAAAGTCGACAGCAAGACTGACGGAGCTGATTTTGTCTGCTTCATTGTCCGGAATCTCAAAACCGAATTCTTCTTCCAGTGCCATCACGATTTCCACAGCGTCTAAACTATCCAGGCCAAGATCATTATTGAAATGAGCATTTGGAGTAACCTGTAAAGCGTGTTGTAATGTTAAAAGCAAAGTTCATATCAAACTTATACAAGATGAAAAATATACCT
The DNA here is from genome assembly GCA_001642375.2 of Mentha longifolia. Taxonomy (NCBI): domain Eukaryota; kingdom Viridiplantae; phylum Streptophyta; class Magnoliopsida; order Lamiales; family Lamiaceae; genus Mentha; species Mentha longifolia. The sequence goes on along the minus strand of CM038117.1, from coordinate 36,384,190 downwards.
TTGACAGGCAGGTTTAAAAAAAAGGTAAGAAATGCCGTAATAACTTTCTGTGTCAAATTCAACTTTTGCTTTTACGTATGTATAAACATAAACAGCACTGTATGCTTTATAAAGTCTCCGATATAGATAGTTCTTATAAAATGTAAAGGTCATGTAGTACGGAATTATTCAAGTTAGCCACGTGAAGAGAAGTTTATTACACTTCCATATTAGTATATTACAGTTTATTTTCATACCATCGGAGTCCATCAGACATCGATTGAGTATTACAATAACACACAATAAATATGTTGAAGAAGAATGTGGTTAACTAAAGAAAGAAGAAATTAAAAAAAAAAATAGCAAACATAAATGGACTCCGCAGGTAGGAATCTTTGAGAACATAATACTAAATGCAAGGAAAAAGGTGGTAAAACAACCAACTGTTCTTTCCAAGTTCTAACAAACCTGGAGAGTAAAATTCGAATGCCATCTGTCAAAGTAATAATATCCTTAGCATGCCAAAGTTCAAAGATAAAAGCATGTCATAAAAAAGAAGGCGGCGCACGGTGCTGGTGTTATATTTCCCTTCAGAATGAATTCTACTTAAAACATAACAATTGCGAAAAGCACCCATATTATGTAGCATTTCGGCACTTGACCTCTGCCATCAAACAGTAGTAACACATTTCTCTCCAACCCAAACAAAGCATTACTATGAAAAAGGGCAACCACAGTCATCTAGAAACATACACTAGCTGTCTACCTCAAATTAGCATTCAAGAATCAAGAACACACTAAATCTGGTCTGAATAGCATTTTCGCAGTTCCCCTTTGCCATTAAACAGTAGTAGTTAACCAAAAATTAGTACAGTCTCCTAAAACAATAACCAGTCCTCCTCGCCATGAAAACTAGCCATATTTCCTTGTAAATTGATGCCAACCAAAAGTACCAGAAGCAAAGCAAAAACCCCCCATATTATGCAGCATTATCATAACTTTACACGAAAAATGTCCCAATTTTGATATGGCTACCCAACAATACATCAATCCGCGAAATAACCAATTGACCTAAAATCTCTACATAAACAGCAATAAATAGACAAAAAATGAGAGGGATACCTTGGAAGGATCTACTTTCTGGAAGGTCTTGACGACGTTAATGACACGATCGGCGACCTCCGACTTTTCGAGGAAGGAGCCCTTAGTTTCTTCGCAGAAGTGGCGCCTGATGAGCTGCGATAAGCCGCCGCCCGTTGCAGTTGCAGTTGCAGTAGGGTTTTGGAATGGCAGCACCGGCCTCACTCCCACCCTCAGGTACCTCAGCAGAGCGTTTCTCGCCGCCATTTTCCGTTGTGTGTGTATGTGTGTGTTTGAGAGAGATTGAGAGATGAGAATGGGGGGTTTTAGTTACCGTAAATAAATTTGGGCTCTTGGGTGTAGTATGTGTAGCCCATGTTCTGTTCTGTATGGCCCAATCCCCTTACATTTCATTTAACTTTCTTAAAGAGCTCTACTTATCAAAAAAAGAAAAAAGTAAAACTTATCGCATTTCTCGGCCGTCTTTTTCTTTTATCAGCATCGCGCAGCTCATCATTAATTCACTCCAAAATTGCAGAAGAAAAGGAAAATTTGATGTTGGCCCTCATAATTTCTTCATCGTTTCTAGCATTTTGGGCCTTCGTCTGCTTCAAATTCCTCAAAGCCGATGGTACACTTCGTTGATCGTGATCAATAGGTGCTTCAAATATTGCTAGAATTTTGAATCACAAGTTGTTTTCTTGCAGGGGATTTCACGTTGTTGTCCAAAGGAAAAGTGAAGCGCGAAGAAATTGAGGATAAGGTTAGGAAATTTGTTGCTCGCTCGCTGCCTCGATTTTGTTTAAAATTAGCTAGCCTATGATATTTATCTTTTTTTTCTCTCAAGTTTCAATTTGGATGAGTGGTGCAGGTTATTTGGATAACTGGAGCTAGCCGCGGTATCGGTATGTGCTTTTGCTAAAGCTATTGCAGCATTTACATGATTTTTTTCTACTCAAATATGTTGAGAATAGTTGCATTTCCTTTGAAGCATATATTAGTATTAATCTGTTAACTGCGCTTCGACATTTTGAAGCATTGGTCTGATTTGATTTCACTTCATCTAATATAAGGGGAAGTTCTTGCTAAGCAACTTGCAAGTTTGGGAGCTAAGCTCATTATCTCTGCACGAAACGAAGCCGAACTTCAACGTGTCAAGAAACAGTTGACTGGTTTGTTACTGTCTCAGCTTTGTTTTTCTATTTTTGCCATTCTTAGGACTGTGCTAGAAGAACATTTCATTACCTTAGCCGTTTTCTTACCTTGGCCGTTTTATGATAAGACAGGAAAATATGCGCCTGATGAGGTGGTCATTCTGCCTTTGGATTTGAGTAGAGGGGAAGAACATCTGGCAGAGGCAGTACAGAAAGCAGAGTCACTTTTCGGGGGTGCAGGTGTGGATTACGTATTCCATAATGCCGCATTTGAGCGCCCTGTGAGTATTTGCATGTCTCTGTTGGCAAGAAGATATTGGTGAATGATTGAATTAGATACATGCATGTTTCATATACTGAAGAAGTTTAGTGTGAGCAGGACAAGAATTCTGTTCATTTCCTTCTGTTGATTTTTCTTTCTCTAGATTTGAATCTATACTTTGTTCTCTTTTCTAATCGGATTACTTAAAGCCGGCTGTTTGACTTTATTCATCTTGCAGAAATCACTGGCAATAGATGTTACAGAAGAAAGTCTCAAGGTATCATACAGTTTTAATAAGTGACTGATATCTGTTAGTACCTCATTATTCACGTTTGTTTCAATTTGTTGTCCAGATTGATTGTCTAAATCTAATATATTCTCATTGGTAATCTACAAAAAAGAGATAACATAAGAAAATAAAACAAGAAGCTTGGTTATGATGTCTTCTTTAACAATCTTATGTTACGAAGAGTAATAATAATTAAATTAGGAGTACTAAAAGAGTTATAGTTGACAGTGTCACAATAATGGGGATATGCTGAAAAACTGTGGCTGGAATGACATGAATTAATTAGAAAATATGACATTTGAGAGTTGAATCTTCTTGTTTCTGTTTCATCATAAAAATCTTAAAACTCATCAATTGAATAATCTGTTTCCTTCTCAGATGACATTTGATGTCAATGTTTTGGGGCCAATATCTCTCACACGGCTCCTGGCACCTCACATGCTGAAGCGGGGAAGAGGACATTTTGTTGTGGTATTCATCGTGTTTATGAACTACTCCGACTTAATAACTCTTAGAGGAATTCTACCCAAGAAGTTCAACTTATTTCAATTTGATGACCGCCATGCCTCATCAGCTAGGATTATATATGCCTTAATTGATCACTTTTTTGTTGTTGTTGATATAATAGAGATTAAATTTGATCACTTTAGCTTTCTGAATTAGTGTTTTTATTTCTTTTGTAGATGAGCAGTGCTGCAGGAAAGACTCCTGCACCCGGCCAGGCTGTCTATTCAGCCACCAAGTTTGCCGTAAATGGCTATTTTCACACTCTAAGATCTGAGGTCCGACTTGCCATCATCTTACTATAAATTTCTGTGGCATAGTTTTTTATCTCATGTTATTCAAGCCTGCAACTTATTCAAGTATTTTTCAACAGCTACAAATATTGTAACTGGTGATATCTAGCACAACATTCTTTCTCATCTTTACAAATGAAGATGGAAAATTACTTCGTTTGATAATGATTTATATTGAAATATGAATGCGACTTGGCTAGTATATGTGGGACACAAAACCTGTTCCGGTTGAGACTCGTATGGCGGATTTTTTGAGAATATTCTTGATCTCATCACTTATTCCTTTTGCTCCAATATCAGCTTTATAGAAAAGGGATCAAGGTAACCATAGTATGTCCAGGGCCCATTAAGACTGCTACTAGCTCGGAATCAAGTTCCTCACAAGAGAAAGGCTCTTCCGAGGTAAAACCTAGAAGTATTATGTTGATTAACTATGGTAGATGCTCAACTTTCTCAAGTGACTATGGCATCTTATATGACGCTTATATTGCTACATTGCTGCTGTCAAGATTTCTGAGATTCTGGCACCTCACTGAAGGAGAAGAATAAATAAACTTGATTAGTTTCTGACAGTGTAGTTTGATTTCGTAGTTTCTTGCCTGCTTAGAATTATGGGATGCAAATATGTAAACTGACTCTAATCTTATGTTATTTCTGCATTTCATTTTTTTTCTGATCCTCATAGTCATAGAAGTATAACAATATCTTAGGTTGTGTGCAAATTATGTTTCTGGAAAAAATGGCAATCTACTAAAGTTGGACTCTCTTTTCATATATAAATCTCCAGAAGCGCGTCTCGTCTGAGAGGTGTGCGGAGCTCACAATAATTGCTGCAAGCCATGGTCTCAAGGAAGCATGGATATCATATCAGGTTTGTGAATACGAGGCATGTTATTTTCTTGATTCTGGAGTATAATGCGGTCAATGTCTTCATTTTTCATTTCCACCCTTGATTTTTCCTGGTGCAGCCGGTTCTTGCTGTTATGTACCTGGTGCAGTATGTACCAACTCTTGGATACTGGCTCATGGATCAGGTGTCGTTACCTTCCTATCATTTTGCATATTTTCGTCATTTTGGCATTTGAAATACGTCTATTAACTGTCATACCTTGACGTGATACTTTTTTTTTCTTGTTGCAAAACGCCTTTAGATTGGGGAGAAACGTGTAGCAGCTGCAGCTCAGAAGGGGAACACATACTCACTAGGCTTGCTTTTTGGGAAGAAGAAAGCATCTTGATAGTTGATGAACGCAGACAAAGCAGTATATTCATAGAGAAGAAGTAGAAAAATCCAGATGCTTTGAAGGATGGGAAACATTATATATTTCTTTTCTGATATATATGCCGAAAGAGGAAGTTTGTTTGGGTGTTCGTGGTCTCGGATATGTTCCACTTGTTAAACATCCATAGGTTGTCACCACCTTTTGTCATGGAATGATGATGAAAAGGAATAAATCATATATTTCCTTTTGATTTACTGTCCTTATTTCTGTGAAAATGAGGTCAAGGCAAGAGTCATAGCCTAAGTGGATAAATGATGGAAGTGAAATTCCCAAAATCATATACATATGGAATACAAAATGACAAGGAAATTAACGCATCCAGCATCATTTAATTTAAGCTCCTCGTTCTATTTTCTATACACCAACATGAATAATATTCCTGCTCATCAAACATGAATTACAACTGTTGTTCAAATAAAAATCTACAGTGGAAAATATATCAATTCCTCAAACTAAAAAAAGGCTAAAAACTTGAGCCAATGGCTACTACCAGATAACACTCTACACCTCAGTTTGTTACTTTTACAGTTAACAAGTTATGATTGCTCTTCTTCCATGGAGTTGGTGTACTTGTACTTGAGATATGCTTTGATGAAGGGCTCCAACTCCCCATCCATTACTGAGGCTATGTCCGATGTCTCGTGTCCTGTACGTACATCTTTCACTAACTTATACGGATGGAATACGTAGTTTCGTATTTGCTGCCCCCATTCCGCCTTCACTGTGTCCCCCTTTATCTGCTTGATTTCCGACGCCCTCTGCTCCACTGCTATCACCAACAGTTTTGCTTTCAGTCTGCTCAGACCTTTGATCTTGTTTGCCAGCTGACTTCTCTCTTCTGAAATTATATCATGTTTACATAATAATCTATTAGCTCAGATTTGACTATATGAATATCAAGGACAAAACGAGATTCTTTTACGAGCTAACCTGTGCAACGAACTGTGACTCCAGTAGGTATGTGTGTGATCCGTACTGCACTTTCGATCTTATTAACATTCTGTCCGCCTTTCCCTCCAGCTCGTGAAAAGCTGTACTCCAAATCTTCTTCGGGTATTTCTACATTTAACGAGTCCTCAGGAAGAAGAGGCATCACTTCCACGCCAGAGAAACTAGTCTGCAGAGTCGGAAGTAATATATATCCCACGCCACAAAACTACTAGTTAATATAGAGTCCACTTGACAGGAAATTGTCAAAAATATTTGCAAAAATCGAAATCAAATGACCTGGCGAAGACCTTTGGAGTTGAAGGGGGACTGTCGGACTATACGGTGGGTTCCTTTCTCACCGGATATGTAACCATACACGTATCTACCCTCCATTTCGATAGTAGCTGATTTGATACCGGCCTCTTCTCCCATGGATTTCTCCACCACCTTCGTCTTGAACCTCTGCTTTTCCCCCCACCTTATGTACATCCTGAGAAGCATGTCTGCCCAATCCTGCACTGGTATTTATCAAAAGAGTTTAAAGAATATATGATGTACAAATTTGCAACTTTACATGGTAGATATAAACATTGATCTTATCTTCCTCTACAAAAAAAATTCGTGAGAGTGGAAGCCTAGGATGATATGGAAAATGTAGTTACCTGAGCATCAGTACCCCCCGCACCAGCTGTGATGCTAACCACAGCACCTTCTTTATCGTACGGCCCAGAGAGAAGCTGAGTCAATTCAAATCGATCCAACGCCTTCCTCAATTCTTTAATGATACCGACAGCTTCTTCAAGTAGACCCTTATCAATGGAGTCCATCTCCTCTGTCAGATTCACTATCGTTTCTGCTTCTTCAGCCTGCAGCATACAATATCTTAGATACTAAATTTGGTGTAAGCAAAAGGGATTTACTATAAAACCATTCCCTCGATTCATTGATTTAGAGTGTTTGAATTGAAAGTAACAATTACCTGAGCTTTAAAGTCATTGAGAAGCTTTAGTTTTTCTTTAACATCAGTCAACGCCTGAAGCGTGTGCTGAGCTTTGACACGGTCATCCCATAGAGAGCTATCACCTGAGGCTTCTTCCAACTCTGCAAGATTCTTTTCAAGCTGTTTCAGACCAGCACCAGCCCTAATCTCTTCAACACGCTCCGACACAGTTTCCACATCTTTCCTCAAAGTATAGAAATCTGCCAATATCATTACATCTTTCGTGATTTTATGGTCCACATAAACACAAAATGCATAAGCCGTAAGGTGTTTGGCGTGCAAATAGTCTGGCCTTCTAAAATATCAACCACGTTAGCTTGAATTTGGCATTTATTCATTTAAACATAGTCATTAAGTTTAAGCATCAAAAGCAAGTAGTTGTTTTGTCTCAGAGCGTGCACTATCAATAACATGAACGGAATTTGATGAATGAATACATGCAGTGCCGCTCAAGATACTTGCTGTATCAAACACTTATCTTCACACTAACAAATGCACAAGCATACAGCAAAGTACTCTCACTGCAGTATCAGATATACAAACGTAAAGCATTAGTACCTTACCTTGCATAGCCCATTCACTTGTTTCTGACTCTGTACTTACTCCCACCTCAGGTGTTGTTGCCGAAGGAACTTTTCCACCTTCAGTTTGGCAATTCAAACGCGCAGAGCATCAAGAAAAGAAGATCACGACATAATTTCAACTACTGAAACAAAATGAAAAGGTACAAGATAAATGAATACAATTGGCTCCCTCCAGCAGATTCTAGAACTCCCAATTTTTATTTTAGTCCCACCACTTTCTGAAGACAAAGGTTCAACCTTAAGTTTACTAAGTTAGAACACTCTCAATAACTTAGCTAAAGAACCCGAAAAAAAAAAATGCATTTCGTGCTCCAGTTCTTGCACCGTGCATTAACATACTACTCCAAGGTTTAGAGAAACAGCCTAAGACATGAAAAGTTTGAGGTTTGATTCAATACATAACTAACTTATAAATACATAGAAATCCATAGATTAAAACTAAACGAACCAAAGTAAAAGCTTTCAAGAAGAAGAATTGAGCCCCATTAACAGATTAAAAGCAAAAAAGTTGTTACACTGTAGGAACCCATCTTGCACCACTCACAACAGATCATATCATCATCCTCAAATACTGAAAAAAGAAAGAAAAGGAGAAACTTACGAGAAGATGAAGAAAGTCTTGAAAACTGAATTTGTGTAGTGCCGTTGCGAAAGCGGAGGCTTGATAAGGAGAGCAGAGGAAGCCCACAAACTCTAACTGCCGAATCTAAGGGCTTAGGAATGCGAAATTGGGGCGTTGAGGCGTAGCTCAGGGCAGACGCAACGCCCTCCATTGCTGCAAACACAGAAACAAGATAAAGCTGCTTCTTTATATTAGTCTCTCTCTCTCTCTCTCTCATGAAGTTGTTATCGCGATTTTGCATGGATTTTTTCGTCTTTTCCTTTTGCTTTACTTTGAAAAATGAAATTATTTATTTATTGAAAAATGAAATACTCCTTAATACGAAGTACCTACATATCAGAAGACCTAATTTCCCATCGTTCTTCAATGAAACGAGCTCACTCTCTTTGTTAATGGCGGAAACGAGGCAGAAGTCGCTCCACCTCAATCCATCGCTATTCAATGAATGGCTAAACTCACACGTTTCAGAAGCCTTCTCCTTTCGCACTCCTCTAAGCCATTCTCTTTTTCAACTCTCTCTTCTCATTCAGAAATCGACTCTTTTAATCGGAACAATAATTTGTCTGCCACCATCACGAACAGAGCTCTCTACTTGCTGCAATGCTGTAAAACCTCAATCCATCTGTTCCAAATTCAATCATACTTAATAACCTCTGGGCTATTCCAGGACCCCTCTTTCGCCGGCCGCCTTTTGAACCTGTCGTCGAATTTGATCAACGATTTGCGCTGCACGTTGTTGATTTTCAAGCGTCTCGACTCTCCTGATGCGTTCTGTGTCAACACTGTTATCAAGAAATATTCTTGCAGCAACCATCATTCGGAAGCTGTGCTTTTCTACGTTGAGTTGCTGAGAGACGGCGATTTTCATCCTAATGGGTTTACGTTTCCGCCATTGATCAGTGCTTGCGCCAAATTGGGTCGTTTGAGCTTGGGGCGGATGTGCCATGGGCACGCAGTGAAGTTGGGAGTAGACAGTGTTTTACCAGTGCAGAACTCTTTGGTCCATTTTTACGCTTGTTGTGGGTTGATGGATGTGGCTTACAAAGTGTTTGTGGAAATGCTCGTGAGGGACTTGGTTTCCTGGAATACGATGGTTGATGGCTTGGCCAAGGTTGGTGAAATGGAATTAGCGCACAAGCTGTTCGACGCAATTCCTGAGAGGAATGTGGTGTCGTGGAATGTCATGATCACTGGGTATTTGAAGTTCGGGAATCCGGGAAATGCATTGAAGCTGTTCAGAGAAATGATGGTACAACCTTTTAACAGTAATGATACTACCGTGGTACAAGTGATCACAGCTTGTGGGAGGTCTAATAGATTGAAGGAAGGAAGATCGGTCCATGGCTTTCTTGTCAGGTCGTTTTCATGTTTGAGTTTGATTATGGATACTGCTATGATTGATATGTACAGCAAATGTGGTAGGATTGATGTAGCTCATTTGATTTTCAAGAGGATGCAGAGAAAGAACTCTGTTTCTTGGAATGCAATGATTTTAGGACACTGCATTCACGGCAATCCAGTAGAGGGGCTCAGTTTATATGCAGAAATGCTCGATAAAATTAGGCAAAAGGATAGCTTAGCTGCAGAAAGTGCTAGGAATTTCAAGTCAAATGAAGAAAATTGGATTCTCCCTGATGAACTCACCTTCATTGGAGTTTTATGTGCTTGTGTGCGCTTAGGATTGTTAGAAGAAGGGAGAAACCATTTTTCACAGATGACCGATGTTTTCTGCTTAAAACCAAATTTCGGTCATTACTGGTGCTTGGCTAATCTCATGGCTAATGTAGGTTTGATGCAGGAGGCAGTGAGTATTTTGAAGAACATTCCAATTGATGAGGATATGCCTCAAGAATCCTCGCTTTGGGCAGGATTATTTGGCTCGTGTCGTTTTGAAGGGGATATTATATTAGGAGAAAAACTTGCTAAAGACTTGATCGAGCAAGATCCTCATAACTTCTCGCATTACAATTTGCTGGTCAATGTATATGCTGCAGCAGGGAAGTGGGAACACGTTGCTAGGGCAAAAGAAATCATGAAAGAGAGGGGAATTCGAAAGCCGCCTTGTTGCAGTCTTAAGGACTTGAAAGAAGTAGTTAGCGATGTTAAAATGGCATCGAGGGAGTGATTCTTCTGAATCTCGTTCATAACTCTCGACTTTGCACAAAACACCGTACGGATTGTGTAAATGAACAAAATCATTGGCTTGAGCTCATGGTTCTTGGTTCAACGAAAGAGATGATACTATAGATTGATATTCTTGGTTGAGTGGTAACGAGCAAGCAATGATTTGAAAAGATAGTGACTGATGATATCCAAGAAAATGTAGTTTGTTTATGGTAGAGATTGATAGATTTTGTTGAGCTAAAGAGCTAAATTTTGTGTCAATTTCTGCTTCATTATCTTTCACATCAGTTTTTGTTTTCTCATATGCTCCCAAAAGGTTGAAGGTTGGAATCCTGCTAATGTTTTTGTAGATCGAACTTCTTTTCAGTGAATGGTTTTGGTTTCAGATAAGTTTTGAGTAAATTTGATTTAATGTCTTTAATAGTGATTTTTGTTCTCTTTTTCCTTCTTCGGTCATATCTTATACTACCATTCTTGAAAGTTGTATAATGTCATTCATAATTGCGCATTAACAAATTATCCAAATATTTCCTTAGGATTCCCTCAAAGTCAAAACCAACCACAATTGATCTATAAATAAAGACATATCAATTCCCAATAAATGATTACTTTCAAAATTATTCACAATTAACACCCAAAATAGCTCTCTCTCATTTCACATTTCCTCGAAGACTAAATCATGGTTCGATTTTAGTACCTTTATCCATGCTTGCCTTGAGAGACTTGAGAATATCTTTGCAAGCTAGCCTCTCTGCCAGTTTCCAATCTTTAGCAGATCCCTTTTTCTCGTAGACTATGCCACGAGCTTCGATCTTTACCGTTGCATATGCAGTCCTTTCATGCCTAGTAACTACAGTCTTGTGCATAGTATACTTCTCTTTCTGGCATAGTTGATTCAATTCCCTTTTCGGGTGTAGCCTTAGAGTCTCGATTGTAACCAACGGCTCGAGGAGAGGTTTCATACTTCGGAAAACTGTCTCTTTGTCATGTCCGGAGTCGATATAGATGGCACCTGCTAGAGATTCTATCACATCTCCAAGTACCTGCATTCGTAAAACACAAAAGGTCAATAAGTTATATATTATCTCAAAGAAAGGTAATGAATATTCTTAGAGGATTGAACACCTTGGGAAGAGTTGTATCCGATTCCCAACCAAAAGTCTCCAAAGATCGTAGTTGTTCCTCGGACATGTCAATACTCTGAACTATATGACGATGGAGATCGGGCGATACATAAAGAATCTGTTTGTGCAATCCCGCCTTAATGGCTGAGAGCGCATAACAGTCATTATTCACAGATGCTGATCTTAAATCGGTTAACATTCCCGGAGACAACCCCGGATATTTGTGATAAAGATGCACTGTGATCAAATAATCAAGCACTGCATCCCCGAGAAATTCCAATCTCTGAACAAGTCAAACCACTCATCAATGGCAACAAATTAGTTAATGTAGAAGCACGATGAAAACACATGCAAATTAACATAAATATAAATAAATACTTCAATAGTAGTACCTGGTAGCATCCTGGGATTTCGGGGCGCATATAAGAGCCATGAGTCAGTGCCTCGACCAGCAGAGAAGTGTCCCGAAAAGTATATTTGAGAAGAGACTCTAAGTATTCGATATTTACGTGAATCTCGGGATTCTTAACAAAAGACTGTGTGTAGGATACGGTCTCAAAGTCGATTTCCATCCCAAGCCACACCATGAACGATAGAGCAGCTTTTTCACCTGCTGCACTTAGAAATGCACCAATTAAAGCTTCAACAACATCAGCAACTCTTTTACTTTTGATCGCTCGGCTTCCTAAAGTGTAGACTTTTCGAGATGTGGATATTTTCTCTTTTTCCACCACATCGAATCCACAATCTACGCCGGGTATCATCCATGACTTGAGATCAAATGGTTCAGCTCGGATGAAGCCCTGAAATGTACAACTTGACTCATAAGGAAACATTTCTCCAAATTATATGAGAAAATGATTTGTTTAGAATGAAGTCTAAAGTCGCCTCATTAAGCAAGAACTCACACAAATTAAGGATAACAAAACAAAGAAGAAGTATACAAGAAACCAACAAGTGGGCTTGCCAATTTAAATTCAGATAATATTCGATAGGGAAAAAAAAATATAAAATCAATCTTTGTTACCGGAATCTTGCGGTCACATCCAAGCTTGCACAATGCAACATTGGAAATCATTCGCTGCCTTTTAAGACTAAGAAGTCCCTCGTGCCGATTTTGATGTGTTTTGAAGAGCTGTTGACTAGCAGCATACTTCAGAAAAGAATCTCCGAGAGTCTCCAAAGACTCCAAATGAAGTTCCTCTTGACATTTTTTCGTTGTTATAGCTTCCAACACCTGATGGATAGTAACAAATTAGTAAAAATAGTATTAAAAAAAAAACCAAAAAAAACCAAAAAAAAAAGAAAAAAAAAAGAGAAAAGAAAAGAAAAGAAAAGAAAAGAAAAGAAAGGAAAGGAAAGAAAAGAAAGAAAAAAGGCGATGAGCTCTCTATAAAATTAACCTACCTTAATTGCTGGAATTTCAACATTTTGCATGTAGTGACCCATGGGTATACTTTTCAAGTTGGCAGCTAGCATCAGGGACTCAATCCGATGCATAACGGATGGAAGAAACGAGAAAGAATAAATCGTAGATATGGATATAGGTGACATGATAATAGAACAGAGCTCCGGAGGTAATTCACATGAGCTATAACTTGGATCTGCACCAAGACAAAAGAGAGTTAAAAAAAGAGAACACCTACGCTAAATTTACAAATTGCATTTGTACATGTTTAAGGATTACCTCATGCTAGGAGAAAAAATTACAATCTTTATTTTTTTAACCAAAAAGATTACGATCTTGATATCAATGAATTACTGAAGCATCTTATCTTACAGTTGAAATAGCTTAAAACTCAGAACTTTCGAATGACAAAATAAGGCATTATACTCACACTTAACTTACCAAACAATATAACATAATCTCATACAACATTTGCAATCAACATTTAGACATTTGCATAAAACATAGGATGCACCTTGTACTCGTCATACACTAATTAAGAAATAAATGACCAGAAAAAATAAATATGGATATCTCTCTAAAGTCAGAAACCTTTTTTGTTTGGAATTCGGCATTGCTGAAGGTAGTTATGCACAGTGAATATGTGTTTCCCATTAAGAAGATTCTCCCGTTCATATTGTAGAGTGATCCCATGCCTGCAAAAGGCATTTTATTATTGAAAAGTCACTTCAATCTCATGAAAAATTGCTTCAATCTCATAAAGAGAAGACATCAATAATCATGTAAAAAGAAAATTACACACCTTTGCTTATAATATTCTTTATAAGTAATAGATTCCCCATCTCTCGGTGTAAAATATGTATCTCCTCGAACACCGTCCAAAGTGCCAATAATGCAATACAAAAAGCCGTTATGAGGCGTACAGACCAACGAATTCTCTATCGTACAACGACATACCAATTTGTTCTTCGTGTGGACCTTACTTGAAAAACATTTTGTATGATCAACCGAAGAAGGATGTTTTGGGTAAAGAACCGAACGAATACAACTCCAATCAACAGATATATTGCAATATGAGCCGAGAGTAGGGATAAGAAGATAATTGAACACGACTGAACCTTTATTTCTAAAATGTTGGTCATATTTTTGAAGCCCATCAATGTGACGCTTGAGAAGAAGATCGAAGAGTTTAATTTGGAATTGCTGACAGATGGCAACCTGCAATTGTATAAAACAATTAGATAATTCAAAATCATACTTCTTAATAAGCCCAAGAAATTTAAGCGTACCTCATTAGCCGCTAGTGGAACTTGTCCAACAAGCTTCATATGCACACTCATCTTTCCTCTATCAGCATCCAAACCGAAGCTAAAATCTTCGAGATCTCTGTCTAGAATCTCATGAACAGCCAACATAATACTTCGAGGTTTCACATCATATTGGAAATGCGGCTGTAGCCCAATCGAATAGCAGTAGTAAACTGTTTTTAGCTCATTGTTGCGAGAGCCAATGAGCTCTTGTGGAAAATATTTTGCCCTTTCCTCAGAATATGGTTCGCAGTCTGTATATTCATGTACCAGTTACTGTTACTCACTGAAAGTGTATAAAAGAGGAGATTAAAGATTGTGAAAGTACCAAATTCTTGAGGCTCTCTCTCTTCCTCCACAAGATCTGGTATGAGGTTATCTGTCAAGGCACGGACACGATGGAGCTCTTTGCAAGCTTCGAGGCATGCTAGTTGCTTCAATGATTTTGTCCCAGAGACCGTAATAGTTCGAACTGGGCAGCCATGAGGGAGTTGAAGTGTACAACTTCCCAAAACTTTATCGATAGTACAAATAGGATTAGGTTTAAAGTACCTACAAGGTCATGAACAAGAAAGTAAAGAAATTTTCAAGCTCCCTCATCCACATTAGCTAATCCACCACATATTATCAAGAATTGGATAATTTTTTAGCTTGTCTTATCATATAATCAACTATATACCAATAATGTGTACTGTCAATCTAAGTTATCAAACACCTCCATCAGGGATCCTACGACGCATAAACTTGTTGATTCAGAAAAAAATTGATACACGGGCAAGATCGAACCTGTCTGAAGGCAGGCGTGAACAATAGTAGTGAAGCAATGGCACACTCGAACTCAAAGTAACAATTGCCCCTGTGCTTTCAACTTCATACCATGGCTCACCATGCATTTCTTCATGTATTGGTTGACACGGAAAATTAGCATGGCTCAAACACTCCTGCCTCATCATATCTCCACTAGCCAAATATTTATTCACACGTGTAAGGGCTGAACTGTCATCACTGCAGCATGCAGCAAAAAAGAAATTTAAAAAGAACATAAACATTAAACAGCAACAAGACCATAAGGAAAGAGAATCAGTTTTTGCATTTCATTCAGCTCTATATAATCACAGTGAAGGTTAAAGTACTATG
Organism: Mentha longifolia; assembly: GCA_001642375.2. NCBI lineage: Eukaryota > Viridiplantae > Streptophyta > Magnoliopsida > Lamiales > Lamiaceae > Mentha > Mentha longifolia. The sequence continues at coordinate 36,369,110 of CM038117.1, read as the reverse complement.
AGCTAACTACAAAAATCGACTTTGTCAATGCATTTCAAGAAGAACGGATTGTCCGTGTTTGACACATCGAAAATATACTCTTGAATTTTCAATTTATCCGGGAAAACAAGGAAGAAAAGGAGCTATGGAACAGCAATAAAGATTGTGCTTTTCTTCTTTGTGTTATTTTTTCAAAAGAAGCAGCTAACCTATTCACCATCAACACAAAATCCGAATTTTGCATACGAGCTCTGCCACGGGATTGAATAAAACTGCAAATTGTAGCAGAAGGATCAAATCTTATTACGAGGTTGCAACTCTGGACGTCTAAACCCTCTTCAAGCATAGAGGTAGCAATGATTATGTTGACCTGAAACCATATCATTAGCATCAAAAATCGAGATGCCAAATAAAAATTCAGAATTGCAATTACATATCACAAACAGAATTTCAAAACACACCATTCCCTTTCGGAATTCATCTACAATCGCATTTTGATCTTTCCGACTCTGGGACTGAAACCTTGAGCTATGCCCTGCAGTGTACTCGGTCCTCCACCCAGTCACTTCTGGGAGCAATTCATTCAACAAACTTCGAATAACAATTGCAGTGACAATCCTCTGAACAAATACTATACATCTTAAATTCTTCAGTTCTCTGCACCAGTGAATAAAAAAATCTCAAAATCACCCGTATATTAATACACATAGAAACATCAGTAAATGAGTATTATAACACCAAATCATGATCTTGATATATTTTCTGCATTAAGGTGGATGATTCACAATCAGAAAAAATATTGGCAGGGTGTAAAGTATCATTACCTGTACTCTAAAAGAGTTTCAACAAGACAAACGATTTTCGATGTTAGATACCCATATGCCATGTTTTCTATTAGGTTATTTCCAATCAACCACTGTGGACCTAAAAAAAACAAGATAATACTGTAGTTAATTAACACTAAAAGGCTTCAAGAGGTAACCAAAAAATAATCAGCTCAAAGAAGAGAATCACCCTTTGGAATTTGTGCAGACAAGACTTTTACTACATCAGAACTGAACGCCTTCACAACTTTCTCACCATATATATCTGTGTTACCACCCCATATAAAGATGTTCCCATCATCACGAGAGTAAACTTCGGCTGCCTATTCATAGCATTAGAAAATGTCAGTACTTACATAATTATTAATTTCTGCACGTGCGTCCAATAAATATACCTTCAGAGCTAACCAAATCCCCAGCTCAGTTAAACAAAACCTCAGTATTGACAAAAGTTTCTCTAATTTCTCCCTAGCAGATTTCGCCACCGAGGGTGTGATACTCGGCCTGCTTAGGGTAGATATGTGCTGGTATCAAGTAACGTACAGTCAGTGAAATAACATTAGAATGAAAATTAAACGTTAGCTTTGATTAGTAGCAATAAGGCACAAAATATGGCATTCATTAGCTATAAGATATATATACCTTTTCAGCCAATTTCTGCAAATCTACTTCCAGGGTTTTGAAAGTGGTGCAAGGCATAGCCGTTTCAGAGTAGAACTTCAATTTTGGTGTTGAAAATGGAATGTACCGAGTTAAAACAGAATCTGATTCACATGTGTAAACCTACATTCATAAGAATATACCAGTCAGTTACCATCGTATAAGCATAGCTAATAGGTATTCTAGTCAAACTAATAGTTAAAAATACAAAAACTAAAACTAAAACCAGTCAGTAACTTAGCAAGATGTATGGTAACGAAAGGTGATCATGCTCATTTGCCAAGAAAAAATCATCATAAACTTTTACTTCTTGAGTAGTTCCCGAAAAGTATGATTTCAACTCTCTCTATGGTCAGCAAGGTAACATATGTACAAATATAATGATAGCATAAATGGTAAAAATTGTGCAGTCAATATTATTGTTCAAATTGTGTCAATTTTTCATAGACTCCAAAAGCCTACCAGAGTTGCCAACAAGCATTATATAAGAAAAAATTGTTCAACATTATGTACACACTGTCTACGTTACGTTCATTTCCAAACGTATATATTCAAGATGATCTCAGAACCTTTGAATGCATGAGATTTTCAAGCTCGCTAATCTGATTCCAGCAGTCTTCTGAAGAAGAAGAAGCTGAACAGAAAAAGAAAAACAGGAGGCACAGAAGTTACTAATACGATAACTAAACTCACTAAGATTACATTATTTAGTTCCACTGCACTAACTCTATTACCTTTAGCCTTTATAGGGGAAGCAGTCATCCCAAATACCCTGGGAAGCTGCATACTCTTTGATGCAAGTCCACGATGGTAGAACTCCTGTAAATCCATGTATTTTTAACATAGACATATACTAATACCAGAAGTCACGCCTTACATATATTCCATAGTACAACTAGTAGCAATGTAATGCAGATCTTTATGATTAAATGTACTTATTATACTCGTTCCGCTGCAGTTCAGTATAATCATGATCTGTATGTCTGCGGATGTCTTAGAATAACAAAGCTGATCATTTAATTGAGGTATAAACAAGAAAAAAGTAACTTTCAATTGTACCGTCATAATGCAAGCGTACTGATGCTTGCCTCTAGCATTATGGCATTCATCAAATATAAGAACCTTAATTTGGTCCATTCTAACGAACGTGTGCCTCAAAGCATCAAGCAGGATTTGTGGCGTCATTACAAGCACCTGGAAAATGATATATATTGTTTTAGGCCATATGCAGATACTTATTTCGTAAAAATCACTATTGTGTGGCCTCTATATTTTGGGCTATTATCCAAAAAATAACTAAAAAAACTTCATAAACCTCTGTAACTAAGAAGTGCCACCATTAGTTAAATTCTAAAATCCATAAGATGAAGCCAATCAACATGAAAAACTTTAAATACATAACAACTACAAGTAAGATTTATATGAATACATAAACAGTATTAATATTAAAGTTGTGCATAAAACATACTTCGTATTTGGTTAGCTCTTGCTTCCATGTTGCATCATCCCAGAAGTCAACACCCATCTCACCATAATATTTTCCCACGTTTAGATCAGTGTGCATTGCCACGACTCCAGATTGCTGATAATCGTAGAAAAGACGAAGACGAACTTCAAGGTCAATAAAGCGTCATTATCATAACAAAAAATGTTGATAAATACCAAGAGTCCTTTGGTATGTATAAATTGAAACTGGAGAAACAAGAATAGATGGAAAAAAAAAAAAAGGAAAATAAGAATGTTTCTCTGAACAACTTAAGCAAAGTCAGAATTAACCATCTAAATAAAGCAAATGAGTAGAATTTTTCCATATATCAAATTAAAACAAGAAAAACTATGATTACATACTTGATTGACCAGGACAACTGTAGGGACCAAAAACACAGCTATGAAAGGTGATGGCTTTCTCAGAAGGTGTGCATAGCTGCGGAGTAGCATGATTGCGATTAGAGTCTTTCCGGTTCCAGTTTCAAAGAAAACAATTGTATTCTCTCTCAGAGCTTTATCTAGTGCTTCCAACTGATAACTGCAATCAAAATAAAGAAAAACTATGTTAGCATAAGCAGAAGTATTCTGAGTTTCTTCAAATCTTTGTTGGCACTTCAAAAAATAATGCAACTCTGCCTTCTGTCTTAAGACTACTGCAATTAGTATATACATATTGAAAAAAAAAAAAACATTCTTCTCTGTTTTAGTTTCTGCATCAAAGGTTGAATCTTGATCATAAATTTAGAAAATACTAGCAGCTTAAATCAATTACCTCCGGGCAAAGGAGACAGTATCTGCCACAAGTTGCTGGTTTTCTTCAACAATAGTCATATCGATATCCTCTTTCTCTCTCTCCCTTTCTTTCTTTCTTTCTTCTCTGAAATCATAGAATCACAGTGAATCAAAATCAGAATTACCTCAGAGAATAGCCAGTGTAAATAACCAAAAGTAACTACATCTACTATGAAACTAATAGTAGTATTCAAGAAAGCAAAAACACGAATATCTAATCAACCAAGACTTGAATATTTAAACACTTATCACTTAAATTCAGCTCAACAAAAGGAAATGTATAAACAAGAAAGATATTAGTATTACATGACAGCAACATTAAATTCAGAAAGAACGCATGCATCAAGAAGCATTCAGCCAAAACACTAAAAACAGCTCATTGAAACGATCCAGCAAAGAAGAAAGAAAGAAAAAAGAAGACCCATTATTGAATAGTGGAATACTAATTTTCTCATACCTTGACAGACAAAGAAGCGATCGGAATATTTTAAGAGTCCAAGACCATAGTTTTATAAGCTCAAGACTTCGAGAGGAAGGAAGAGCAAAAGGTATGGGCCCAAGTTTGAATGTAAAATGTGGAAGGAATGTAGGAGCTTTCTTCCTTCCTTCCTTCCTTATGTGTGAAACGACAACCAACCAACAAACAAGTGATCACGCACTTCGTCTCTCACGTACACTAAGGGAGAGAGAGAGAGAGTCTTCTCAAAATCAATCCCAAGTAATCAAGGGAGTGAGGGAGAGTCTGGAGACTGAGACTGACTGTTTTGGGGGAATTTATTCATTTTTCTTTTTCTTTTTCTTTTTATTTATTAATTAAATTAAATATATATACTCCTAATAAGTCCTATCCTATGTTCGATTCTCTGTTATTGTGATATCTTTTCCTTTTAAACAAAAAATAGGTAGGGTTAAGTTTTTAACATCAGTTTTATTTTTTTTTTATAATAAAAATAATTGATTCGAATGAGATGTGTTTTTAACCGCACATTAATATTAATGTTAATATTAATTAATAAATAATATAAGCCCTTTCCAAACGGACCAAACGGTTATCATATTCAAAAATCAACAAAAATTACAATTCGGAACGCTCCTGTAGTATTTATTAGGTAGCATATGAATAAATATTTGTTTTAGTAAATACATTTAGCCGGTTATTTTTTTTCTCTCCGAGTAATTACTATCTTTACAACACTTATGAACTACACATTATCTTTGTTTTCGTGAATGTAACTATAAAAAATCTATAAATAATTTATTGAAAAAAGTGTTATTTTAGTAAGCAGTATCCCGTAAAATAAAAATACTTCAAAATTATATTTTAAAACTCGTACTAGAACGCGTTATTTTTTTTTATCAGGCAAACACAACACACTCACAAAAAATACTTCAAAATTATATTTTAAAATCTTTTTTTTATCAGGCAAACAACACACTCACAAAAATACTTCAAAATTATATTTTAAAACTCGTACTAGAACGCGTTGATTTTTTTTTTATTATCAGGCAAACACAACACACTCACACACACACGCACCCAGGACTCGAACCCCCGACCTTTTGGATCGGAGGGGAAGCATCTTATCAATTGAGCCGCGCTTCGTTGTCTATTTTTGAAATTGTTGCTAATTCATAAAGTCTTGATTAATTAAGAAAATTAATATAGATAAAATAGTTTTGAAATAGTAAAACCTTAGATAAGACTATTTTACTTCATGATGTAGTTTTAATCGTACATTAAATGCAACATAAACTAAAACGTAGTAGTATTCAAGAACCAACATGAATACAAGTCGAAAACGTTTATATATGCACACCTGTCATTTCATTTTTAAATGTCTCAAGTTATCAAAATTCAAAAACCCGAAAAAATACTAGTCAATTCCTATAATCATTTATCATTATATATAAATTTTGTAGGAAAAAAAAATAAGTGTTAATCCCCCAAAATAGCCATTTTAATAAGTAAAAGATTAAAATAGCCTATGATAAATAAAAGATATAATAATAGCCATATTTTGCATTTAGTACCAAATTTGCCCTTATATTCTTATTAACTAATTAGAAATGATATATAATTAGAATTCAAATTAGAAATTGGAAATATATTTATAAATATATGTCGATAATTTTAATTTATAATAATTTAATTCAATTTAATAATTATTTTTTAGGGTTCACTTATCCAATTAGTTAGGGTTTTTATAATTATTTTTAGCATTTAATTGAACTTTTGTTAGTTATATAAAAAAATTCAAAATTATAGTATAATATTTTTTAACTTTATAAATAATAATATAATTAAAACTAATAGTCTGTAGAAATTAAATTAATCCGTTAATATTATTTTTTATGAATTATTGAATACACTAATATAAGGGACAAATCTAGTACTAAATGCAAAATATGGCTATTATTATACCTTATACTCATCAGTGGCTATTTTAATCCTTTTACTTATTAAAATGACTATTTTGGTCACTTTCTCAAAAAATAATGACTAGAATAACTTTGGTAACTTAAACTAACCTGTACATTAATATACATGATGAAATGCACATGTTTGGGAACAAAAAAAGTATTACTATATCCGTCAAAAAAACTGTAACTATATATTTTCTTTATCGATTCGTTTTACAAAAATTGTTTGGATATTAAAAAAAATTACCATTACTATACATATATTTACAAAATAGACAAGCTAAGCCCACTAATTATTGTCATTTTCCACCATTAATTAATATACTACTCTTATTACACTATCGAGTCTCGTGTTTCATTATGAAAACATTCATCAACCTTTTATGAAAATCAGGGACGGTGAAGTAGTATTTAAAAAATACATTTATTATAAATATATATAGGAAATACAGTCATGTGGAATAAAAATGTACAAACATTGATTTGAAAAGCGTTTATGGTGAATTAATCGAACTAGTGTTGAGCAGCATTATTCAATTTCAGTCACACCATAATTTGAAAATAATATGCGTATGATCTATTTAAGTTTTTTTTTTTTTTTTTTTCCTGAGGATTATACTCTATTGAAGTTGCGTAGTGCGACGTGACCGAAAACTAATTGTAGGACCCAATGAAACAATAATTGTTGTTCTCCCATAAGTCGTTGCTTTGGCTTTTACTCTTTTCACCTTTTTCAATATTTTTGTTTTTTCAAACCCTTGCTCTGCAAGATTTAAACAGTTTATCTCATCTTTATCAAATTACTCAAAACTTTCTGAAAAAAGAAAATTATAGGATTATAGGAGTAACAGTTAACTAACATAAAGTACATTATTCTTCTTTTTCACCTATTTAGAGTCGCGAGAAATGTTTCACCGGCCATCGCTCACGAGTCGGAGTTAGAAATTTCCGATGAGGGGGGCTTCATTGTTTTATGGTGTAAGTAAATAGTCAAGAAACTATGTATTAAAAAATACCACTACAATTGTAATATTAATAATAATGTAATATGGCACATACTAAACTCGTACTAATGCATTAAAATTGACATAAAGCGGTGACACATATTGTATTAGTATACACATCATTCGAAAATATTGCAAGATCTTTCATTATTGAACTCCTATTCTTAATTTAAGATGCTCTTCTCTATAAATTTCAATTTAAGTGAGATAAAACCAAAAAGATATGCATTATTGTTAGTGCAAATATTGCACTATTGGAGTATCAATTTTGTAGACAAAAGATATATATTTGACAGTTTTCTTATCGGAGTAAATTTCTTATGCAAAGAAAGAGATATATTTGAATCTCTATTATTCTATGTCATCCTTGTTGAAAATAAGTACTGAAATATGGATTATCATATACGAATATGAAATCTACACAAGAACGGAAGTTTTTCCAAGATAAAATTTTACATTAGTAAGGAAATTATCTTGCTTGAGCTACAAGAGAAGATATAGGACACGGAGGCTATAAAAGAAGACCCACAAACGTTCAGAAGGTGGAAAAGTCAAAATCTGATTTGTTATCTTTGCACAATGTAATGCCAAAAGTCATACTGAGTCTGTTAGGAGTCCCTTCGTTTGTCCCAACAATGTTTCTGTAAGTTTGGAACAAACTCTGGTACATATAACAGAGTTTGTTCCAGATAATTTGTGGTGTTCTTATTTATTTGAGAGTAGATCCTTAGGGTAAGTCTAAGTGCTTGCGGGAATTAGTCTTGACTGTATTCAAGAGTAGCACAGCTTCAAGTGCATCATAGGAGAGCGTAGATGGGTGAAGAGTAAACTATCAGCGGTGGCTATTGTTTGGCATACGTGTATCCATGAAGTTCCAGATAGTGGACTATTCCCTTAGGTTAACAACTCGTGTAGGTGTGTGTAATCATCGAATCGTGTTATCAATTGTTCGTATGTTGATTTATTGATTTCATTGTTATATGTTGTGCATATTTTTATTTTTAAAGTAGAACAAATTATGAAACATACGCAAATAGTTGTTTTATAAGAATAGCATAAATTTCAATAAATTTTTTGAATTGGAGGAAAAAAAGTTAGATAGCAAAATTTTATCCAAAAAAATAAAATAAAAAATAGAACAGCGGCAAACATAACAAAGTAGAGCAAGAAGGCAACTTGTTTTGTAATTTGAACTAATTTTCTATTTTAGTATTCCCTCCGTCTCAGTAATATCGACGCGGTTCTTCCGATTCCATCCGATTCCGGTTCTTTTGGGCATCTCTACTCCGGCCGTAATAACGGACACACTTAATTTGTTACGATTTATGCCACAATCATATATATATAAATTACTACCTCCATCCCACTATACTTGGCCACTTTCATTTGATTGATATTTCGCGCACGTATTTCCACCGAAACCTAGTACGGGTTTTAAAATATAATTTTGAAGTATCATTTTTTTTACGGGATACTATGAGTCATAGTATCCCGTAAAAAAACTGATACTTCAAAATTATATTTTAAAACCCGTACTAGGTTTCGGTGGAAATACGTGCGCGAAATATCAATCAAATGAAAGTGGCCAAGTATAGTGGGATGGAGGTAGTATTATTTATATCCAAAAAATTGTGACTATTTTTCTTATCAATTCGTCCATAAAATTTATGACTATTTCATTTTTTATACATACCTCACACGTTACTGATATTATTTTTTATCCTTATTATATGCTAATACTCCATTTAATTACTAACAAAATCATTCTTGGCTCAAAAACTAGGGACAAAGCCACGTACCAGGGTTAGCATGGTCATGCCGTCCCAATGAATTTTTCTATTTTTTTATATTATACGGTGTTAATTTTTATTTTTCAATTTTTTGCCCCCCATTTATTATACTTTAATTTAATCTTCTCATAGTTGAATTTTCGTTTTTTACATAAGTTCATCTCTTCAAAATGTGACCTTTGATATTGATGAGGACTTGTTGTATTCAAATAAAATCTTCTAACTTTCATTGTTTTGAATCTTGCCTGGCCATACTTACATTCATGGTTATGGTTCGGTCCCTACCCAAAAAACTCACTTGCATCATTTTTCTTTATTTATAAAATACTCACACATAGTGAAACTTTTTCTTCACTAAGAAAATATCCATCAACTTTTTTATTAAAATATGTATCAGAACAATAAACCGCAATTTTTATAAACGAAGGACGGTATACTCTAAAAGTGAAACCTTACCATAAAAAGTGAAACTCCACAAAGAAAAATTAAATCTTTCGGTAAGAAATATTTGAACTAAAATGCAAATTCATCATGCATTTTAGACCGCGTCCAAGTATATATCACTTCATCCATTCGTCAAATATGTGTGTTTTTCTTCTCTTCTTTTTTTTTTTTTTTTTCATGATATTGAATTTTTGTAATGAATAATGAGTGAAAATGTAGTGATGTTTGAGTCTCATTTTATAAACGTACATTGTGAGTTAGTAAGTTAAAAAAAGATCTGTCCATCTTGGTAAATAAGTTGAGACATTTTGACAAAAATTATAAAAATTAAGTGAAGTCTATATTCAAAAATAAAAATTGTAAGTATTTAGCGGACGACCAAAAAAAATAAATAAAGATACGTATTTCATTCTTAGTATAATGCAAATTAAATAATGCCTAATTTCATTCAATCATTCCATTTGATGTGCTCTAACATTTAAGTGATTATTAGGCAGCAAAAGGAAAATTAATGAAAATATAAAAAACATTAATCTATGTAATATATAAAAACTAAATTGTTGGCAAGAATTACAGAATTGTCATTTTTCCTCCAAAACTAACATCTTATGATCCACTAAACTATTGATTGAAAATGAGGTTAAAGTTCAGACCGTTGGTTAATACTATGATAGATGTTGATGATTATCTAGCATCATGGAATACTGAGAATTGAACTCCAAAAGTTGGAGTCGAAAATTAATTCAATCTTAACTAGGAATTGAAAAATGAGAGTCAATTTTTGTATCCATTATTGATATATAGGGAGTAGTGTATCTTCGATCATCATTTTATTTTCTTAATTTATATCTCTCTCATATTTTAGTTTTCTATGATTTATATATATCACTATCTAGATAGTTCCAATTGCAGCTTTCTTCGAAACTCAATTTGCAGCTTGAGCCAAATCATCTATCTCAATTTGCAGCTTGAGTTCATTTTTTCCCTATTCTTTTATTTTTTTTCTATTTTTTTCTTTATTTTGCTCAGTTACATTTATAATTTTTTTGAATTATTTAACATTTAGAGTATCTGTTCTCACTTTACATATGCATAATACATAATACATCTTCGCCCAAGAGTGCAACTAGGGGTGAGCATGGCTCAGTGCGGTTACCAAACCGAATCATATTGCTAAAATCGAAATAATTGAATTTATTATTATTAAAACCAATATCGATCTAAACAATGCAAAACCAAACATGACCGAACCGAAATTTTTGGTTGAATTATGGTACAATACCGAAATATCAAAAATTAAAATGTTATTTAATATGAATTAATTTTATAAAATAATATCGCCGGTGGTATAGTTGATAAGATGAGAGTGATGTTGAGAGAATTATGAAGAATAATGTTTATGATTAGGTAATTATATTTCAATCATTTGTCATTCAAGTATTTAGAGAATATAATTAACTCAATTTTCTATATCATATGCTAAATAGTTATTGTATCTTTTTAAATATTTAATATTATTTATAATTTCAGTTTGGTTTTTAATTTTTCGGTTTTTTGATATCTTAAACCGAAATCAAACCAAATATCAAAGTTTCTTAAAAATCAAAAGTAAAACCAAATCAAATATCAAAATAATCGAACCAAATTTATATTTCGATTCGGTTCGGTTCGATTTTTTGGTTTTTATCAAGTATTGCTCACCCCTATGCGCAGCATCATTGTGACGACTTATTTATTGAGTTCGAAAGGCAGCTGCTCGATTGAGAATTAAATCATAGAATGGTGTCTTACAACGATGATAAAGCTACAAATACGTGCGCTGGACATATATGTGTGTGTGCGTGCTTTTATGCTATATATATATAACCGTGCAACGCACGGGTTGCTAACACTAATGCTTGTTTGATAGTTGTGATATTATGGTTTGACCATGAGATCACAGTCTAATCTCATGTTTGATTCCCGTGATATAATTTCGGGCCGGCCGACTATATTTGTTTGGCTCGGCAGAAATACACTAAATCTTATCACACCTCCCCACGTATGATATGAATGTGAGCTTGAATAGTAATTGTGATATCATGATTTACTATTCCACTTATGATATCACACACTTGCTACCAAACAAGCACTAGTAGTATTAATTACAAGAGCACAAGCCAGGAAAGTCTTATTTAATTAATTGATTCTTAGAAAAACTCAAAATATAATTTACAAGACGGGCCCTGCCGATTTTGAGAGGCCCGTTTATTTTTCAAGTGGCCCAAACCTATTCTCAGTTATAAGAAAATCAAGTCCCTTAACACAAACTTTCTAGGGTTTATCAGTTTCTCCTGCTACTGCATCTTCAGTCGAGCTTCTCTCAGAAAACATGGTAAAATTATGTATTCACTTCTGATTAGTTTCAATCCATGCGTTTATTGATTACGTGAATTTCTGCATGAATCATGGAGGAGGACAAGGATTTTGTGAAAATTGAATTTACGGATGCAAAGCCTTTTTTTTTTTTCCGCGCTGTGCTGCTATTAGATGATCAATGTCAAATATTATATGTTTTTGTATTTATTCAATTTTGAAAGATGGATTTCTTATGTTGATTTTTAGCAAGTTAAACGGGGGTGTAATGATGAGAAGCTCACTTATGCGCATTGCTTTTGTTTTTGTTTTTGTTTTTGCTTTTTTTTTTAATTAATTAATTAATTAATTATTTTCTCTCTCTGAGGTATTATCAAGGAATTAACTATATTGTTTGAAGGCCCCCTGGATTATCTCAATTTGTTCCCAACGATATATGAGTATTTGAAATGAGCTATTCTACCCATGTACATCTATTACGCCCTATGCTTTTCGATGATTCTTGAGAGTTTGAAATGAAAATCGGAGAATGTGGCACATATGCTATGCATCTATATGCACTATAAGTAATGGGATGTAGAAAAGTGAATACAAAGATAGGAACTCTGTATAATATCATGTAAATCCACTTTGAGTTAGGTGATGTGTCGAAGTTCTATTTAGCTGCAAGTCAATACAGATTGAGTCCCTTTGAGTTTGAGCTAATGAGCTTTTTCATATTAGCCTAAATGAAATATCAAGTATCAACTATGAGAATTTGAGAGGAGAACATAGATGCTTAGTGTGACTACTGACACACGGATATGCATGACAAGTAATGGGGCGTTATTCATGGTTTGTTTTATGTAAATCCACATTGATTTATGTCAGTCTATTTGAATATACATAGTGTACCTTTGAGTTTCACCTCGTGAGCTTATGTCATTTAGGTTCATCTTGTAGTGAGATGTTCTGTAACTACTGTTTTAAGGTAGTCACTAGATGCATTTTTAGCCCGTGTTATTGGTGTCTACGAGAAACTGAAATGTAGCCTTCATATGCTGCTCATTTATGGTTCTTAATATTCTTTTAGTTGAACTTATATATGTTTATACGGTTGAGATATCCTCTTTGTGATTTTCAGCCTAAGCAAATCCATGAGATCAAGGACTTCCTTCTCACTGCCCGGAGAAAGGATGCACGTTCTGTGAAAATCAAGAGAAGCAAGGATGCTGTGAAGTTTAAGGTTCGGTGCTCTAAGTATCTTTACACACTCTGTGTGTTTGACTCTGAGAAGGCTGAGAAGCTGAAGCAATCCCTTCCACCAGGTATCCCTCTGCTATGTCTAATATTTCCCACAATCCTTAATTTTGTACAGCTTATTGCTAGTTGCTTATGCTAGATATTTCTGATATTGTTGGTAAGCGCTATAATACTTTTTGTCGCTACATAATTTGATATTGTACGGTCAAAAAAAAAAAAAAAAAAGAGTCGAAATGAAGCTTGTGAACTTGCAGAGTATGCAGTTTGATTATTTGCAATAGCTTTTTCTCATTTGGTTTGGGAAATACGTTGCTATCTCTTTGCCTAGCATTGTTTCTTGTCGATATACCTGTTCAATTTGAAAGATGGCTTAGCATCTGATGATGTATTTTGCTTTTATAGGTTTGAGCGTGCAAGACCTGTAGAATCAAGGGCGAAAGATGCACTTCTCTTTCTAGTAGTCATTTGTTGGCTTTTCCTTGATTTTGGTTTTACTTTCCTCTTAAACCGTTTAGTTGTTATTATAACCGACGTTGAAGCCTTGGATTTGTATGGTGGCTCAATTTTGAGTTGTTAGTTCTAGACTGAATTTCTCTCTCTCTCTCTCAAAGTTTTCCAAATATCTATTTGTGCGCTATAGGTTGATATTGTTGAGAGTTGAGACACTCATAATATGGCAATGCGTATGAGTAATATTTATACAACAACCGAATTTGCATTATTCTTTTGAACGTTACAAGCAATAAGTGAGGAGATTGATATCCGCCTTTTTTTTTGTTTTGTTATTTTCATGAAGAATTGAGATATTTTTTAGGGAAATCAAGATTGTATAGAGATAGAGTGCCTCAACCGTTTTTTTGGTTTCTTTTCCCGCCTTATTCGTTCCTTTTCCACGCATTCTTTTCTGGTATTTACTTGGTTGCGACATCTCATCACATCACTTTCTTCCCATTCGGCATTCCCATAGTATATATAAAGAGAATGATATACTAGTATTGTTCAAGGGAGTATTTCAATAATATATCATCTAGCTTGGTGACAAATCATCAAAATTTCTTAAAAGAATTCATGCTTTATGTTATGATAGTCTAACTACTCTTAACTACCTTTGTCTCTCATCACTTTCTGCATTTCATATTAAATAATTTTCGTTACTAATATATACACGGAACAAATTTATTACTCTATCCGTCCTCCATATATATGTGCTTATTACCTGTTTGAGACGTCCTCTATATATATGTGCATTCCATAAATAGAAAGATTTTTTTACTAAAATTACTTATTCACCCTCACTTTATTTTTACTTTTTTCACTTTCTTCCTACTTTATTTTATTTTTCCCACTTTATACCAATTTTGTCTTAAACTGCGTGCCGTTTCTTTCTACATATATATATATGGGGACGGAAGGAGTACTGTAAATCTCATCATAGTCAATGCTATCCATTCTCATGATTATTTCTAAAAGTATGGGGTCAAAATGTAATGTCCTTAAAAGTATGGGGTCAAAATGTAATTTCTTGTTCAGAAAGTGGACATCATGTAGTGTTGAGCTACACGACTTCCCACTCACCTCAAAATCAACTACTTCCAACTGCAAAATCCCGAAACCGGATACTGAATCGGATCATAACCCGGATCCAACCCACAATGCTGCGTCACTTGTGCTGCTGCTGCTGTGCAACTCCAGTGTCACTGACGCCGACGACGTCGTTTCCGACCGCGATCCGCTCCTCCTGGTCTCCGGTATTGCCGGCTCAATCCTCAACTCCAAGAAGAAGAAATCCGGGTTCGAGACCCGGGTTTGGGTCCGGCTTCTCTTGGCCAATTTGGAATTCAAGAAGAAGCTCTGGTCAATTTACAATCCTCAAACAGGTTCTTTTCTTCTTCTTCTTTTCTTTTCGGCCTTCCTTATTGCTTTGTTTCTCTGTTTTTTTTTTTTTTTTTTTTTTTTTTAACAAACAATAAAGAACTGTGTATGTGTAGGGTATACTGAGACATTGGATGATACTACTGAGATAGTTGTGCCTCAAGATGATTATGGGCTCTATGCTATTGATATTTTGGACCCTTCTCTTGTAAGCTTTTAGTACTATTTGTTTATGTTCATTTAAGCCCTGTATTTTTTATTGTTTCATTGTGGATGCTTATGTACTGCTTTAGTATATTTTTTTTTTTCCAGCTTGAGTTATTGTACATGACTGGTGTTCATTTCTAGACTATCTTTTGTTGGTGATTTTGACTTTGGATGGCTAACATATATGGTGGTGACACATTGAAGATAATATTCTTATTCTTTTCTTGAGTTAGCTAATTTTATCAAATTTGATATATGTTCCTTGTAAGTGTAATTATGCTGTTCGTGTATATCTATTCATCCTCGCTTAAGGTACATACCTGTGTCTTTAACACCTATGGAAGTGTATTTGCAGATCAAGAAAGAAGTTAGTTTAAATGATAAAAAAAAGAAAGAAAAAGAAAATGGTTTAGTGAAATGAATGATAACACCAATTGGCATCCACTTGGAGCTTTGGATATCTAGTGAATATTCAATCACTCGAGCTCAACGATGATCAGTTGATATCTAAGAGAGAAATGAAACCCATTATTTTCTTTTGCTTTTAACTTACTTTATTAGCTTGTTCATTTATCGACTATCGTTGTTTGGGATTTCACTTTAGATGGCTAACATATATGGTGATTCATATATCATTTGCTCAAGTTAACAAACATGATCCATGCAGTTAATAGCATATTCCAAATTGCTGAACTTTTTGTGTTGCCGTAGTTTCCTTACCCTTTGCTTAAAACTGTCTAATATTATTCCTTTTTTTTTTTTCCCCCTCAGTTTGTAAAGCTTCTGCACGTGTCCGATCTGTATCATTTTCATGATATGATTGACATGCTCGTAGGATGTGGATATAAGAAAGGAACAACATTGTTTGGTTATGGCTATGATTTTCGGCAAAGCAATAGGTAAGTTGTTCTACTGTGAAACTCCTTACAGTCTTTTAGATAACAGTAAGTATGAGTAGCTGATTATATCTGTCGTTTGTAACCGCTTCATTTAGCAAATCTTTTTGGACTATCACTAATTTAAAAGCATTTTGCAGAATTGGTCAGTTAATGGATGGCCTAAAAGAGAAGATAGAGACTGCTTATAAAGCGTCAGGTGGAAGGAAAGTCAACATAATTTCACACTCGATGGGTGGATTACTGGTCTCATGTTTTATATCTCTTCATAATGATGTATGTGAATTCATTTTTAGCTTACCACATTTTTTCTTCCTCTCTTCTGCCTCAATATTTGTTCAAGGATTCCTCAGTTGTGTTATCTACGTCCACAACTCCACATACACTCACATGATATTTTGAGCAGCCACTGTATATATGATGTCAGATATATTGGAGTTCTTTTAAGTAGAAATATAGATAAAACTGGTTGGGTTGCTTTTCGATGAAAAAAATCATAATAATGCATATAGTAATGTTGTAAGAGTTTTACTGTGCTTTAAAGTGTCTTCTTTACTTTGTAAAGAGCGCCACGATTGAGTTTAGCCAGATATTTTTTCCATGGAAATTCCTCGTATCCGTCATTTTTGGCATCTCTTTAACATTAAGCACATTTATAGTAATCTGATTATTTTTTTCCTGCGCATGAAGGTGTAACCAGTTATTTAACTTTGAAACTGCAGATATTTGCCAAATATGTAAATAAGTGGATTACAATTGCTACTCCTTTTCAAGGTAATATTGCTCGTACCCTGGGTGCTGTTTTTCAAGGTTATTTAACTTTGAAACTGCAGATATTGTTATGGATAATGAGATCAAGGCTTATAAACAGGACATCATAGAATTTGTGTTTATGATTAATATAGAAACCAAGCTCACTTGCTAAAGCTATCCAGGAATAATTAAGTAGTGCTATTATAATTGTAGAGTGGATTTTTATTTTCTTTGACTGGCCAAACAAGTTACAAATTCTGTTATTTCGTGAACAGGTGCACCAGGATGCATCAATGACTCTCTGCTTACTGGGTTGCAGTTTGTTGAAGGCTTCGAGAGTTTCTTTTTTGTGTCAAGGTGGTCCATGCATCAACTGGTAATCTACATAAGCCGAATTTCTCTCTAGTGAGCTTTATAGTGATTTACAGTGGGCTTTATGTGATAACAGGATTCTGTAGCTTCTAACATTGCAGAGAACCTTGGGGTAGGAGTCAATGACCGAGATGTTTCAATTACTTATTTGAAGTTATACAATCTATCAGTAGAATTTCATCTGATCACAGTATGTTATTTTCTCATGAAACTTTGAAAGTAGAGATTTCCTTTGATAATATTCTACATTAGCACCTCCACAATATTATAAGAGCCAAGTCATCTTTGATATCGAGTATATGAAGTTCTATAAGACAACATTGTCTTAGCTCATTCTTTATGATCGTTTTCTGCATTCTCTGTCACTGAACTCTCAGCACTTTTGTTGCATGCTTTAGTTGGTAGAGTGCCCTTCTATCTACGAGATGTTGGCAAATCCTGATTTCAAATGGAAGAAGCAACCTGAGATTCAAGTATGGAGGAAGAACTCTAACGGTGAGGAAACTTCAGTTGGACTCGAATCCTATTCTTCAAATGAATGCATCACTCTTTTCGAAGATGCATTAAAGAACAATGAGGTACTTGTCGTGTTTTCATCCTCTTCTTGATCTGTCATGTATTGAACATACTGTCTAGTGGTCTCAAATTTTTCTTGATTGTTCTAACCTTCTTCGTTTAACTTACAGTTGGATTATGATGGAAAAACAATAGCCCTTCCTTTCAACTTAGAGATTCTGAAATGGGCTACTGGCACCCGGGAACTCCTCAATAAAACTGAACTTCCTGAGGGAGTTAGTTTTTACAACATCTATGGAATATCTGTTGACACACCTTTTGATGTCTGGTAGGTAGCTACTTTACATATCTTGTTGAAGATCTACGAGGTTATGAATATAATTTTGTACAGTATTATTTACAATAGGAGTTGATGTGTTCTTGATTTTCATCAAACTGCCATTAGACTCCGAAAAAACAACATTCTCTGAATTTCATAGGCAATCACTTGAGTAATTGGAGCACTGACCTCTCTCTCTCTCTCTCTCTCAGCTATGGTTCAGAGTCTTCTCCAATAGATGATCCATCAGAGATATGCCACACCCTGGTGAGCAACGCAAAACTGTCAAATTATCTGGTTAAATCGCTCTATAAAGCTTGTAATAGATGTTATGCCTCGGGAATCTTTCTTTTTAAGATGCACATATTGCTATAGTTTTACATTTACTGCTTGGGGATTAAATTCAGCTCGACTTTTACGTAATTGAACCACGATAGTTGCACTTCCACATAACCTTTCTATCATTTGCCAACTGAGTCGTATTGTACTCTAACTTATGCTTCTATCTGTTTTAGCCAGAATATTCTTACGTAGATGGCGATGGAACTGTCCCCTCCGAATCTGCAGTGGTAAGAAATCTCCGAATGCTATGTCAGATTCATACAAAAACTTGAGAACTCTTATAATGTGAGTGTGCAGGCGGATAGTTTTGATGCAGTGGCAAGAGTGGGAGTATGTGCAAGTCACCGAGGACTACTATGCGATGAGAATGTGTTCGAGCTTATCCAGAACTTTTTGGGAGTTTCTCCAATGGTGAAGGTGAAACGTTCTCACACTTCGAAGAAGGTGATGGATGTATGTATTTGAGTATGATATGGGTAGGAAACACATTAATTTCCTTAGAATGTTGTAAGTAGAGTATATCGTATGTCCACACGTATTCGGCTTCTTTGTGTTGGTACAAGCGTGCACGTGCTGAGAGTTAGAAGCACATACTACAGTATATTACGTAGGGTGGGGATTTGGTCTCTGATGCGCCAACATATGCTTACCCAAAAAACTAGGAAAATGTCCAATTTTCTTGCTTTCAACTTAACCATGTGGGACTTGTTCAATTCGGTTCTTCCGATCCCCTACTAATAAATATAACTCTCTCTCTCTCTCTCTCATGCACACGAGTTCAAGTTGTATTACTAAATAGTAGGAGTATTATATATTCACTCAAAGCGAAGCACGAACGTAAAGGTAGGAAGCAAGATCAACTTAGGGCACGGGGTTTGAGTTATAACAAGTTGCAGGCAATGCATGCACATTATATGTGTGTTTATGTGTGTGTGTGAGAGAGGGAGAGAGAGAGATTTTGGAGTTTGAAGGAAGGAAAAGAGGAGTTCATTAGTACTTATGTTTCCATGTGATGGTTACCAAGTTCAAGAAGTAGATATTTTGTTTCTTCTTCAACCCTTTTTATCTTGATAGCTTCCCCTCCCTATTTTTATCTGTTGTCCTTTTGTTTTTGTTGTTTAGTCATTGGGATTTTTTTTTTATTGAGTGTTGAATGAGGCAATTTAATTATCGTATGGACTATGGTATAGAAAAAAGAAATAAAACAGCGGGATTGGCTGTACTATATATATAGTACAGTAGTAATAGTAGTATATTATTATTAATAGTGGAGGATGGAGTGGTGCCATGGTTTCCGAGGAGGCACGGCTGCTCCGACGATCTCTCCAACACATTCCCGCTTCCCCAACATGCCATCTCTCTCTCTCTCTCTCTCTCCATAGACAAAACACCACATCCAAAAGTAAGCCCCAATGGTGGGGTGCTCTTTCGGGATCTCTCCGAGTTTCTCTCGATTTTATTATATTATTCTTTTATTGTTTTGAAGATTGTAAAATCAAACTATTTGAATAAAATTTATATTTCATTAAGACTAATATTTTTTTTTACATAAAATGAAAAACTATTTAAATTAAATATTATAATAATAAAACATCAATTTATAAAAAATAGGATATTTAACTGAAACGTGCCCAAAGTTCTTTAGACCAATTCACTTTGGAGGGATGCACTAATCATGAAACAAAGTGTAACCTCCAGAATCGTAGTTCTATTGCTTGATGACTCGTCTCTATCGGTCCAAAATTAGAGCTTATAAGTTCTTACTTCTGGACGCAAGTCTTCATTTTTTTTTTTAATTTATGATAACGGTAATTAGAAAAACATCAAACTCTTTTTAAAACTAAGAATAGAAAAAGTCGGAGTATAAATATTCTAGCTAGAATCTGACTCAAATTAGCGTTAATTATTTTGGAAAACATGTCAAATACTGTGCGTCTGCAAATAATATAACTACCATCTCTGCTATTCAACGTAAGCAATTCCCTTGCAAATGAATCCACTTACGTGTCTTGAAAAATATTATAAAAAAATAAATAAAAAAAAGTGAAGTAGTAAATATTATTTAATTAGTAGTCCACCAATTATTAGGGGCCAATTTTTATTTTATTATTATTATTATTATTATTATTATTATTATTATTATTATTATTGACGTACAATCAATCAATTCTTAATGAATTATCTATATATATTAATTGGTTTTTTTACTACCTTCTGTTTTTGGCGGAACACAAAATTTAATATTGTATAATTTATAAAGGATACTTCTTCCGGCTCAGAGATATTGAGCCCTTTCTTTATTTTATGTGAGGTATAAAATAATAAAAGAGGTCAATATCTCTGAGACGGAGAAAGTAGGTTATTAGAATATATATATATATAATAAAAAGTAACATTATCTGGATTATCAATTGATGCTAGAAGAAGTTCGAATAATTTTATTGTGAGAAAGATGATTTGATCTAGCTACTTGAATAAATTAACTCTGATCTGGCATAGTGTTGTCGAATGTGGACACTACCAAAATCTGGCGGCGACACGCAGCTATAGTATCAGTACAACAATGTTGATTTTTCCCGTTGTGCAATAGTTTTCGAATTATGGTTTCAATTATGATGGGGAGCAATAATTTTCTGACCAATTTTTGGGAAAATCTTAATGTCACAGCTTTATGCTTTTGCCTCTTAACAAGTGATCAAGGATGATTGTATTATATATTAGAAAAGAAGATGGATAATTAACCTACATAATAATAGAAAAGGAATTTTGGAAAATCATAAGTTTATAACTCTTTTTTATTTTTAATGTCGTGGGAACTCGCAGCCGCTACCTTTAATATATATTGGGTAAAAAAACCCTGCCCCTATATAGTAGCCTGCAAATCGCACAAAGATTTGAATCCGTGACCATTTAGGCTTCAGACGGACTACTTTACTACTAGGTCATCCTAAATTAAGGGCAAATCATAAGTCTTTGTGTACGTGTGTGAAGGGTATAAAGGTAGAAGAGTGGTTCCAATAATGGTCAAAAAGTAAGTAAATGTAAATAAATGGGAATGGAGTGAGATTCGTGGCATGAGTATATGATGATATTACCGAGAAGTTTAATTAATTCTTAATCTTTAGTAATTTGTTTTTACTGAGGGGCGAGGGTGCGGGGGGTGGTGGCCGACTCTATCTGCCTACCTTTGATTTACTATATTTTACTGCATGCCTTCAACGGTCAAACTAATTAGCTGTGATTTAACTTTGCTGTCTTCGAGATGCATCTCTCCATTATATGTACATGTTTATATTATATTCTCCCTTTTTCTCTCGATATTGTGATCAAACACGAGTATTGGAGTAAATAGTTACAGTAGTAAATAGTAAATTAAGATTAATTAAGAGGTTGTTTGGTATCTATGAGTATCAAAAAAATGGGTGATGTGTTAGTATATTAGTATATGAGAGTATGAAAATGATATTTTTGATATATTCATGCCTTCACTTTTAACATATATCTCTTTTTCACCCCACATCAAAAGCCCCAAACTTTAATCTAAATTTTTCTTAGAAGTATCTCATCTCATTTTCATACTCATACATGATATCTGATTCTCATACATCTTAACGATCCCTAAATATATATGATAAAGAGCCTTAAGACAAGGGTTAATGTTCTGATACAATTAATTAAGCACATTAGTCCTACTCTTTTTCTTTTCTAGCTTCTGCATGCTATATTTCCTTTCTACTATACGTCTCAACTTTAACTTATTAGTTTGTAATTAATTATTTTTTAAAAAATGAATGAATAAATAAATAACAAAGAAATGGTTAAAGCTAGGTAGCGTATAGAGTGTGAGTCCATACATGAATTATTGTTGTGTATGCAGAGAGAGAATTGAAGTAGCAGAAGTTTGATGATGATATGTTAGTGATAAAAAGGTAAGGTAGGGAAGGGATAAAGATGATGAGAATATTACTTTGTAATGTGAGAAAGTTATGGGTCATTAAAGGCCGCCTCTCTCTCTCTCTCTCTCTGATGATTCTCTGAACAATTAAATGAATTTCATATATATATCCCCACCTGAAACTAAAATCTATATATCTATCTTAGGATTCAACACACATCATCAAATACATGCAGATGCACTATTATTGCTACTCTCTCTCTCTCTCTCTAAGTATTTATGTATGGGTCGGGTCGGGTCGGAGTGGCAGTGACAGGGTTCTGACATAAAAATCAATCAGTTTATTATCCGATTCATTCATTCATTCATGGTATATATATTTATGGGTGCCGGAATTATGGAAATAAGGGATCCGTATCTCACTCATTATATTACTTGCTTCCATCGAACTTAAAAAAATAATAGTAATAATAAATTATTTTGTGCATTAACCCATTTCCTCAAGTCAAACTATATACTATTAAGCTTAATGTAGATGTTTTAATTTTAAGGATCATTCAAGAAACAAAAAGTGGTTGTGAGTAATTACTACTATTAAACAACCTACAAAGTAGAAATTAATAATATACATACGTACGTACATAAAGAGTGGGTTTAATTAATTACTACTATTTATTAAAATGTTAAGAGAATCTGTGAAATCTTTGAACGTTCAAAGGGATGGTTTTAAGATTACGAAACCACATGCTTTTAGCTAGGTTTACAAACCCCATGTGTATGTGCTAATTAATTTTAACCTTCCATCAAGATAGCTTATTTCAACTTAATTGTCTACACCTAGCTAGCTAGCTACTTGTCTCCACGTATGTATATGTAAATATACTATTTCAATATACATATAGATCTCGTTACGCATATAATTAATTAATTTGTACATACGTGCAATGTATACTCTTGTTGCATTTATATATTCTTAAATAAATATATTTAATTATGTTCAAAAAAAATATATATTTAATTTGTAATTTCATCCTTATCCTTGTGAATAAAAATAATATAAGTGTGTATTTGTCAAGATTCATTAGCAAATAAAAATAACTAATCTTATTTTTTGGACTTCTAACTTGGTACTTACATATTCTTTGAAACTAAGTACTGCCATTAATGATAAAAATCCAAAAGTCATTAATTAGATTAGACAAAAACTTGGGTGAGGTCGGCCACATTGTGTGGCCGGGGGCAAAGTGTCAATCCTTATACAGAAAAGTGCTAATTTATACGAATAAAAATGTCAATCTTTAACATAATTATTTTATGAATAAAATGCCAATTTTTAAAAGTGTCAATCTTTATACAGAAAAGTGTCAATCTACACGAATAAAAGTGCCAATGTTTTAGCCGTCCGCACGGTGTCTCTTGGCTGACCCAAGTGTGTCCCATTAGATTAAGCATTTGCTCTTATTGATGTCGACAACTTTCAAAATAACAAAAATGAAATGACAATTCTGCCCTTCATCAACCCTAGCCAAGTTTTTTGTCACTTGCTCGAATCATAGAGGTTTTGGGGATCAGTGTATTTGTCTGCCCTTAAACTACAAGGCACCCCCATTCATGACCAACAAAATCAAGAGAGAGAATTGTGTGTGTGTGTGTGTGTTTAAATATAGATACAGATATATAAGTATAATTTTCACTTTGCTTTGGAACAAATCATTTTTCTTTTTCTTTTTCTTTTTCCCTCTCATTTAAGTTCCTTAATTAGACCTTTCTCCTTCCTTCCTCATCATCGATATCTTCATAACTAGCTAGCTCCACAATTCATGCATGAACAGTTGTACTTCAATCCCAAAACCTTGCATTGTACCTTCTCAAGAAATTAGCATGGCTTCCATGAACAACTGGTTGGGATTCTCTCTCTCATCCTCCAATCACGATTACCCACTACAATTACAAACATCATCAGTTTCTGACTTAGGTTTTCACTCCGATGAACAATTTGATCTCACTCCCAACTCAACCATTCCTTCCATTTTTGAAGCTTTCAACACCAACCCTCCTTCGTCTCATGGTAATTAATTGTTTAATTAATTATCCCCCACAAAATCTTTATTT
The DNA here is from genome assembly GCA_001642375.2 of Mentha longifolia. Classification (NCBI taxonomy): domain Eukaryota; kingdom Viridiplantae; phylum Streptophyta; class Magnoliopsida; order Lamiales; family Lamiaceae; genus Mentha; species Mentha longifolia. The sequence goes on along the minus strand of CM038117.1, from coordinate 36,344,827 downwards.
TCCAGTTTCATCTTTAACCATCTCAACAAAATCTAATCTTTTGAAGAGGGCTTAAGCTTGTTTGTAACTTTGCCAGCTTTTTTATTTATTTATTCATTTATTGTTTTTCTTAATTTTTTTTTTTAATGTAGATTGGAATATGAAGGATGCCTCCTTTTCATGCAACACACTTGAAAATCAAGAAACACCAAAACTTGAGAATTTTCTTGAAGTTGGAAGCCAATCTTTTGCTGATCACAACATGAATAATGGAGACAGCCATAACATGGGCCTATCCATGATCAAGAACTGGCTGAGAAGCAACCCTCCGCCTCCGCATGACAATGAGGCGGCGCCGCCGGTGGCTGGAGGTCAGACGCTGTCGCTCTCCATGAGCACAAGCTCGCAGTCATCAGAAAACAAAGGGTGCGGTGAAGGCGGCGGCGGCGGCGGCGGTGGGGGTGCAATTGAATCTGTGCCTCGGAAATCTATAGAGACATTTGGACAAAGAACCTCTATATATCGTGGTGTAACAAGGTTTTTCTCTTTTACTCATATCTTTGTGGGGTTGAAGAGATAATTCATTCTGTTCATATTTTATTTAAATAAAGTTTGGGAAAATAATAGAATTTTTTTTTTTATATTATTTAATTTGTGCAGACATAGATGGACTGGGAGATATGAAGCACATTTGTGGGATAACAGTTGCAGGAGAGAGGGCCAGACGAGGAAAGGAAGGCAAGGTATGATAATTGAATGAACTTATATTAATTTCTTGGTTAATTTTTATTAACTCTAGTTTTAATTTTCACATTTCTCTTCTTTCTTGACTGCTTTCTGCTGGGATGGTTCAACTTGCTGCAGTTTATTTGGGTAAGTCGTGTCCCTTAATTTTTCCAGCTCCAGCATTTCCCATTTTATAATAATTTTCAGTTTATATATTTATTGTTGTACAATATAATGTAGGAGGTTATGACAAGGAAGAAAAGGCTGCTAGAGCTTATGATTTAGCTGCATTGAAGTATTGGGGAACCACAACCACTACAAATTTACCTGTAACTTTTATTTAATTTCCAAATCTTTTTTTACCTTAATTATAAAAACCTTTGTATTTGTGTATTTGAATTTGTTTGAAATATATACATAATATTCAGATTAGCAATTATGAGAGAGAACTGGAGGAAATGAAGCACATGACAAGGCAGGAATATGTTGCATCACTTAGAAGGTAACTATTATTTCATATGAAATTAAATCAAATTCAATTCAACAATTTGTTGGGATTAATCCCTACTTCTGCTGTTTTCTATAATTATATACGTATTTTACAGGAAAAGTAGCGGATTTTCTAGGGGTGCATCGATTTACCGAGGCGTTACAAGGTACAATTTTGTTTTTAAAAAAAATAGCATTTTCGTTGTTTATGTAGTATATATAGTACAAATTCATGATTAAAGAATGATAATAATGAATTTGTTAAAATAAAAAAATAAAAAAAAAATGAACAGACATCACCAGCATGGAAGATGGCAAGCAAGGATAGGTCGAGTTGCAGGGAACAAAGACCTTTACTTGGGAACTTTCAGTAAGCCTAAGCTACTACTATATACCATTCTTTTAATTAATATATTTTCTTAATACTGTATTATTCAAACACAATTCAAGAAGACAGAATTCTATATAAGTTCCATTAATCGATTATGAAATTATGTAATAGAAACTCTCACATTTACTATCACGTCACGTGTGTTATATTATTCAACATCAACTTATTAATTATTTTATTTTAAAATGCATCAAGGCACACAAGAGGAAGCCGCCGAGGCATACGACGTGGCGGCCATCAAATTCCGCGGCCTCAACGCCGTCACCAACTTCGAGACGAGCCGCTACGACGTCCGGAGCATTATGGAGAGCCGGAGCCTCCCCCCAATCTCCAAGCGCCTCAAGGATGCCGACGTGGCGGCACTCCAGGTGCCACGTGTCGACGAGAGCGACCTAATAATAAGTCAGGCTTACGGCTGGCCGGCGGCGGTCGGGTCCCACTCCCACCACCTTGGTCAAGTACCGTTGACCATGTACCCATATCAACAAAGAATGTTGTGGTGCAAACAAGAGCAAGAAGATTCTAATTCTAATAATGTGGGATTCAACGACATTTATCACCACCTCCAATTAGGTCAAAAAAATCAGCAGCAGGGTGGTTTCATGCAGGCGCCTCAATGTCAATGAACAGCCTTTCGGGCCTCGACTCCCAGCCTGGCCCGGGCCCGAACCTCGTCGCTTACGACAACAGTAATGCAGCTGCTTGTGATGATGGGATTATTAATAATGTTGGATTTGGATACGAGGGAGTGTCGTTTGGACTACTAGGAGTAGGGGATGCTAATTATAGGAATTTGTATTATCATCAGCCCCAACAATTGTCTTCTAATCATGCTCCCACTTTTACCATGTGGAACGGCACGTGAGGTTGTTGGAGAAGGCACGTGATGCATGTAGAACTTTGAATCTCTTTTATTATTTTGGGTAATTAATCAAGGGTTGATTAGGATGTGGCTAGACTAGACTAGAGTTCATCTATAGCCAGTGTAACTTCAAATTAATTAAATCTCCTTTTACTTTTAGTGAGATGACTGGCTATGAATTTTGGGAACTCTTTAGCTCGATCGGGTATGTATGTTATTATTGTATGTTAACAAGAAAAAAGAAAAGAAAAGTATTACTACTTCTACTATATAATTGCATTTCGTGTTTCATTTATCGTTTCGAAGTGTCTTTCCTTAAAAAAAAACAATATAATGTATTTGAGTCAGAAATAACAACAAATTAAATCAAAGCTCTAATCAACTGCAACTTTTGCAAAACTTAATTTACCTGAATAATTAAATCCTTAATTTGATCATAAACCAATCCATTTCTTGAAGGCCAAAGCTGCTTCTCTTTTCTTCAACTGTGATTCTGTCTGAAACTTTGGCGCTTTCCCCTTGCACATATTTTTATGGTACTTCAAAAAGAGAGAGCGGTACTTGTACTTGTCTATGAACATCTTACCTTCCTCCATCAGCTCCACAACTTCATTTGCTCGAACGAAGAATCCACCTCGAACAAATGTGTAAAGCACAGCATCCAGCAGTTCCACGTCGAATTTCATTCCACTAGCAAAGGCAAACGACTTCATCTCCCCCCATAGTTCAGCTACCTCTATGTATTTGCCTCCGATTGCAGCATATCCGGTCACCATCGAGTGGAAAGTCTGCGTGTTTGGGGCGATATTCAAACTTCTCATCTTCTTCAGAGCTTTCTCCGCGTCTTGCATTAGTCGTTTCTTGCAGAAGAAGTGAATCACACCATTCCAATCATGAACACCGGAATCCACTGTCTGCCCTTCTTTTATTTCCTGCAAGAGCTTCGACATTATATGTGCGTCTTTTCCCTCCGCACAATGCGTGACTACTAACGTGTCAAAGTCCTTTTCCTCGACATCTCTAGGTATTTTAGCCTCTTTCATTTCCTTGAAAAGATTAAGGGCCCCTTCTGTATCCTTCTCAAGCACCCGGGATTGAATCAATGACTGATAAGAACTTGCATCCAGCTGAATGCCAGCCCTACGAGCGTCTCTTATTAATGACTTCATTTCATCACTTCTGTTTTCTTTATGGTATGCCTTCAGAAGGAAATTATACACAGACGAACTGCATCTGATCCCAGACAAGTGCATTTCATCCAGAAGATCATGTGCTCTGTCTAACCAGCCTAGGGAGATACAAGAGTTGATGACGTGAACAAGAACTGAATTATCAGCAGACATGGGAGAATCTTCTTTCTCTGCCTTTATTAAGAATTCCACTAAATCCTTCATGTTTCCAGACTCCAAGAACGCTCTAACCAATTTCACATAAGTCGTCTCAGTTGGCTTAAGAATACCTTTCTCGGTGGTGATCAGTTCAACTTGCCCCTGTAACTTCAGAACCGAGTTATTCAGCAATTCTCTTGTCTCGGCTTCAAGACTTAGAAATTTTCTGTCGCGACAGAAGTCTTCATAGCATAAGAAATTCCTTTGAATTTCAGCAGATTTCATATCAGATAAATCCTCGACACGAACACTTCGACGAGGTGATGCACTGTCTGTTTTATCAGTCTCCAATCGCAGATTAGCCACACCAAGAGAATTTTGAGCTTTCTTTGCCTTGCGAAGCATTTCAAGAACCATATGGGTGGCAGAATCTAGATTGCCGAACTTCAAGTGACATGAAAGTAGACAGTTGTAGAACTGCCGAAGCTGCATGTCAGTTACATTGTCAACTTCTTCAATATGTCTCCTAAGGTTCTTCAGCTCCTGCCTCCGACCATTTCTTTCGTAAATATGGGCCGTGATGATTGATGTAGTTGCATCCGTTTTCATGTTGATCCGAGGAATCATTTCAAGGAGTTGCTCTCCTTTCTTAGTGATGCCAAACCTAAGGCACCCCACCAAAGCAATGTTGAGAGCAATTGCATTAGGCTTCATAGATATCAAAGGTTCGTTGCACTTCTTTCTTGGATCAACCCTCCCATCATGGAACTTGTAACCTATTTCAAGAACCAATTCAGCAGCAAGAAATGCTCCAGAAGGACTGTTGGACATATAAGTTATAATTGCAGACCAAACTGTAACAGGAGGGTAATTCTCCATTTCGACGAGTTTTCTGAGAAGAGTGGATGAAGGAATAGGTAGCCCGCATTTAGCAAGCCCCAAAGAAAGGTACATGAGGATCTCCCTATCAAACAACATATGTCTGTGTCCCTCAAATGCTTTGTCAACCAAACTATAAGCCTTTTGAATGCACTCAATGTCTAATCTCTCTGTTAATCCTGCAATTAATTTGCATATGATAGATTTTCTAGCGTACCCTCCAATTCGTAAATGCTTCTCGTGCAAATCCCATGCATCATTAAGTCTACCCTCATCGGTTGCAGTCTCTAACTCCTCATGAAGTCTGCCTATGTCTCGAGCCTGGACTAAAACTGTCCCAGCCATAGTCGAGAATTTGTGTGAAAAACATTCTGACCCATGGTGAAGCATCAAGACATCATTTTTGCCATATAAGTAAGCAAAAGGCTCGCGCCCCTTTCTAGTGACACAAGGGCATTTAGAAATCCTACCAAGAAAACTCTGCAGAATGTAATTAGCAGCTGTTCGACTACTGCACAGTTCTCTTAGAAGCAACATTTCATCTGAAAAGCTAACAAGAGCTAGAAATCAACACATTAAACGTCGCAGGCTGCTATCTGCATGTAACAGGACAAAAGTTAGTAGTTAAAACTGGTGGATTAAGTAAAAAGAAAGAGCAAAATACTCTTACCAAGACATTCTTGAGCAATAAGTTGGTCAGCAAATGCATATGCTTATACTTAAATAACTTGATTGTGTAGCATAGTGATCTAAATGTACAAGATCAGTTTCATTCAAGCATTATAAGCTTATCACAGTTCAATCAACTCGAAGTTTTGAATACTCAACCTGCACTTTTAACTCTATCATGTACTCTAGTAATCAAAATTAAATGAAATTGATCTAATAAATGAATGCAATCAATCATTGGTAGAACTCAACCACTCAGGAATGATAACTTCAAATACTTGTGTTTAAATTGATGATATATGTAGAGTTCTAAAGTAGATGACAAGTAACTGTAATCACACAAGAAGCTGGAAAATTCTATAAACTGGCAGATCATGGTGATATGACGTCTACAGCATAAGGAACTACAAAAATATTAACATAACGACAATATTGTAGCAGAAGTCTCAATTTTGTTTTTTATCTAAAAAAATTAGGCATGATTCCAGTTAGTAAGCATTAGACTTATCAATAGTACATTGCTCCTCAAAGAGCTTGAAAGTGCATCTTAACAGATCAGTACCCTCACCCACTTTTTCCAAATTTGAAAAGGCAATAACATGCAAACAACTTCCACAACTCCACATCAAATACAAGATACTCCTACAAATGCAGCAATAATCATGAGCAAATATGTTAGCCTAACACTAACACTAACACGCAAATCCTTTGCAAAAAATCCAGCAAAAAAACGAAAAGTCAATTATTCCACGGAACAAACCGCCAATCTTCTCCACAAAACAGCTCTCTCTTAATAAACAATAAATAGAAACTCATATCTGCGTCTACTTTAGTTTCGGGCCAGTCGGTGAAATTCAATCAACTCAAAGTTTTCAACTTTCAGACTTCTAGCTCTATCATGTAGCCTGGTAAGCAAAATCACAAGCTCAACTTCAGTCAGGCATTTTGTCGAACATCCTAGCTTCAAAAGCATTTCAGTCAGGTACGTGCTCGCGCTTTTTCAGCTTATATGCTTATGCTTGTGCGTGAGAGGTACTATAGAGACAGAGATAGAAAGAGAAAGTTACCTGACAACCATGCTTGTGAGTTTCGCCGCGTTTCATCACTCTGGAAATATCTATATATACATATACGACGTCGTAAGTTCGTTTGGCTTGTCTTTGATGAAGTGAATAAATAAAATCTCCAAATTTGGAATGATTTCGATTTTCGACACACTTGAATTTTGCAAAGAAAACTATTGCTTTTAGACACATTAAAATCTGTTACTTATTTATTATGTTTGCTTTGGGCAACACTTGTAGAACCGCACTGTTCTCGACAAGCCGTGACCGTGATGGCCATGGGTCAGCCCAATGGGCCAATAAATGAATGATAAAATCCATATGGGCCCATAATTATAACAAGGGTGATTTTAAACATAGCCCCCTCTTTTCTCCTTGTAGCCCCTTATTAAAATAATAATTAAAATATTAATAAAAGTACTAATTTATCCTTGTAGCCCCTACATAGCCTCAAAATCTAAACTTCATTTACTCGATTTTTTCTGCCATACAAACAGAATCTGCCAAATATTATTGAATTTCAATACAATTCTGTCATATTGAAAAGTAAAAATTTAGTTATGATTTTTTTTTTTCAATTCTTTTTTTAGGAGGACTTTTTTCAATTCTCTTTTTCAATTATTTTGTTACTTTACTTCTTAAAAGATTTTTATGCCAGTTTGGATTCTAAAGCAGCAGATTACTCCCTCTGTCCCACCTAATTAGTCCACATTTATTATTTTATACCTCACATATGAATATAAAGGTGGACTAATTAGGTGGGACGGAGGGAGTATATAAAATAAAAAAATTATTGCTCGCCCAATTCCAAATTAATTTTCTAACCTCTTTACGCCATTTACAAAAGGGGTTACTTCGCATTGTTCATAATTACATTCTGCAGAAATGAGTTCCTCAAAACCAGTTGGAAAATCTAAGAAATTTCTTAACCCGCTTAAATTAGATATAAAATAAAAGGTATGCTTCGAATTGTAGCGACGAAGAGCATCAAAAATAAGTTATTTCTTGCGGCCGTAATATTTATGACATGGGCATTATACCATTGATTCGAAAAGCTATTATATGTTGTTCGTCTTTTATTGTAAAGCTTTTTTGTGATTTTTTAGGACTGTGTTGTCTGTACTTTGTAATGGGTTAGAATCTGATAAACTCACAGTTCAAGGTTTGGAAGTTAAAACCGAAGTAGTAGTTATCAAATTTGGGGCTATAAGGATAAATTAGTACTTTCGTTAATATTTAAATTATATTTTAATTAAGGGGGCTATAATGAGAAAAAAGGAGGCTATGTTTAAAACCACCCTTATAACAATGCAATCTATAATCTGTGTTTTTGGGCCTACCTTCAACAATTGAATTGTAACAAACATTCTTTAATTAAAAAAAAACAGCATACAAAATTACACATGCAGCTCTTTTCTTCTTTATTCTTCTTTCTTCTTGTCTATTATACAGTAGCTGCAGCCTTGAGAGAGAGGAAATCCGATATCTTGTTGGTGTAGAAATCTGGCTGTATTTTGTTCTCCGGATTCTCAAGCATCGGTATAGACGTCACACCTGAGAGAGATTTAACAACATTTTCATTTCCATTTTGGTTTTGATTTTGGCATAAGATGAGAGAGAAGTAGTGATGATGATATATATTACCAGAGAGAACAAGAAGAGTCTTGCAGCCGCCGTTCTGCCCGAAAAGAATATCTGTATCTAGTCTGTCTCCAACCATGCATATCTGTGACTTGGATATCTTGAATCTGCACTTTCATTTTTCTTTATCAATTCATATTCTACACAACCAAATACTACATTATTCATCTTCCTTGTTCAGCGATGATGGCTTACTCGTTCGCTAAATAATCCATCATAAACGTCGAGGGCTTCCCCACAACCAGTGGCTCACGTTGAGTCGATCCACCTACTGCACCTACCATTGATCCACCACCTGCACCATGCAATTCCCAGGAAACACAAACACCCCTCTCTCTCTCTTAGCAATTACCATCATCACATTCATATTCATATCTCAAATAATTAGGTTACCTGCCCATTCTTGAGCATCGGTAAGATGAGTAACAGCGTCTCTGTTTGTTGCTATGAAAAGGCAGCCAGGGTTCTCCCGGATGCACAACGTTGCATACCTTTAATATACAATATACAAGAGAGACTTACTTAGACTTCTCAACTCAGATTGAGTGGCTGAGAAAACAAACAAAAAACCAAACAAGCCTTAATTTCCCCATGACACCACTGCTACGGGGATATTTTGAAGAAAATAGAAATGGGAAAATGCTTTTGCTTTTCATCAGTTTTCAGGGAGAAACCAAAAAATGGAACATTATTTTATCAGCTTAACTTACTGGATTTTGTAATAGTTGAAGTAGCGATCAAAACCAACCACCACGGCTCCAACCTACACCAAATATTTTCTTTCAAAACCATCCTCTCTGCAACCCAATAATGATACATTTCTTATATGAATTAAAAACTATATGTTCCTTTTATTTTGCAGAATTTATACCTAAGTTTTGAAATTGTACGGAACAATAAAAGGTTACCTCTTCATCATGCTCCATCAAAAAACCTGGTTTCAGTTCAATCTTTTTGTCACCATCTTCCTGCACAATTCAAAAGTACAGATCCCATAAGAGTGGAACATGAAAGACATCTATTCGACAAATTTGCACTTTGTACAATATTTAGCTTCAGAAACTACTCATTCAATTCATTGATGAATATTCACCAAGAAATCAGTTCATACACAAGAGAGTTCATAAGTCCGGCATTTTCCTTTGCCTCACTCTTCGGAGAGGAAGTGCTCAATCCTAGAGCTACAAATCAGATAGCCTAATAAGATACATCAGCTGATCGGTGCAAACTTATATCAGGTGTTCTGACAAGTCAACAAGAATATTATTGTTGAAGTACTCTCATAAATAGTTCAATTTATATATTATGCTTTTTTTTTTTTTACATTAATAGATAATAGAATATGGACAAATTATTCAGAGTTGCCGAGTTTTAGCTAAGCAGTAACCAGAGAGATTGATAGACTTTGTTGTTGCTGAGTTACTAACAATATGGACTTAGATGCATGTCCGTAATAACACTCAACTCAATTTTATCCTAGACATTGAAAAGAAAACGTAGACAATTATAAACTTGAAAAATGAATGCACTTTATACACAACTTTAATCACGTACCGGTCCACCAAGGTACTGAAACCCTGCCAATTCCAGCTCCTTTAAGATGCCCTCCTCGCCAACAACATAAACCTAGATTGTGGAAACAATGAGAATTAATAAAATCATCTCAAAAGCTTGAAATTCAGGCATACTATGGCCTATCAATGTATGTAAGTAAGCCTTCACAAAATACTCTGGTGGCAAGCAGTCAAAACCATTTCCCACATCCATGAACAATGAAACACATCTTTAAGGTCGATTTGCCAAGAAGGTAAGCGAGCAGTTTCTTGGAAGTGCTTTCATAATGCATACCTTTTTATCTTTGGGGAAATCAATCGACTTTAAGTAAGCAGCAGCAGCAAAGGATGATGCAAATATTTCCTCCTGGAACACAGTCCAACCAGTTAGACTACTTTACTTCTTGAAAAGAATTACTACCTCTCAATTCGAAAATGTACCTACCTCGGTGACATTAAGACCGAGCGTTTCAAACTTTTTGCCATATTGTTTCCTGGACTTCGTAGAGTTATTGGTGACGAAAACCAATCTTTTCCCCTAACAAGGAAGCAATCAGATCAAACTATTAGTTATAACAAGAGGGGAAAGAATCACAGACAAGATTCTCATGCACCACATCTTTCCAATTCAAGAGAATAAGACATATAAATTCATAAGTCCTTCAAGAAGTTCAGTTTGCTACCCTTGAACGAAGCATGTCAAGAGTTTCCGGGACTCCATCGATTAGTTTATCTCCCTTCCATATGACTCCTGAAAAAAATACGAAGAAGGAATGTATATCATGCACACATTATTACAAAAAAGGGACAAATTGATGATAAATATTTTCAGACGTGGACTTCACACCTAATTAACCTAATTATTCTGGTAAAACATTTGCACATAAGACTGCTAAATCAGAAACATCCATTCATAAAATAAACAAGTTCTCTCAGCTTCCATTCCCGATTGGATCAGACATTTCATCAAACAGGTAGACGGCAGTCAACAATAACACTCCCGCAACACACGCACACATTCACCAAACACAAACACAAACACAAACACAATTATATTATTGAAACATTCGTCATCCACCGACCATCACAGTCGAAAATGAAGGTCTCGACGGAGTCAATGAGCTGATCGGGGTCCTTGAGCTTCTCAGCAGTGGCGCGGGGGCTCACGATTCTGGAAGTAGCAGAAGAATCCATCTTTCTTGCGGAATTCTTCTTAGCAGAAGTCCATTCAACAGCGAGTCTGAGAGGATTGAAGAGAGAGCGGTTGGCGATAGAAGGGATTCTCTTGTTAAATATGAATGTTTTGTGAGAATTGAAGAAGAGAGTTGAGGAAGATGGAGAGAGTGCAGCTGCTGACAGTTTGGTAGTCAGCATTTCTATGGCTCTCTTATTTTTTGTTTTAGTTTCAGTTGAGTTTGAGTTTGAGGTGGTTGGTTACGGGTTAGGCTGTTTATGGTTTAGTTATTTGGATGAGGTGGAAAATATGAGTGGATCATTTTCTTCTTCAAATTTGTGATTCTTCATTTTTTCATACTCCTATATATTTATTTATTCAACTAATAATAATAATAATCATAAATAAATAAATAGTCATTTCTAGTATTCGTTCAGTTCAGCTCAGCTCACTCCTCTTTTTCTCTCTCTACTCTCCCATGGCGACTCTCATATCTCTTCTCCTTCTCTTGTTCCCTGAACTACTCTCTCTCGCCGACTCTCATATTCTTATGTCTACGTACTTATTTTTCAGTATTGCATATATATCACAACTCCACATGCGATTGAGCCTCATAGTTTTCACAAAATTGCTTGAAATTCAATTTCTTTTCTACACAGTTAGAATAAAAACACTGTATTTTGCATATAAAACCCAACAACTTACGCATCCCCGCTACATTTTCAACTTCGATTTCTCTGGTAAAGATCATAATTTGCCTCCAAAACAAAAAAAAAAAAACCCTTACCATCCCCATTTCCGCCGCCCTTAGTTCTAAAATTTTCCGGCGGACAACCTCTCTTTCAATCGAAGAAGTGCCGGACTGGTGTTGATTTTTTCTGAAGAAGGCTTCAAGATTGCGGTAAGCCGCTCCGACTTCGACTCTTCACTCTCATTCTCTACTGGTAACCTTCACTTTCTAAGTCTTCGTTTCCCAAATTTTCCGGTGTAATAGAATTTTCATTGTCGTTTTAATGTGGGGTTCGGTCTTTGCCTTGAAAATTGAATGCTCCCTTTCTAGACTCGTTGATTGCTTTAAGTTTCTTTCGATGAACTGGATTCAGTATGTTTGCTTTTAAGTATGATCAGCATAGAAACGCAGGGATTGGTGATTCTTTTCTTCTTTCTTAATGATGCTTCTTACTTACTTAAAAATCATCAGTTATACGAATTCTTTGAAAAATAAATCTGTTTTATCCATGTTTGATTTCTTGACTTTTGTCTTACCTTGTTTCTGAGGATCTTGAGAAACATCAGTTTTCTGAGTTGTTTGAATATATATTTTATTTCTAGTGTTGCTTCTTACTCGAGAATCATCAATTATCCGAATTCTAGTGAAAGATAAATTTTGACAAGTTAAATGTTGAGCTGATGAAGGCGTGTATGCTTTCTTGATTCGTCAATTGCTTTTAATTTAAGGTGATGAACTTGATTCTGTATGTTTTCTTGTTTTGTTTGTATCCATCTTCCTTGTTTCTTGAGAAACATGTCATGTATTGCTTCTTAGTTCAAAATCATCAGTTTTCTGAGTTGCTTGAATTTTTATTTTATTTCTTGAGAAGTTAAATGCAGAGAAATGCATGTGATTGAGAGCTGAAAAGGGCATATTTCTTTTACTGCATACGAAATTTCAGTCTTTTTTTATACAAAAATTTGTCTGCGAAGATAAATGCTATAATTTGTGTCTGCTATATATTTTTTTATAATGGCCTTGAAGTCTCAGTTTGTTTTATTAATTACTATTAGGCCTGTGTTATCCTGCATGTACCTAGCATAGAAAATTTCATAAAAATGCCACATACATTTTATACAAGAATTTGTCAGTGCTACATCTCTGCAATTGAATAATTTTAAACTATGAATTACTTGTGCTCGTCTGTAGAAAATGGAGCATGCATATGCAGCCTGCTTGTTTTCTCTTTTGGCAAAGGCCTTGAAGTGTCAATTTCTTTTATCGGTTGCTATTAGTGTAGGGCTTGTTCAAAAGAGTGGTTTGAACATATATCATTGCTAGTGCTTCATTTCAATTTCCAAACTCGTCTTTTGATCGGTTGCACACTTAATCACATATCTATTGTCATAACAATTCCCTCTAGTTTCTTGTCCAGTGTTGTGATCATGTTCAGGAATCCAGAACACCAATTTTCTGCAAACATCTACTATCATGGCGTCCGCCACACAGGTGTGTTCTAATTTATCATCACTTGTGTTATAATTTTGACATGGATCTAATTCTTTTACTCGTTTGATTTCACAGTTTATGGGTACGCTCAGGCAGGCAATACACCAATAGCTAGGGACTTTCTGAGTGACTATTACGGAACTGTTTATCTGAGAGGCAGACTCTTTAATGGTGTGTATTATGTACATAATTTCTTTAATCACTTTTCTTGATGTGTCTAGCAGTTGATGATTTCAGTTTTCTTTTTTGCAGTTTATGGGAATAGGGATCGTGGTTTACCCTCTCGTGGACAATCTCTCATAGTTCCTCTGGTCTCAGACCTGTTTCCCCCCCGCGCTGGAGACCTTCCCTCAGCTGTCCGTATGCGTTTTGGCTCGCCTCCTCGACACATAGACACTGCCTCATCTTCCCGTCGCCCTGTCCGCTCATCTTACCGCAGACTTCGTGTTCTTCAATGGGAGCGTGTCTCACCTTCTGCTGTTTGTCATTCACCTCCCTTTATTCTACCATCACAAAATGACCTGCCTATTGTTGTTGAGAATCGGGACCCTAATACTGATGTTGCTCTTGTTCGTGGACCTGATGGGATCATGCAAGTGGGGAGACCTGCTCCTCTTCCTCGTCCCCGTCCCCGTCCTCGTCCTCGTCCTCTTCCTCTTCCTCTTGGGACGTTTACTGAACGTGGGAGACCAGACCCTTCTGCTACTGTTTCGGCCCCGGAAGCAGAGCCGGAGCCTGAAGCTGAAGGCGTGCTTAGGGCTATTGGACGGAGGCTGTGGTCCGAGGCCGAAGACTACAATCCGTTCAAACGAAGAACGGAGTAGTAGTAGTAGCTGTGTTGGATTCATTTCATTTCATCATCCTCTTCTTTCTGTTGACATTGATAGAGTAGTGATAATGGTATGGTACTAAACTAACTGTGATTAAACTGTGCAGAGAGTCTCGAGTTACTACTTTTACCGTGCAGAGGTGCTGGGAAAATCAAACTATATTCATTCCTATTTCCTATCTTAGTTGTGAAATACTGTTTTGTAGTACTATTCATTCCTTTCTTTCATCTCTCCTAAAATTGTTGAGTTGAATTCGAATATCTTAGTTGTGAAATACTGTTTTGTAGGACTTTTTATATTGGAAATTGTTGCAAGTATAAGTGGAATAGCAATATAACATTTTTTATGTTAATTTGGGAGTTTTACTTTGAAAAAACTATTCTTTTTTTTTTAATAAAATAAACATTTTTTTTCTAAAGAAAATAGGAATACACCATACATAACAATGTTTGTTTCCTATGCTACTGAAAAAAAAAAAAAAAATTATCTCAAATAAAATAAAATAAAAAAGAAAAAAAAAACAATATTTGTTTCCTAAAAAAAGTAATACTCTGTTTCTTCAAAGAAAAATAAAAACTGTAGTATAAAAGAGATATTATTTGAAATACCCATTTTAACTTAATCAACAAAAATTATAGCTCAACTTAACATGCAAAAATTACACCCAATTTTTGTTTTTTGGGACAAAATTACCCCTCAAATTATTCGCCTGAAATTTGAGATTGAAGCGCCTTTTGAGTTTCTATTCCCCATTCAAATTCAATTTCAAATCCCCATTCCTGAGAAACCCTCTTTCTCTTCTCCACCCCAAAATTCTCTCTAGATTCGGCAGCGATTCTCGCTGCTTCCTGCCTCCAACTGCCGACGAAATAGTCTCTTCCACCGTTTCCACAGTGCTCGCTCACGGCGACCGTCGACTTCAGGGAGGAAGGAAAATCCTTCAAGCCCAGGTATTCGCAGCTTCTCAAGATAAGTCCTCCAGATGTGGAAATTGGAATTTTTTGCTTGATTTGTTATTGAAATTGTTTCCTCAATTTCCTTATTAGCGGAAGATGTAGTTGTTACAAGAAGGAAAGTTAAATCTTATATATTCAGAAATTTGGCTCAATTATTGTATGTGCTTTGTTTACTTTGAGTTGCTTATTTAAATCTTGTTCTTCTGCTGGTATGACAGGCCAACTTTAATGAAGAGGAAGCAATGATGTCATCACTAATGGTGAGATTAATCCCTCGGAAGTAGCCGGAATCAGCAGCAGCTTTGGAGCTCCAAATTTCTCCCTCAATAATGGCATCATTTCTGTGGGTTAGGACCAAAGGTAGACTCAAACTCAACCTAATTGTACAATCGCCCACAACGATTCCCAATTAAAGCGATGGATTCAAGATCTCACACGCCACGCCCTTGATTCTTTTGCTTTTATCATCCCACCACGCCTCTCCGATCGCGTCCGGGGGGATATTTTCGTAGTCAGAGAGATAGGTGATTGGACAGGAATTAAAGCGGAGAACAACGATGGTGACGCCGCCGTTGTTCCGCGCACTCTGTTGCGTACTCTGAAACGCCATTCGTTTCGTTCGCAATTCGAGCTGCGATAACTCCAAACCCTTGCGGCGGACTTGAATTATAATTTTTCATTCCTCCCCAAGAAAACCAAAGTTACAAACCCTTAAATAGGGAACAAGGAAATAACCAAAGCCCTAGCCCCAAGTCAAACTAACGACTTATAAAAACATAAGTACATTGCATTTTATATTAATACTTAATAATCCTAATCATCCTAGCTGATATCCCGCAAGCCGCTTCGAAAGAACTCGCTCCCTTCTACTTCTCCTCAACCCATCAGTCACACCTTTACGAGGTTCAGACGTAACATTCCCCACCTCTTGAAAATTCACCTTGTCCTCAAGGTGCAGTTCAGGAAATGTTACTACCAACTGAGATAAAGACTCCCACGTAGCCTCTTCGGGAGGCATTCATCTCCATTGCACTAGTACTTGAGTCTCTGGTTTTCCATGGCATATAATATGTTTTGAGTCACAAATAGCTAAAGGAACAAATTCCACTCGACCTTCTGAACACACTGCAGGTAAATAAGGCTCAATTCCCCGTTTATCACCATGAAAAGGTTTTAGTAAGGAGACATGAAAAACAGGATGTATCTTAGATCCCTCTGGCAAAGCAAGTTGATAGGCCACCTTTCCCACTCGCTCTAAAACCTCGAACGGATTGAAAAATCGCTGCGCGAGCTTTTGTGAAATTCGACGGGCAACTGATAGTTGCCTATAAGTTCACAAGCGCAACAAAACCAGATCACCAACAGAAAACTCCAACTCTCTACGATGCTTATCAGCCGATTGCTTCATCCGTTGTTGCGTTCGCCTTATATTTTCCTTTAATTCCTGCAAAAGAGAATCACGGGAACTAAGAAACTTGTCTACAGCCTGAACTGAAACGGCAACAGAGTTGGAGGTGGGCAGCCAAACATAGCTTGAAAAGGAGACATATTAATGCTGCTATGATAACTTGTATTATAGCTGAACTCTGCCCAACTTAAGAAATTCTTCCACTTCGTAGGTTGATCAGCAACAAAGAGCCTCAAATATTGTTCCAAACCTTTGTTAACAATTTCAGTTTGCCCATCTGTCTGGGGATGATAAGCCGTGCTTCGCAATAATTTTGTGCCACTCAATTCAAAGAGTTTTGTCCAAAACTTGCCCATGAATATCGGATCCCTATCGGATACAATTGAGGCAGGAAAACCCAATTATGAAATCCATCGTCAATTCTGACCATACACGATCTGGAATTGGTAGAAAGCAACCCGGCTGGAGCTTGTGTTGAACCTTTGTGTTGCTGGCAAGTTAAACATCCCTTCACGAATTTCTCTACATCCTTCCTCATTCCTGGCCAATAAAAGTTTGCAGAGACACGCACAAGGGTACGTTTTACCCCGCCATGGCCTGCTAAAGGCGTTGTATGAAATCATGCAACACATCCTTCTTGAGTGCAGAGGTCGGACTTAAGTAAAATTTCCCTTTATACAAAAGAATTCCGTCACGCACCTGAAATTGATCACATATTGTTCCTTGCTCGTACTTCTCTTGCAAACTGACCAAGTCTGGAAGAGTTCGATTTTCCTGAGCAAGGAGTGCTGAAAAGATGGTGTGGTTTGAGTTGTAATTAGCAACAATGCTCCAAATTCTCCTGCAATCTCTTCAAACTGACGAGACGAGACAGCCCATCAGCTACCTTATTTGTCACACCAGGCTTGTATTCAATGGAAAAATCAAAGCCTAACAGCTTTCTAATGTATTTTTGCTGGTCCGGAGTATTTACAACCTGTTGTAGTAACTCCTTAATACTCTTGTGATCCGTTCTTACTATAAACGGTCTCCCAAGTAAATATATAATATCCCGAATTTTCTTATTAAGTTAAAATAGTCTTTTTATATGAATTTAGAAATTTTTCCTTTCTCTTGGGGAATTAGAATACGATAATATGTTCTATAGGAATAATTATTTATAATTTTCATAAGTTCTATGTTTAGGTATATATAGTAATAATAATATATAAAAAGTACAATTAGTATTGAATGTTTATAATTTGAATTACATAGTAGTGTATATATATATAACTAATAGTTTATCATGAAGATACGTATATATATATATATATTATGCATATTTTTGTTAATATAATATTTTAATAATCTAGCATATATATTAATACCTATACTAATATAATAAGTGCATGTATGTAAATGAATAAGTTCTGCCACATCAAGAACGTACCATTCCTAGACCTAATATACTTGATGACTACTCCAAAACTACTTGTTGACTAAGCTGTAAAAGTTTCCTATAAATAGAGGAGTACGAAACCTCTTTAAATTACATCCTCTTCCATCATTTTTAGTATATTCAATTTAGTTTTTATACTTGAGTTATCATTGTTAGTAGAAATAAGAGTATTGTGGAAATTAGTAAGGAGAATTCGTACCGTTCGAGATCGAGGATTTAGGTTATTATCTTAAATTATCAGGTGAGGCTTTATTTCAATAGTAAATGTGAGACTTTATTCTTCCAAAGTATTATTTGAGTTAGTAAGCTCTGATAAAATGAGATTATCCATGAAAATATTTTAATGTGTTATTACATGTTTAAGGCTCTTATAATGTATGCGATCGGGTCTTTCGGTTGGTCTAACACACTAATCGAGAGGCTGTGCGCACAGTTAGAAATCGTTGGGTTGATTACCAATTGATTTTAACTTCGAGGGGAGAACCTCTGGATGAAATATTCCATTGTCTCCAAATCATAGCTCCATTTGAAAAGGGAAAAGAGATCCGGCAGTGGCAATGTCCCGGGATCAATATAAGAATAATATGGTAATACACATGCGCGCGCAATCATAAAAAATAAGGTTTTGTTTGCATGGAAGTAAATGATTTCAAAACCCTTCTATGTATACTTTATTATCATGGATATTCTTTTTATGATAAAATGTTTTTGGCACAAGCCCACTGGGTACATTAGTACTCAACCTGCAATTCCTTTCCAAATATTTTGCAGATTAAGGAGCTGGTGGAACAGGCGAAGCTGGAGAGGACGGTTGTTGTTGCTAATGTATAATAAAAGCTTCCGCTACGCCTATAACTAAAATCTCTAAGTTTTCATACACCACGAGCTATATATAATATTACGGGTACTCAGACAAATCGGCCAGCATGGGTTGTTCGGCTTAGCCAAACCCATAGTTTGAGCTGTATGTCCTGATCCCGTATTTAAATATTATATTATTTCATGTATATGGGTATTCAGACACAGGCAGCCGGTATGGGCAGTATGATTTATATACCCCGTAGTTCGTGTTGTGGGTCCCGATCCCGTATTTAATTTCTTAATAAATAATATTAAATATCCCAAGCCATGAGTCCCTTTCTATCCCCGCTTCTTAATTCCAACCCTTTACCACATCCCGGCTTTCTATCCCCGCTTCTTAATTCCAACCCTTTACCACATCCCGGCATACGTGTCTTCCCTCAGGAACTGGGGCGTGACAAAATATTGTCTCCATTTCTGAACAGCCTCAACTATGGCAAGAAGCTCCTTGTGATAAGTAGAGGTAGATCGTTTAGAGGGGCATAGTTTCTTACTAAAATAGGCTACAGGACGACCCTCCTACATCAACACAGCACCAATACCCAACCCTGAAGCATCCGTTTCCACCATGAAGGGTAATTGAAAGTTTGGTAATTTGAGCACCGGTGCACTGCTCATTGCTTGTTTGAGATCGGAGTAAGAGTCCATGGCTACCTTGTCCCACGTGAATTCACCTTTCCGTAGTAAATTTGTGAGAGGGGCTGCAATATCAGAATATCGTCGAACAAATCTCCGATAATAGCCTGTAAGTCCCAAAAAACCCCTCAGCTGCTTAATATTTTGCGGAACTAGCCAATCAACCATAGCATCAATTTTCTTCTAGTCAGCATGAATACCCTCTGCATCAATCACGTGGCCAAGACAATCAATAGAAGTCTGACAAAAATGACATTTAGACAGCTTGGCATAAAATTGATTATGTTTTAGACACTCCAAAATAGCGTGCAAATGTTCCTTATGTTGTTCCATTGACACAGAAAAAATTAGTATATCATCAAAGAAAACCACCACGAATTTGTGCAGAAACGAAGCCAAAAGATCATTCATGGCTGCTTGGAAGGTAGAAGGAGCATTAGTTAATCCAAATGGCATAACAAGGAACTCATAATGCCCTTCATATGTACGAAATGCCGTTTTGTACACATCTTCATCATACACTTGGATTTGGTGATACCCTGAACGCAAATCCATCTTTGAAAAAATAGTTGCCCCCTCAAGCTCATCTAACAGCTCATCGGCCGTGGGGATGGGAAACTTATCCTTAACTGTGGCCGAATTAAGAGCTCTATAATCGACACAGAAGCGATAAGAGCCATCCTTTTTCTTAACTAATAAGACAAGAGACGAAAATGGACTTTGACTCCTTTGAACTATGCCTTGTTCAAGCGTCTCTCTAACTAACTTCTCAATTTCTCCTTTCTGGAAGTGAGGGTAGCGGTAAGGGCAAACATTTACTGGCTTAGATCCTGGTTGAAGATGAATTCTATGATCAAAATTTCGTCGAGGTGGAAGACCTATTGGCATCTCAAAAACCGCTAAATGTGCGCGCAAAACAGTACAAATTTCTTCAGGAACGTTAGGAAACTCCATGGATTCAGCATCCTCCTTCGAGCTGTCATCTAACTTTCTAACTTCCATTTCATAGTAGCTGTGGACTTCCTCGTTCTCGACCAGAACTTGCAACTGATGATGCGATATCTTTTGAGGATTTAGTGATTCAATCCCTTGAATAATAGCCTGTTTCCCTTCCCACTCAAACTCCATCGTCATCTGCGTATAATCCTGTGTGATTTGTCCTACACTCTGGAGCCAAGTCACCCCTAAAATAATTTCTGGTCCCTGCAGAGGAAGAACAAATAAATCAACTTCATGTTTCGTTCCTTGCAAAACAAGTGGAACCATGGTACACTTGCAATCACACCCCATGCTATCTCCATTCCCAATGTACACTCGAAATTATTTTTATCTTCTCTACTCGCAAACCCAACTTTTCAGCCACCTTGGGCTGGATAAAGTTGTGTGTACTTCCATTATCAATTAGAACATGAGCACGCATTCTCCCAATCATACCCCAAATTTGCAGAGAGCGAGAAGCACCCGGACCTGCCATAGAATTCAGAATAGAAACATCAGCTGTTATTGTTGTGTCATCATCAATTTCACCCTCTGTTCCACTGATTTCACTTTCCTCTTCTAACTCGCTAGTTAGGCATAAAAATTTCTTAACACAATGGTGCCCAGGACTCCAACGGTGATCACAATTATAACACAGCCCCTTTGCTCTGCGCTCCTGCATTTGTGCTGCAAACAGACGTCGAATTGGCAAGCTCGTCTTGTTATTCTTAAATTCAGGTTTTGAATTATCATTTACCTTGGCACCTTGAGAAGTAAACTCTCCAACATGACTTTCCTGCGTATGCCGCCGCGAGGTGTGGTTTGATTGGTTCTTAGGAGAAAAACGGTTCAACACTCTTGCCCCATTTACACCCCCATGATACCGCGATTCGAATGCTCTGGCGAGAGAAAAAGTTTCCATCAATGTTGTTGGCTTAGTGAGCAGCAGTTCCCCCCGTATCGCAGGTTACAATCCCGAGATATACATTGATATAAAAACCTCTTCCAATAACCCAGAGACTTGATACATGAGACTCTCTAATTCATTTTGAAATTCTGCTACTGTTCCCTCTTGCGTTAACTTAGAGAGTTGTCCCGTATAGTCCTCAAACTGAGACAGACCAAATTTCAAGCGAACGACATTCAGAAAATCTTGCCACGAATTAAGCATCTTATTTGATTTCATCAATTGATACCAGTCAGAAGCCTTACCTTTCTAAATTGAAAGCCACGATTCTCAATCTTTGGTCTTCCGGCGTCCCGTGATAATCAAAATATTCTTGTATGCAAAAAATCCATCCTCTTGCGTCTGATCCATCAAATTTCATCCGCCGTGCTCTGGAACTCTTTTCTTTAGTATTGGGTGAACAAATCCATCTTCTTCTTCCTCAGATTCTCCCAATTGTTTGTCGCGGGAACATATCGATTCTCGAACTTCCTTCATAGATTCAAACACCTCCAAGTACTTTTGGTTTTGCAAGGACAATTCTTTTGCGTGGGACGCCTGTTGAAGCATCAATTGTTCCAGCAATTTTGCCGCCGTCGATTCACTATCCTTTGATGCTTGCTGTCCATCTGATTAAGATCTGTGGATGAAAGCACCAAATTAAAATGCCGTTCGTTTCGTTCGCAATTCGAGATGCGATAACTCCAAACCCTTGCGGCGAACTTGAATTATAATTTTTCATTCCTCCCCAAGAAAACCAAAGTTACAAACCCTTAAATAGGGAACAAGGAAATAACCAAAGCCCTAGCCCCAAGTCAAACTAACGACTTATAAAAACGTAAGTACACTGCATTTTATATTATTACTTAATAATCCTAATCATTCTAGCTGATATCCCGCAAGCCGCTTCGAAAGAACTCGCTCCCTTCTACGTCTCCTCAGCCCATCAGTCACACCTTTACGAGGTTCAGACGTAACATACTCCAACTCCAGTCTTGACAGTGGAGAACAATGACGGTGAGTGGCTTTTTGTTCTTGTTCTCGGAGCTCGTTCGGTACAATCAGACACAAATCGATAACATAGCAGAATTGGAACGAAGGTGATCTTCATTCACTAACTTTTTTTACTGTTTAGTATGAACTTATTGCCATTATATGTTCATTCTAAAAGAACTCAATGGAACTGTATATAATGAATAATCTTTGCATGCTTAAACATGAACCATTTGTGCATATGGAATCTAGAAAAAATTCTTCTTGTCTCGGGTTTTAGAGGACGGTGGTATTTATGTGAGAGCTAGGGTTCTAGAACATCTCTGCCACACGGAGAAGGTGGGGATCTTTTCTATTAGAAAAAACATGCGTGATTTCATTTTTGCTATCTTCATCATGGAATGTGGCATTTGTATGTTTTGTTTTGATCATGCATTATGACAGTGCTTTGCTTCATTAGTATGTTGCTACTTTTCAAAATGATATTACACTAAAGAATTGAATGGATAGATGGAAAAGGTATATAAGTGTTCTTTTTATACTAGTCATGATTCAACTCGTTTATGGACCTACATATTGAGTGTTCATAATGCTCCCTCAATACTCATTGTTCTTGTGGGGACAAAATTAGGTGAGAGTTCTTCATTTCACTTGATTTTATTTAATTTAGCAGCTATTTAGTATACCATTTATAATGTATGTGATAGGATAGGCCCAATGGCCCAGACCAGCTCGGCTCATCCAAAGGGAGGCCCAATAACACAAAGTCAACAAAGATCAGCCACCCCACGATTTCTCAACCACTGCACAGGCGGACGTGCGAGAGCAGCAACATCCATGATCTCTCAACCACCCTTGACCGAAACTATCTATAAATAAGAGCCATTTTGTAAGAGGGGGAGGGGGGGGTCGGCACTGTACTATTTAGAAAAGATACTTGAATATACACATTCTCTTTCTCCTCCGTGGATGTAGATCGACCCAAAAGATCGAACCACGTAAATCCTTGTGTTCCCAGTCTTCTACAAATCTCACCATCACTAAAACACTCTAAAATTGACGATCGATCACTAGCGCCGTTTGTGGGAAACGAAAGAATTTTGTGAACCCGATCAGCACATTTTCGAGTGAAAATACGATGGTAAGACCAACCCGCTCCGCCACTACCACCGCCTGCCGCCGCTGCTGCCAAGGCGAAACAGAAACGAGCTGACCTCTTTTCCAATCCGCCTTACATGCCGGCCAACGAGGAAGAAGGTGACGTTAGTCAAGCTCAGAAAACTGCTTCCCAGATCCAACGTGACCAACAGCCCATTCGCCGAACTCCTGAAGGCCACCCGGAGGATGTCCCATCTGGGGGTTCAGCTAGCGGCGACGGACCAGATCAAAGTGGCAGCCAACGCGGAAATACCGAACTCCAACCCGAGCTGGGAGACGCATTGAAGGCGTACCTGAACCTCCACGAGCAGGATTTTCGCAAGTTCGCCGATCAACACCGACAACAAAGTCAAAGCAAAGAAGACGAAGTCGAACCGTCACAAAGGCCATCCCTAAGTCTCCAGATCATTGGAGACAGGGAGGCCGAAGTTCCCCAAAGGCGACAAAACAATCACCGTAGGAACGATCGCACTTCACCTCGGCGCGGTTCAACGTCACCTCGTCAAAACGTCGTTCCTCATCGGCGTGACAAAGGGAACGTCCATCAGAGAAGATTCGACGTTGAGGCCGAACTTCCCCGAAGGCGACAGAGCAATCGCCGCGGGAACGATCACGTTTCACCTCAGCGCGATCCGACGCCACCTCGTCAAAACGCCGTTCCACCTCGGCGCGACGACGAGAACGCCTACCAAGGAAGATTCGCCGTCTACGGTCGAATCTCGACTCCCTTCACTAATAGGATACTCTATACTCCCCTCCCGTCGACGTATAGAGTACCTCCTATCCCACCTTACAACGGAACCCAAGACCCCAGCAACTTTCTATCCCGGTTCCAATACAACATGATGAACCAGGGGTTGGCCGAAGACGTTTACCTGTGTAAAGTCTTCCCCGAGCTACTAGTAGACAACGCTAGGAGCTGGTTTGATAGCCTCCCTAATTGCAGCGTAGGGTCATATGCCGACCTACTGGACGCCTTTGAACGTCGTTTCTTCCAAAAAGCCGCGGCAAAGATCAGCCCAGCCCAGCTCCTCACCTTAAAGCAAGGGCGGGGAGAAACGATCAGTGATTTTCTAGCCCGTTTTTATAACGAGAGCCTAAAAGTCGATCGTCTCTCCGACGACGTGCTTATCTCAGCCTTCCAAAATGGCATCCAGTCCGGAACTCTCTTCAGAGAGCTCGTAAAGGCACGTCCCGCGACCTCCAGGCAGCTATGGAGGATCGCCGACACATTCGCCGAAGCGGACGAGGCCGATCGGAAGAAACGGGCGGCAGATCGGCCCGAAAACAACGATAAGAGAAAAAAAGAGGAGCGCACTGACTTTGGGCAAGGCCGCCGAAGTGCCCTCGAAAGGTTACAGCGAGGACCCCTCGAGTCCCGCCTAGGACCTCGACCCAACCAAGACCGAAGTCAGTATACACCGCTGACAAAGTCCAGGGCCGAAATATATGAGCTCCACTCAGACTTGTTCGAGAAGCCATCGCCCTTATCCCGAGGTGGCTCGAAGCGCCGATCCAAGGAAAAATACTGCAAGCTCCACAATGACTATGGTCATGAAACTGAGGACTGCAGGGACCTCGCCTCGAACATAGAGCATATGGTGCGCGACGGTACCCTCAAACTGTACCAAAGTCGCGACCAGAAAGAGGCCCGACCTCAAGGGAAGGGCAAGAGAAAGAAAAATAAGGGAGGCCATAACTGCGCCTCCAAAACCGACAAAAGGCCAAAACGCGATGACGAGGATGAGGATGAAGATCAACCCCGATATGATGCAGTTATCACTGCCATCACCGGACTGCCTGAAGGCACGACGAGGTCATCGTTGAAAGCCGAGGTCCGAAGTCAACAACGGGAAGAACCTACCCAAAAAAGGTTCAAGAGGGAGGAGGTCGTCACCTTTTCAAGCAATGACCCAGTTCCCCATGCGGTACCTCATCAAGATGCCACCATAATCGAGGCCGTGGTGGCCAACAAACTGGTCCACCGCGTATTCGTTGATAGTGGAGCATCTGTGAGTGTGCTCTTTAAAGACTGCTTCGATAAGCTAGATATCGAAGAAGCACGTCTGAGGCCAGCACCCATGCCATTAAAGAACTTCACACAACAAGAGACGACGACGGAAGGCATAATTTCACTGCCCGTGACGGTTGGAAAGAGCCCGTTGTCTGCTACGAAGATAATCCACTTCTTCGTCGTAAAAGCCAGCTCCCCCTATAACATCATCTTAGGAAGGGATTGGCTAATAGCGACAAAGGCAATCTGCTCGGCCTACCACCTAACGATTAAAATTCCGTCTAGAAATGGAGTGATCACGCTTCGAGGAAACCAGCAACAGGCTAAGGAGTGCATGCAGGTCGCACTCCGAGGTGATAGGAATCAACACCCCCAGGCATAGCAACTACAGAAACCCGAAGAGGTGGAGCCGACGTCGCCTCCATCCGTCGAGCCGGTAGAAGACGTCGCATTATACGAAAATAACCCTGCCAGGGTCGTCAAAGTAGGGTTCGTCGGCGAAAACGAGCTCCGAAGTCAACTTATCCGGCTCCTTCGGGAATATAGAGATGTCTTCGCTTGGTCGCCGCTAGACATGACCGGGGTGGCACCAAGCATCATCACTCATCACCTCAACATCGACCCTGCAATAAAACCAGTTCGGCAGAAGCAACGAGCCTTCGCAGCCGAACGAGGTCAAGTGATTCACGACGAGGTTCGGCAACTGCAACAGGCCGATATTTTATTCGAAGTAAAATATCCGACCTGGTTGGCCAACCCCGTGATGGTGAAAAAGCAGGGAGGCGGGTGGCGGATGTGTATTGATTACACGGACCTTAATAAGCACTGCCCAAAAGACTGCTACCCCCTCCCCAACATTGACAAGAAGGTCGA
The DNA here is from genome assembly GCA_001642375.2 of Mentha longifolia. NCBI lineage: Eukaryota > Viridiplantae > Streptophyta > Magnoliopsida > Lamiales > Lamiaceae > Mentha > Mentha longifolia. The sequence continues at coordinate 36,318,760 of CM038117.1, read as the reverse complement.
AGCTCTTGTTGGCCACAAGGTGTTCAACTTCTTGGACCTATACAAGGGATACCACCAAGTCCTCATGAATGCCGAAGACGCGCCGAAGACCGCCTTCGTCACGGACTTCGGCATCTATGCATACAAAAAAATGCCCTTCGGACTGAAGAACGCCGGAGCCACATACCAAAGGATGGTCGATAAAATTTTTGAAGCCCACGTCGGTAGCATTGTCGAAGTATATGTAGACGATATAGTCGTAAAGAGCAAGGAGATCGCCACTTGTGTAAACGACCTTAAAGTTGTCTTCGGCCTACTTCGTAAAGTAAACCTAAAATTAAACCCAGAAAAGTGTACTTTTATGGTCCGATCTGGAAAATTTCTAGGGTGTTGGGTTTCACGCGAGGGGTTAAAAGCCAACCCTTCAAAAGTCCGAGCTATCCAAGAAATGCAAGTGCCGAAGTCAATCCATGACGTGCACAAACTGACGGGCTGCCTAGCCGCCCTAAGTTGTTTTCTATCTAAGGCCGCCGAAAAACAACTCCCATTCTTCAAGATACTAAAGAAGGCGCCGAACTTCGAATGGAACGACGAGCACAGGAGAGCTTTCGATGGCTTAAAGAAGTATCTCGCAAATCTCCCTACATTATCTGCACCAAAGAAGGGCGAGGTCCTCTCTTTATACCTCGCCGCTTCGAACGAGGCAATCAGTGCAGTCCTGGTACGAGAAGAAAGACGTCATCAGCTACCCGTCTATTTCATAAGCCGAGCCCTAAAAGGACCGGAGACGAGGTATCAGCCTTTGGAAAAGGTCGCACTTGCGTTGGTGAATGCAGCAAGGAGACTCCGACCGTACTTCCATGCACATCAGATACAAGTGCTGACCGACTTACCACTTCGGCAAGTGCTTACAAAGCCGGAAGCATCTGGGCGAATCGCTAAATGGGCTATAGAACTCGGCGAGCATACGATTTCCTTTGTACCTCGCCAAGCAATTAAAGGGCAAGCCCTGGCCGATTTCCTGGTAGAAGCCAAGTTCACGGGTACACAGCAATCCGTTGAACCTACTGAGGATAAATCAAAGGCCGAGGCACCGAACCCACAACCGCGAGACTGTTGGAAGGTCTACGTGGACGGGGCATCTGGTAACAAAGGAAGCGGAGCCGGGGTTTTACTCATCAGCCCGGAAGGAAAGGAGGTCACCCACGCACTCCGGTTCAATTTTCCGACCACAAATAACGAGGTGGAGTACGAAGCTCTAATCGCTGGACTTCGCCTAGCCCAAGCTCTCCAGGTAAGGGCCATTCAAATCCACAGCGATTCCCAAATCATAGTGAATCATATACTAGGTAAATACGAGGCCAAAGGAGAACAAATGAAGAAGTACCTTCATAAGGCCAAGATCCTACAACAAGGCTTCTCGTACTTCGAGTTGGTGCGAATCCCAAAAGGGGATAACGGACGAGCTGACGCGCTAAGCAAGCTCGCGTCATCATCAACAATCTCTCCAGTGGAAGAAGTACAGCTCCGAAGTATCGATGAAGCCGAAGTTAATGTAGTAACCGAAGACGGACCGAACTGGATGACTCCACTTCGCAGCTATTTAGAGATAGGCAAGCTCCCCACCGATAAGGTTGAGGCTAGAAAGCTCCTGGCCAAGTCCATCAAGTATGTCTTTGAACAGGGAGTGTTGTATAGAAAATCCTACCTCCAACCTCTCCTAAGATGTGCGGGGCCCAATCAAGCGAACTACGTACTGCGCGAGGTCCATGAAGGTTCCTGCGGCAGTCACATCGGAGCCCGCGCCCTGACCAAAAAGATCATGAGGTGGGGATACTATTGGCCCACCATGCTCCAGGACGCTACCGACCTCGTCAAAAAATGCCCGAAGTGCCAAATCCATGCGACGGTTCCAAGATTGCCACAGACCGAACTGGCCAGCATGCAAAGCCCTTGGCCGTTCATGCAGTGGGGAATCGACATCGTCGGTCCATTCGAAAAAGCTCCTGGCCAACTACAGTTCCTCATCGTGGTCATCGACTACTTTACGAAGTGGGTCGAAGCCGAACCATCGGCGCGAATCACAAGTAAAAACGCCCTAAACTTCGTTTGGAAAAACATAGTTTGTCGCTTCGGCATACCTCACGTCCTCGTTTCAGATAATGAAACCCAGTTCACAGACAAGACGTTCAGAGAATGGTGTGACGAACTCCACATCCGACAGAAGTTCACCTCGGTAGCCCATCCTCAAGCGAATGGTCAAACCGAGGTTACGAACCGAACAATAGTCAAGGGGTTAAAAACCCGGCTGGATAAGGCCAAAGGAGACTGGGCAGCAAACTTGCCCCAAGTCCTATGGTCGTACCGAACCACCCCGCGGACGTCACACGGTGAAACACCATACAGCTTGGTGTATGGAACCGAAGCAGTGATCCCGGTAGAGATCGGTTTACCAAGCCCCCGAACGCTTAACTTCGCGGCCCAAGACAACGAAGACGGACTTCGAACTAACTTGGATTTGCTAGAAGAAAAACAGGAACAAGCCTACATAGAAGAAGCTCGATACAAACAGCAAGTAGCTCGGTATTATAACAGCCGGGTGAAGCATCAACAGCTCCAAGTGGGCGACTTCGTACTTCGGAATAACAAGGTCAGCAGGGCGGAGAAGCTCGGCAAATTAGAAGCCACCTGGGAAGGACCGTACCGAGTTCAAGAAGTCCTCGGAAAAGGGTCGTACAAGCTCGCCCACATATCTGGTAAGCCCATACCCCGTACATGGCACATTACCCACTTGAAGAGGTACTTTGTATAAATAGAGGGTGATGTCCAAGTTCATTTAGGTCGTAGGAATTGAGTTATCTTGATAAATTTTGTCTTATTTTGACTTCGTAAAAATTTTGTCTTATTTTGACTTCGTAAAACTTTTTGTTTATTTTGCATGCATTTTGCATTTCTCTCTCATTTATACTAAGTATCTCGATTTTAAAAATCCTGACGAGGATACGCAAATAAACTCCGCCTCGGAGTCACACCCAAACGCGCGTAAGGGGACCACCCTTATCGATAAATTCGACAAATAAGGAACCTAGAAAGCCTAAACTTCGTCGTTAGACGAAGTGGCCACCTAAAAAGCCTAAACTTCGTCGTTAGACGGAGTGGCTACCTAAAAAGCCTAAACTTCGTCGCTAGACGGAGTGGCCACCTAGAAAGCCTAAACTTCGTCGCTAGACGGAGTGGCTACCTAGAAAGCCTAAACTTCGTCGTTAGACGAAGTGGCCACCTAAAAAGCCTAAACTTCGTCGTTAGACGAAATGGCTACCTAGAAAGCCTAAACTTCGTCGTTGGACGAAGTGGCCACCTAGAAAGCCTAAAAGGCCCAAACTTCATCTCTGGACGAAGTGACTATGAGAAAGCTGCCTTCGTTGAATACAAGGGAACCTGCCTCGGTTAAAGGCAAGGATAGAAAGCTTAAACAAAAAAAAAAAAAATTGTTTTATTTGAATAGAAATAAATGTACAATTGTTACATTAAGAAGGCGAGGAACCCGGAGGCTTTGGCTTACTAAAGCTAAGCCAATCTCTAGCAAAATCCCTGCCGGAGTTAAAGTTCAAAACATCGTCTATACTAAACCTGCCCCGACCACGTCCAGAAGCCGAACTTCGGCCTCTACCTCGGACATTCTGGCTCGCCTGACCCCGACCCCGTCCCGACGCCGATCGCCGCTCTTGACTATAAATTTCTCGAGAATGACGTGTCACAATCTTCGGGTCCGGCTCAGCAGACCTCGAAGATTCACCTTCCAAAAATTCTCTAGAAGTACGGTCGAGCAACCTCGGATCCGGATCGGAGAATTGAAGTCGCAGAACCAGCTTCTAAAGACAGACGTCGCTTCAACTTCGGAAAGCGATCAAGGACTGCCTCATAAATGCTCGCCACGCGAATGAGCTCTTCAAACTCACCTCTAACATGCCAGGATTCACTCCCATATTCCTCCCTGTAACTTCGGCATCGGGCCTGGAGCTCCTTGACCTTATCGTAAGTCTCGGAAATCGTGGATCCCCCAGCTCGGTGAATTATGGTCTCGTACTCCATATGCTCCTCGACGATCTCTTTGCAAGTCTTGATGTCATCCCGAGCTCGCTGGTACTGGTCTTCAAGCTCCATGTATCTGGCATGCATCTCATCAAGTTTTTCCAAAGAAGCCCGAAGTTTCACCTCGGCCTCGATCTCAATGTTATTAGCCCGCTTCTTCCAGTTCGAAACATCGAGCTCGGCTACCTCTACAGCTCGGCGAAGCTCGGATATTTCTTGAACAAGGCGGGAGGCATCATAAAACTCAGGAGCAGACTACAGAACAAATACAAGCAAGGTTCAAAAGGAAATCTTTTTATTTATATATAGCCGAGCACGGCGAAAGAAACGCCACCCTAACGGTGACGAGGTACAAAACTAAAAAAAAAAAAAAAAGAGAAGAGGGAAAGAAGCCAAAAATCGTGAAGTGTCAATTCACTCCATCACGATTTTCTCCTTCTAGGCCGACCTCTGGTTCCTCGGGGTCGTCGCGAGCTGGTTCCTCGGCGGTCTGTGCAGCCGGGGTCTTCTCGAGGTCGGCAATGACCGTCTCCAGGAGTTCATACCTGTCGGTGGGACATCGCCGAATAGCCCCTTCAGTGAGCAGAACCCTCTGCGCGGCGAGCTGCTCGACCACCGGGATTGAAGAACCGTGCTCCAAAAGCACCCCGGCGAAGTCCTGCAGCGTTTCCTCCTCCGTCATGACACCATACCCGTACTTGGTTTTATCAAGCTCGGGGATGTCGGCGGCGATGTTGTCAAGCGCTGCAGAGACGATCGGGGTACTCAAGGCACTCGCCAACTGAACGGCCATTTGGGAGAAATGCCTCGACCGGAAGACACGTTCCACCACAGCTCGGAATACGTCTCCCTGTCCAGCCACCACCCCGGCAATCTCGCTTGTCAGCCGGTCCACTTCAACCTCCAGCTCGGCGTTCCTCTTTTTCGCCTCTTCGGCGGCAGCCAAAGCCACCGCCTCCCTCTCCTGTGCTGCCTGTGCCGCGGCTTCGGCGGCACGGACCCTGGCCTTCAGCCGATCCTCCGTAGCCGCAACTTCGGCAGCCTGTGTATGGAACTTGGCGACTCCACTCCTAATGAAGCTCGCCAAGCCCTGCAAAACCGCCTCGGCTCCCTAAAACCCAAAAACAAAGGAGAGAAATTAAAAAGGGTACAATCACTATATATATGTATGTAATATCCAGTTTTACACTTACTTCAGGGAATCCTTGGCTCGAGGTCGTGCCACTCTCGACGATCGTCACTTCACCATCCAACGAAGGTACGGTTCCTCAAGGTCGTCGGCCGACCAACTGCAGTGGAGAGGAACCCCGGACAGGCGCGTCCAGCTGCGAGCTCACGGATACCGACCTTGGAAGGTCGGTCGTCCTCTCCGACGACGTCGCCGAAGTCGCCTTCTCCACCACGGAAACAGAGGGCTTCTGCCTCTTCCTCTTATTCTTGCCTTGCAAAGCGGCCTGGAAAGCTTGGGCATCCACTACAAAAAAATATATATATGTCAGTAAAAAACGAAAGAAATCACGAAACGCAAATCAGCGAAGCAGAGCCTCACCCAAGTCCGCGTCAGACACGGAGTTATACGGGCTTAACCCATGATTCGCAAGCTCGGCCTCGGCATAATTCCTTTCAACGAGGCCGAGGTTCACCAAGCTCGTCTCAAGCTCACCGGTCGGTTTCCCAGTGTCTCGAGGAGCGAACTTACCCTTCATCCAAGGGTATAACGGGACACCTTCACACCGGCAAAAGAAGAACTTCTTTTGCCAGTTCGGCACCTTAGAAGGCGTCCCCAACTTGAACCTATTAATAGGGGAAAGGTAAGCCCACCCCGTCGGACCAAGCTTAGGCCTAAAAAACCTAAGGAACGACTCTACGGTAGGCGTACCTCCACGTCGGCTGACCTCGAAGCAAAAGCCGATGATCTGCTTGACAGAGGGTGGTTGCAACTGACCTAACGCCAGTTCAAGCTCTTCTAAGAGCTCGACAAAAAAATGGTTCAAAGGGAACCGTAAACCGAAATGAAGGTAATCTTCATATACGGTAAAAAAACCCACGGGAGGCGAACTACCCCTATCAACATCGCGAGGTAAAAGGAGTTCGACTGACTCGGGAAATAAAAAACTGCGGGCCAAACCCTGCATATGAGATACAGACATGGTGGAGGCCATAGCCAGAGACGCGTCAGACCCGACCAACGACGGGAATTCAATTTCCCTAAACGCCGGCGGGACTAACGAGCGGGTATATACATTTAGCCAAACCTTCGCCGGAAACTCCCTAACCGGCGAAGGCGAAACCTCTACGTTCGCACTATCAGTATCTACTGGGAGAAAAGAAGCATCCATTGTGAAGGAAATTACTTACTTGTCACAGATTTTCCGATCAAAAATCACCGGGAACTGACTGGACGGCGGCGGCGGTTGCAAAATTTTGAGGCTTAGGGTTTTCTCTCTTGCGCGAAATTGGAAATCAATTGAGGGGGAAAAATATTGTTTAGCGTACATGAGAAGCTTTTAAAAGCAAAGGCACGCCTTTTCAAATCCCGTCTCTTCATCTGCTCCAACAAAAAAGCGACGCGTGTCCTACCTACGCTGACAACAGCAGTCGCACCTCACATCACGTCCATTCGATTCCAACCTCGTCAAAACGAGGCGGTATGTACTTCGACTTCGTCGAAATACCAATTTCGACGGGGGCAAGTGCAATTCAAGCTCGACCTCGTCAAAACGAGGCGGTATACATTTCGACTCCGTCAAAATCTCAATTTCGACGAAGCAAGTACAATTCCTCCACAATGACCTCGCTGCTCCGGTCTTTTGGGGGGGGAAGTGATAGGATAGGCCCAATGGCCCAGACCAGCTCGGCCCATCCAAAGGGAGGCCCAATAACACAAAGTCAACAAAGATCAGCCACCCCACGATTTCTCAACCACTGCACAGGCGGACGTGCGAGAGCAGCAACATCCATGATCTCTCAACCACCCTTGACCGAAACTATCTATAAATAAGAGCCATTTTGTAAGAGGAAGGGGGGGTCGGCACTGTACTATTTAGAAAAGATACTTGAATATACACATTCTCTTTCTCCTCCGTGGATGTGGATCGACCCAAAAGATCGAACCACGTAAATCCTTGTGTTCCCAGTCTTCTACAAATCTCACCATCACTAAAACACTCTAAAATCGACGATCGATCAGTATGCTAGTTGAAACATGCAATAAAAAATGTAGAAGAAAGATTGCATCTGTTTTGTTTGAAAAGCTAAGGTTCCTTAGGAAAGAGGTTTCTGTTGGCTATAGGGACCATATGCTGTCTTCTTATGCTTGATAAAAAATGTTTTGTTTAAAAAGCCAACTTGGAGGAACTCTTATGGCAATTCTCACAACTGCCTTCTTATGCTTCATATTTATCTAACATAAGATTATGATTTCTAAAATAAGTTATGCGTGGAAGATGAGTTTTTCATCGCGTTACCTACTAGTGTTCTCTGTTGTTGTTTTGTGATATAAAAGAAATAAAAATTAATCTAGTAAATAGATGAATGCATTCATCTAATATGGTACTGATGTTGAGCTACAGAAGTTAATCATGGTGGGGTCATGCAGAAGTCTATCAAAAGTGCCATTACAAAAACTCCTGACCGAAAAGGTAGAAGAACTTTTTGGCATTTTTGTAGAAAATATTGATGCCCTCCATTTTTTTCTGCTAGTATCCTACTTTTCTTTTGATTTTGTTCAATGAGTGTTTTTAATTTAATCATCTAACAAGGGCAAAACTAGATTGGGAAGCATAAGCTTCACTTCATTAGTTCGGTCTGCCTTGAGTTGCTTATCAAAATTTTGTTATTCTACTATTATCACAGGCCAAGACTAAGGATAAGGAAATGGTATTCGCAAAGGAAGCAACTCACAGGATGACCCCAGTGTTGCGTTGCTTTGTTTGTCAATTAGTTATAGTTTCAAACGGGGGATATGGATTTTATTATTTTAAGCACATAAGACATGAATTTTATTTTCGTATGGATATGCATCTTTTTGTTTCTATTTTGAATCAATCTCGTTTGAAATGGCAATCGGTATTTATAAATTTGGTTTCAAGCGTTTGTTGTAGAAGTAAAGTTTGTCTATTAGCTTTTTTGTTGGCTTTGATTTCGATTCTGTTGGAACGAATTTTGTTTACTTCTACATAATGAAATACCAAATATTTCAAGTATTTCAGCTAGAACAGTTGGAATACTTGGAACAGTCGGAACAATTGGAATACTTGGAACAGTCGGAACAATTCGTGCATAGAATTACTAAATTGTTATAATTGTTCCAAGTATTTCAATTCAAGTATTTCAAGTATGTAGAGTGTGATGACTTGGCTCTATTGGAACGAAATACCAAATTGTTCCAAAAGTTCCTAATGTTGGAACTTTTGGAACAATTTAGGGTGTGTTTGGTAAAGAAGATGAACCAAGATGAACCAAGATGAGAGAGATCATCTTGGTTCATCTCACTGTTTGGTAACCAACTAAAATAAACTGGAGGGCCCGAGATGAATACAAGGCCCGTTGATATTTCACTGTTCCGCCTTGTTTAGTCATCTCACGTTTTGGTCGGATGAGGTGAACTCATTCAAACAGTAACACAATATTTTCTCTCTCTTACCATTTTACCCTTATGTATTTATACGATTTCAAATAATAATAATAATAATAATAATAATAATATAATAAAATAAAATAATAATAATAATAATGTAATAAAATAATAATAATAATAAATAAATAAATAATAACAATAATAGTAGTAATAATAATAATAATAATAATAATAATAATAATAATAATAATAATAATAAATATTAATAATTTAATAAAATAATAATAATAATAATAGTAATAGTAATAGTAACAATTATAATAATAGTAATAATAATAATAAATAATAATAATAATTTAATAATAATAATAGTAATAATTATAATAATAACAAGAATAATAATAATAATAAATATAATAATAATAATAATAATAATAAATAATAATAACAATAATAGTAATAATTATAATAATAACAAGAATAATAAAAATAATAACTTAACAATATAATAATAATAATAATAATAATAATAATAATAAATATATTAATAATAATAATAAATAATAACAATAATAGTAATAATTATAATAATAACAAGAATAATAAAAATAATAACTTAACAATATAATAATAATAATAATAATAATAATAATAATAATAATAATAAATATATTAATAATAATAATAAATAATAACAATAATAGTAATAATTATAATAATAACAAGAATAATAAAAATAATAACTCAACTCAACAATATAATAATAATAATAATAATAATAATAAAATAATAATAATAATAATAATACAGAGTAATAAATAATAACGGGTACTATTTAATCTCAATGATAACAAGTGACATAGGTAGAGGTATTTATAAGGGTAAAATAGTCAATTTAAATTTAATCTAGAGTTTTGCAATTTGTACCAAACACATATGAGATCATCCGGGTCTGAATTTTTGCTACCAAATGGTGAGATGAATGATTCATCTTGACACTATTCATATGAGTCATCTTGAGATGAATCATCATTCTTCATCTTGAGATGATTACCAAACGCAGCCTTAGTGTTTTCGTTCCAATAGAGCCAAGTCATCTCATAAATTGTTCCAAAAGTTTCAAGTATGTAAAGTGTTTGGCTCTATTGGAACAAAAATACTAAATTGTTCCAAAAGTTCCAAATTTTGGGAACAATTTAGTGTTTTCGTTCCAATAGAGCCAAACCCTCTCGTAAATTGTTCTAAAAGTTCCAAGTATGTAAAGTGCGATTACTTGACTCTATTGGAACGAAAATACTAAATTGTTCCAAAAGTTCCAACTATGTTCCAATTATTTTAATTGGATTGCGTATAATGCAATTGTTCCATAAGCATCCAAATTAAATGGGAAATTCCATGGCAAAATCTAAGGCTCATGTAGCAAGCAACTTTCTCATCCTCTAAACATACATGGCAAAATCCAAAGGGATGTAGAATCTGGGCAAACATAGTCCAAAAATAATCAGATAAATCCTCCCATTGTTTCCAGTCCCAGTAAATCTGCTGGGGTAAATCAACCTATCACCGTTCATTGAGTAGTAAAATTTACTCTCCCTTTTTCTATTACACAAATAATTGCTCATATGCTAACTTTTACATTTTATTTCCTTATAACAGGTTAATTAGCTACTAGAAAACAGAGGTCCTTCCTCTCTTGAATCAACATAAAGTTATATACTTACTTTACTCATAGTGATAACAACGGGATTCCCCCTTCTATCCAGAAGTTAAGATGCCATGTAAATTACAGAGCATTAAATTATTTTGCTCCAAATTGAAGATCTGGGCAAAATTTTGGTATCACAAAGCAGCCCGTATCTTGCACTGCATTTGAGGTCCAATCTGCTCTTGAATAAGAACAACCCCTGCACATTCCCAAATAAAAGAATCAGCTCAAATCAAATCCAATGACCTAACTCCCCAACCGGTCTCCCTCGATCGAAACACTTCAAATCGATTCCTGGCCCCCTTTTGTGTAACACGATTCCTCGGAGCAAGGGTGGATAACGGCCGACGAAACAAAATCCCGGCGGCGGAATTCGCCTAAGTCCTGGAGCCCGATTTCCTGAGATTCTTCACGACCATCTTGAGAGCGGCAGTGAGTGAAGATAGGGAAAGATAGAGAGAAGAGGGAAAGAGAGCTTGGGAAACCTGATTGAGAAAGGTCAAAACGCAAGTAAAAGTTGAAGAAAATAAAGGTATTTTCATCCAAAATAACAAAAATTAGGTATATTTTATGTAAATTATCATATGGACTATGCTTTTTGTTGGAAGTAAGAATGACTACTACCTCCATCCCGTTACATTAGTCATATTTTCGTTTTGGTCCGTCTCATTACATTAGTCACATTTCTAAATAAGGAAATATTTAACTTAGATTTTAGTGCCCAATTAGTACTTTTTATACTTTTTTATACTAATTTACTCTTAAATTTGTACTTTTTCAATTTTATTGACCAAACCTTAATTTGTGTAATATTCAAACTATGACTAATCTATTGGGATGAAGATAGTATTTCATACCATTTTCACTATAAAAAAACCCAATCTTGTTTGGAGTTAATTTAAAATCAATAATTGGAATTGTACATGATGCATCAGTTCTTGTACTCCTACCCCGGTATATAAACCCTAATAAAATCATTGCGGCCGTACACCAGCAAACGAAAATTACAGACAGACACACGTTCAATTCTCTCTCTCTCTCTCTCTCTCTCCGATGCTCAACGCCGCCACGGCCAGTACCTCCGCCGCCGCCGTCAGCGGCCCCAACCACGTCTCCTTCAAACACGAAGCGAAGCCCTCGCATCCGCACCCCACCGAAATGCCGGACCCATCGCCGTCTTCCTCCGCCGGCCCAATTCGCATCGACGGCTCCGAACACGATGCCGCCCTATCCAAATCGGGATTCCTTACCCGACCCGAAGTCATCAATCGGCGCGCCCGCAGAGTGAAGCAGCTCGCGCGGATATACCGCGACCATTACTGGGCGTTAATGGAGGAGCTTAAATTGAAGTACAGGGAATACTATTGGGAGTATGGGAAGAGCCCCTTCGTTGAAGATGAGGACAATGAGAGGATCAATGTGAGCCGCGTTGATGGCGCTGGGCTGCCTGCGGATAATGGGAATGGGAATTTGGGGCTTAATGGTGGGAATGGGATTGGGAACGCCTCGAGTAGGTGTGGTGTGCACGGTTGCAAGGCGAAGGCAATGGCGTTAACGAGGTTTTGTCATATGCATATAATTTCTGACAAAAAGCAGCAGCTCTACAAGCAGTGCACTTTCACCATAAAGAGGTTTGTTTTCCTTCTGTTTCGTTTTATTTATACAGAACTTTTGGATACTAATGTATATCTGCTTATTTGTGTGTATTAGGACGACTTTGGGAGTGTGCCGGAGTAGTATAAAAATAAGTTTAGGCATTTCTTGGACTAGTTATTAGTTTTTGTAGGATGACCGAACTACTTTATACAGGCATGTTAGAACTGTTCTCTGCATATTATAGTTGCAGGTGTTTAATCTACTTAATCCATGCCAGTTGCATTTAATAGCTGTGGATTCTCTTGTTGCTGTAATCTTACTAAGTTGTGTGTGTTGTACGCGTGCTATCGTTGGAAGACTGTTTTATGTCAACGCTTGATTAATTTATTGATCTTCCTGGTTCTTTCATGTTACTTGATAATATGTGCTGTTAGTTTTCTTAAATGTGTAATAAGTATCATACTAATTACAATGATCATATTAGATTTAGAACTTAGAAGAAGCTGCATGGCCTATTCACCTTGAACAGAAAATGTGCGTACAGGTCGTTTCGTGAGTCGTGCTTTGGTCATTGCATTTCAGTTTTCATGGAAAGGTTATAGGACATCAGTTACGTTCATTTAAGAGAATAAATTGGAGGCTGTTTATGTTAGTTACGATGTACTTTAATTCATTGGTGAATGGTGAGCGGATGTGCTTGTTACAGATTCTTAAGATATTGGGTCTTGTAACCTTGATAATCTTGGTATAAGCTTGTTCTTAAACTAAGGTACAGAGAGGGTGTGTTTCTGCAAAGGGATTTTCCTCTGCCTACTAGAGATCGAGCATGTAGTTGTGCATGTAATGAACTAGAAGACTTCAATATGTTTCATATATGCACTTTGTATGATTTTCACTGGAGATTGTGAAGTGATATTGCAATACTAGAATAAACCACTGTTAATTTGTTGTCAAACTAATTTTAAGTGTAAGAAACTATCCCAAAGAGATGTTAAATAATAGTAGTATTTTTAAACTGGTTTGTTGTTCGGACAAACTGTACATCCTAAGATGTACTCCCTCCGTCCACGAATTCATGGCAAAGTTGACTTTTTAGATAAATTTGGAGCTCTGTGGTGATGGAATTTAAATTGATTTTTTGGAATTTAGTTGGTTTTTTTACAGGGTACTACTAGTACCCTGTAAAAAAACCAACTAAATTCCAAAAAATCAATTTAAATTCCATCATCACAAAGCTCCAAAATCATCTAAAAACTCAACTTTGCCAAGATCATGGACGGAGGGAGTAGTTTGCATGGTTAAGTGCAATTGACAAGTATGATATCCAATGTTTCTGAAGTAGATACTACACCTTTTGCTGTTAAACTTGGAGGTTTTCCAGAGTTTGGTTATTAATTATTATATGGCTTAACATTTCAACTCAAAGTATCATTACTTTCCAAGTAATCTAAGTGTTTTCACAATATCACATGATATAAGATATACCGCTGTAGCTTTTACCTTTGTCATGAATCGCACTATGGTTATCTTTCCCAGCACAACTTGAACTCACTCAAATCTTATGCATGGGACTCTTTAAGTTCTTTCTCTTGTACTAGTGAAACTTGTAGATGAAACTAGGAAGATGCTATCAAGTACCTGGTTGGTAATACAAGAAATCACTGTGTTCAAGGAATTGGAGTTGTGAACACATAAACCAAAGTTTGTGTTTGATCCTTGCCTTGATGTTTTGGGGAAAAAACAAAATCATTAGAACACAATAGAAAGAAAAAGGAAAATACTATATCCTTAATGCATCATATTATTCCCACAACTTTTGTATATACACCCATAAATTTGAGAGACTGAGATGTGACTTGACCAAGAACATGTTACAGACCGTGAACTCATTAATATTCACAAGCATGCCCAAAAAATTCATATGAAAGTGGCCTAATATAGTGGGATGGAGGTAGTAAATGTTATAACTTCACTAAATAGGAAACAAGTGCACCCACTTTCGTAAATTCATAGAGTATTTTACCTTGGAACTGTTCTTTACATCAAATGATGATGCTCTAATCTTAGAAAATAAAGAACCTTTACCGACTCATCTGAAATTGATCTATAATATTGGATTAGGTAGTTATAATTTTGCTCTTTTTAAATGATCAAAGATTATTTGCGATTATTCATTCAGATATCGTATCAGGTCCTGTCTCAGTTCCAAGCCCATTGTGAGGTAATTTTTGTTGCAACTTGGTTCAACTTGAACTAAGCTAGGATGCCTCAAATTTGTATAGGTCCTTTGATGTGAGATCCCTTAGAATCATAAGCAAAATGTATATTATGCAGAAAAATGATGGGAATGACTCATCATGGATTTGCTACGCAACTATATTTCAATCTTGTATCATGTAACTTCGGATTTTCTTGCTGTCAGGAAGATGCGTGTTTGTCATGTGCGTTTTTTATTTTTATTTTTATTTTTTATTTTTATTTTTATCGGACAAAGGAAAATTTTTTATTAAAAAGAGAATGTAGGTACCAGAGGTACCCAACTGATACAGTAGCTAATGGACATTCCACGACTCACTCAAGCATTTTGTAGTCCAATCAACGAATCTAGTGTTTAACTGAGCTCCCCCTTTAACCACACACCAAGTCCAAAATCTACATTTGATTTCTTCTTCAATTCTACGGAAGTCCCACTCTTTCTGCTCGTGAATCACCTTATTTCGCCTACTCCATATTACCCAAATCACCCCTATCCAGAGACCGCCCAACCACCTTTTTTGTTTTTCTGTTTCCAAGTATGTTCGTAAAGCTACGGAGATGATCTGCAATCTCCCTTGGCTGCACCCGCCAAGCTCCTGTCCAGCCTGCTATACGATACCATAAATTGCTCACTTCTTGACATTCCAAAAATAAATGCTTACTTGTTTCCACTGTTGCGTTGCAGCAGCAGCATTTGAGTCCTCATCCTCGATGATTCTTTTCTTCCTTAAGTTGTCACGCTTAGGTAAGCGGTCTTGAAGCAGCCTCCAAGCCATCGCTTGGCATTTGAGTGGTGTGCACGACTTCCACAGTTTGGCCAGGCTGTTCGTTATCCTCCCTTCAATCGATCCACCTTCATAGTTTCCCATCACTGCCTCATAAGCTTCTTTTACAGAGAACTCTTTATTAGGGGCGTGTTTGTCACGTGCGTTTGTTGATAATGTTTCTTTGATGGATTCTATATGTCTGTTCCTTCTATTTATATCAGATAGGAATATTATAATTTTTTTACGTGACGTATGAGGAATTTTTTTTACGTGACGTATGAGGAAATTTATCATCCAGTGGGTACCATGAGTTTTAACGTGAAACTTGTTAGTAGATGGTTGTATAGGAGTAGCAATAGCATCTGAAAATACAGAAGTAGTTCGTTTTATGGAAGCTTTATTGTGAATAGAAAGGGAAAAATAAATAAATAAATAAATAACAGTACCATTCTTATTAATATAATCTGGTGCGAATGATTTCTTCTCTAGTCCCATGATTCCTTTTTCTTTATTTATACTCCTTTATAATCTTCAAAGAGATTAATAGCTTTCGGTGCACCAGGCATAAAATATGAATAGTTTGGGCTCAACGATAAGACTGCAGAACATTCCTCATGTAATTATGCAACTGAATTTGAATTGTGTTGCTTTCTACTTCTATATGCAGTTCTCTCCATAACTATGAATTTTTTTATCTTTGTCCTCAAGTTGGCATGTGAGATGATTGCACCGAAAGCAGCCCCTGTTGAGAACAAGATTCTAGTTAATTTCTTTCACTTTGATTGTGTCTGCTGGTATCTTGTTCTAGAATTGCTCACTTTAAAGTGCCTTAAAAAGGTCGCTTTCAAGATATATTTAGCATTTATGACCGACACAAGTTATTTTTGTGGTGGAAATGCTGATTCTTCCTTCTTCTGAGAGGTGTAGCTGTGATTGTTTATCATCTAATTTTGGACCACTGGGGGTATTCTTTCCTATTTCTTTCACATCCTGGATATTGGTTGTAAGAGAACTTTAATCATCTGTGTTGTTGGTCATTGGTTGGAAGAATTTCCTTTTGACCTGTCATATTCAATCATCAATAACATAAAGGAAACACCATCAGATTCTGTTGGCAAACATTCTTTGCATCAGACTATCTCTTTGTCGTAACAATAATTTCTACATGATTTTTCGGCTAATTTCTTTTCAGGTTTTTGATCTTGTCTGTTTCCTTCGCTGATACATTTCGTTACTTTTTGTGATTTTTGTTTTCAGTTCACCAACTACAGGACATATAACTTGTGGAAAACCAATACTTAGATCAACAGTTCCTTCTTATTGCCCAGCCCATTTCCAGAAGGCCGAAAGGCATATGGTGCGAGCACTCAAGAAAAACGGTCTCAACATCGCCTCGACAAGTAAGCTTGCTCCAAAGCTCCACGTCATCGTGGCAGAGTATGTTCGGCAAATTCAACAGAAAAGACGAGCTGCAAAAAGAGCGAATTCAGAGAGTGCTGTAATCAAAGAGGAGAACAATCCTTGAGGCCCTTTTAGTCATGCAGAATTAGAAGTACTCATTCTAGAAATTCTTTTATTTCTTGATCAAGTAGATTAATCTGCATATTCTAGCTCTAGAGTTGAAGTTAGTGAATAGTTTGATGTGAAACTAAATCTTGATGTGTGGTTTGAGATATGGATTTGCTTAGGTTCAAATTTTGTCTATATTAGAGGAAAATATTGTCTTGTTCAATGAAACAATGGAGGGAAAATTGTACATTTATTTGGAAGAAAGTACATTTGTTCTCTTCTATGTTTGTTTGTGATTGTGTGTGTTTATAGTGATGGTGTTATTTGTATGTTTGGTAGCCAAGATATCACTAGATTAACATAGTTATCTGGTGTTATCAGCCTGTTTGGTATGTAAGATACGCTATCACGAGAGCCCGAGATAACAGTCCGGCTCGAGATTTATTTACTGTTCCTCTTTAGTAAACATATTGGACCTCCCCCACCCCGATGGCGTATATCACATTTGAACAGTAATTGATTAAAAGCAATTTCACCTATTTTACCCTTTTCATTCTCTTCTCAATTTTATTTTTTACGGGAACAGCTAAATCCATCTCCACCTTCTCTTCCTCCATCCTCAAGTTCGTCGTCCCCTCCACCACCGCAGCTCCGCCACACTACAAGAGCCTCTCGCGCTTCTCTCCGGTCGGACGAAGATACATTCTCAGGTGGGTTTCTTTGTTTTCAATTCCATTTCTGCGAAAATCGATTCATTGTTTTTCGAGATGGGTTTCGATTTTACAGAGATGGGTCTCGTTTTTATGATTTGTTTTGATTTCACAGAGATTGGTTTCGATTTTTCGATCCATTGTTTTTAATTAATTCGCTTTTCAGGTCTTGCTCAAGTGATTTGCTCGAAAAGCAAGAAATTTTCATACATCCTCTCCTTCAGATTCCTACAATTCTTTTGGTAAATTTTTTATTCTGGCTTGAACATAGGAGTATGTTAGATTCTAGTGAGACGGATGTTAATTCCTCGCGGGATGAATTGTTGTTGAAATCGAACTAATTAAAGGATTTTGAGGAACGAATGATCGTAGATGGGATTATGAGATTCTGAAAAATGTTGATGGATTTATGATCTTCTTTAATAATCCTTCACATATAAGCACTTTTTTTAGAATAATTTCTTTTTTTTTCCGCCCCTTTTGTTCTTACAATTGATGAATTGTTGATTTGTTATTATTTTTATGGGATGCATTAGATTTTTATAGCTTCCTTGTCTTCATTGATTTTCTTGGAATCTCCAGTTGGAGTTGGATTCTCATGCACCAACACTTCTTCTGATTTCGCCAACTTATTAGATACTAACAAATTTGTAGATAATACTTTTCATAGTCAATATGCAGAAATTAGTTTTGTGATCTTGTTGCTTATGTGATCTTTATTTTATTGGTAGGCTCTGTTGTTGATCAATTTGAGGTGGAGCTGCTTTACTTTTTTTGATTATGTAGGATTTTTTTAGACTTTCAAAGTCCGGGTGTATTCAATCCGGATTTTCAAAAGTCTTTAAAAATCATGAGGTATTCCATTCGGATTTTCAAAAGTCTTTAAAAATCTTGAGGTATTCAATACGGATTTTAAAAAGTCTTAAAAAATCTTTAGGTATTCAATAGTCTATAGATTTTAAGAGTATATGGATTTTGTTTGATTCTCTTCAAAAAATATACATAGATTGCACTCCCCAAAATCTCTTTTGACAACTAGAGATTTCAAGAGTCAATGATGAAAATAAAAAATTTCTCCAACTCAATATACTCAATACGCCCACACTTATCTTCTCCACCACGTACTGCTTACCGTTGCCGCTCTCCCTCATCCCCAGCCTCAAGTCGGCCACCAGCCCACTAGAGGCGGCGCCAGAACAGCAGCCGGGCGGCGGAAGCTCCTTGGAGAACCAGCCCTCCAATCCAAGAACAAAGGTCCCTTTCCCCCTACCATCCATCATCGTGAAAACTCCCTTTATGCCTTGCAACACCACATTCCACGTGATCCTCAGACTGTCCAGCTCCTCAAACGCCACCACATTGGGGCTGCACGCCGCCGACATTGATGTTGAACTGGAACACGCTGTTCTTGTCGACGGCGAAGACCAAGTCGTTTAATGATGATTTTTAAACCAATTTAAAGTAGAAAGTTTTTATGCTTTAAAAAAAAAAGCATGCCTCTCTTCTTCTTTTTATTGATTATTTCTTCCTGTTTATTTGAGAAAGGAGTTCGAACAAGCTTTGAGTATAATCACAAATATAGTAAAATAACGCTCAAATAACTATTGCAACTATATGAATGAAATAGTAAGTTACGAAATGAATGCATTTCTTTTGACTGTAATTTGAATGATAGTAGCAAAAGAATATTTGAAGGCAAAACAAGTGATGGATCAGCAAAAGGTGACAAGTGGATTGATGAAGTTGCTGAATGTGAACTGCCGCTAGAAGTGCCTGGGCTTTTCGGCCCGTAGGGCCGAGCCCTAAACCAGCCCTAAGTCAACGGTTCGGGCCCGAGCCCGCCGGTCAACGAGCCTGAACCGATGTCGGGACCGTCAAAGAAGGGTCGGGCTAGGGTCGAAGCAAGTTTGAACCGCAGCCCCTAGGTTAACCGGCGGGCCGGCCCGCCGGGCTAAGGAATGAACCGACGGGCTGGATATAGCCGTTGGAGCCCGACGGGCTGCTCAGGACCGACGGGTCGAGGCAGGCCCGGCGGGCCCAACGGGAAGAAAGGCTGTCTGCGCGCCTGCTGCTGCATGCATGGGCTGGGGGCAACGGCTCCTAGCCGTTGGCTGGCCCCTCCCCCTTCTCTCCACTCTTCCTCTTACTCTATAAATGCATACATCAAGATAAAGATCAAAACACCCGTTTTCATCTTAACCTCTCAACTCTCAAGCTCTAATTTGCCTTCTAAAGCTCTCATTTCTCAACTCTCAGTTCTAAGATTCAAGCAAGCTCTCCTCACTCTCATTTTCTCAAGCTCTATTTGCACTCTCTCAAGTCTCAACTCTCGAGCTCTATTTTTGCACTCTCTCATTTTCTTTCTCTCTACTCAAACTCTCAAGCTTTTACTCTCACATACACAATGTCTTCTTCCAAAGGAAACAAAGGTAAGGGCAAGATTGTTGGTGAAACCCAAAGCGATGGAGCCCGACAAACTCAAAGGTCAAGAAGGATGGAAATAGCGGAGGAAATCTCAAGGCAAGTAGCCGAACGACTACAAGCCGAAGAGTATGCGAGACTTCAAGCCCAAGAGCAAGAAGATGAAGCCTTTGAGGAGATGGTCAATACGATGGAAATCCAAGATTCGAATTTCATGGCTCCACCAACAACGAAGATGAAGAGCACGACGATGACGAGCACGAGGACGATCAACCTCCTCCTCCTCCTTCATCAAAGTTCCTTATTATAATTTTTAGTATTTTTCTTGTCAAATGTAAAAGTTCTTATTCAATTGTCAAAGTGATTAAATTGAGCTTAATTTAATGTTGTAATTTTTATCATTAATAATGCAAAATTGATCAATTGTTATGCATTTTCAACAATTTAATGAGTAATTAAATTTTTATTTTAAAAAAATATACATAAAAACTTGACAAATTGACATTTCCTATTCATTAAATTAATTAATATAAAAGAATAAAATTTAAAATGTAAAAGAAGTTGAAAGAAAAAAATAAAAATAAATTATCACATTTTCGGCAAAATGCCGAGAGCATTTGCTCAAAATAGAGCATTGCTCTGTTTTTCAAACCATTCCAATTTGCAACGGCCCGGCCCGGAACCGGCGGGCCTAGGGCCGAGCCCGTAACCTACACTTGCTATAAGGGCCGGGCTAGGTTCAAGCCCTGTCAGGCCCGCGGCCGCCGGGCCGGGCCAAAAACCGGCGGGCTCGGCCCATGGGCAAGACTAACTGCCGCTACTCTTATTACTTCCCAATAATTTGATACTATGTAAATCAATTAATATATATATATATATATATATATATATATATATATATATATATTCCACAATCTTGGCAAGTCTATGAAAATTCATTCAAGTCAATGAAAATCCATGTAAATTAATAAAAAAAGTTAGTCAAGTTCTACATGGAGTCTGTGGATTTTTCAAATCCACATACTTTTTAAAATTCAAAAAAATCCTACATAATCTTAATTGAATACACATTGTTGTGATATGTTCCTTATTCCTACTTTGTGATATGTGCTTACTTTGTGGTACAGCCGGAGTGGCCATTCGTTGTGCGTTGTTCTCCCGAAAAAGGAGCTTGCTGGATCGAGGTGGAATGCTGCTGCAGCTGTTGTTCGGATAAGAGGACAACAACTATTCTACTAGGTCTGGTGGTCACGTTAAAAGGTGCATGGAGAGCATTGATTGTTTTGGGGCCGATTTCGAAGCATCGGAGAACCCTAGTTTTGTTGGAGATTTATCTAGATTTCATCGAATTGAATAGATTCGTATTGACTATGAATTTGTGAAGATATGCAGTTTGAATTTGTGAAAGATATGTTGTTTCTGTGTTTCACATTTTTGCTACTTTCTTTGGGTTTTTTATTTGGTTTTCTTTTTTGTAGTGATCCATTTTTCCCAATCTGCTGTTAGGTTTGGGTAGTTGGTAATTTTCTAATTTTTTTAGAGCGATAATTTAGTAATTTTCATTGTTTTATCATGTTCCAATCCTTCCTACCAAACAAGTTATATGTGATATCCACAATATTAATCATATGTACCAAACACCCACACTTAAAACCTAATCTCAATGTTATCATTGTCTTCAAGATAAGCCATGTTTATTTTTCTTTATCTCACCTTCTCTCATCACATCTACCAAACATAAACATATGCAGAGGGAATGCTCCACTGCCCCACCAAGGTGCAATGGTATATTTAAAGGAAGCTATCATAAATATATACTTTAGAAATAAACCCTATAAAAAAGCCTAAATCCATATTAGTGTAATTATTATCCATTTGGGAAGTTCTCATATTAATGTCTATATCCAAAATGGAAAGATTTCCTCAGCAAATTGACATTTTAATCCTTAGATTTTTATATTATTTTCCACTTTCTATTTATTTTTTCCACTTTCTATCTATTTTTTTCTTAAAACATGTGCCACTCCTATCTTCATATCAATACGAGGGATGAAGGGAGTAAAAAAATAAAGTTATTCGTGATGGGGTATAATGTTCAAAAATGAAAAATACATATTCTATTAGGACATCCATGATAAGTAGAGGAGTATTACCCGGGCTAATCTATACTTAATTTAGGTGTTTATAACTACATTTACTCAATAATTAATGAATTAATTACATATATAATGGTATAAAATGAATTTTGTCAAATCGATTCTATATTCGGTGTGTGATTGATACGAATCTCTACGACCTTATCGAAAGTATAAAATAAAAAAAATAAAATAAAATAAAAAACTATATTAGTAGTAGTAGGATTTTACAACAGTTGAATTGAATAATGAATATTGAATAATGAATAATGTTGGTACACAACAACAATCATAGAAGGGAAGGCAATTTAGAAAAGAGTGGATGAAATTTTGAAAGGGAATTTGTATATGCTGAGGTGTTTTCATATCATCCATTTGCTTTCACCACTCTCATCTCCGTATCTAAAAGCACGATAAGATTGTGCCAACTGGAATAAAGTAGCAGTAGTTGCTATTTATATAAAAATAACCTAAACAAAAAGGGCACATTTCTTTATTCTTTTTATCCTTTTTGTAAAAGAAAGAAACAACATACGCTAGAATTTCCCGATCGAAAAGTATTCCATCTTTTTATAAAGAGAGAAAAAAACACCCTACATTGATGAACTTTTTCAATGCCTGTTACATCCACCTGAATGCAATATTATACTGTATATATTTATTTTATGTAAAATATATACATTTTTTTTAGTTTCTAACGGATAAGGAGAAATATGTATATATATATAAGAAATGATATAGACCACCGGTCATTGTATGATCTACGGTCCAAATTAATTGTTGCATTATAATAATACTGGAAATATTTTATAATGAGTGATGCATTATACTTATTAATACTAAGAATACACTATGATGTATGAATACATTATACTTATGATGCATTATGTTGCTAACTTGAAATATTAATTGGTAGTCGTTTGCTTCAGGTATGGTAATGGAAATGGAATAGAATCAACTCAAGGAGAAATGGTAACGATAATTGTTACATTTTCTTTTTTTCTTCTCCATGTTTGGGGGTAACAATTTGGTGGATTGAATTACCTCAAATTAAAAGTAATGAATAATTCATTATTCAAACCAAACAACAACTAATAAAATCAATTAAGTGATTCTCTTTTCAGACTTAAAAAATTGAACCAAACATAAGCTTAGAGTGAAGCTGGAGTTGCTAATTTAAAATATTAATCAAAATAGACAACGATAACTTTGCAAAACAAACACCGAAAACGTCGTCCTATGTTGTTTTTTTTTCTCTCTTTTCTTTTTCTTTTTTGTTTCTTACAAAAAGCTCGAGAACTATACTCCCATGGTGTATACCTCTACAAATAATAAATAAAGGGTGAACTTTATATATACCCAAAACCGATAAGTATGTAAGTTTTATACCCAAGCATATAAAAGTATAAGTTTTATACCCAAAATCAAATGAAAAGACAAACTTACCCTTAAAAAGTTACTGCTTTTTACGGTTACAACATACCAAACCGTGATATCATTGTTAAACCGTGAGCTCACGGTTTTGCATGTATCCTCACGGTTTATAAGGTCCAAAAACCATGAGTAAAGTATAAAACCGTGAGCTCACGGTTTTGCCTCTATCAAGCCACTTTTTAATTTGATTTTGAGAGGAAAAAAATATAAAATTCAAAAATGCATTTATTCACCAACAACCAAATCAGATGAAGGTACATTTCATTAATTGAATTAACAATGAAATTGAACAAAAACTCTTCAACTGCAACAAAAAATTGAAATCGTGAATGCAACAAAAACTCTTCAACTGGTGGCACGTGGCTGGCGACCATGGGGCTGGGCTGCAGTCCCGGCATCCCGACACCTCAATTTGTCGAGAACTTTCGCCATAGTTCTCGCTTCCTTCGTCTGTCTCTGCGGTATAGGCGCTTTCTTCCAAGCATGACGCGTATTCGGATTAAATCGAACCATCAAGGGGTCTTGCTCTTCGAAGAGGCTAAGATAGTATAACTGAGCCATTTCTTCCGTCGAAGGTTCGAGCGTCGGGTTTACTTGGAGCTACAAAAGACAAAGGCACAAAAAATCAAAAATCAAAATCAAATCAAAATCAGTATTCAAACCGTGAAATGAAACCGTGAAAGCAGATGCCTCACGGTTTGTGACTACATCAAACCGTAAGCTCACGGTTTAATTTAAGTTCAAACCGTGAGAATGATCTTTCACGGTTTGAACTTAAATCAACCGTCAGCTCACGGTTTAATTTAAGTTCAAACCGTGAGAATGATCTTTCACGGTTTGAACTTAAATCAAACCGTGAGCTGACAATTTGATGTAGTCCCAAAGCGTGAGACAACAGCTTTCACGGTTTAATTCTAAATAAATAAATAATCATAATAAATAAATAAATAAATTTAACTAAATTAATTATAGTTCAAACAATTAACTGATAATCTACATAAAACGCTCAAATTAATTCAATTTCAATCACCATATACTATAAACTATCAACTAAGCCAATATTAATTGAATTTAATTAATAATTCAAATGATATATAATTGCAGATTAAGAGAATGATGACATACCGTTGGATCGTTAAAAAAATCATGGAAATCTCTATAGTTGTGTCCCATTTCCCATCTCCTTAGTCGAGGGAACGCGTGCGGGTTCAACTTGTTGGCATACTGCTCTCCTAAATCCGGAAGGGCCTCGAAGGCCCAAAAATACAATGCCCAGACGGGGCCATACAGATGGTAGGCAACATTAGTGTCAGAGCCTCCAATTTCTCTCGGGTCCTTCTTTGCCACTCCTAGCTGGTGGCACAGTATTTGGAACGACCATGAGCCCCACGGAAATGTAGCCCATCGTTCCGGATCCTCTACTAAAGTCCATGCCCAATCATCAATGCTTCTATTGTAGTCCCGACACAATAGCAAGTAGTAGTAGGCGAGGAGGTTAGCGGCAGCCATGTATTGATCCTCCGTCCCTAGAACTACGTCGGCATTCGTGAAATTGTTAAACAACTGTTTCACTAGCACCTTACGCCCCTCATAGTAAGTATAGAAGAGGCTCATCCTTGGGATGACGTGGTTCTTGCCGTGAGGATTAAAGGTCGAGGAACCGAATCTCAATCCGGTCACGAGGCAAAATTCTTGCGGCCCAAACCGAATATCCTGGCCATTCACGTGAAACAACCTCTCAAAATCATGGTCGTTGCCCCTCCATAGCTCCCGGGACAAAAGCTCGTGCAAGGCACGCTTCGCGTTCCCAATCTTCTTAATTGTGCAGATGACTGCGAATGGAGATTCGTCGCTAAATCGGGCCAACAGATCACGTCCGCCAATGCACAGTAAATGGTTTACGATTGACACAGCTGCGGAGTCTCTATAATAGGCATTGATTTCACCCGAAAATCCTTGCATGAGAGGCCTGTACCA
Source organism: Mentha longifolia (assembly GCA_001642375.2). Taxonomy (NCBI): domain Eukaryota; kingdom Viridiplantae; phylum Streptophyta; class Magnoliopsida; order Lamiales; family Lamiaceae; genus Mentha; species Mentha longifolia. The sequence goes on along the minus strand of CM038117.1, from coordinate 36,293,600 downwards.
TTGGTACCTAGGATGTAATCACCCAAAAAATGCAAATGAAGTGAATTAATTAATTAAATTAAAATTAAATATATCGAATATAGTGTATATCTGTATGTTGCATAATTCACGGTTTAAAAATAAAAAAACCGTGATCTCACGGTTTTACTAAGCTTAAACCGTGAGAAAAGGGCTTCCTCACGGTTTGAACTTAATTCAAACCGTGAGTTCACGGTTTGCTTAAGTCAAACCGTGAGAATTCCTTTTCTCACGGTTTAAGCTTAGTTTAACCGTGAGCTCACGGTTTCTTTGCTTTTAAACCGTGAATTATGCCCAAACCTATATTGTACAGATTCAACTTCAAGTTCAAACCCAGCAACAAATAAATCGCAGTTCAAGCACACACATATTTGTGTCATTTTCATATAAATCGCATACAAATCCAAACTATTCCATCCAAAAAACTGAAAAACATGCTTACAATTTAAACCGTAAATTGAATAATTTTATTTAAAAACTAACGAAGGTTAGAAAACTCACCGGCGCCGGCGGCTCCGGAATATTCTCCCGTTCGGCCCTCGTCGGAATTGGGTGACGTTGTGGAACTCCTTCGGATTCGGCACCCGAATTGTGGTCGTCGTTTGAATCGTTGGCCATGGTTTTTTCACTCCGGCGCCGGCAAACAAATAAAAAAAAATTACGGTTTGGGGGTTTAGGGCTCACGGTTCTTTGGGAGAGAAATCGTGAGGGAGAGAAATCGTGAGGGAGAGTGACGGCCGAGAGAGAGAGAATGGGGTGGGGTAGGGTTTGTTTTTGTTTCATAGTTCATGTTTCATTGATTGTTATCCATTATGTCTACGTAATTTTATTTTAGTAAATTATTTCCATTTCTTTTTCATCAAATGACTATATATTCATAGTAGTGTTTATTGTTTTCGTGCTATTGCTTTATTATATTAATTTGTTAGATTTGTATGCTGATTATTTAGATTTGTATATTAGGTTTTTTTAGAACATGAAAAGAATTTGATTAGACGCTGTCGTGAATACATAATGTATTTTCAAAATTATATTAATTCTTATTTCTCTTTTGTTTATAATATGCATGTGAATATAGAAGAATATGCATAATAACATAAAAGAATATGCAGAATTACTTCTGTATAAATTTTAAATTCTAAACACTAAACTCTATTTAGAAAAATTAAACCCTATGATGTGAAAAATAAACCTTTTGTCGAGAATCTAAATAGTAGCCACAATATCAAACCCTTATTAAAAAAAAATTACATTTATGCATATTTCAGTTTAAATTGTTGCATATTGTAGTATAAGTTATTGCATAATTATTTTATGAAATGCATATTTTTTCGTAATAAAATGCATCATGATTGTTAGAAATAAAAACGAAACCCATCTCCACATACCATGATCTTGACCATATAATTATAAACTTACAATACAAGCATTGTTCATACACATGAATGCATCACATGTACGTTATAAATGCATCATAATATATTAATATAAAAATACTCAATTTGTTTTTGTTTAACCTTGTATGCACAAAAATATAAAGCTAATGCAATATGCATGAACAATATAAAGCTAATGCATTATTCGTTAACAAGATATGCACAGGAATGATATAAAATAAGACGATATAAAATGTGGCGTCGAAATTGTGAAATAATACATTACGAATTAATGCATAATTTTAACTATTTTTCTAATGCAATACAAGTGTGCATCATATTGTGAAACGAAATGCATAATGATAATTGATAATGCAACATGTTGGGGAAAAAATAATTAGAAAACCATCAATTCTACTAAAAAATCGAAGGATGCATTTTTTCCAAAGTAAATCTGTTAGCTTGATAATTTAGAAGAATTAATGTGCATCGAACACATCCAAAATGGTAGGATATAAAATCCCATAAAAATAGGCTTGCATTAATTAGATCGCACAACTAATATAGGGATTGGACATTATCACCCTTCTTAGGATTAGAAAAAATACGAAATGCCTATTAAAATTGAGTATTTCTTTCCACGTGTAGTAATCTGAATCCCATAAACTCAATTAAACTATGGCTACTAAAAGTTTTTGGTTTCTACACTAGTAATAGTTTCCACAAGAATGCATCCCTATATATATATATATATATAGATAGATAGATAGATAGATAGATAGATATAGGAGAGATCATATAAAAAAGAGATTTCTTGTAAGAAATAAGAAACAATCCCAACCATCTAAATCTAAAGATCAATGGCCGATAATTATGTTTCTATTAATATTAATTGTTATCTACTAATATTTGATGGGGGTTAATTTTGTCTTTTGTGCTTTTAATAATGGACGGTTTCTCCCTATAATTATGGGATTTCAATCCATTTGATTGTATGCAATAAAATCATGCATTAGCAAACTCGTAATATTAATTACTATTAATTTCTATATTTTTGGTAACATTTTCTTTCAACACTTCTCATAATGATAATTTTGTCTCTTTTCATTAATATTATGTCCTTTTTGCTGCAAATGTGCTTTCAGTAATGCATTTCTTTTTAAAATTATAATGCATTTCATAGGGTAACCCATATTTATGACTGTACTAATATTAATTGGTATCTACTAATATTTGAATAATGCTCTTATTTTACTCAATTTCAAAGTCATGTATTATATTGTTGGCTATGAATGCATTATAACACACTTTGTAATGCACTATTAGGGTTTAGTTTTCAATTATTTGGGTTTAATTGTAATGCATCATAACACAAGTTTTTAATGCATTATAAAAAATAATTGCTTTGTTTTTATGTAAATAAATATTTTGATTCATTTGTTCTTTACTTTGTACAATGCATTATATGATTAACATACATGCTTTATAAATACTGAAATTTGCATTATGTGTCTCTGCAATGCATTATATAATTTACACACATGCACTATAAATATTAAAATTTGCATTATATGCCTATATATAGTCTACAATTTAGAAAGATATTTTTTAAAAAAATTTTTACATTATAACATTGTAATGCATTAATACATCCTATTGCATTATAAATTGAATTGTAAAGTAAATGCATCGTAAATTAGATTTTAATTCTCAATTAAGATTGATTATTCTCAATTAAAATTTATCAATTCTTTTAATTTTTTTCAACTTGAAATGAATTTATAAAATACAAAATAATGCATTATAATTATATATACTAATGCATTTATTTTTATATATATATATTTACCAACTTCATCATTTTTCTAAATTAGACACCACTTTAAATTTACAAATTAAATCATGTAAAATTTTTACACGAACTTCATAATATTTTGTAATTAAAACTTCTCCAATTTTCTTTTATTCTTATCTTTTAGGCTCACTTTTATGAGACACCACACTTTTATATTTTATTTAACAACGCACTTGTACGTTCATCACACTTGATAGGGAGTAATTCGTCAGCTCCCAACGCGTATCTGGAATGCAGAAGTGAAAACTGAACAGATGCCACATCCCGTTGGTTAGGTCTATCAGTGATCTGGGCATAACAAGTGCAGATCACCCTCCGTCGCCATCATTCCTTTAACCCCAGATCCCCATACGAAGCGTAGCAAAAACGTGACTGTGGGTACCACTAATCATAACCAAAATATTATGTCTAACTAGCTTGTCTCCCCTGAAAATACTAAGTTAACCCTATGAATTGGAGGTAATCACCCTTTTACCCTCGCTTTCCATCCTACTATAAATATCTGATCTTCTCCACAAGAAAAGGTATGCACTTTTACTGATACTTTACCTCCGCTGCAAGCTTTGCTGAAGCGGAGCTCCATTTCTTTAAGACAACATACTGACTTGAGCGTCGGAGTGCCTTCCCGGAGGAACACTCCCCGCTCCTCCGGTGTTGTTTTGCAGGGTTACGGTGCGAATTCGGAAATCATAAAGGTTGTTTCAAGGTAGCATTACGAAGACAAAAAAGGAGCATCAATTTTCATTTCAGTTAAATGTTCCCTTATATGTATCTCCATAATAATTCTCTCAATTTGTTGATGGATAAAAAACTCAATCTATCAACTGACACTGTCTGTGGGAAACATTTGACTAAGGCGTAGATTTTCTTCTTAAAAAATGCTTTGAATGTTGATTCGGTCTTTATTCGAAAAAAGAAGCGAATGAAAAAGATATATAAATCTTTGTATAGCTGATATGGTGTTGGTTTATATGCTTAATTATGATGAAGAATTTGCCCGAAATATGAATGAAAATGTTTCAATTTTTCCTCTGCCTTATGTAGGATTTGTGATAAAAAACAAGAGAAGAGGATTTAAGCAAATTCTGATTCCAGGAAAGGGAATTCAATCAAAGTAAAGATAATTCCCTTAAACTCTCTTATTTTATTCATTGAATATCCGCTATTTTTACACCAAGCATCGGTTTAGGCATATTCAATGGATCTTCATACAAAAAATCTTAAGAAAAAAGCTATATATACAATGTGTGTTGATATTTCTTTTTCCTATGAAAAACAGAATATTAAAGAGCTGTAATAGAAGGTCCTCCATATCTCAGAGGAATCTCGAGAAAAGGAGAGAACCCGCAATTCATATACTTGGTGAGTAGAAATACATCACCTACACATATGTTGTAAACTTGAGAGATTTTTTGATAAAAAAGCAAGATAAGCTAACGGTAAGCCCTGGTAAAAGATCCAGGCACAGAAAAGCTATCTTAACGCTTAAACAAAAAATCCTCAAGATTATTTAAGGGAAATGGTCGGAAAAGTCCCAACAAGAGGACTCGAAGCTCCCTACCCTCCTACAAAAGGAGAAGCCCTAATATAATATTAGGCACTAATCAAGCGAATTATGCATATATCTTTGCAGATTTTCCTTAAAAATGGATCAACACTCCAGCATAGCCCAAATGATGGGATCATCTACTGAAGGACAGGCAAACACGCCTCATCTTACCCCTGGTTCTAGTGCCAATCCTGGGGCCATGTCCGTGCCCCAGGGGATCAATGTAGGGGAATCTAGTTTTTCCCCATTGATGTTGCAACAGATGAAAGCAATGATAGACGGAGCTCTGGAAGGAGCCCTGGAAAAGAGACTAGCTGCCGTCGGGGCTGGTACTCTTACAGATCCTATCAATCCATCCTCATTCCCCGAGAATAGGGGAAATCATGAAAAGGCGAAAAGCAAATATGTATCCAGATCACAAGATCCTAAAGTCCTTAAGGACGTCATCACTAAGTTACCCTAGATCCGAGAGGATGGGCAATTCACAGACTATGAGTCCTCTGATGATGAGGAGCGTGAAACACACACTGGTCAAGGAAAGGCTCTCACAGATGTGCTCCAGAAGCAGATTCAAGAGCAACAAGACCAAATGAGGGTCATGGCTAAAGAGCTGGAAGAGCTCTGTAAGGCATACCAAGCATCTGAAAAAAAAAAAAAAAAAAAGCAGAGGAATCTGTCCTTCCAACAGAAGAGACGATGGGCACATCTGTAGCCCGCACTGGAAGGGAAAGCAGATCTGAATATGGTCCTGACTATGTTAATGAGAGCAGCTCCTTCTCGGCAGATATTCAAACTGACCCTATTCCCAAGAACTTCAAATCAGTTTCTTGTGAGTATAAGGGGCAGAGAGATCCAGAATAACACCTCATGAAATTTGAGAGTTTGTGCTTATTACATCAGTATTCTGAAGGAGTTAAGTGTAGGGTATTCTTAACCACTCTTTCTGGCCCTGCACAACAGTGGTTTCAACAATTGCCTAGGGACTCGATCCACTCATTTAAAGATTTAAGAGAAATCTTCCTACATCAATTTGTGAGCTCTAAGAGATTCACTAAGAATTCGTTGTATTTAACAACCATCAAACAAGGGGCCACTGAAAGCCTGAGAGATTATATGACTAGATTTAATGAGGCGATACTGGAAATCCCAGGTGTGGGGGCTACATTGAAAATACATTCCTTTGTGGAAGGATTGAGGCCGGGACACTTCTTCGCCTCATTGATGAAGAAACCCGCCGAAACCTTTGATGAACTCTTATCCCGGGTGCAGAAGTATATAAACATGGAAGAAGCTATGAATGCTAAACGGGCAGATGCAGCCTTCAAAAAAGGTAAGAAACTTGATGATAGAAAGAGAGGGGCTCCTGAAGGAAGGAAACCCGAGAAAAACGAAAGATTTTAACGATCTCTCACACCACTTACTAGATCCCCAGCTGATCTATTAGAAGTGGTGATCAAGAAACCGGGAGTACAGATCCCCCCAGGTAGGGACCAGCCTCCAAGGCGACCCCCTTCCGATAAGTTCTGCAAATTTCACAATGATTACGGGCATACTACCAATGAGTGCCGTAATCTAAAAATAGCCATTGAAAAACTCATACAAGAGGGTCAACTATTAGAGTATGTTAAAAAAGAATTTGGCCAACCCAAGAGGCGTAAAGATGAAAGGGACGGCAAACTCCCATAAAAAGAAACATCAACAGAAGTTTCAGCCAATAAAGGCGTAATTTCCATGATTTATGGAGGACCCATAGGAGGTGACTCCAATAGAAGCTGCAAAGCGCATCACAGAGAAATCCAGATATTGGAGAAATATGACATGATCAAGATTGAAGGGGGAGTACCTCATCTTGAAATATCTTTTAGGATCGAAGACGACAGATCCCTGATTCATCCTCATGAAGACGCCCTGATTATTACGGCAGGGATTGAACGATATGAAGTGAAAAGAGTATTCGTAGATACGGGAGCTGGAGTGAACGTAATCTTCGAAGACTGCTTTATGCAAATGGATTTGCACAAACCACTAGATGGGGTGGCCACGACACTACATAGCTTCGCAGGAGGTTTGGCCATGTCATTAGGCTCGATAGAACTGATGTTGATCTTGGGAGATGGAGATCTGCATGTCTCCAGACCAACCACCTTCCTGGTAGTGAGACAAAAATCAGCTTATAACGTAATACTGGGAAGAACAGCCCTCAGTACTTTTCAAGCGGTGGTATCAACCTACCATCTGATAATGAAATTTCCGGTGGGCAATCGGGTGAGATCTATCGCGGGAGACCAGGTCCTATCACGAAAATGCTATATACAATCCGTAAAGGCCGGTGAGGCTAAGAAAAGATCTGGGGAAGAATTGAGAGATCCCCAGTGGGTAGCAGGACCCGAGGACAAACGGATGAGGGTTGCAGAACCTGTGACAGAAAACAATTCTCAAATTCAACCGGCTGGGGAGCTGTTGCTGGTGGAATTAATGCCCAACAAAACAGGATTTACTACGCGCATTAGGACACAGATGCCAGATGCGATAGCCGAAGCATAAATAGCATGCATACGGAAGAATGTGGATGTTTTCGCATTATCTTCATCTGATCTAGTAGGGATAGACCCAGAGGTCACCTTACATAGCCTTAACGTGGACCCCCAGGTCAAGCCGGTGAAGCAGAAGCTTCGGCAATTCGGGGTAGAAAAAGACCAGGTCATAAAAGAAGAGATACAGAAGCTGTTGGAGGCCAAACATATACGGGAAGTACAATTTCCAGAATGACTATCCAACGTTGTTATGGTGCCTAAAGGCAACACCGGCACATGGAGAATGTGCATAGACTTCAGGGATCTGAACAAGGCATGTCCTAAAGATCATTATCCCTTGCCCAGAATCGATTAGATGGTGGATTCTACATCTGGATGTGAAGTATTGTCAATGATGGATGCATACCAAGGATACCACCAGGTGAAGATGAACCCAGATTACGTCAATAAAGTAGCTTTTGGGGTCTGTGTTGGAACTTTTGGTTTCCAAAGCATGCCTTTTGGCTTAAAAAACGCTGGGGCTACATACCAGCGTATGATGGACAAGATATTCAAAAAACAAATTGGGAGGAATATGGAGATTTATGTCGATGACGTACTAGTAAAAAGTGTGAAAGCTGAAGATCATAGCAATGATCTGGAGGAAGCCTTTGTTGTGGCTCGATTTTATCATTTAAAACTAAACCCTGCCAAATGTGCCTTCGGGGTGCAGTCGGGAAATTCTTGGGGTACGTGGTAACTCCTAGAGGAATCGAGGTGAATCAAGCCAAGGTACAGGCTGTGTTGGAGATGGTTCCTCCCAGGAACATCAAGGAAACACAAAAACTTAATGGCAGAATCACAGCCTTAAGCCGGTTCATTTCCAGATCCGCTGATAAAAGTTTGCCTTTCTTTAAGGTGTTAAGGAAGGGTAACCAGTTTGAATGGACTCAGCAATGTCAAGACGCTTTTGAGGAGCTCAAAAAGCATCTGGTCTCTCTCCCATTGCTCACAAAACCAGCACCAAAAGAGCTCTTGTATCTCTACTTTGCAGTAGGGGAAGAATCTTTGAGTTCAGTGCTTATCAAGGAAGATGGATCTTCTCAGATTCCAATTTACTACGTGAGTAAAATGATTCAAGGACCAGAAACAAGATATGCCGACATAGAAAAGTCCGCATTGGCAATAATGGTCACTGCTCGAAGGTTACGACCTTATTTTTTATCCCATAAGGTCGTGGTAAGAACCAATATCCCGCTCAAGCAGGTGTTGGGGAAGCCAAACTTATCTGGGAGAATGGTGAAATAGGCCATAGAACTCAGTGAATATGATGTAGAGTTCTAACCCAGAACAGCTATAAAGGCCAGGCCTTAGCTGATTTTGTGCAAGAAACAACTCAGGGGCGATGAAAGAGAAGAAAAGGTGTGGAGAACCTATGTGGATGGATCGGTTACCAAAGAGGGATCTGGAGCTGGAATATACATCCTGGATCCCGACAACAAAGAACATCGGTTCGCCATCAAATTCAATTTCGTGGCATCAAATAATGAAGCCGAATATGAAGCTCTTATCAGGTCCCTGCATATCTTATTAAGCATGGATGTTAAGAAAGTGGAAATCTATTCTGATTCCCAACTGGTGACGCATCAATTATTAAGAATATACGAGATGAAAGAGGAAAGGATGATAATTTATGCCTCCATGGCCGAAGCTTTGCTGGCCAAATTCTTGAAAGCAGAGATTATTCAGATCCCCAGGGAAAAGAATGAAGAAGCAGATAAACTAGCCAGGATCGCAAGTGCCATTGAAGGCACATGGGATGGAGATCTGACCGTACTACAAGCAGACGCCAGATCTGGCCTAACAGAAGTTAGCGCCAAGAAATTAAAGACTGGAGAGCACCTATCATCCAGGTCCTAAAAGCTGAGGAACAAGATGAAACCCGCGTCGATCGAAGTAAAAAGATGATTATGGCAAAATTCTTTCTGCTTGAAGGATTCCTATACCGAAGATCTTTCACGCATCCCTATCTCAGGTGCTTATCTGAGCCGAAAGGGGAGTACTTACTAAGAGAGATACATGAAGGAGCTGCAGGCGCTCATACGGGATTCAAGGATCTGACAAGAAAGGTCTTAAGGGCTGGATTCTTTTGGCCCAGTATTGAAAAAGATGCCAAGGAATGGGTAAGAAAATGTGAGCATTGCCAAAAAAATGGCAGATTGATTCATAGACCTGCAGAGGAAACGAGAACCATGTCTTCCCCTTACCCCTTTGATAAGTGGGGGATCGACATTGTGGGAAAGTTCCCTACAGCCCCTGGTGGAAGGGTTTTCTTGATTGTCGCTATTGACAATTTCTCCAAATAGGTAGAGGCCGAAGCTGTAGTCAAGATCACAGAGCAGGTCATGAAGAAATTTATCTAGAAAAACATATTCTGCCGCTTTGGTGTTCCCAGAACTCTGATCTCCGATAACGGAACCCAATTCACAGGTTCCTCTATGCAAGCATGGTATCAAGAAATGGGAATCCAGCAGCGCTTTGTGGCAGTAGCCCACCTGCAAGCCAACGGGCAGGTTGAAGTTACAAACATAATTATTGTATCTGGTATTAAAGCTAGATTAGGAAAAGCTAAAGAGAACTGGGCGGACGAGCTAGACTCAGTGCTATGGGCTTACCGCACTAGCCCCAGAACAGCCACATGAGAGTCTCCCTTCAACCTGGTATATGGATCGACTGTTGTGGTGCCGGTAGAAGTAGAAGCAAAATCACATCAAATTTTGAAATATGATGAAAATCAGAACCTGGGGTTACTCAGGGAGAATCTGGACCTAATTGAAGAACACAGAGCAGAAGCTCAGAGCAGAGCTGAGTGATATAAGCAACAGATGCGGAATGCCTATAACAAAAAAGTCCAGGTGCGACAATTCAAAAAATGGGACCTGGTGCTGAAAAGGGCACATGCTCTCAAGCCTACGGGAAAACTGGACCCTAATTGGGAGGGACCATACGTCGTCACTAAAGTGCTCAAAGGAGGAGCATATGAACTTAGAGATGCAGAGGGAAGAGATTTGCCCAGACCCTGGAACATCAACAATCTGAGGAAGTATTATGTTTAGGGCATTCTAGTAGTGTGATAAATTTAAAGAAAGGGAAGGTATGCAAAAACCAACCCATTATCTGTTATGATTAAAGTTCGTGAAATAGAATCTTTTCTTTTTTATTGTCTTTAAGAAATGAATTATAATTCATTCGTATTCTAATAATTCACTTGGGGGAGGGAGTAGGGGTATACCCCCTACTATCCATCTACTCCTAGAGCAAGTATCTATTTACGAAAATTGATTCAAAAACGAAAGCAAAGCATGGAAAAACGAAATAAAAATACATGTAGCAACCAAACATCATACGTAATTCATAATACATGATAAAAAGAAAAAAAAAGAAAAAAAAAGAGTACTAGTGGAGCCAATCCCACTGACATGGCACAACTACGTCTTTAAAAGAGAGCCTACTCTTGCAACTTATCCCCGCCAATCGAGAATTTGCTCGTGCAGATCCGGGTCGGCGCCAGGTGCCAAGTACCTGATAAGTCGACGACCTGATGAGGGACCTCAATGGAAGAAGTGGTCGCCCCTGTTGTGCCCACGAAAGTGCCCGCCATAATTTCCTCAAGAAGGTTGACTCCTTCCTCTACCCCTGAAAAATCTTCCCGAGCACCTCGACCACCGGGTCTGAAGAGAGGTGATCTGCGGGATCTGGTAGGTGGGGAGAAGGTTGAGGCATCTGTGAGGGAGAGGAGTCTGGTCGGACATCGGAGTCGTCACCTGGTCCTTTTTCTGGTTTGGCGTCTTGGTCGTCTCCTGGACCATCATGGGGCTGGACATCTGAGATGTCATCTGATCGGTTGGAAGAGCTGGAACTGGGGAGCGGAGCTGAAGAGCTGGGTCCGATTCCCCAGAGGGCCCACCGATCTCTAAGGTTGCGCTGCTGTTCAAGAGCCCACTCAATGTGATCCCGCGCGGGGATCGAAGAAAAGACGCTTCCTCCGACGCCTGTATAGCCTTCATCTCTTGCAAGGAATCTCCCGTCTACAAAAGACAGACGTAAAAGTTAGAACTTTTAAATCATAGGAGAAGATGAGACAGGGAAGAGGAGATTCTTTACCCACCGCTTGTAATAAAAAGAAGTCCATGAGAAGGACAAATTAAATGAAGGCTTGCAGCCCACAAATAATAAAATAATGCTTTATCATAATACTTTTTTTTTGAATATTTACCATCTTGAAGGCTTCTTCCAGGAGCCCATACATCCCAGCCCGAGGAGGGAGAAGATAGAAGGGAATCTCTTCCCAAGCAGGCAGAACATCTTCGTGCTCCTCGGGCCTATACAGTATCTCGGCTGCAGATCTCAAACCCTGCATATACCAAGGGTTGCGGGTGTTGAAATGAGAATCCAGTTCCAGAGTTGGGGTCTCCCTCTCCAGGATGTCCAGGATCTTATCAATATTTGGATCCTTCATCCTGTCCTTTAAGCCCAGTTGAGTAAGAGCCTCTTCTGTAATCGCTCCAACCCAGAAAGCTAAGGGAACACTCATCCTCTCCCAGAAGTCTTCTGAATGAAGGAAATCTTCTGGGAGGTCCCGTACCAAGGATTGAAGGAAGGCTTGGCCATAGGGCGTCATTAGCAGGTAAGATCTGCAACGATGTGCCCCCACAGTGGACCCCGTAACGAGCCCCTTCTACAGGCCCGCTTCGGTACCCTTCTTGGTGGCATTGTCACAAGCTCGTTCCATGGCATCTTTATGCCTCTCAGATGCCCGAGCCAGATCCGCCTTGGCCTTATCACAAGATCGTGAAGATCATCAGCACGAGTCCTTTGATTAGCCAGATCTCTTTCCAGCTGCTGAAAATAAAGCTCCCATTCTTGGGCAAGCTTCTCTTGTTCCGCCTCCCGTTGCTTTAGCTCTGCTAGCTCCCGCTCCAGATGTGCCGTTCGGTCTTGTAAAGTCAGGACCTCGGCCGCACATTCTTCATTACGAGTCGTCCTCAATCGCATCACCTCTGCTTGCAGATGCTCATTAGAGGAATGCATACTGGATATATCCCCCTTCATGGGATCATATGCCAATGATCGAAGCGAGAGCATGGATCTGAAGGCCATGGCCTAAACATAATAAAAATAATAAGTAAATATATAATTTATGAAGAGGCGAAAGAATATTTCTGAAAATCAAAAGCTCTTTTTTAATACCTTAATCTCGTGAACAGAAGCTTGACGGATAAGCTCTACAGAAGCTAATCTGTTAAGATGCCTGCAATCTTCAACACGAGGGATGTTGTCCAAAACATTAGAGGCAGTACCTCCATCGATGCCCCGAACGGTGCCGGGAAAGCTTATGCTAACTCCGGGAACATGATAGGAGGCAGTGGGGACATCCAGACCCTTCATGCGTAAGGCATGAAGCATGGCTAGGGTAGCTTCGGAAGCAGGGCTTTCCACCGCGGCTGGCTCTGGAGGCTTAGCCATCGCATAAGGATTAGCAGTAGCATACCTAGCCAGGGTACTGGAATACCTCGGGTGCCCTAGGGCAGATGGCTCTGCAGAGATGGGGGTGGGTGATAAAATGTTAGAGATAGGCATGCCCACTCTCCGGTCATCGCTGGCGGCAGAAGTCTTTTTTCTCTTCGGGTCTGTGGAAGAGGAAAAATCCGAAGATCTCTTTTGTGAGATAGAAGGTTTACTAGGCTCGGTTGGAGCTGGTACTTCAGTGATAGCAAACAGGTCGGACAGAAATCCTTCAGAAGACTGAAAGTCCAAGTCTTCGTCAGAATGAGGAATCACCCCCTCAAACCAGGTAGAAAGGCTACGGTCCACCCCAGCAGCTAAGGGATGGGGAGGACGAGTGGAGGAAGATATAACAGCTCGAGGAACTGGTGTTTCCCTTATAACTACCCCAGGCAAGGCAGATTTCCCTCTAGCCCGAGACGCGGATCTCCGAAGCAAAGTAGCATCCCCAGATCCTTGTAAAGGACCTGTAGGCACTACAGAAGGAGAGATCTGTGAGGCAGGAGGAGGAGGTGGCACAGAACTCCTCAGATCTGCCGTAGTTCCCGTCGTGGGCGTGGAAACTGAAACGGGAGTTGAAGAGGGAGTGGTTGTAGGCACAGAGACTGGAGGAGCCTGTTCAGGAGCTGCAGCCATGGCAGCCATTCGTTCCTCAAACTGTTTCTAGGCCTTCTCCCGGAGAACAGATCTGGCCGACATATCTGAAAAAGTAAAGCAACCATAAATTAGAAACACGACTGAATCCAAGACACATGCATAAAAACACTCGGATTCAAAATAAGAAGTATTTACCCATAGTGGGATTCCAAGGAGTCCCAGGCCTCAAACCAAAAAAGGACAACACCTCTTCACTGAGAAAAAGTGGCTTCAACATCCCATGACCTGTTGGGTACTCTCTAAACAGGTCATGAAGGATATCATTTTCCCATGCAAACAAAGTGACCTTCTCAAAAGAAGGTTTGTCTTTCATAGGCTCGGTATATAGAGGTATATCCGAAATATTCCAGGAATTGGGGGAAGGAGCACCTACTGTTAGATATTGAGGGTGCCATTTTCTATCTATAGACTCATACTGGCCATAGAATTTATGAAACCAGCTTATAGGAGAAAAATATAAATGATACCCGCGATGTTTCAATTCATGAGTTCTAAAAAATAAAGACACCGGATCTTCCACACCATATAATGTGGTTGCTATGAAGAAGAAAATAGCCCTACGGAAAGAAGCAAGGTTCAATTGGTTCAAAGGGATATCATATTTTGCCGCTAAACTAGACAGAAAAGGGGGAACAGGACATCGCAAACCTGCCTCCAATTGACGGAGCCAAAAAAATTTATGATTGGCTCGAGGAAGTAAAGGGCGCTCACTAGGCCCCGGAATATCTATAGTAAAACCCTTAGTATCTTCTAACCTACTTAAAATTAAGCCTAATTCATATGGAGTTACAGTGGAGGGTTCGTATTCGTCAAAAGGGAGAGGTGGCTGCGCGGCAACCCTACCCTCTTTTTCCTCTTCACCCTCAACTATTTTCTTCTTACCCTTACCCTGGGCACCCTGCCTAGAAGAAGAAACCATCTTTCCTCATCGCTTAAATGTAATAGAACACTAAGAAATAAACTAATGCGAATAAAGAAAAGAAAGAAAAATAAAGAAGAGGAAAGGTACATGTTTGCAGGGGAGAAAGATTGGCTACGGTGAAAGAAGGAAGGGCAGGAAGCAATTCCTAAAATAGTACAGAGAAAGCTCTTCAAGAGGAAAAGAAAATGGCGGAAAAAGTCTAAGTATCGATCTCTCTCTTTCTAAGTTCTCTTTTAAATGAAAGAAATTAAGAAAGAGAAAAAGAAATGAACCACCCACTATCAGCAGTTAAAGAGCACGTCCAGCCGTTAAATGAGACATGGGCGGAGAAGTTATGATGATGATAAGTGGCGGCGATTTAGGGTCCCAATAAAGGAAAAAGGGGGAGCAACCCTAGGAAGCTGCGAAGCGTATGAAATACGCTTTAGCAAGGGTACGGATCTCGCAAGAAAGGATCTGTAGTTATTGGGACCTGAAAACACGGGTCTTGTAAATCACAGAACCCTCATGAGGGGACTTGTACGAAATAGGATCTGGAAGCACGAGCCTGGAAAATCACAGAACCCTTATGAGAGGATCTGTGTATAATAATACCCGGGAACTTGGACCTTACAAATAACAGATCCGACACAAAAGGACCTGAGTAGTACCAAATCTAGTACCGGGTGACTCATAAATTACAAATCCTTAAAAGAGGATTTGCATGTCATGAGATCTGGAGATATAGAACTTAAAATCGGTAAATCCTTCAGAAAAGGAGATCCGCATAACATGGACCTGATGACAAGAAGCTTGTGGATCGCAGATCCCTCTACTGAAACCGGTAAGATAATTTTTGTTCCATCACCAGAGATCTACAAGGTAATTCTGCCGAGGCAAACATCCGAAAAATAAATAACATATATATATATAATAACTTCAACACGCGTAAGCTAAGAGAGTAAATGCATACGCATGTGCATGTCTACATACAAGAGGGAGGCTTACATGTATAATGCTTCAAAAAAACAAAAACAAAAAAAAATCAAAAATCGATTTGAGGATTTATTGATAGAAGTAAGCACGAGATATCACTCTCGCCATACTTCTACGAGAACAGGGAATATCAGATGCCACTCGGATATTCAAGAATAAAAACATGATATATATAAGAAGATCTTTAGCATAAGCAAAAATTGGATGTCACTCCAATAATGCCTTTGGAAATATAGATATATAAAATATATCAGATGTCACTCTGACATTTCAAAAAAATAAAAATAAAAAAAAGGAAAAGAAAGAAGAAAAAAGAAAAAAGAAAAAGAAATAGAAGCCTCAGACATTTCAATTGTTCATTCAAGAAGAATGAAGATTGACAAGAAAGGATCATCACAGGCTCAAAGAGCGGAACACAGCCTCTGTTAAAGTATAGCATTTCTATCATCACAATACCTCTTAAAAAAAGAGGACTGTTCAAAAGGATGACATTACTCTGCGGATTATCAGAGAGGAACATCCATGGCTGCAAAACTTAATCTTCTTTCTCGTCGTAGAAGATGACCGGATAATGAGGGGAATCTTCTTTATTTATAGCGGAGGAAATAGCGGGAAGAGTGGACGATCTACATAGAGCCTGATAAAATCAAGGGTTTAAAAATTGGAGGCGTTTCGACTCCCCAAGGCGGAGCTATCATTACACCTCTAGTGAGGTAAAGCCGATGTCAGTGGACAAGACAGCTTCCCTTTTTTAGCGTATTGAAGAAGCCAACCAGGACTTGGAACTCTCATAAGTCGTTCCAAGGACCTGGGGGGAGAGTAGTTGATAGGGAGTAATCCGTCAGCTCCCAACGTGTATCTGGAATGCAGAAGCGAAAACTGAACAGATGCCACATCCCGTTGGTCAGGTCTATCAGTGATCTGGGCATAACAAGTGCAGATCACCCTCCGTCGCCATCATTCCTTTAACCCCAGATCCCCATACGAAGTGTAGCAAAAACGTGACTGTGGGGACCACTAATCATAACCAAAATATTATGTCTAACTAACTTGTCTCCCCTGAAAAGACTAAGTTAACCCTATGGATTGGAGGTAATCACCCTTTTACCCTCGCTTTCCATCCTACTATAAATATCTGATCTTCTCCAACAAGAAAAGGTACGCACTTTTACTGATACTTTACCTCCGCTGCAAGCTTTGCTGAAACGGAGCTCCATTTCTTTAAGACAACATACTGACTTGAGAAATGCCTTCCCGGAGGAACACTCCCCGCTCCTCCGGTGTTGTTTTGCAAGGTTACGGTGCGAATTCGGAAATCATAAAGGTTGTTTCAAGGTAGATTACGAAGACAAAAAAGGAGCATCAATTTTCATTTCAGTTAAATGTTCCCTTATATGTATCTCCATAATAATTCTTTCAATTTGTTGATGGATAAAAAACCCAATCTATCAACACTTGTATATTTTATTTAAGAATGCACTTGTACATTTATTGCAAAATAAATATAAATAAATTAGTGTACGTGTGTTGGCATAGCAGTAGAGGGTTAGGTTTCGGGACCAAATGTCTCGAGTTCGAGTCTTCCGCGGCACAGTCTTTAAATTTCAGTTAATTATGTTAAAAAAATAATAATATAAATAAATTAATTACGAAGCTTTAACGCAAAATTTAAAAGTTTGTGTTTTAATTTGTGTAGTCTTTAGCGTCGAAATTGTAAAAAAAAATGAAAATTTTATGATTTAATTTGTTAAAGTTTAAAAGTAATATTTCATTTACAAAAATAGCCAAAGTTGGTGGTCTTTTTATAGTTAATTGGAGTGAAATATTATTCGTGATTTTGAATGTAACAAGTATATTTAAATTTTGTTTTCGGTATATATACATTGAGAAATGTTCCTTTATCTATTATGGACATATTTAATGAGTTCACAACTGACGTGACAATAATATATTTAAGAAAATATTGTTATAAATATATTCCATAGCTAAGAACATACTCTACCAACAAAACTTAGCCTTAATTTTTTTTTGTAAAGTTTATTTCAAAGGCAAATATTTATGATATTTTTCTTCAAATATATCATTCTCACATCAATCATGGGCACGTTAAACTTGCTCATGTTGAGCATTGGAGCATTCCTCTAAATTTATAACAAAAGGTGGGACACGTAATGTTACCACGTGTACTTTATATGATAATAGATTTATATAATTGTTTATATTATCCATGCATGTAGGAATTGATGGATAAACATAAAATATAAAATGTATAAATTGTATTGAAAAATAATATGTGAGGGTAAGAGGTGGTATAAAATTATCACACCATTCTCTTTGGTCTAATATCTATATATATATAATAGCAAAATAAAGGTCGATTAACCACGATTTTTCTTGATTATTTTGCTAAATTCTCATAATTTTAGCTAATTAATCAATATATTAATATGATTAATATATATGTCTTCATAGAATTTCAATTTGAATAGAAGTCTCATAATTTAAATCATCTATATATACTCAATTATTTATACTCAATCATTTATTATTATTATTATTATTATTATTATTATTATTATTTAAATTTTTGAAAAGTCTTCATAGAATTTCAATTTGAATAGAAGTCTCATAATTTAAATCATCTATATATACTCAATTATTTATACTCAATCATTTATTATTATTATTATTATTATTATTATTATTATTATTATTATTATTATTATTATTATTATTATTATTATTATTATTTAAATTTTTGAAAAGTTTAATTTTATGATTTTGTCTTATTAATAAATTGATTTTTGTTTAATTTATGATCTCAAATCGATTTTTGAGGGAGACAACTTCATCAATAGGAAAACTCAAACATGATGGAGTCATCTCAAATAAAATTTTACTAAGTTTATATACACGAAGAGAAGATGAGTTCATTCACAGAAAAAGTTATATCATGGAGTAATCCTCAACATTTAAAAGAATTAATAGACGACTTGAATTGAAAACAAGTAGACATATCCGAGAAATGTTAACTTTCCTTAAGAATCTCTAATTGACTGGTGGCTTGACATTCTATCAATCAATATTTATATCAAACGACGGGCGGCTTTACGTTAAAATGAACATAACCACGCGAAAAAACCATACCTCTAATTGAGCTTTTTTTTTCCCTAATCATATATCTCCTAATCTATTTTTCTATGACAATAATCAATGAGCTGATTGACATTCTAAGTAAGTAAAACTAACCGAGTAATGCTAGACCTCATTTATTTATTCTTTCAAATTCAGTTTGATGCTATTTTTTTTAGCATGGATCTTAACCAGCCTACAACCAATAAAAATTAAACCATACCTTAAAAAACTAAACACTGAATGGAAAAATTGTCGATATGGCACTGCAACATCAACGGTAGGTGTTTGGATTGTCAGACCGCCTATTGTTTGGGTCGTTATTGTGAGAGGCTCTGAAATCTCGTGAGCAAATAGGGATATCATTTCTCAAATACTTGTATTCATTTAGAATGTTAAATACCCGTTGTTCGGTGTAGCAAAAAAAAAAAGATTGATCAATTAGATGCACAAATTTAAACTGTTATACTTTAAATTAAAATTGGAGACGAATAATAAATACTATTGAATGTCATGCCTCCTTTTATATAATGAACTATCAAATTTGTTTTTTTTTTTTTTTTTATGAATACCACATTTTTAAATATCAAGTTGTCCGTTATTTGATAAAATAGAAAAATAGGTCAATAAGAGATAATATTTTTTCACTTAATTATATTCATTTTGAAAGTAAGCGATCCGTTGTTTGATGAGATACATGAGTTGCATCATAAAATAAAAAAATATATTCATCCTGACATTTAAATTCATTCCAACTTAAAAAAATAAGTTATACTTCTTTACAATTAAATTAAACTACTCGAGAAATTACATATTTTTCTGACCTATTTTTTGTGTTAATGTAAACAACGAGTGACTTCAGAAATATTATCTATCTTGAAGTATTCTTGTATTTTTCTATTTTTGTATTTCGATTGTTTGGACTTATAACTTTTTCAATTGATTTATAGGTATTTTATACAAGTTAATCATATTGGTTTTTTTTTAGAGAATCGATAGGATAACACATGCATAAAAGAGTTAAAAAAAATAAGTAACTTGACATTCAAAATGAGCAGCTACCTAAGAAATGTTACACCTAATTGACATATTTTTCTAATAATTCGAGGAATGTTACACCTCTTTATCCGATTTTTGAATTACATAGAACAATGAATGGCTTGATATTAAAAAAAGAATATAGCTATATGAGAAAATATTATCTCTTCTTTTAACCTATTTTTTAAAAATAAATGCTCAATTTTTTTCCCCTTATAAATTTGCCGCAATACTATCACGTAAAAATTATTATATACTCTCTATTTCCACCAAAGTTGATCATTTTCTTTTTGACAAGCGTTTCCACGAGTCTTGATGATGGATTTTAAAATGATTTATCAAAAAAAAAAATCTTTAACGGGATACTACAACTTTTGGTGGACGGGGAATATATTTCTTATATATTTTACTTAAAAATTGTAAGTGATTCCGTCAAATTTTGACAGGCGCTACACTGGCAAGTATTTTTTAAATGAATTTTTAAAGTACTATCATTTTTAAACAAATAATTAAATATATTTTTTAACTTTTGAATAATTCGAGGAATGTTACACCTCTTTATCCGATTTTTGAATTACATAGAACAATGAATGACTTGATATTAAAAAAATATATAGCTACATGAGAAAATATTAGCTCTCCTTTTAACCTATTTTTTTTATATCATCCTATTTTTTAAAATAAATGCTCACATGTTTTCCCCTTATAAATTGCCGCAATACAATCACGTAAAAATCATTATATACTCTATCTGTCTAACAAAAGTTGATCCTTTTTTTTGGCACGTGTTTCTATGCATCTTGATGATGCGTTTTAAAATGATTTTTTGAAAAAAAAAAAAATCTTTTACGGGATAATACAACTTTTGGTGGATGGAGGGGAGTATATTTCATATATATATTATTTAAGAATTGTAAGTGATTCCGTTGAATTACGACGGGCGCTGCACTAGAAAATATTTTTTTTAAATGAATTTTTAAAGTACTATCATTTTGAAACAAATGATTAAATATATTTTTTAACTTTTACTAAAAAATTAGACCCCGTCGATTTTCGACGGGCACAAAACTAGTTATACCATGGTAATATAATATATGGAGCTGGCTGATTTTTATGTGACCTAACCAATTTTCTTATACATCGATCAAAGTAAATGAGGTGTAAAATAATAGTAGTAAATAAATTTTTATACTTCCTCTGTCCGACTTAAATAATTTACTTTTATTATTTTATACCTTACATGTATTCTCCAACCTAAACTATTTAGGTACTTACTTAAGTTTACACCAAAATAAACTAAGCCTACCGGTCAAAAAGTTGCATGCCACCAAATGTATCAGTAGTTGTAAATACTATGCATAATCTTTGTCATGATTTTGAAGAATTTTATTCTATATAAAATGGTTAGTACTCTCTCTGTATCATTATTCGCAGCAGATTTATCATTTTGGGTTGTCCAATATAGAAAAAAAAAATGTATTGTTATTTATAACTAAACTAATTATTTATTAATTAATCTACACACTCATCATCATATAATTTAAATTGTAAGATTTTAAACTACAATACAAATTTGCTCGTTTATTTTTACGATTACTATATCAAATTAAAAGTTTCTATACGATCTTTTATTCAAGATCCATCATGAATATGTTTTTATGGATCTATAGATGATGTTATACTCTTAAAAAATAAAATCTACATTAAAACTAACTAGTAACAGAAACGCTTTGCCGCCGTGTTGTCTACCGCTGATGTGGCAGTGTCATGTCAGCAATTTTTTTCAATTAGGGTTTAATTTTTTTAAGTAGGACTTAACTAATTTTAATACTCCCTCCGTTCCGCCGAAATGACCTTATTTTCCTTTTTGGGTCGTCCCATTGAAATGGCTTTATTTCCTAAAAGGGAAATAATTAGTGAATTAAAAAAAATTAATTACTGACCTTGTTTTCCTTGAAATATTTATTTAATATTAAATATATTTATAAAAAATTCAAAACTTCAATTATCAAATACACTTTATGAATTAAATACTCCCTCCTTAAATCTCGTACCGAAAAGAAATCAAATCATTTCGACAGGAAGAAATGAGTATAATTTTTATTAATTTCTTTATTTATCTTACTGTCACGTGATTAAGCATACCCACGTACAGTAAACATTGGAGCATTATTCATGCTAATGGACAAAAGTATAAATTATAAGTCATCGGAAGAATGCCACTCGTACAATGGTATATAAGTAATAGATTCGCTTTCTATCCAGACAAAAAATAATAATAAGATAAAAACAATAATTAAAGATTCACACTGATCACCATATACTTTAAATAATTGATACTATAATCCATCTGAATCTTTAATTTGTTTATATTCTTCCTTTCTAGTGGGATCTCATTCTACGGTACATCTAAATAGATTGTGAGATCATTTACTTGGCCTAGAATGAAAGATAACAAATATATATTCGTAGAGAGAGATCTTTTACTTGGCCATAAATCAAAGTTACAATAGATAGATCACATTTCATATTCGGAGAGAGGAGAGAGAGTTATATATATATACAAAGAAAAAATTCTTAAAAAATTTATTTTAAAACTCATTATCAAGACGCTCGAAAACGCTTGAAAAAATTGATGAAAACAGTGTAACGTCTCGAACGAGAAGGAGGGAGTATATGAATAAGCATAGTTTTGTATACAAATTAGCAACGTAGGTGTATATGAATAAGCAGCATAGGTAAACTAAATAGTAACATTTAAAATAAGCATTGTTTGATATATACAAAAATATTCCCCTACCCACCGTGGACATACTTAATGTGCCCACGGCTGACGTGTCACTGCCACGTCAATATTTTTTCCTTTTAGGGTTTGGTTATTTTTGTTAGGGTTTATTTTTATAAAGTAAACTAATCAATATTTTCCTTAAATATGATGCTGCCACCTCAACCGTGAGCATATTAAGCATGCCCACTGGGTAGGAGAGCATTACTCTTGATATATATGAATAACATTTAAAATAAGCATTATTTGATATATTAATAAGCAACATAGATAAACTAAATAAGCTACATACATATTAGTAAATAATATATAATCTAATAACATTTAAAATAAGCATTATTTTATAATGAATAAGCATCGTTTTGTATATAAATTAGCAACATATAGGTGTATATGAATAAGCAACATAGGTAAACTAAATAACATTTTAAATAAGCATTATTTTATACATGAATAAGCGTCGCTTTGTATATAAATTAGCAACATATAGGTGTATATGAATAAGCAACATAGGCAAACTAAATAACAATTTTAAAATAAGCATTATTTGATATATGAATAAGCACAGTTTTGTATACAAATTAATTAGTTGTGAATTACATATGTACTGCTTCAATTAGTGCAAGTATCATATATGCATTACCTAAAAACGTTTTAAGCAACATAGTTAACTTACGTAAGCAAACGTCCATATAGCAATACATTTTAGAAATTGTATTAGGTATTCTTTTGTAAATAATTATTGTCGAAAACAAATAATTAGAATAAGCAACGTCTATATGAGTTGGAGATGTTCTTCAAATGTAAAATCGATCCATCAATTCTTGTGCCTAATTGAAATATATAGATGATGCTTAGATTGAATAACCTATAATGAAAAGATTTCCCCAAATCTCGCTGCGTGATACTACATTCATCCCTTATATTAGAGTCATTTTCATTTTGGTCCGTTCCACTTTATTAGAGTTATTTTCTAAAATGACAAAAAATATTTAGCTACAATTAACTCTCTCTCTCTCTTTATAGCCACATATACTCTCATTCCTCTCATTTCTTAGTTTTTGTGCAAGTCAAATGAGCTCTAATATAAGATGAATGATGTATTATTAGAGAATTTAGATGGTAGTAGTATTTATTATCTTTGTCGTTTTACTATGCTGCCCTTTATTAATTAAAAATAGATGGAACGTTATTGTTGACTAATTTTAAAGAAACAATCACAACCTTAGATCTTGGATAAATCAATGGTCTAAAATAGTTCATAGTTAATTCATAGGGATATATAGATTTCTATGTGAACCACTCCCTATCTATCTATATATATATTCCATATATATCCGCCAATTATGGAGCCCATGAAATCACTTTCTGCCTTATATATGCACCCACACATTTCATATATACCACTCATCATTTTTTCCAACTTAAACTTTCTACCACTTCCTTCAATTCATTTACAAATATTTTTCAGCAAACATCACTATACATATCTCTCGCACAATACACGCATTGAGCCGCACATTCAAAAAATTAAAGCATATTCTAAAATTTTGATTAAGACGAGGAATGATCATTATATTATTTAACATGCATTAATATAATGTGGCTGGTCAATTTACTATCCTATAAAGTATAATAAACAATAAAAAGAAAATTGAAACTCAAGATCTATAAATGATGATGTTCCAACCTAATATAAAAAGAAATAATGATATACTCCCTTCGTCCCACTTCAATAGTCATGTTGCTTTTCGACACGAAATTTTAGAAGAGTGTGTTTAGGGATAAAATATATTATTTAATATTTTAATGTGAGTTTCACTACTTTGAAATTAGAGCATCATAGATGCAAAAAAATATATTTATGTCTAATCTTAAATAAAAGATCGCATCAAGACCTTTAATTTGGTATAAAAAACTCAAAAATCGGAGAACAAACGAGCAAGTTATGATAATTTAAATTTTACAATTTAAATTATATTGGGATACGTGTTGAGAGATGTGTGAATGATGAGATGATTAGTGCTCCATTTAATGGGCTAATTCTTTTCATTTTAAAAAATATTACTACTGAAATGGGACATCCCAATAGAGTATACATGACTACTAAAGTGAGACGGATGTAGTAATGTAAAGAAATAGTATTGGACTCCACATCATCAGTCAATTTGAAAAAGCTCATATTTAGAGATTCCAAAAGTGAAAGCTTTGCTGGAATGAAATGCCAAACTTTTGGCAACGTAACCAATCAATGCATACATTTATATATGTATATGACCTACTTTTTAGTTTTTATGGACTGAAACTGAATGCAGCAGAATCAAAATTACTAGTGCTGGATGTATAGAGAGAGAGAGAAGTATGTGGAGTGAAGTTATTTCACAAATAGGAAGTCTCTCTCTCTTGAAGTGTAACACATACACACACATATATATATATATATTACCCGTCTCACGATAAACAGATACACTTTTTATTTTCATCTGTCCACGTAGACCTTATATAAAAAATCATTTTGGATTCACACTTAATTATACACCGCTTTGAGTGAGATTTTAATTTCAATTTAATTAATATATAAAACACTACTTTAATACCCATAGTCAGAAAGAAACACTACAACAAAAGGTATAGCAGTGACATAATTTTTGAAGAATTATGACACTTATAAATGTCACTAAATAAAATTGTGATACATTGTAGTTAGCTAACTATTATGCATGTCACAAAAAAAATAGACATACCACTAAATTTAGTGACATTTGAAAGCGTAACTAAATTTGTGACATATAAAAGTGGTAATAATTTGTGATAGTATAAGCTATAGCAAAATATAGCCATGTTATATTATATGTATAGACGTCACAAAATTTGCTTACATTTTTAAACGTATAATGAATTTTCTTACTTTTTATGTGGCACAAAATATTATAAAATCTATGTGTGGGTGCAATTAAATTTTGCTATACAAATTTTATGACACATGGCATGGTGTGACTAAAATTGTAATACTACTAGACATTATTTATTTTATTTTCTTTTTGTAGTGAAAGAAAGAAAGAAAGGAAGGGAATGAAGAATATTATATGGGTGCAGTGTAGTGGTGGCTTAAGTGGCGGATCGAATCCTTTAATCCATCACCCGCAGCATCAAATTTTTTCAACTGAAATATTTATATTTAAAAAAATAATAATAATAAATAAGCAGAGAAAAGCTAGGCAGCCAATAGGAAGAGAGGAAAATATAACCAAGAAATCTAGAAAAACCATAATATTTGGTAGATTGAATTAATATAACTGAAAAGAAACTGAAAAAGACACAAACACACACACACACACACGAGAGAGAGAGTGGTGGAGAGGCACGTGCGTGCATGGTGTGCGTGTGTGAGGGGGGATGGGGTGGGGTATACTACTAGCTATAACGAATACGATGATCTTCTTCTTCTTCTTCTTCTTCTTCTTCTTCTATAAATAGTCGCTGCTTCAAGAAAGCTCTTACATTTATAAATACTTACTTGCATGCATATATACATACATACATATATATATGCGCATAAGCATAGGCAAAGCTAGCTAGAGTTTCAAATACATACTAGCTAGCAGCAGTTCATTTATACGGAGTATATATATACATATATTATATATATATATATACCCAAAAAAAAGAAAAAAGAAAAAAGAAAAAAGAAAAAAGAAGAAGAAGAAGAAGAAGAAAGAATGCCAAGAGACAGAGACCCACTGGTTGTAGGTAGAGTGATAGGGGATGTGTTGGATCCTTTCACGAGAACCATTGGATTAAGAGTGATCTACGGCAACCGTGAAGTTGCTAATGGCTGCGAATTTAGGCCTTCTCAAATCCTCAACCAGCCTAGGGTTGAAGTCGGAGGGGAAGATCTTCGTACTTTCTTCACTCTGGTAATTTCTTTTCTTTTCTTTTATTCTTCATCTTCTTATCATCGTACATACTATCTCCATTTCATGGAATTTGACCCATTTGCTTTTGGCAATTGCTGACACGTTTTTCCACGTTTCTTGATAATGGGTTTTAAAATGGATTTTTGAAGATTTCTTTCTTTTACGGGATACTACAGCAGTCGTAGTATCCGTAAAAGAAAGAAATTTTCAAAAATCCATTTTAAAATTCATTATCAAGAAGCATGGAAAAACATGCCAGCAATTGCCAAAAGCAAATGGGTCAAATTTCACGAAATGGAGGGAGTATACAGTAAATAAAATACTACTTTATACTATTACTATATAATAATAGGTGATGGTGGACCCTGATGCTCCTAGCCCTAGTGACCCCAATCTCAGGGAGTACTTGCACTGGTAATTCATTCATTCATTCATCTTCTTCTTCTTCTTTATTTAATGATTTTTCAAGTCTTTCGTTGTCTCGTATTTTATTTATTTCATTGAGCTGAAGAGTATGATTGGAAAGGGATGGGGATACGTGGGTGGAGGGGCCTTCATTCTGATTCACTCTCTCTCTTGTCTCTGACTATGTTTGTTTTTCTTCATTAGTTTTGTACGTACATTGGTATTTTATTTTTATTTTTTATTATTATTATTTTTTTTTTCATAATTAGTAAATAAAATTAAGTCTGTCTATCTGGTAAGTTGGTTATTGTCCAAAAGGTTTCATTTAAAAGACTGAGAAATCCCATCTTGGGAAGTGAAATTAGAATAAAAATGATTGCATTCTCTAAAAGTGTTGAAAAAGAATACTACTACTCCATTGTCCATACTAGTACTAGTACAGTATATTTTTGTAGCCTATTTTCTTTGGTTTTATTTATTTCATTGCCGATTGATTGACTTGTCACGTGTCTTCCAAAGCTACAAAAAACCTTTAAGCCAATACAAGGTTTTTCTTCATCTTATGGTCCTAATTTATCTTGTCCCTATATATAGTTAATCAAGTTTGGTAATAATTTATTATAATATACTAGTATTTATTTTTAATAATAATGTGTCAATATGTAATATATCTTTAACTAATACTCATAATTTGTGGCATATCTTGGAATTGGAAATAATATTGATTACTACTATTTTGCAATGACTGATATCTTTATATTTTTTTCCCCTTTAATTAATATAGGTTGGTGACTGATATTCCTGCAACTACTGGAGCAACCTTTGGTGATTTGTCTGAACTCAAATCTTGCATAATTAATTTTACTTTCTTGAAATAAATAAATCATCGAAATATTAGTACACGAATGTAGATGAATAAGCGTGAAACCCACTTTAATTGTCACGGATATACATCATGTTTGTCGAATTAATACTATACGATCGTATTAATTAATTAGATCATAGCTAGCATGAATAAACAAAATTATGATTTATTTTATTTTCCACTAGACATGATTTGATTTGATTCAATATTACCACGTAGACTAATCTTTGATAGTATAATTAAAATTATTATAGGTGTCCAATCACGTTGAATATCAACAAAATTCTACGGCACAAAATGATACTCATAAGCACCATGCATGTGTAGAGTATTAGTAAATGGGGACACCCCTTTATTCCTTTGTAACATTGTGTTGTGTTTTTAATGTCCATTTTATCTTTTCCTTTCCTTCATTTGTCAATTTATTTCCATTCTTGAACCAACATGATTAGGTTAGGTTGCATTGCACTAACAAGACATGTCTTGTTAGTGTGAAATGAACATTCTCTTTCTCTCGAGGCAACTTTAATTTGCATCATCTTTTCCTATTTGGTTTAAATTGATACTTAGTGATTATGATGTCAATTAATCAAAATTAACGTAGTGCGTTACTACGTGTGTATGTAGTTGACCAATTGAGCTTGGGTAAGATATCGTTCGTTTGGTTGACACAGGACAAGAGATAGTCCGCTATGAGAGCCCGCGGCCGTCAATGGGGATCCACCGCTTCGTCTTCGTGCTTTTCCGCCAGTTGGGACGGCAGACGGTGTATGCCCCCGGCTGGCGCCAGAATTTCAACACTCGAGACTTTGCGGAGCTCTACAACCTCGGATCGCCCGTGGCTGTTGTCTATTATAACTGCCAAAGGGAGAGCGGAACGGGCGGGAGAAGGCGGGGATCCTGATTTTTTTTTTAAATAAAAAATAAAAAAAATGAAAGAAACAAAGAGAGAGAGAAAATTAAAATATATAGTTCTATTTTGATTTTCAAACTCTAATAAAGTTCAAGTGTGGTCGCTCATAGTTATTTACTCAATGGAGTACTTGTGTATGGTTTGGTTTGGTATTAGTATAGTGCTACTAACAGTTTCCCTATATTTTTGAAATATAGTGAAAATATGTATTGTATCAATGGAATAAATCTTATGGAAGGTGTTTGGCCCTTACATTGGAGAAATGTATATATATATATATATAGTAACTTTGGATAATAATAATAATAATAATAATAATAATAATAATAATAATAATAATAATAATAATAATAATAATAATAATAATAATAATAATAAAAAAAAGAAAAGAAAAGAAATAAGCTATATATTGAACAGTTTGCTTTTTGTACGTACGAATTATTGATAGTTGCTATCATCTTTAGACTTCTGTGGATTTCGTCATTTTTATTATTCACTTCAACAACATTACTGTGTGCAAATTGTACGGATAAATACATGTTGGGAGCGGTCATTCATAAGCTGCTGGAATGTTCATGTGATTATAATTGGATGTATTTTCAATTTCTTACAAGTAGTGCAAACTAAAACACTAAACTAAATTCGCAATTGTAAAATTTACATCATAAATTTTTATTTATAACCATAGCCACGATGATCAGTGAGTAAGAATTTCCCTTCTCAACATCTAAAATATAGTACCATACTAATAATATTTTTCATTTTTATTTTGAAAAATTGTTCCTTTTATTTATTATTATTTTTTTTAATATTTTGGGAGCCAATTTCTTTTTCCTGTTTTCACTATCGAGGGCGGGAATCAATATATTTAATTCCCAGAAAATAGAAATTATGATTTATTTTTTTCTTTTAAGAAAATTGGAAACTCCAGCCGCACTTCAAAAAAAAAAAATTGAATAATACAATAGCATAGCAGCACGCGTTTGGAATTGGAGGTTGAAGACAAGGGTTTTCTCTACTCGAAGCGGTTAATGTAAGGGCTCTCCATTTTCTCTGAACAATCAACACTGCAGTAGTGAGTTTGTAGCTTTCCTTTTCTCCCTTATTTAGGCCTGGGGTCGTTAATTGGAGAAAACAAAATGAAATATGTCAGTGTAGTTCGCATTTCGTTCTCCATATCAATATCAATGATCATTTTGTCAGTGAAGTGAAGGAAAATTAGTGGATTAATCTTCTGGGTCTGTTTCGAGTATTTTGATTGATTGCATGCAGCGATGTCGGAAGTTAAGCCGATGAGTATCGACGGCGTATGTGTGGGGAAGAGGCAACCGAAGAGAAAAAGGTTGGTGGCGTGCACTTATTCGCCTAGCCCAGAAGAAAAGCAAGCGAAAATTCTCGGATTTCGTAGCGAGATCGACAGTCTTGTAAAATACTGTAAGAATTTAGTGTCGGAAAACAGAGAAGCTTCGTTGGGAAGTTTGGAGAAACTTGAGAATTCTGGCGCTTCTGTGAATGGTGTGATTGCATGCTTAATGGAGGAGAGTGATCTTCCTTTGTCAAGTCTTGTTGATGATATTTTTGAGAGAGTTAAAGACAGAAATGGAAATGGGGATGGTTGTAGTAAGGCTAGTGTGAAGAGTGCTGTGCTTATAAATGGGCAGAGATTGTGCTATGGTGTGGTTAGTGCAGATGCTGATGTTTTGGAGGATGATGCTGAGTGTGCTCTTTGGTATTGGGAGGTATAAATTGAAGTTAAATTGTATGTGATGAATTTTATGCTGAGTAGCCCATATATATTTAAGTTCTGTTGTTATGATTTGTTGATTCTGTTGCATGGTTGTAGATTTGGTGGTAATTATGCTAAAATTGTTTGTGGGATTACATGGTATGTCTTTATTTTCCATTATGTTGTTTCAAGTAGTGCTTATATGCTGGATTGTGGTAGTTATTAACTTGGTATTGAGACCATTATTGTAATGGTATTATGCAAGTCAAAAGAGGAAGTTGTCAGCGTTTTGGTTGTCTTAACATTTGCCTATTGGTTTTGAGTTGTTCCTTTAGTAGAAGAAGCTATTCACTGAGCTATGTTTGATGTTTTGTTGAATTAATTGTTAGCTGTGAAATTATTTACGAGGCCAGGCATATATGAGCATCCTATTGCATTATTCATTTCCCCTTAAGTGCCATATTTGAGGTAAGCCAGCAATGGAATATATACGATCAACTACCTGCAGGTTTTTGTTTTTTGGGGCTGTTGCTGTGTTCTAACTTTCTATCTCTACCCAATGCCGATGTAGTTTATCATAGCATTCGTTTTTCCGTTACTCTTGGCTGTGTGCTTCTTTGGTTTTTAAGGGTAGTCCAGCCTTACTGTATTCTTCCTGATTACAGACAAGGGATCTGAAGTTGTTGCCTAAATCGGCACATATATCTTTGAAAGTTCACCGGTCTTGTCGGAGAAAGATCCAAGAGAGGATTAGTGCTGTTTTGGGTAAGTTCTAATTCGTTTACGGTCATATTGAATGTAACGGCTCCTTTCAAACACCTTTTCTGTGCATGACACCATCCTCTTTGGAATGCATAACTAGAGACCGAGCTTCTTTCAACATTTGGAATGTTTTCTTAGTCTTCTCAGATGCAGAGGCGAAATTAGATCCTGAAATTTGATGATGAATTCCTTTCAGAATAGAGATCTATTTTTCTATCCATTTAACTTTTCCACATGTACCTACCAACTGTTTATTGATTACCTTAGATGAATGCCATAGGGCTGCGGGGGGTTAATTCATCTGACACTCGCTCTCTCCTTGATCTCCTCTCGTTCTATCCGTAGTAGTTGGAATAGATCTTTCCTTCTTATGCCCACAAGTTTTTCTTAGTATTTGGTCTCTCTGTAGAATATCAAAAGTTCAATCTGAACTTTAGAGGGTCCTATGATGTACCTAGTCAACTGTAATTGAACTTTGTTCGTGATCTTATTTGTTGGGTGTCGTGCTTCTGTACTTTTTTAGTGTTACATGTGCAGTAATGTTCCATGTACATAAGGTGTTTTTTTGCTGTTGTTGTTGTTGTTGTTGTCTGTAATTTGCAGTCTAGACTTGTTGGTTTCTCAAGAATATTTGAAATTCTTATCATTGGTTCTCAAGCTTTCTGATTAAGTTATTTTACTAGGTTCCTTTGAGTTTTGCTCCTGTCAGTGTAATTGATAATTTTCTACACTCAGGGATGATAAATGCTTTGGAAAAGTCAGATAACTCTCCCAACTGCCAACATGAGTTGATGAAAGCTTCAGAAAAGCTCAGCAAAGTTCTAAATGAGGCAGATATCCGGTTGTTAGTGGAGAATATGTCTAATAAAAATGGCACTGAAATGTACGTTTCACAGTTTTGTTTCTCAGCATAAGCTAATTTTAGTGATTACTAACTTAGTATTTATGGTGAAGAGCTGAGAAGGAAGCCAAGAGAGGAGAAAAACTGTTAATCAAACAAATGGAGAAAAACAAAAGAGAAAAGGAGAGAGAAAGGAAAAAGATTGAACGGGAACACCAAAAGGAAATGTTGCAAAATGTATGTCTCCTTTCAACCATTCATGGGCTTTTAAGCATGTTTCTGTAGGATTCCTTTTGTTCTCTCTACTCGAATTGATTTTTTAAAAGATTATTCAGACGGTTATGAATGATGGTAAAGGCAAAGGGCATCATAGCATGAACCAATGTACCTTTTCCCTAGATATTCTTAAAATGCAAAGGATGGTGTCTTTGAATTCTTTCTGAGTTGATGTTTGACTTAGTACGTTATTTGTTTACTGATATTTTGGCATTTTTACAGGAAAGAGAGCTGAAGCGATTGCATGAGGAGGCAGAGAAAGAGGAGAGGCGAGTCGAGAAAGAAGAAATTGAAAGGCAGAAACAACTGAAAAGGAAGCAAGAAGAATCAGAGAAGGTTAAAAGACGCAGGGAGAAGGAAGAAGCTGAATCAAGAAAACGACTAGTTCTCCAGAAACAAGCAGCACTGATGGAGCGCTTCCTTAATAGAAAAAAAAAGAGTTCATCTTTACAAAATGACAGTTCAGATAATAAAGCAACCACATTGAGATCATCTTCTAACATGGATGAAAGAAATGCTAAATCAGTATCTCTAGCAATGGATGCCGTGTTCGCCCAGAATGACGATATTGGCATCGAAGATATTTGGAAGTTGGTCTCCTTCACCCTTGTCCCATTTTGTGTTGGTTATTTATAGAAACTCTTGGTGTTCGAGTTTAAGATTTCTTTTGTGCTACTCTTTTCAGATCACATTTAAATGCTTGGCACGGTAATTGTCGTTCAATTCAATCAAACCGAAAAAGGCATTGGGGCATACGTCAGAAGCCTAAGACTGAACTGATCAAGGAACTCAAGCTTACTACTAATAAAGAACTGACTTGTTGTGAGGACTTGAACATAGAGAAACTTGTGGGTGGATTGGATGGGACCAATAATGACAGCACGCTTCCTCAAATGGATATGGATCATTGTCTCCGTCGCTGTGGTACGAAACGAGTTCCAGTAAAGCTGTTGCAGTTCGATAAAAGTAATAGGCCTGCATTTTATGGTGTCTGGCCCAAGAACAGGTTTTGTCTTATAACTAAATTTTAGCTTTTGGTGTTCTGTCGAGATTAATATATTCTTGTGTGTCAGGAAGAAATACTATGGCTTGCCTGTTAATAATGATACTTGGAAGATGCCACATGTTATCACGTGCTGAGTATTCTTTTATTTTAATAAAATCTGGGGTGGGAGTTCCTCATAGCTACACTTCTCTTTTCATGAATGATATTTCCGAGTTTTGTTAAGGGACTTGGCACCGAGTTTTCCATTGGCTCAGAGTTAAGAATTGAACTATTAGGCCTCTAGGGTGAGAGGGTTGGATGCACACTAATGGCCATGCTAATCTGCTATCCGTTCATCTAGCAACTGTTGAGCTTGAGTGTATTAATGCAGTAGAATCTTGGTGTTTTTTCCAACAGTACAAGAGAGGTCATTTTAATAATTTGTACTTTGTAGGCAATGATGTACCTCGCCTCCTGAAAACTGTATCACCATTCTGATATTCTCTTCTCTGTTTCTCCAGTCAAGTTGTTGGTCCGCGCCACCCTTTGGTGAAGGACTCGGACATAGACTATGATATTGATAGCGATGAGGAGTGGGAAGAGGTATGCTAGCAGTGTTATACGTGGTTGTTCTCTCGAGGAAACTCGAACCTAAAATCTTGCTATGCAGGATGAACCCGGTGAAAGCCTTTCAGACTGTGAGAAGGATGGTGAAGATGAAAGTATTGGAGAATCTATAAAGGATGATGAAGATGATGAGAGTGAAGATGGGTTTTTTGTACCTGATGGCTACCTCTCAGAGAATGAGGTATATATCTTATTATAGCGCCTTTCATCTCTTCCCCATTGTTATGCATGTTGCACTTGTGTACACTTAAATGAGTATATTATACAAATTTTATTTGTTCAGTGGGCTTTAAATGTCTCCTTGTTCTTGTATTGTGGGAATTGGTAGTGAGATATAATTTTACTCTGTTTTGGAGCAGGGAGTGAAGTCTGATGAAATGGATGATTCTGACCTCGATTCAGAAGTTCAGAATCTGCCTACTTCGGTACAGCAGTTGCAGAGTGATGAGTTCTGTATTATGCTTCGGCAACAGAAATTTCTGAATGATTTGACGGAACATGCGCTTAAAAAGAACCACCCCTTGATCATATTGAATCTAATGCATGGGAAAAGCACACTATCATCAGCTGAAGAGGTCACTGGTATTTCAAAGCTTGAAAGAATGGCTCTGCAATCTCTTAGTATCCGCCCTTTGCCTGGTTTCCAAAACACAGAAATCTCAGTTCCTAGTGATGTGGTAGACGAGGGAGGAGAAGTCTCACCTAACAAGTCAAGTACAACACAGATTCTGGACTCGGACTTACCTCAGATTGTAAGTCATTAGTATGTGGAGCCATTGAAATTGTGTACATTCAATCTCCATTATCTAGCCATATGTAACATTTCCCCTTGACTAAATATTACAGATATCTATCATTCAGTCATGTCCACACAGCATCAAAAAAATAGAGAACTCACTGCATGCTAAGTTTCCTGCTGTTCCAAAATCCCAATTAAGAAAAAAAGTGCGAAAAATATCTGAGTTCTCTAATAATTGCTGGCAGGTAACTAAGCTCACCTTCTTATCACGTATACAGGTTCTGTGTGTATTCATATTTCTATTAGTTCTTCCCGTGTCAATTTCTGATGGAACAATATCATAATAGATCCAAGTTGAATTTATTTCATTCTAAGTACTAATATTGTAATCTTATGGAGTTAATTTAATGCCTCTGAGCTTCATGAGGACAGGTTACTTGAATCTTTACTGGTTTGGTGTGGTAAAGTTTGAGTTTTCTGATATATAATGCTTGCTTTCAGGTCAAGAAAGAAGTTCTGAGCAAGCATGGCCTCTCTATATCACCAGGTATTGAGTTATTATCTTAGTGAGACGATCTCACCTTCTCTTTTTTCACAGTTTCGGTAGTAATGATTCCGATTCTCTCATGCACTTGCAGAAAAGGGTCCTAGAAAAATGAAGAGCATCGAAACATTCTTGAAAAAACGATGCCTCCCTCCATCTGGGACGGTCACAAACTTGAGCAAAACATCCTCACAATCTTCCCAAAAACTCAGGGCCACCGAAGTTGAACCACAGGATGACTGTACGTTCAAACAACAGTAAGCATCTATCAATATGGCGTTTTGTTTCGACTTATAGCGTATATAAGTAGCACCTGTTACATAGTTTTACTTAAAATCTGCTGAAGAAATCAGAGATAGAGAGGCTATGATGATTTTGTTTTTTGATGATGGGGGTCATAGCAGGTTATATAGTCTCTTATTGTAGAATGTAGATGGTCTCCATGTATAGGTCCTTTGTCAAACAAACTTTTGCATCTAAAATTTACGTACGTATTTATGCATGCGTGATAGTGTTGTCACCTACTGGCCCGGCCCGGCCCGATGGGATCCGATCCCACCTTGCATGGTGGTGCTGGGCTAGGTTGGCTGTTGGGCGGACTTTTTTTGGAAGGGGCAGCTTTTTCACTTCTACAGATTACCTATCTTTAGTCGGGCCTATATTAATGTGTATTCCCTTCCTTAGATATGAATAATCTCTCTCTCTCTCTCTCTCACACACACACACACACGCACACTGTATTTTGGAAAATGTATAATTAAGTCGAGAATTACGAGATCAACCTTTGTCCTTTTGTGGTACTATATGTATTTGTGTACATTAAAATAATGAGGCTATTATGCTATAAGTATGTTATTATACCTTAATTATACGCAATGATATTATTATTCGTAATGATGGAGCTAAATTATGTGCCGTCAGTGACAAGACAAGCTTGTTAAATGATTTTGATGTTCGCTTTATTTGGTAGAGTTATAAACTTTTTTTTGGGTTTTTAATATCTTGAATATATTTTTATACGGTGTGCATGTATTCCATCCATCCATGGTAGTGGAGTATTAATTAATTAAAGAAGAAAAAACAACGGCTCCATACATTCCAAAAATGTAGCTCCTGTTTCTATTTTCACAAAAAATAAATTAAGTATATTATAAAACGGGCCATGAAATTTATTAGTAGTTGCCAAGTTCATCGAATAATACTCATATACCAAAGGAAAACATGACTTAATCCTCATTTACTACTTTAGTGGAGTAGTAATATACTAATATTTGAAATTGAAACAAGGAATATGAAATTGTGATTTAATTTGGGACACCGGGATTTTTATTTATTTTATATATGTACACTCTTTTATGCAGTTTAATCATTTTAAAGCATCGGTTATCACTGACCGTTTGTCACAGAGAATAAGAAAGTTGTTTTTATGATAATACCCGGAAAAAAGTACCATTACATGAGATTTTCCAAACAATACCCTGATTATTTATTGTTGGAATTGTAGAACTTGCCGAGCGTACAATTATAATAGAATAATCGAATATTACAAGTGAAATAAGAAAAACTACGAACAAAATGAAATTTGAAGTCGAGTCGAGGAACCCTCTTTCCGCAAGACGAATTACGCCCCGGGTAGTGCTCACGGATTTGACGCTTCATCCCCAAAGATAAAACGACTTCTCGTCTTCTTAGTAGCAGCACCGCAAACTAAGAAACTCTTGCGAACTGGAAATAAAAGGCGAAGGAACTGAGCTAAAAAACTGAATGCTGTAGAAGAGAGGATGCAAAATGTTTTGAGTTGTGTGTCCTAGAATGGCCTGCAGAGCCTTCTATTTATAGGCTGCTCATTCAGGAGGGACATCAATGCCATAAAGGCATTAACAGCCACTAAGGTAGTGGGTTAGTGGTGGAGTGTAAGAGGCTGACTGTTCAGCTGAAGAGACACCTTCCAGAGTCTTATTCCGGATGGGCCACGAACTGGGCTGGACGGATAGGCCTCATTCGAATTGGGCTGGGCAATTGGGCTTCCACACATGGCCCAAAACACTATATATTTTGTGGTCCAAAAAATATGGTACACAAGGCCCCAAGCCCAAGCCAAAGGCCCAAAGGACCACCCAAAGGACCAATTGCCAAGATCCAAGGCCCGAGCCGGAGTCGTCCGTGCTGTCCGCCACGGACGGCGGGGCCGGATCGAGTGTGTGCTCACGCGAGAGCCCAACCACACACTTATCCACTTACTTGGCCCACTTGTTATTAAGCCCACATGTTTAAACACTTTTAAACAGCACACCACATTAATATTTAATCAATGTGGTATAACTTACACTTCATTAACTAATAAAGTAACTCTCCACCAAACTTTGAACATTTATATATCACTCACCGGAAATCGGTTTTGAGCATATAAATATACCACGTTCATCTACTCCGCGAGTAGAACAATAATCTAATATTTAATTTATGTAATAAATTAAATATTTATTATTATTTATTTGGTCTAAAACTAAATTTCCAACAATCCCCCACATGAGTGAGATATCCATATGCAAATATATGCAAATGCTAGAGCTCAGTCCTTACGAGGTATAAAAGTATTAGGATAGGTAGTTTGCGGCTTTGAACCTTCCATAGTCAACACCATCGAGTACACAGGCGGCATAGTAGCTCAATGCTTTGAACTATCCCTCAATGGCGTGCACCGAGACAACGATGTTAACGCTTATACACCTCAACCTCATCCGTTCTCACATTTTGTGTCCATTTCGGCCTTGGACACCCCTTTGGTTTCATAAGTGTATTTTAACGAAGCGGCCTCACTTCACACTTACATAGGTAATTCTTTACCGAGTATCTTGCCATACTCAACCTCCTTGAGGTATTTAGGAATCATTAAAAGTCATAGACTTATCCTCACCACTAGGCAAGCTTTCAACACTCAAACGCTTTCTAGGGAATAGATAAATGTGAGTATTTTCACACGAACTTTCACAAATTAGTTTTCCCATTGAACTAAGTTCTTGGGGTTTCCAATCATCATGGTTGGGTTACCACTATGATAGTTCTTAATTTGTGGATTTTACTCTCATTCCCTCAAGCAACTTATTCATTTGATCATGGTTTAACCCTTTGGTTAGTGGATCCGCCAGATTATCCAACGACTTCACATAGTCGACTGAGATAATCCCAGTTGTGATCAAATGTCTCACGGTATTATGTCGTCGACGAATATGTCGAGACTTACCATTATACAAGCCACTTTTTGCCCTACCAATAGCCGCTTGGCTATCGCAGTGAATCATCACCGGAGGCAATGGTTTCTCCCAACATGGAATGTCCTCAAGAAAGTTTCGTAGCCATTCGGCTTGTTCACCAGCTATATCTAAAGCTATGAACTCAGACTCCATGGTGGATCGGGCTATACACGTTTGTTTTGTGGATCTCCACGTAACAACAGCTCCACCCCCAATAGTAAATACATACCCACTTGTAGAAAGTGAATCTTTCGTGTCCGAAATCCAATTTGCATCACAGTACCCTTCAAGTACCGGAAACTATCTCGAAAAATGTAGCCCATGACTTTGAGTATACTTCAAGTATCTCAAAACTCGTACTACAGCTCTCCAATGCTCTTTGCTTGGATTGCTCGTGTAACGACTCAATTTGTTTACGGCACAAGCTATGTCGGGTCGAGTGCAATTTGTAAGATACATTAAACACCCTATGACGCGAGCATAGTCTTCTTGAGCAACCGACTCACCTCGGTTCTTGCTCAAATGAACATTAAGTTCTATCGAAGTTTTAGCGGGCACGCTTTCAAAAGCATTAACCTTCTTGAGCACTTTCTCAACATAGTGAGATTGTGACAAGATAATCCCATCGGATTTCCTTAGAATTTTCATTCCAAGAATAACATCCGCTAAACCCAAGTCTTTCATGTCAAAGTTCCTCTTTAACATGTTTTTAGTTTCGTTAATAACACGGATATTGCTACCCATGATTAACATGTCATCTACATAAAGACACACAATAACATACCCATTATTCGTGTTCTTAATGTAAACACATTTATCACACTCATTTATCTTAAACTCATTTGATAACATCACATTATCAAATTTCAAGTGTCATTGAAGTGGCGCTTGCTTCAATCCATAGAGGGATTTAACTAGTTTGCAAACCTTTTTCTCTTTACCAGGTTCTACAAATCCTTCTGGTTGTTTCATATAGATTTCCTCCTCTAATTCTCCATAGAGGAAAGCAGTTTTCACATCCATTTGATGTATCTCGAGATTGTGCAAAGCAGCAATTGTGAGAAGTACCCGAATGGATGTAATCCTTGTTATAGGAGCATAGGTATCGAAATAATCGTACCCTTCTTTCTGCTTAAACCCTTTGACAACCAAACGGGCTTTGTACTTGTCAATTGATCCATCAGCTTTGTATTTCCTTTTAAGGATCCATTTGCACCCCAAGGGTTTACACCCTTCGGGCAAATCAACCAGCACCCAAGTGTGGTTTTGCCTTATGGACTCAATTTCACTTTGTACCGCTTATCTCCAAAGCGGACTGTCCGATCTAGAAAAAGCTTCTTTGATCGTCGTAGGTTCTTGAACCAACATGAACACTACATAATCCGGACCAAATTGCTTTAGTTTCCGAACTCTACTACCACGTCTCGGTTCACTATCTTCCGGATTAGACCTTTGTCGTTTGCGTGACTTAAGTTCTTCATCCTCGGATTTAGAACTCGTGGCTTCACCTTCAATTCTATTGCTAGAATTGGTTTCTACATTACCCGTGTCTTTACAAGGATATATGTGTTCAAAGAATATTGCATTCCTTGACTCGATCGTTGTTCCCACAGTCATGTTGGGTACTTCCGACTTGTGGATAACAAAGCGATAGGCGCTGCTGTTATGTGCATACCCAATAAAGATACAATCAACCGTTTTAGGGCCAATTGTAACTTGTTTAGGTAGAGGCACTTCAACCTTCGCCAAACACCCCCACACTTTAAGGTATTTGTACGATGGTTTCCAACCTTTCCATAACTCATAAGGTGTAACATCTTTACCTTTGAGTGGAATCTTGTTCAGTATATAGTTAGCTGTTAAGACAGCTTCCCCCCACATATTTTGGGGTAACCCTGAACTAATCAACAAATCATTCATCATCTCCTTAAGAGTTCGATTTTTACGTTCAACAACACCATTTGATTGAGGTGAGTATGGAGCCATCGTTTGATGAATTATACCACTTTTGTTGCACAATTCTTCAAACGGAGCAACATATTCGCCACATCTGTCACTTCGAACACTCTTAATTCGACCACTTAGTTAATTTTCGGCTTCATTCTTGAAGTGTTTAAACGCTTCAATAGCCTCATCTTTACCTCTTAAAAGATAAAGATAACAATATCTCGTGCAATCATCGATGAACGTGATAAAGTACTTCTTACCACCACGAGTTTGCACATACTTTAAATCACACACGTCGGGGTGAATTAAATCAAGGGGTTTCGTGCTCCACTCAATCGAATGAAACGGTGGTTTTGTCATTTTTGCCTCAACACAAACTTCACATTTGTTTTGAGTGTTAACTTCATTTAACTTTAGTAAATCTAAATTTAATTGTTTTATAGTATTTAGATTAACATGTCCTAATCTACAATGCCATAAATTAGAGCACTCAACAATGTAAGAGGAAGTAGTAGCATTTTCATTACTCTTAATAGATTTTGGTACATGACGTATAGCCAATACATTCAACCTAAAGAGACCATCAGAGAGGTAACCCTTTCCAAGGAAAGTACCACTCTTTGACAAAATAAACTTGTCGGACTCAAAAACTAGTCTAAACCCCTTACTAACTAGAATAGAG
This sequence comes from Mentha longifolia, assembly GCA_001642375.2. Lineage (NCBI taxonomy): Eukaryota > Viridiplantae > Streptophyta > Magnoliopsida > Lamiales > Lamiaceae > Mentha > Mentha longifolia. Next base: position 36,252,732 of record CM038117.1, on the reverse strand, counting down.
CCCGAGACCAAGTTCTTTCGGATGTCGGGAATATGCAGCACGTTCTTCAAAGTTAGAGAATTCCCAGATATAAGCTTTAGCACCACATCTCCAACTCCGACAACCACGGACGAAGCTTGGTTCCCCATGTTGAGCTTTCTCCCCTCAACAGCTTGATAGGTAACAAACTTATTCCTATCGGCACACACGTGCGCAGTAGCGCCAGTGTCGATGAACCAGCCTCCCGGCTTTTCGACTTGGTTGACCTCCTCGGTGACCACAGCCGTAAAGTCTTCTTTCACCCACTCGCCGTCTTTTTCGGCGACGTTGGCAGCATGTTTCTTCTTCTTCTTGTTCTTGGGCTTCTTGCAGTCCTTCGCAGTATGCCCATGCTTGCCACAATTGTAGCAATCACCATCCAACTTCTTCGATGGTACCTTCGCCTTGCCTTTGTCTTTGGCATTTGGGCGATCACGCTTGTTGGAGGGTCCGCCCTTCTCCATCAAGTTCACCTTGGCATCAGACGGTGCCTTTGGTTTGTCTTGATCGCGCACGTCCGACTCGATGCGTAGCTTCACAATCAAGTCTTCAAGAGTCATCTCCTTTCGCTTGTGCTTGAGGTAACTCTTGAAGTCTTTCCAATTTGGGGGTAGCTTCTCGATCATGGTCGCCACAACGAACGCATCCGGAAGGACCATCCCCTCAGCATGGACGTCATGCACAATGAGTTGAAACTCTTGTACTTGCTCCATCATTGGTCGAGAATCGACCATCTTGTAGTCCAAGTATCGGGCTACAACGAACTTCTTCGTACCCGCGTCATCGCTACGGTACTTCTTGTCTAACGCCTCCCATATTCCTTTGGAGGTGTTGACACCAGAGTATACATTGTACAAGCTATCATCCAAGGCATTGAGAATGAAATTCTTGCACAAGTAGTCTCCATTGCGCCAATTGTCATACAAAGCACGAACATGGAAGTTCGCCTCATTGGCATTTGGCGCAGCCGGCTCATCTTCCGTAAGGAAGTTTGCCACTCCCAATGTTGTTAAGTAAAACAACATCTTTTGTTGCCACCTTTTGAAGTCAGCTCCGCTAAACTTTGGCAGCTTCTCGGCGGGTGGCATCACCCTTGGTGCCGAGTTCGCTCCCATAAGGGAGCCACTTGGGTTAGGCCCATAGGCCGCCCCCACAGTCGAGCCCATGAATGGCGCTCCAACAGTTCCACTAAAAGTGGAACCCATGGTGCCGCTTGAAGCGGAACCACCGCTTGACAAAAATGAGTTATTCCAAACCCACGAACTTGAAGGCATAGTCAAGCCTCCGGTTGAACCGCCAGTGTTGGAGTTCATTGCCGATGCAGTAGTGAAGGTTGGCAACGGCGTTGACATAGTTGATGGAACAGTCGACGACATAGTAGATGGCAATGTCGAAACTTCAATGGATGAGTCGGTGGAAGCTGCAGCACTTGTCATCTTCGAATAAGTGATTGAATTTCAAAACTACTTGGAATGGCAAACGTAATTCGTCTTGCGATTGTTGGAATTGTAGAACTTGCCGAGCGTACAATTACAATAGAATAATCGAAGATTACAAGTGAAATGAGAAAAACTACGAACAAAATGAAATTTGAAGTCGAGTCGAGGAAACCCTCTTTCCGCAAGACGAATTACGCCCCAGGTAGTGCTCACGGATTTGGCGCTTCGTCCCCAAAGATAAAACGACTTCTCGTCTTCTTAGTAGCAGCACCGCAAACTAAGAAGCTCCGGCGAACTGGAAATAAAAGGCGAAGGAACTGAGCTAAAAAACTGAATGTTGTAGAAGAGAGGATGCAAAATGCTTTGAGTTGGCCTAAAGGACCAATTGCCAAGATCCAAGTCCAAGTCCAAGTCCATGAAACCCAAACCCGAGGCCGAGGCCGAGGCCCGAGCCGGAGCCGTCCGCCACGGACGGCGGGGCCGGATCGAGTGTGTGCTCACGCGAGAGCCCAACCACACACTTATCCACTTACTTGGTCCACTTGTTATTAAGCCTACATGTTTAAACACTTTTAAACAACACACCACATTAATATTTAATCAATGTGGTATAACTTACACTTCATTAACTAATGAAGTAACTTTCCACCAAACTTTGAATATTTATATCTCACTCACCGGAAATCGGTTTTGAGCATATAAATATAACATGTTCATCTACTTCGCGAGTAGAACAATAATCTAATATTTAATTTATATAATAAATTAAATATTTATTATTATTTATTTGGTCTAAAACCAAATTTCCAACATTTATTCGTCAAAACATAATAGTAATTGTTAATTGAAAAATCATTAGAGAGATGTATTTGAAGAGAAGAAACATTTAGAACACAACGTATATTATATATTTATATAAGAAATAGTAGAAGGCTAAAATTTTGGAAGGGAGGGGAGGGGAGTAGTATTTCATTTTTTTAAGCTACAAAATACTCCACTATTTTGGCTTTTTGGCAGTAATGTGAATGCATCTTGGGAAAAGAAAAAGAAAATAAATAAAAATAAAAGAGAAAGAGAATCGGTAAAAGTACAACCACAAAATATTCCACGTCAGAAAAAGATTCTGTATGCATCAGGGCATTGTACCTTCCCACACAGCCACGCGTACACAGGGGGGGCGGGGGAGTGAGTAATATACGTATACGTTTTTGAAGAATCATAGGAACCATCGCCAGCTGCAGGAAATTGTCAAGTAGCAATCACTAAACCTGTTTGCAAATTCAAAACTATGGGCTTTCTTCTACTGAATTCGGAGGCCCCCCATTGCACTCTTTCTTTCTTTCTGCTTTTCTTCCCTTCGCTTGTTTTCTTCCTTCCCTTCCCTTCCCTTCTCCCCTCCCCCCCCCCCCCCCCCCCCCGCCCCCCTTCCCCTCCCGTATATAACTCTGCCTTTCGACCCCTCAATCCTTCGCTCTTCACTCCCACTCTCTCTCTCTCTCTCTCTCTACATTTTGATTTGATATTTTGGAATAGGATTGGATAAGTTTACTGTTATTGAGATAGATAATGGCGCTGAAGGTCAGCTTCGTTCCTTCCAAGATCCCAGCTTTTCCTGGTTCTGAGCTCAGATCTCACAGGGTGTCCATGGCCTCAACTCTTCATTCTCCCTCAACGTCAGTTCCCATTTCTTCCCAATTCTTATGCCTATTTGTCTCTCTGTGTGTGTGTTACTCGAGAACATGAATTGGGCATTGCCAAGATCAGATTTTTGATGTTGATAGCGGTATATATATCTCTTAATTTGTGTGTTGAGCAACTTGCATGGCATTGATCTTTTGATTTTTGGAGTTTCAAACCATTGCATTCTTGTTTATTACCATTTACTCTGTCTTGTTTTGACAAGGTTCGACAAAGTTTCTTCTTTTTTAGATTGCTTAATGGATGGATATGACTATATTGTGTTCACAACCAAAAATCAATGCTTCAAATTGTGCTAAAAGTCATTTATCTTTTATATTATACTATTTCTTATGCGACATAATTATGCTAAATTTCACCTTCCTGTATATATTAATGTCTGCACATGTTTTGCCTACTCTAGATAGTTTTGTAACTATTTATATGCTTCATATTCACATAGCATTTCTTGTTTTATGTTACCAGTATTTCCTTAGTAATTTTGCCATTTCTACTTCTTTTGTGGTGGTTGGTTGGTTGGATTTTGTACTCTGTGTGTGTGTGGGAGTGGTGGGGGTGGGGTTATTGCCTTTTCTTGCTACCGACATGCTAGTGCTATTAGGTAGATCTCAAGCACAGATGGCTTACTTTTTAAAATTTACAGTATCAAGATTTTAGTATGAGATTTTACCAGGCCATGTCTATTATTTTGAACTTTCTTGGCTTTCTTACAGATAATTTTATTTCATAATTAGTATGTAGTAGTAAATCTATGTTGAAATATGCATTTCCTGGTGTGATGCAAACCCCTAGCTAGAGCAGTGTAGATTTGTTTGATTCAGGACTTACATAATAACTATAAAACGTGATTTTTCGCCACGATTCTTAATCCTATTAATTAGATTAGGCGGACTCTCTTATCAATTTAAATACTAATGAAGAGGCTGGTTATGATCATTGTATTCTCACTAATTAATTAGTAATTACCTAGGTAGCATGTACCTAAGATCTTGACTTTTCTGTTTGGTACACTAAGTGGTGGTTGGTTTTGTTTGTTTAGAATCTTTCTTGTCTTGAAAAGACATTTTTGTGGTTCTTGATTACTTCTAAAAATATCTTTGAACGCCCTTAATTATTTTTCCTACTTCATAACCACTTAATTAAGGCATTGCAAGTTGGGAGTTTGATTTCGTTTCTCGTAAATTATGGCTCGTTCAAGTTTTTCTGTGGTTGCTCCTTAAGCTGAGAAAATGATGGTTTTGAGATCACTCTGTAGTCTGTACTGCATAGAGTTGTTTATAATGGAAATGGTTGCATAGTCATTTTTTTAACAATACCGTAAGCTTACTTGTTGATGAAGATCGACCTACTAATAAATGTTATTACAAAAATAACATACCCTTAAAAATAGCATTCTCTAATACTGCGTTTGGGATGTAATATCTCTCATGTAAAGGCCTTTTGCTTTAGCTTGAGCCCGACTGTGGTGCTTCTAATTATATTTTTCTTGAACGACTTTCGAACTTGTAAGGATAGAACTTGTCATCATATCATAAGGAAAGTGTCGACTTGAAAAAATATTCGACTATGGCATCTTAGTTTGGATTAATCAAGAAACCATATTTCCGTGTCACCTAGGATAGGCCTCAATCCTTAAGGGGGTGTTTACTTTGAATGGTAGCTTAGATATATAAAAAGGTATAGGCTAATTGAGCTTGTTTGGTCATCTTATCTTTTAAATATACAGTCAATCATTTGTATTGCCGATCTAATCTATCTCCCGGAGAGCTGAAATATTCTATCGTCGTTTTATTGCTAGTTCTTGATGGTGCTGAATCTTTGAGAGCCTCTTTTTCTTGAATGCAGAGAGGTGAAAAAGCCGTTCACTCCACCACGAGAAGTGCACATGCAGGTTACCCACTCCATGCCTCCAGAAAAGATTGAGATCTTCAACTCCCTTCACGACTGGGCTGAAAACAACATCTTGACACTCCTCAAGCATGTCGAGAAATCTTGGCAGCCGACTGATTTTCTTCCCGATTCATCATCCGAAGGATTCCATGAGCAGGTGAAGGAGCTGAGGGAAAGGTGCAAGGAAATCCCTGATGACTACTTTGTAGTTTTGGTGGGAGATATGATTACGGAGGAAGCGCTCCCGACGTATCAGACGATGATAAACACTCTGGATGGGGTCCGGGATGAGACGGGGGCCAGCCAGACCCCGTGGGCTATTTGGACGAGGGCATGGACTGCAGAAGAGAACAGGCACGGCGATCTTCTCAACAAGTATCTTTACCTTTCTGGGCGCGTTGACATGAAGCAAATCGAGAAAACGATACAATATTTGATCGGCTCGGGGATGGTAAGATGGTCATTCTCTTCTAAAATGCTACTTGACTGGCTCGGTTGCCGCTCGAGCAATTTCATAACCGTCTCCGTGTTTCTAAATCAATGCAGGACCCTAGAACGGAGAACAACCCGTACCTCGGGTTCATCTACACCTCGTTCCAAGAGAGGGCGACGTTCGTCTCCCACGGGAACACGGCCCGGCACGCCAAGGAGCACGGTGACATGAAGCTCGCCCAGATATGCGGGACGATCGCGGCGGACGAGAAGCGCCACGAGACGGCCTACACGAAAATCGTGGAGAAGCTCTTCGAGGTGGACCCGGACGGCACCGTGCTCGCCCTGGCGGACATGATGCGCAAGAAGATCACAATGCCGGCCCACCTCATGTACGACGGCAGAGAGGAGTTGCTGTTCGACAACTTCTCAGCAGTGGCGCAGAGGCTCGGGGTGTACACGGCGAAAGACTACGCGGACATATTGGAGTTCCTGGTGGCGCAGTGGGAGGTGGAGAAGCTGAGGGGGCTGTCGGGAGAGGGGCGGAAGGCGCAGGAGTACGTGTGCGGATTGCCACCGAGGATTCGGAAGCTGGAGGAGAGGGCGCAGGCGAGAGCCAGAGGGAAGGAGGTAGTGAGGGTTCCTTTTAGCTGGATATTTGGTAGAGAAATCATGCTTTGAGTTTGAGCTTCAAATAAAAAAGTAAGGTGTGAAGGTGAAGGAGTTTTTCTGCATCTTTGTTTCTGTTTTTGTGTTTGTATCGACTGTTTGTTTTCAGTGAATGTTTCTTTTCAATCTTATCTTGTGTTTTCAGTAAATCGTTTCGTTTCGTTCTCGTTCCCTCACCTATTGAAAGAAAAAAAAATGAAAACACAATACCCAAAAAACGTGCATGATTTTTTTTTTTATTAATCTTTTTTCATAGACATAGACATTTGTGAAATATAGATAAAGTGCAATGTAGCAACTATTCCCTCTGTTTCTTCTGAAATGACTCATTTATATATTTTATACCTCTCACATATTAAATATAAGTGAGTTACTTTGAGAAAAACGGATAAAGTATTAATCACAGGGATCATATGTCTATAAATAAAGTGCAACATAGCAACTATTAATCTTATCATCTCATGTGATCTTATGTCTCCATTTTCGCATTTCAACCGTGTACCAAATTTTAGTTTCTACTATTTTTCTTTAATAATTTTTATTTATAATAATTTAGTTTTTAATTTTATAATTATATTCTAGGGTTCACCTATCCGATTAGGGTTTATAATTATCTAGGAGTAGCATTTAATTTCACTTTTATTAGTTATATTAGGGTTGATAAATCCAAAACTAGAAAATATAATTATTATAAAAAAATTATTTATATTTAGACATATTTATTATGATTTACTATATTATAAAAAAATTACTTTTATAAAAAATAATATAAAATTAATACAAATTAAAATTGAAGACACAAATGGAACACCAAATTTAATTAGGAGAAAGGATCGCATAACATTATTAATAGGTAAAAACATTTTAGTTAAACTCTTTGAATTGATAACTTGCAAACGACAATATTACAATCTTTTGGCTCGCATAAAGTAATATCAAATTAATTTTTTTTTGAAGGAATTAAAAAGTAAATTCGTAAAGTACCTCTACAAAATAACAAAAGGTAATATTGTTATATTGTGATAAAAAAAAAAAAAAAAAAAAAAGTTCGTCAATAATTCATTTTGTTAATAAAAAAAGAAACAAAATCCAACTATCCGTTGTTGCCATTCGTCCTCTTTCAAAAATATAACCGTTGCAGCTCCGCCACCCCCCTATATAATAACACCCCACCGCCCTCTCTCTCTCAATTTATCAGTCGCTCTCTCTCTCTCTCTCTCTCTCTCTCTATAGTTGCAGTTGCAGCAAACACAGTCAGTCGGAGTCAGTCAGAAATAGAAATGGGGTTGTCGATGGGCAATGTCAACGGCGAGGACACCAGCCGCACCCACAAAGTCTTCCTCCTAACCAACTACGTCCTCCTCGGCGCCGCCTCCAGCTGCATCTTCCTCACCCTCTCCCTCCGCCTCATCCCCTCCCTCGTCGGAGCCCTCCTCATCCTTCTCCACATCATCACCATCGCCGGCGCCATCTCCGGCTGCGCCGCCGCCTCCCGCGGCAGCGCCGGCGGAAAGTTCTACGGCGCCCACATGGTTGCCACCGTCCTCACCGCCATCTTCCAGGGTTCCATCTCCGTCCTCATCTTCACCCGGCCTTCCGATTTCCTCGGCCGCCTCAAATCCTACGTCAGGGAGGACGACGGCGTTCTCATCCTTAAGCTCGCCGGCGGCCTCTGCGTCCTCATCTTCTGCCTCGAGTGGGCGGTGCTCACCTTAGCCTTCTTCTTGAACTACTACGCCCACGTGGAGAGGAACGGCGGCGACGCCCATGGAATGAGGAGCGGAAAAGTTCGAGATGAGGAGGAGCTCAAGACTCTGCCATGGCCGCTTCCAGTCTAGATTCATTTCTTGAAATTAATGTGATATTTATTGATTACTTATTTTGTAGTATATCTTTATTTTAATTGGTGCTGAATGAGAAATTTGATTTATTGAAATGAAAGGCTTGAGCCGAATTATTTTTATGTAAATGCTTAATTTGAGTTCTATTTATTTTTAGTAACAAAATTTCACAGTCATTTGCGGAAAAAAGGAAGGAAGAAAAAAGATAATTACAAATTGACATTTAAAAATTTGATTGATAAAGAAAAAAAGAGAGAAAAACTCACCCAATTCTGCAGAATAACAACAAATACTGTGTGTTTATCTCAAAAAAAAAAAAAAAAAAAAAAAAAAAAAAAAAAACGTGTCATCTCATAATAATTCCTATTCTCATATATAAACAATTCGGAGAAAAATCTAAAAGAATATAAAAGTGATGACTTGTACAAAAGTGGGAGGAAAAAAGGAAAAAAAAAAATTAACCCTGAAACATATTTTACACTTTGAAAAAAAAATTATAAAAATTAAACTTTGCCAAAAAAAAAAAAAAAAAAGGCGCGAGAAGGAAATAAAAAAACGGTTGAGGTGGTAACCAATTAAGAAACTGCTTCTGCAACTAACTTCCATGCAAGCTGCAGCCAGCGCCACTCTATATATATATATAACCATGAATTCCCTCAAGAATGAGGAAGAGACGCTAGTTTTAATATTTTTTCTTGAAAAGGAAATGGAGAAAAAAGCAGAGAAAAAAGCGGTTATGGAGCTGAAGCAAGAAGTGCAGAGAGTGAATATGCTGATTGAAGAATCTCTGAAGAATGAGGAAGCAGAGCAGGATGATGATGATGAATTTGAGATGTGGTTAGTTGATAGCGCAATTCACACAGTAGGGGCTCTGAAGGAACTGAAGGAGATCGGGAGCGATGGAGGATTGAGGAAGGTCAGGGATCTTGGATTTCAACCGCCGCCTAAGGAATTCATCTGCCCCATTTCTGGCCTTGTCATGGCGGATCCTGTTGTTGCTACTTGCGGTCTGGTAATGCCACTCTCTCTCTCTCTCTGAATCTTGAAATTGGGAATTATATGAATTATTATTCTGTGTTTTAATTTGCAGTCGTATGAACGTAGCTGCATTAGCAAATGGTTGTCAGAAGTAAACAAGAAATGGCCAGGAACTGATCAAAAATTGGTTAGTGATTCCCTAATTCCAAATATTTCGGTGAAGAATCTGATCTTGAAGTGGTGCAAGAATTCATTCTTCGATGCTCAAGAAGAAGAGGAAGCAGAAGATGATGATGATGGTGCTGAGAAATTCTATGGCCTCAAGCTCAGTCAAGATGAAGAAGAACCACCTCAACAACTCCTCTGTCCTATTTCTCGAAACCTAATGGAAAACCCCCTTCTTGCTGCTTCTGGTCAGGTTGTACTTTTGCTCTCTCTCTCTGTGTGTGTGTGTGTGTGTGTTTCTTGAAATTTGGAAATTGGGCTTTTAATGCTGTTCTGTATTTTCAGTGGTTTTGGAAATTATTGCTCCATCTGTGCGTATTTGTGTTTATTGTTGTTCTTGAAACAGTAGAGAATAGATTACTTCTTTTCACTGCAATTAATCTCTCTCTCTCTCTCTCTGTTCATTGTTTGCAGACATTTGATGAGCCATACATTGCAGAATGGGTGAAAGACGGCAACACAAAATGCCCCAAAACTGATCAACTTCTCTCCCACACTCTCCTCATCCCAAATCTCTCTATCAAGTCCATCATTCGCAAATGGAGCAGTCGCCTCACTCTCGTTCAAGCAGACGAAGACAAAGATGAAGACGGAGGAGGAGGAGACGAGCTTCTCGTAAAACCAGACGACAGAGAACATCTAATCAACACTCTAGTAAAACTCCCTTCCCTAACCACCACCTCAGAACAGCTCCCTCTACTCAAAGACCTCCGCCTCCTCACCGCTCGCCTCCCCTCTTTTCGCGTCCTTTTTGCTGAGATCGATGGCGCTGCCTCCAAGCTCCTCAACCCCTTCTTGATCACAATGTACAAGTCCGATGCAGCAGTGTACAATGAGGTAGTAGCCACACTCATGAACATCTCATCACTTGAAGATTCCAACAAGGCCAAAATAGTACAAGACTGCCCTTCTCTCATCCCTTTCCTCATCGACTCTCTAGAACCCCAACACACCACTGAGACCAGAGGCTATGCAGCTGCTGCCCTCGGGCAGCTGTCGTCCCACGATTCCAACTGCCTTGTCATCGGAGATTTGGCCGTTTTTCTTCTCTTGGTGGACCTCTTGGAGCTAGGTGACCCCATGGCCTCGAGGGAGGCCGCCTATGCTGTTCTGAGCTTGTGCTCAAAGGATGAGAACAGGACAAGACTCATCATGGCAGGAGGCCTCGACTCGTTGGTGGAAAAGCTCGATGATCCCTCTTTGCTCCACGTGATACTCGAGATCCTGGCCTTGGTCTCTAGCAATCCGATCACTATTGGTGTGGTGGCGGATCCGGATAAGGACGTGCTGCCCCGGCTGTTTAGGATAATGGAGGAGACAAAGAGTAGACGGGACGAGGAGAACTGCGTAGTGGTGATCCACCAAGTGGGCATAGAGAGGCCAAGAGAGGTGGAGAACGTGAAGGATTGGGCGAGGATTCTGTATCGCGTGTCGAATGATGGAAAGGGTAGGGCTAAAAGGAAAGCTAATCAACTTCTTTCAAAGCTTAAAGGGAAGGCTCCAGTTAAGTAGGTTTGCTTGTTAGGAACTGAAGTTGAAGTTGAATTGAAGAAGAAGAATGTGAGTTTTTTGTTGTTTTTGGGATTTGAATTGTATAGAATCATTTCTTGATTGGTTGATGTAAGATCAGATCATTGCTACTTTTGATTTGAGGATATATGCATATGCTACTATTCTTTTGGTTTGAAATCTGAAGTAACTTGGGAAATTAGTACAAGTAAAGTGGAATTTTATAACTTAAAAATTCGGTCACCAAATGGCCATGAGAATAACAATTAGAATTTCCTGTAAATTTTTTTATATATAGAATAAACCGGTGGAATCTAAAAAAAGTGGGAGAAAGAAAATTTGACTTATCCGGAAACAAAAAAATCACACTTATGCATACCAAAAAAAAATGGCGCGAAGGAAATTAAAAAACGGTTGAGGTGGTAACCAATTAAAAAAACCGCTTCTGCAACTACCTTCCATGCAAGCTGCAACCAGCGCCACTCTATATAACCATGATTTCCCTCTCCTTCCCTCGTGATGAAACAGTGAGGGAAAAAAAAAAAAAAATGGAGAAAGAAGCAGAGAAAAAAGCGGTTACGGAGCTGAAGCAAGAAGTGCAGAGAGTGAACATTCTGATTGAAGAATCACTGAAGAATGAGGAAGCAGAGAAGGATGATGATGATGAATTGGAGATGTGGTTATTTGATACCGCAATTCACACACTACGCGCTCTCAAGGAACTGAAGGAGATCGGGAGCGATGGAGGATTGAGGACGCTCAGGGATCTTGGATTTCAACCGCCGCCTAAGGAATTCATCTGCCCCATCTCCGGCCTCGTCATGGAAGATCCCGTCGTTGGTAGCTGCGGTCTGGTCAGTTTCTCTCTCTCTCTTGATGAATCTTGAAATTATATGGGGAGATGGAATTGAGTTGGTTATTATTGTGTTGCAGTCGTATGAACGTAGCTGCATTAAAAAATGGGTGTTCGACGGAAACAAGAAATGGCCAGGAAGTGATCAAGAACTGGGCTGTGTTACCTTAATTTCAAATAATTTGTTAAAGAAGCTCATCCTGCAGTGGTGCGAGAATTCATTCTTCAAAGACAAGGCCCTCCTTGCTGAAGAAGAAGAAGAAGATGATGGTGTTGAGAAATTCTATGGCCTCACCCTCAACCTCAATCAAGATGAAGATAAACCACCTCAAGAACTCCTCTGTCCTATTTCTGGAATGCTCATGGAAAACCCTGTTCTTGCTGCTTCTGGTCAGGTTGTATTCTCTCTCTCTCTCTGTGTTTCTTGAAATTTAGAAATAGTGCTTTTGATGTTGTTCTGTATTTTCAGTGCTTTTGGAACTCACTGCTCTTTCTATCTGTGTATGTGTATGTGTATGTGTATGTGTGTGTGTATTATTGCTGTGTTCATCTGCACTTCTTTTGACTCTAACTAATCTCTCTCTGTTCATTTCTTGCTTTGCAGACATTTGATGAGCTATACATTGCAAAATGGGTGAAAGACGGCAACACAAAATGCCCCAAAACTGATCAACTTCTTTCCCACGCTCTCCTCATCCTAAATCTCTCTATCAAGTCCATCATTCACAAATGGCGCAGTCACCTCACTCTCGTCCAATCAAACGAAGGTGAAGGCGAAGACGGAGGAGGAGATGAGCATCTCGTTAAAGCAGACCGCGACCATCTAATCGACACTCTAGTAAAACTCCCTTCCCTAACCACCACCTCAGACCAGCTCCCTCCGCTCAAAGACCTCCGCCTCCTCACCTCTCGTCTCCCCTCTTTTCGCGCCCTTTTTGCTGAGCTCGATGGCGCTGCCACCCACCTCCTCAACCCCTTCTTGATCACAATGTACAAGTCCGATGCAGCACTGTACAATGAGGTAGTAGCCACACTCATGAACATCTCAGTTGAAAATTCCAACAAGCCCAAGATAGTCCAAGACTGCCCTTCTCTCATCCCTTTCCTCATCGAGGCTCTCAAATTCCCAGACAGCATTGAGACTAGAGGCTACGCAGCTGCTGCCCTCGGGCAGCTATCGTCTGTCGATTCCAACAGCCTTGTGATTGGAAATTCTGAGGCTTTTCAGCTCCTGACCGACCTCTTGGAGCTAGGGGACCCCATGGCCTCGAGGGAGGCCGCCTCTGCTGTTCTGAGCTTGTGTTTTAGGGTTGAGAACAGGGATAGACTCTTCTTGGTAGGAGGCTTCTATTCGCTCGTAGAAAAGCTCGATGATCCAGCATTGGTTGATGTGATCCTCGAGATCCTGTCCTTGATCTCTAGGCATCCGATGACTATTAAAGGGGTCGTGGAACAGGGCGTGCTGCCCCGGCTGTTTAGGATAATGGAGGAGACTAAGAGCAGAGGGGACGAGGCAAACTGCGTACACGTGATCTTTCAAGTGGGACGAAAGATGCCTCGAGAGGTGGAAAAGGTGAAGGGTGGGGTGAGGATTCTGTATCATGTATCGATTGATGGAAGTGTTAGGGCTCAAAGGGAAGCTAGTGAACTTCTTTCAGAGATTAAAGGGAAGGCGCCAATGTAGGTTTGGTTGAACTGAATTGAAGAAGGATGTGGGGTTGTTTGTTATAGGATTTGAATTGTGTTTGCTTAAAGTGTATAGAAGCATTGCTTGATTTCTTTCTTGATTGATGTAAGTTGGGATCATTGATTTTTGGTATGGTCAGTGATGCTACTTTTGAGGATATATGGTAGTATTTTCTTCTTTTTTCTTTTTTTTTTGGTTTGAAATTTGAAGTAATATGAATTGCTCAGGACAACACCTAAAATGTTGTCATATATACATGAAATTACAAGTAGGGATAGATGTGCATTATTTTTACATAAATATACTATATATATATATATATTTGTACCACTAGAGACATTTGTATCATCAAAATCAAAATCTACCATCTTTATCAACCACTATTTAGATTTCCTACAAGCTTTGAGAGATCTAAACTCTTTGGATCAAGACGAGATCAGAAGGCGCTCTTCATAAGCCTCGTTCGAGGTTTCATGGCGATCACATCGAAGGGATTCTGCTGCTCTACATGGATGTAGTCTCTGGTTTTGAGAACCTACAGTATTTTTCATGTTAACAGTAACACGATATTATGATTATTGATTGATTGAAACATCATTCTTAGATAACTAAAATGGGTAGGGCAACATCGTACCAGTGTTTCAAAAAACATCCTCGAAGCTTCTTTGCGTGATTTCCCAACTAAGAGGTTTTCTAGGGGAAGAGATTTCTTTCCTTGCTCTGCCTCTTTGACGAACAATGTCTGAAGGTACTTGGAAACGGCCCTGCAGATTCAAGAAAATTGTACGTCGCATCACAACTAATACGATCAAAGTTTTGAATCCCGATTACATCCAATACACTTCTTCATGGCATGCATATACCTTGTACGTGAAGACCACCCGTGTTCTCAATGAATCGTGCCTCTTCCTCATCATGAGGATCGTGATCATCAGGCATTTCATTTAGCTCGTCGTCATCAACATTCAGAAAATCTGAAAGTTCAAACAAGACCATCCATGCACAAACTTTTAGCAAACAAACTTTCTCTTCCTATTTTTCTAAAATGCCATCAAGAGGATTTTAAATCTAATCAGAAGGACAGAACTAAACCTGTGTCGTTTTCAGCAGCGGAATACTTCCATTCCTGCATCATACAGAAACTAATTTACTTACAGAACTCGACGAATTTAGGAAACGGTTACATCTAGATGCATGTGATTGAATCAAATTACATGATCAACTTACCTCTTGATCATGCATGTCAAAGTTATCCACATCCATCGAATAATGATGATGAGCTCCTGGCTGTTCTGGGCTTCTGCCATTCTCCATAAAACTATAATCTTGTTCTGCAGCATACGAAGAATATTCGACGTTTTCCTCGAATATAGCACTATGTATTTCATTCTGCTTATCAAACTCCAACTCTCCCTGCTTAGAATCTGATAGCTTCTCAACGGTGGCACTTTCTTGAGCCACCTCTAACGAAACATCATCCCTCAGTAGAGGTTCAGTTTCAAACCCAAAATTAACATCACCATCCCTTGCTATTAATTCATCTTCAATGGCTTGCCTGTTTTCAGCATCCATCTCGGCAGAGGGTGCATTCTTCTCATCATCATCGTTTTTGTCACTAGTTTCTAGTCCGCTTAAACCCAGCAAAGGCTTGCGACTCAAAACGTCAGCCTCCATATCACCATTTAGCTTACTCTGCTCATCGCAGGTGTCGATTTCTACATTCATCTCATGAACTTCATTAATCCCGTTATCAGTCGGCAGAGGACTCTCAATGGTCTTAGCCATTTCGCCATCTATGTATAATGAGAGCTCGTCAGTTATCCTCACTCCATTTTGTTCTGCAACATTATGCTTTTCAGAACCCTTATCCCTATCTATGTCGAGGATCTCGCAATTTTCAGCATTTAGAGATTCGGAAGGTGGTTCAGCAGCTGTCGTTTCAGGGGAAGCATCTTTGTCGTTTTCAGGTGGTGCATTTTCAGAAGGTGCCCTCAGATCAGCAACATTTTCAAGAGAAGAATCCTTTGGGTCATCGTTGCAGACTTGAATGCTACTCAAATTCCAAATGCGATTGTGCAAAGACACTAACTCAATCGACAGTCCTGAGAAAAAAACTACATAGTTAGTAGACTGAAACAGGTTTTGTTCCAAATGAGACTTTATAAAGCCAGAGTACTTAAAACATAATGGTTTTAGAAAGAAACTAAAAAAAATGACAGCAAAAGTACTGCACATAATCAACCAGATGAGAGTATACAGTGGTGTAACTAGCAAATAACCAAATATCTCCGATATAGAAGTCATAGCAACGAACTCGGGATAATTCAAATTAAAAACTCACCAGTAAATAATGGTTCAAGAAAAGATTCATCTTCCAAGTATTGTTTCTGAATCAAAGACATTTCAGACTGCGAACAAGGAGCTTTTTTTCTTACACGGCGTATGTCTTCCGAGTTAGTTAGCTGCTGTCTTATCATGCTATCAAGAAGCAAAGAAAATGTCAGTTTAAGGTGAACAAGACAGTAAAGAAGGTACCAAACTACAAAATGGAATATGTATAACCTAACGGAAGCAAACGAAATTGGAGTATCTAATAGGGATAGTGTGAAGGCAACAAATAGTCAAATCATACAAACTTCATCTGTTATACCCTCGCAGCATATGAATTAGAAAACAAATAAAAAGACAAGCAACATGAATACACAAAATTAGTAGAGCATACCATGCAGATATTTATAGGTTATGGGTTTAAAACATTAGTATACTATGGTTCATGCACTTTGTAAATTATTTAAAATGTAACATATCATGAAATATAGCAAATAAGAGTAGAAAAAAGAAACTTACTCTCCATGCAAAACCATAGGATCATCCATAGGTACTTTTCTTTTGGGAATACGTTGAGCAGAGCGAGTGCGTTTAGTGGATGCCGCCTCAGAAGGTCGTGGTGTTGGCTTCACTTTTAAAACTGATGATCTTCCAACTGAGGAGATTTGACATTCAGAAACCTTTCAATGGAAAACATTCCAATACAAAAATAAAATAAGACCCATTTTACCTAAAATGGAGGACAATAAATCATCATCATCAGGCACGGATTCGATTGTTCTTTTAAACCGCACCAGTCTTGAAGATTCAACTGAATTCAGACTCTGTTCTGTCAATGTACTTTCAGTAAAACTGCGCTTCTTGCTAAAAATAACTTTGCTTCCGGCATCACAAGCATCAAGCCCAGTATAATCTACTGGGCTAATCTCTCCAAACATGTTATTATGTTGATCCACGTCGTCTGGTACTGATAACAGTTTCTCAGGTGCAGATAGATTGGCTTCTGTAGAAGCATGAAGATTATCCACCATGATATCATCATGTGCAGTGGCATTCCTTACTTGATCACTAGGTTTGTTGGAAGCTGCATCAATGCCTTCTTGCAATTCATGTTCTTGAAAGTGATTCTCCTTTGAAACTTCTACTGGATTATCAGCTTCGGAGCACGCTTTACCTGATAAAATGACCTTTGATGTCAAGCAAGGATTTGTAGATGAAGAAAAACAGTATTCCCTTCTATCAAAAACTAGGTTTACCTCTAAATAAATGGAAAAAGGAGATGCATCAGATAAAAGGATTGCTAGTGCTAAATACCAGTTGAAGAAACCAAGCAAAATTGGATTTACTGAGAAAAACTATTTACCAAGATTCGCTGGAATGAGATATAAGACAACCTATCAGGATAATAAAAAACACTAGACAGAAAGTTTAAGTCTGACAGACAAACCTATCATTACCATCTCCTCCCTCCCAGAAGTTGCCAAGTCGGTAACATCAGACTGTACAGCAGCATCGGCTGACATGGCACATTCAGAAATAAAATGAGGCTGTTCCATTCTGGAATTGCATGGCCTGACAAAAGGGCTTTCAGAAGAAGCCACTTTTTCATGAACATCAAGGTTCGAAGAGCTTGGATCTCCCATTTCATTAGAGACCTGAGTTTCACGATTTTGTAAGGACTCATCTTGGTGGCAGTTGCCAGAAACTTCACGAGCATCTTTCTCAAAGCTAGTATCATCAACTGGGAGGGTCGAGTTCATCACATCAGCATCTCCATGATGTACATCATCTGTGCAGGGAACTTGAGATGCCCCAATGGTTTTATCAGCCAACTCCAAAGAAGAGTTAACAGATTTATCTTCACCTACGGGTTCGGAAGGAGGTTTAGATCCTGATATAGTCTCGATCAGAACTTGTTCTGAATTTGCTTCAACATGAGTTTCTCCCTGTGGCATTGAAGAATCAACATCCAGACTACCTGACTGATGGCCGCATTCCTCCACCGTAGGAACTGCATCACAACTTTTAGAATTTTGAGAAGACCAATTGGCCTCTTGTCTATCCCCATAAATATTGTTTTTTGCATTTTCAATCACGGTAGGCTCCCCCAAAGGATTTTCAATTTCCATATGATCATCACATGCTGAAACCTCTTTGACATTGGATAAATTAGGCTCTTCTACCAGCCCAGGGGTACCTGGAGCCTGTGCATACTCCATCAGATCAGCATCGTCATGAACATCCTACAAAAAAACAGAACGCAATCTTCATTTAAACTGTCACTTGTTTAAACAGGAAGCAATTTCTCTCGTTTTCTATTCCTATCAATTGGTCCGACCTGCCGGATCCCGTTCCCGCCGACGAGATGCCGCGTGAGACTGGAGAACGACTAGACAAGATTGAGGCTGATCAAGCGCAGATGCAGACATCGCTGAAGGAGATTGCAGCAACGTTGTTCGAGGTTTCGAAGACGATGAAGGGGCTGCAGCAGAAGATTATGGATAAGCCAGCGGAGGAGGAGCCGCCGGCAGGGGGTGCGACAGAGAATAAACTGCCCGTGGGTCCTCTGCAGCTACCAGCCTTTAATGGTGCTGATCCGATCGGTTGGTTGGCCCGCGCTAATCAGCAGTTTGAGATTCACGGCACTAGCGCGGGGCAAAAAGTAGCTTCAGCGGTTGTGGCTATGGAGGAGGCTGCACTATATTGGGTAACTTGGCTTCGTTCTCGCAAGCTGGAACTCACATGGGAGGAGTTCTCGAAGGCGCTCGTATCTCGATTTGATACGCGTTACAAAGGTGGCCCTTTTGAGCGCTTGGCCGACGTGAAACAATCTGGTTCGGTGGAAGAATATATCAATGTGTTCGTGCAGCTAGCCGGCCAGGTTCCGGGTCTCAGCGATGATCATTATTTGGGATATTTTATGAAAGGTTTAGCTGATTCGGTTCGAAGTGGACTAAGGTTGTTACGTCCTGAAAATTTGGAGACAGCCATGGAGCTTGCAAGGGATGTGGAAGATAATTTGGCAGTGCAATCCGGAGGTCGAGCGAATAATGGAATAGTTAGTGCACCTGTTCGCGCTAACTCCTACACGAGGCCAACGTTTGGAACCAATTCAGGATCAGGAACGACTCCTAAGAATCGTGATGGTTCTGCACCGGAGCAGAATGCAAATCAACCACGTTTCACTCGTCTTTCGCCGAATGAATATGCAGATTTGCGGGCGAAAGGGTTGTGTTTCCGCTGCAAGAAACCATACACGCCGGGGCATGAGTGCCCGTTGAAGCAACTAAGAGTTCTATTGGCGGAGGAGGACGACGAGCTACTAGATTTCAGTCGGGCAGAATTTTTGGAGACTGTGGGACCGTTCGATCCGGGTGATCCAAACGAAGAACTGGGGTGGAGATAGAACCGTTTCAGCAGCAGCAGCTACTTGATTTCAACCTTGGGGACAAGGTTGTTTCGAAGGGGGAAGGATTGTTAGGGAGCGGTGGGAATGGGCTTAGGTCTTTGGGCCAAATTTATTTTATCCTTGTTATTTATTTTATTATTGGTAGTTATTCGATTCTATCTAGATTAGATTATCTTACGGTTATTTAAGGTAGGACTCTAATGGTAGTAGTATAAATATTGTTATCTAGGGTTTGGGATTTGATTTTATTGAAATACGGATATTATTGAGCCTAAGGCTGACAGCGGTTCTGCCGTTGGTGTTTTTTTTTCTTTCTCTCGTTTTCTATTCCTATCAAAACCACTTAAGGAGAATAACATATTTATCTCTATATTATCGTCCACATTTTGAAATATGACGTTGTCTTTTAGAGCCCCAAGCAAATACCCTGGTTCCAGAATCGGCAGTCCAGACTTCAGGATGCTCAACTTGCTTGAGAGGTGTCATTGCTCCAACCGAGGACTGAGGATCAGACCTGTAACTACGAAGGTAGTAAGTGGAAATTTTATGCATAAGGAAACATTTCAAAATGCCATAGAAAAGCTCAAGATCAGTCTTAACCTTTCATTCGTAAGTCCCACGGCATCAACTTTGTCCAAAAATAATTCCTGTATGCATTAATTTGAAATAAAAGAATCAGTTAATTGTGTTTGACCAAACATTGCGGCCATATAAGCTTCTCATTTCCAGTTTCAGTTGCTTAAGACATATAATGAGATGGTTGGATGTTACAGTCTTTCCTATTGGACGTTGAGCGGAGAGAATCTCCATACAATATAAATGCGAAAAAAAATATAACAATATAAATGGAACGACTACTGCTAGCACATTTTGCAACAATAAAAAATTGCTTAACTTGCTATAAGTAATGAAATATAGATCTACAGACATAAAGAAGAGAAAAAGTATGATCCCGCACAATATTAAGATGTACCTCATCAAGGTCCAAACCAGAAGCGTCACCATCTCCAAACCTCTCTGACAGAACACGACACGAGCAACATTAGGGAAAGAATTGCCTCATTTGTAAAGGGTAAAAAGCTGCTGCTTGTCAAGATGATCAGAGGATATATTTACACACACACACACACACACGCACACACACAAGAGTACTAACCATCCAGACCAAACTTTGACGTGGAGTAAGTGACACCATCGAGAGTATCCTGAAGGGTTATCTGCTCTCTTGAACTGATATGGTGATCTACAAAGTTTCTGCAAAAGTAACAATAGGTATGTTACTCCTGTAAAATTTAATTACTGCAATTCTTTACCGATGGCCTAATAATTAAAAGACATGCAAAGCTTGTTTATGAACATAATAAATGTTTAATTGTTGAGAGCTTCCTAAGCAGGAAACCTAATCTCTTCATTTATGTTAGTCGTCGAACATTTATTCACAGGACCATCAAGACAGCTGTAGCTCATATATATTCAAACCATAATCACCAACTTGCCTATGATGCAAAAACAAAAAAGGCAAAAAATCTGAAGCACGTGGAGAAATTACATATATTGTGACTCACCCGTGGAAGATGTCATTATCTGGCAGCTCAAAATCATCGAGGTCAAATGTTTCAGGCAAGGTGATAGAATGATACGGAGCCTTTGACTCTTCGGGTGGCAGATCCACCGCAGTAGAACGAAAAGCTTGCTTAACCTTGAGTAGAGCCTCACTGCAATCATCAAAGAGGTAGTTCACCTTGCGATTGTATATCCTTACCACGCCAAGTAGAAGATGGCTGGACAAACGAAGTGCAATAGGCACATCCGGGAAAAGAATAGAGTCTGCGTAACATAAACAGCTCATATTAAATAAGGGAGAAGGTGTCTGCTTCCTCTTACAGAATATGACTAAGAAAAAAGAAAAATAAGTGGGGAAGTTTGGAAAGATATTTTCTTTATAGATTATCAGATATAAAGTAGAAACAAAATGGTGGTAACACCATCCATCATTGACGAATTTAGAATTTGTAAGCAAGAATATCATACTAAATGTAAGAATAATGGTACAAACCAAGGTTTATGGAGTAACAAGAAAAATACTTGTTCTGGCAAAAATGGGATCCGTATTTTGATCTTTAGATTATGTTGATATTATCATATTGATTACTATGTGTGATTACTTTCTTTCACATTACATCAATATAAAGAGAAAAGAGTCAAAAAAATATTGATGGGATACCTAAATAAACAATAATCATATGACACGTGAAGCTCGCACAAGATATAATCTGTCGTACTTAACCAAATATAGTATGATATATTCTAGTGCACATCGCAAAAACCTATGAATTTTCGAACAACTCTACATGTTCCACAACACCTTCCATAATACCAGGAATCTCTAAGACTTCCATTTTAAACCAAAAATTAACTTCTATCTCTTCTTTCAACGAATTAGCATACGACAAACACAACCTAAGAACATAGCAGTCAACTAAATGCAATGTATCCGCCTTCATTACTCCTCTTTATTTCTAGTCTTGTATGAATTAAACACAGATTCTCTCTATCCAAACAAAATGCGAGTCTGCCTACATGTGCTCACGACACTTGTCCACGGTATAACTACAATAATCAAGAGATTAAGCATGAAAATTTAAGAAATAATCAACGCAACAGAAAAAAACTAAAACTTTACCTACGGATACTCCAATATCAGTATCAGCTACTTGATTCTTGCGGAGCTTCCGTTCTAAATGTGCAGCAATCCAAATGGTTCCCAGAGGCCCCTTTTTCGCCAATATAAATTGTGAATAAAACATTTTCCCAAAACTCCACTTTCAACTCCCCAACAAAATAATCACTTCAAATTATTCTTAACTACTCTCAATTCCCTACCAGTATACAAAAACACATAAAAAAAACCCTAAAATCTAACTCAAAAATTAAATATACCCAAAAAAAAAAAAAAAATCAACTTTTAGCTTCAATCAGGACTGACATGTAAAACCACGCAAGTTCTTCGCCCATTCCCCATTCTCAACACACACCACAAAAAGGAAAACCCTAAATTCTGCATACATAGACACAAAAATAGTAATTCCCCAGAAGAAGAAAAAAAAAAAAACACGCACGAAATTCACAAGAAACCAACTTTTTCAAAAACCCACAAAATTTATCAACTTAAGAAGAGCAGGAAACACGGCAACACATCCAAGAGAGCTTCAATTCCAGCAAATATCGAAGTCAGAGCAAAGTCCAAGAACAGCACTGTCAGCCACAGATTAACTGCACACACAGATGGTCTGAATGTATGCAGGGTGAGACCGAGAGTGAGAGATGAGAGAGGATGGCAGAATCTTGCACTTGGTTCGGTGAAACAAAGATTGAATCTTGATTTTTGCGAGCGTAAAATTTTCGTGCACACTTGAGAGTTTTTTTGTTGTTTTAAAAGGAAAGCGCCTACTACGGTTTATTAGAACAGAGGAAAGTCAATTAAGCTGCAAGAAATGGACGGCCAGGATTCGCCGTTGATTGGAAGTTTGGATTTTAAAGTCTTCGGACAGCCGAAGGATGATGAATCTATCTAGCAAACATAAGCATGACAGATTTTGACGTTTGATTTATCAACTAATTGCAGTTTGGTCCTTATATTTTAGGGGTAATACTAATTAGGTACCCAATACATATAATATATTGCATAAAGTCCCATTCATGAGACTGCCACTGACACTAACACAGTAACACAAACAGCTGAAGAACACGCACTAATTCACATTCAAAACACACGCAGAGGAAGACGAAGATGATGGGGAGATGCTGTTCGTCGATTCCAGTAGCGAATCCCAAGCCATTTCAAACCATCAACGGATTGCAGCACATAGCTGAATCTCGCCGCTTCAAGGTACTAATGCTTCGTTTTCGCTGCAATTGCAAATACAGTACGATTTCTCACTAATCATTCATCTTCGGTAGTAACCAATTTGATATTACACTCGATTTGATGGTTTGATCTGTGTTAGAAGTATTACCTAATATGAGTACCATTTTCTTGAATATCAAATGAAGTAGAATTGTAAGTGTTTATTTGCATTATAGGGTGTTTACGTTGGGTGATACTTCAAAATTCAGATACATAAACATAATCCATTACATATTGTGATGGATTCAATAATTCTGACTGTATAATCCTTCCTTTACTCAATTATATGTATTGTTGATCCAAAGCAAACGTCCCACTAATTAAAAAATTGAAGACAAACAGAAAATATCACCTGGTTTCTGCAGTCTGCTCTGAAGCCTCGTTATTTTCTTGAATTTACACAGCTTTCTTCGACTGAAATAATGTAGAAGTTAGAATTTGGTCGTGTTCATGCTGTTGCATGTTATCGGTATGCTTACAATCATGTCGAAACAGGCATGGTTTTTGGATCAGTTTGGAGTTCTACACGACGGGAAGGAGCCGTATCCTGGTGCCATTACTACATGTATGTTCTCAATTGTTAGCTTTGACATTTTGGTAAGGTTGATGATATTAAGTTACTAAATATTCTTTGTGTACCATCAATTTTGATATGCACTAACTCTTTATGATTTCTGTGGGTGTCTGCCTTAATGCATTGGAATAGTAGAAAAGCTGGCAACTTGTGGGGCAAAGATGGTGATCATCAGCAATTCCTCGAGGCGTGCATCAACAACCTTAGAGAAATTAAGTAGCCTTGGATTTAATCCGTCTCTCTTCTTGGGAGCCATTACCAGTGGGGAGTTAACGCACCAATACCTTCTGAGGTCTAATTTTCCCTTTCCTACTATATCTATCTTATTCGAGACTCAAAAATTTATTTTGGGATTCTTTTGGTTATTACTTGTGGACCTTCTATAAACAGGAGAGACGATCCATGGTTTGCTGCACTTGGGAACTCCTGCATTCACATGACGTGGAGTGACAGAGGAGCTATATCCCTTGAGGTATGCTTAAGTTGTCTTAACTAAGTTATTCCAAAAAGGACAATGATATCTTCTCTTGATGTCTTTTGGTCTGTAAATGCAAACTGCATGAATGCAACCTTAGAGATTCTTTTTTTGAAT
Organism: Mentha longifolia; assembly: GCA_001642375.2. Taxonomy (NCBI): domain Eukaryota; kingdom Viridiplantae; phylum Streptophyta; class Magnoliopsida; order Lamiales; family Lamiaceae; genus Mentha; species Mentha longifolia. The sequence continues at coordinate 36,228,683 of CM038117.1, read as the reverse complement.
GTCAGAATTGGGAAAATGGATTTTAAAGAGAAACTAGAATATGTAGTTTCAAAAGCTGTGTTTTGCTAGACATTATTCTCACTTAGTACCTTGTGAAAGTTCAGGATTTAGGATTTTAAGAATAGAAAAGGTTTCTTATCTTATATCAAAATAAATAGAACCTATATATATGTACACACTTTTTAAATTGAAGCAATTTTTGGATAGTGATGACACAGAATTAAGCATGCATTTTTTCTATCCTCGAGTTTCAGAAGGTGTGCCCATATTACCATAATGGTCGTAACTCTTCTTCCAAATTCCTAATTTTTCTTTAATGATGTTTTTGAATTAATACCTTGCTTCAGGGTCTAGGGCTCCAGGTTGTAGATAAAGCTGAAGAAGCTCAATTTGTTTTGGCTCATGGTACTGAAGCTTTAGGGCTTCCATCTGGAGATTCACTTCCAGCGTCACTCGAAGAACTCAACAAAGTTTTGGAGCAATGTGCTGCTAAAAAGATTCCTATGGTCGTAGCAAATCCAGATTTCGTTACTGTCGAAGCTAGAGCTTTAAGAGTGATGCCTGGTACAGACTAAACTATGAACTCTCATTTCTTGTCTGAAGTTGTTGATTGTTTCTAATATCTTGATCACTGTAAGACTATCGTTTTTTTTTAAAATGGTTTTTATTTTTATTCTGTTCCAACAGGAACATTGGCAGCCACGTATGAGAAGCTTGGTGGTGAAGTGAAGTGGATGGGCAAGCCTGGCGAGGTAACTCTACGCTACATATTCCCATGGATAGTCTTGATATAGTTTTAGTTGCGCGTTGCTTTCTTTAACTAGAATATTGTTATTTGATTTGAAAGTATTATAGAATAAAATAAAAAATAAAAACAACAGAAATGCATTACAACTAAAACTAAAAATGAGCACATTTGGGAAAAAAAAAAATCAATTTGCTTTCCTAAATGAATAAATTATGTTTAACTAAATTATCTTCATGGACTTTACCAATATATGGATTTCTTCGCTATTGTTTCGTTCATATTACAGTTCAAAGTATTCGTTAATTTGTGATGGTTTTGCAACTATTATGAACATGAAACTTGAGTCGACTTCTGCAGCTAAATTTTGTGGGGCCTGGTTTTCATGAAACTGTAAGTAGAAATAGTTTGCATTGTGCATGTTTGATGCATGACTTGTAATCTAATACTACTATTATAAAATTTGTTGTTTTACAAGTTTGATATAAGAATCCTTTTGTATCAAAGACTAAAATCCTTTCTTTGAAATGCATCGCTTGACCATTTTTGTTCAACATGAACTTATAATATAGACTTTGCTAATAGATCATATATAAGTCAGCCATGGCCATGGCTGGTGTGGATGCTGCTGATTGTATTGGTGTTGGCGACTCTCTTCACCACGACATAAAAGGTGCAAACATAGCCGGAATATCATCAGCTTTCACCACAGGCGGCGTCCATGCAGATGAACTCGGGCTTACTACTTTTGGAGAAACCGCTGCTGAATCGTCTCTTCACTCTCTTGCCATGAAATACGAGGCTTATCCAACCTACGTGCTTCCCTCATTTACATGGCAGCAGTAGCATGTCCAAGCTTCAAGAAACTGTTATTTGTTTCACTCATTTTTACCATTATTGTCTTTATGAACTTCAACAATTGGATATAAAGAAGAATGTTGTCACTGTTCAATTAGCACATAATAGAAACTCAATCGACTTTGAATCTTCGAATTGAATTGAAGAGCATGCCTCTTACTGGTTTCTTTAACTCTTTATTAAAAAGTTTAGGAAATAAAGCTCATGAACAGTCTTCATCCAAATTGAATAAAATTATGGTCCGAAGTTCAATTATGAGTATATTTTTTCCTTCTCCAGTCAAAATTGTTTCAATTTGATAATCCTAAATTGACAAAACCTTCACGTAACTTGGTAACTTTTGACCAAAGCAAAAGAACTATGTTAAATTTAACCATCACTATGCAGAGAGAGAGAGAGAGTAGATTGAAATATAACAAGGTAATTACATACCAACAGTAAATGCTGTGAACTTATTGGAAGGATGTGAGAAAATACAAGTAATTGTTTCACATATTTATAGCTACCAAAACCCAAGGAAGAAGGGCAGCACACGTAGAGCAGCAGCAACAGAAATAAATTAATAAATAATACACAACTTCAGCCGTCCTCAAAAAGTTCTCACGGATATATGCATGTACATATAAGCCCTGCAAAACCGACTACTGCAAAAAGCTTGCATATTTGGCACCTAGAAATAACCTTTGGATGCAGAGAAGGGCATTTTTAGTAACCTCTGCATTCTCGTGGTTCATCAGCTTCATCACACGATCCTTTGCTTTCAGGTCTGTCACAATTATACGCCCAGCAGGGTGGAACTGAATGAACTGAGACAGATCGTAACAAGCCACAGCCAGTGTTCTGGGATCACTAGACGTGTCCAAGATTGTCAATAGAATCCTAAGTACCTGTTGAAATATATCGAACTTTCAATTTCATGCAAAAAGGAAAATATTTACGATGCAGTTCATAAGAAAGTCTCATTTATGAGGCTTTCTGCGAAAATAGAGTTGAGGAGAATGAAAAGATAGTTTAGAGGAATCACTTCATTCTACTAAAATAGACAGTTCCATCTACTGGGAAAAGCTTTTCCTTTCTGATAAAAATTATTTCAAGCATCACTAACCAGTTCTCCACTTAGAACATTCAGAAAAGCTAGACAGTAAACAATGATCACAAGTAATTTCCTATTTTCAGTGAGCGTGCATGTATTTCCACATTCATTTATGCACCGTAAAAATATTCTGATACTTGAGAGTGCTTCAGTGGAGTTGCTATGAAAAGTTTATCTTGTAGTAGAGATATCCATCACATATCATAAAGAATGAAAATGAAATGACCTTGAAGTCCTGTTCTTCGAAGTGTGTGATGTTTTCCTTCCAGAATATAGGATCTTTATGCATAGGGGCCCAATCAAGACGTCCAAGGATGATTTCTTGATAATATTTATCATAAGAACTTAGCCTCTTGATGTTAGCTCTCAGTCCTTCTTCCAGCTGATTCAGAGCCTCCAGAAGATCCTGAAAATCAAAGAATGGTAGCTTAAGCAGTTACATAACCATATGATGAGGTTGGGAGAAATCATAGCAGAAAGAAGAATTAGACTGAAGGTGCTTGTAACTGGATGAATCCTACAGTAAAGAACATAATGAGACCAAATATGCATATGACCGTAGGCTACTTATACTAGATAGGTCTAAAACATAGCACCCATTCTTACAAGGAAATGCAAATATGCTATTGCAATCTTATTATGACACAGTCGTGCATAGCACAAAAACAGATTAGGAAAGGAAATAGATCACAGAACTAATATGTGTACAAGGCAATGTATTGTGTGCATTAGTCACGTATTTTGGCAGCATATACTGATGTCACCAATTAATTTATGTCATATGCTTAGAGATATTGACTCAAACATGGCATTCCTATGTGGAAATAAAAGTGTATCAGTAATTCCATCTTGATCTTTCTAGTATAAGAAATTCAGTGACTTATTCTCCAACCTCGTCACTCCATGCCTGAGCTTTTAAATTCTGGAGCACTTGTGGTACTTCCAGGTCCACCATCTGAGCAGCAACTGTTCCTTTGTTTAGCAAATTCTTAAGGGTCAGGATGACTACCCTTACAACCTACATAAGTTAATAAAACAAATTCTCAGAAGAATGTCAAGGCTTCAAAAGTGACTGCATGTGAAGCACAGTAGAATATGTAAACTGAAGAAGCATTTATCTATCTAAAGTGGAAACGAGAAGACATCTGAAAGAAAATTGGGTTTATCTCAGCAAGTACGAGATGAAAGGAACTTACTTTTTCCTTTGTGGTCCCTTTAACAACATCAATTAACTGCGGCAAGAACCTAGAAGTGGAGAAGTGCTCAATTGCAGGCTCATAGAATGAAAGGAGCCATACACAGAGGCAGGTTTCATATAGGAGCTGTTTCAAGAGTTAAGTTATCAAGCTAGACGGATAAACAAGTACTATGTAGAAGACCAGAGTCATTTTCACATGCATACAGCATATAGCCATATATGTTTAACATTCAGTTACAAAGTAGATGGTTTCTTGCTGTTAGTTATCTTCAATTTGGATTACCTGGATGGATTGTTGGCTGGAAGCTGGAATAATTAGAGGAATAAGAAATTTCACACCATCTGCTTGAACAAAAGAAGATCGCACTAGAGGTTCTTTCAGCAAAGTTGCAAGGCAGTTAATAGCTGTGGGGATGCCACGGCTAGGATGAGATGGCTTCTTCAGCTGTAGAAATAGACAAGTATAAGTACAAGCGATGCTCACATAAACAGCGACAACGTCTCCATATTTCCTTATCACAAGAAATATATTGGCAGCTTCACAAGTTTGTCCTAACAAATGAATTCCATATGCTCGTTCATATTAAAAATTTGTATCACCACCAATAAGTATTTTTATCTTTTATTATCCTGCAACTGAAGGATTATTATATTCAACTCTAACAGCCTTGACAAGAAATGCTAATAGCAATAACTACGCAGAGGACAAAAATGTTAGGAGGGTTAATCAAAGGAAGAAGAAGAAGTCAGATATGGAGCCTTACGAGAGGACTCGTATAGGATATTATTTTTGATTAGTAACAGCACAAAATAGGGAATTTCTCATCTGCAGGGACTTCTCTTTGGCTTGTTACTTTCATTCAGCTATTGAAATCTTTCTATTGTAATTTCCAACATGTTTCTTCTATTCTCCTTTACTCTACCACAAATTTTCAAATTCCTAGTCTTTGAGCGACTTGTGTGCATGAAACAGACAAAGCTTACATGAATTACGTTTATTTAGTTATCCTAGACAAAACTACATGATATAATACATGAAAATACAAACCTGAGCGCACAACCACTCCACCAATCCCTTCAAAACATCATCTATTGTAGTAGCAATGGCACTATCCTGAGATTTTGACCTTCCACTAGAATTAAAGAAAGGTAAGAACATTACGTAGAATACAAATAGCCTTGCCTATTCCAAGAGATGGGAGTATTTCACACCTTACTATCAAAGACAGTATCTTACAGCTTTTCTCCTGAACAAACCAGTTGCCTTCCCACAACAATCTTGCAAGAGGAAATAAATTCATATTTAGCTAGCATTCTTGCGAAGGAGATGCAACACTAAAAGTACAACACGAAATATTTCATAATTAAAAAACTGCTTTTGGTATGTAATTTTATTGGAGCATACAGCTCTCTACCTAAGTTGTTGCGTCAGATGATAACAACTCACTGATATCTAGAGAGTTCCCTTAGTTTATATATAGTGAGTTTATCGTGAGGTGGGAAATACTGTTGGTTTCACAAGGATAAGCTTCCCTAGGAAGGCTACATGACAGCAAAACTGATTAATGCAAATTTTAGCAACCATAGGTCATTACCTTAGGAAAGTCCCGTATGTATCCACAGCCAGAGATTTATCATGAAACAATCTTGCTCTTTTAGGGTTCGCTGACATGCAGAAGAATAAAACACAAAGAAGATTCAGCTACTTGTCATGGACAATGTTAGGAGATAGGGTAAAGGTTAGGTAAATAGCCCCTGCATTTTGTTACTTGACTCGCATTACCTGAAAGCATTTCATCAAAGAGAGCTAAAACATACTCTACAGTTTCTTCCTTGGATATATCATCCAAAATGCTGACAAAAACACCAATGTAGGCCGGACCATCCTGAAACAAGCGACAGCTTTTATAAATCCTTCAACAGAGTCCTAATATATTATTAGCCTTTAGCAACTATATTTAGACATCAGAATGCACCACCACATCAAACATAGCTACCAAGCTTCGAAACTAAAGATCATCAGGCATCCATCCGGTAATGCAGCAGACCAATTTCTTTTAAATGTAAACGAGTTAGTCATAAGGTAACATCACAAACAGAGAAAAATTAGAAACAACTAAGTCTGGCAATCTCAAAATTCAGCAAAGGTGCATAACTATATTAAGTTATGCATCTAATTGTTTGCAACGTGTCACAAATCCTATCCCACAAGCAAAACTTCAATATCTATTAACAAATAACAAGTAACATATACATACGCAGAGTAGCAATAACTCAAAAGACTCTAGCAAAATCAAAACCCAGCAATGAGATTATAACATTTACATCATCAAGCAATTGAGCCTTGTAATTCTCGGGTTTCTTATCGTAACGCCGCAGCAGCTGAAGCCCAGTGTCCGATATCAGCTTAGCTGTCCTGTAAGTCTCCCATGGAATATCCCTCCTCAAAACCTTCACAACAGAACAAACACGACTCAAAATCAAGTAGTTCACTTCCCCAATTCGAAATCCCTCACAAATCAATCATTCCCCTCAAGGAATACAAAATAATACTCATTAGAATCACAATACTAGCGCCTAAAAGATTAAAAAATCGCAGATTAGAAATCAAAATCTCCCAACTCTTGCTTCGCATAACCTTTACGAGCCAGCAACTGCATCTAGTAATAAGTGGCGTACCTGTTCGGTGGTGAGGTCGCCTTGATCCGTCGGCATTGCGGAGGATGAAAACTGCGTATTCCGTCAATTGTTTGCAAGAGATCGAAATCTAGAGATAGAGAGAGATAGAGCGTAATCAGCATAAACCAAAAATTATACAGATCACGGTCGGAGAAAATAAAAAAGAAAAAAAGGAAAAAAAAAATTAAAATTATTTATGGGCCTTACTGTTTTGGGCTGGGCTTTCAGCTAGATTAGCCTCTTATGGATTTAAACAAAATATATCTTACTCTTTTTCTTTCTTTTTTTCTCTCTTTTTTGTAATTCTGCAGAAAATAATGTTCATTCCAAAAGCGAAAATATACAAATATGATAAATATAAAACAACGATATTGTGTTATTATTATTATTATTACGTCAATCATATTTATATCTAATGAATGATAAGGAGCAGTGTCCTAAAAATTCCCGTCTAGAGCCGCCTAAGCAGCACCCCGCAGCCCGATTAAGGTTTAAGCATGACGGATTTATAGCTAAATATAATCAGATTGCATATATATACATGGATATTATCTTGAAATTTATGAGAAATTGTTATAGACTAAAAAATTAATGTGAAGACTAATGATAATTATCATATTATGTGCTTTGATCATAAATTTCTTAATGAAATTATGAATAATATATGTTTGTATCAATTTGTACTTAAGGATATGATTATGATTTAAAAGGATATGATTATGATGTAAAAATAAGCATTATGCTTCTAATCCTTCTAAAGCCTTGCTACTGCGATGACGAAGCCTTGGTAAAACGCTTCCCCTCCAACTAAAAGGTCGGGGGGTTCGAGTCACCTCGAGTACGTATGTGTGAGTGCGTTGTGTTGCCTTTAAAATAAAAATAATAATAAAAAAAAAAGCCTCGCTACTGCCTCGCCGCTCCGCTAGCGCCTATCATTTTGTAGAACATTGAGCAGAAGTAACAGTAATGGGCATACTCTCCAACACTACACTTTCTTTCACACACACCGCACACAGATGCAGTGATGCAGAACTTTTCCATATAGAAAGGAAGAAGCATTTGATTTGAATAAAGTTTACTATCAACATCAACAACTGCAAAAACCATTTCCCATAAGCATAAGCAAGCACCATTAACAATGTTATAAGAATCGAAACAAACAACATCATCGTCATCATCATCAATATCATCACAGCACCATTAACAATGTTAAAAGAATCGAAACAAACAAACATCATCGTCATCATCACTACAAATCTGAGTGATCATCGCTTCTGGACCGTATGATCGAAGCCTTGTCATACCTTCGTCTCTCGATTTCCTTCTCAAGATAATCAAGACAAGTATCCGTGACATGATTAGGCACGCAACCAGCGTCCAGCATCATCTTCAAGAACCCGTACGCCTCCTTCACCTTCCCTCCCTTAGCGTGCACCTCAATAAGCGTGTTGTAGGTGAACACATCCGGGTTCATCCCACTCCTCTTCATCTGTTCGAAAAGCTCGACTGCCTCACCAAATCTCCCCCTTTTCCAAGAGCATTGATCAAAGTATTATACATAACAATGTCAAGATATCCACCTTCGTCCTTCAACTTTTCAAGCACAACCTTTGCAAGATCCGCCCTTCCCATCTTCCCTAAACCTTGGATCACAACGTTGTATGTTGCTATGTCCGAAGGACTAATCTCCTCCTCCCCATAGCATGAAGAACACCCCAAGCTTCTAAGAAATAGCCTTTCTTGATGAAAGAGCTCATGATGGAATTGTAAGTGTAGCTCAAAGGGTTCACACCAAGATTAGTGAAGATCTCAAATAATTTACAAGCTAAACTCAACTTCCCTTTAGCTAAGAAGATGGATAAGTAGGTATTCATGATGTCAATATCGAAAGAATCATCACCCTTACCCAAAACTCGAACCCCTTTAGATATCGCGTAAGTTAGTGAAGGCTGGCCGCTATTTGCAAGCTTATCCATGTATGGAGAAGACGACCACTCATCTTTTTCATCATTGAATTTGTCAGTGTTGTCTTCTCCATCTTTATCCGCCTTTTTGAGATTCAAAATCTCAACCACGTTACTTATGGAAGGAAACAATGGTGTAAAGTCTCTTTTCTTGCTCTGTGGCTTGGTCATCGCAGCTTCCATGGCCGATTTCCACTTGATAAGAGAAGGGACTAAATTCCCTTCTCTAATATGCCTCAAGAGCTTCTCTATCCAATCCCACCGTCCACGTTTGTAAAGCGCGATCACTAGTGAAGTTATAGTAACCAAATCAACTACAAAGCCTCTCCCCTCCATCTCCTCCACTAACTGCAATGCTTCCTCAACCTGATTTTCCCTACAGAGATGCAAAGTGACGATGCTATACGTGACTCCATCAACAAAATTATTACCCTTTTTCTTCAAATCACAAAACAAAGTATAAGCAGCTTCTTCTCTCCTATTCTTGTACAAACCATCAATAAGTATGTTATAAGTCCAGCACGAAGCTCTCACGCCATCATCATCCACCATTTTCTCAAAAAGATCACAAGCTTCCATTAACTTCTTTGATTTCATCAAACCATCAAGAAGGGAGTTGTAAACAACAGGCCCTGCACGAATTCCGTTGTACTGTATCTCACTGAAGATTCTCAAAGCGTCATTCATTCTATACGATTTAGCACAGCCTTGAATCATTATCCGATAAGTGAATTCATCAGGCTCATAACCAGAAGAAGCCTTCAACTCCTCCCATACAATGAGAGCATCCTTCACCTTCCCAAGCAAGCAAAGGACGTGAATGAGGCTGTTATACGTGCACAAATCAGGTTCAAAGGGACCATTCCTCTCCTTCATCTCTTTAAACAAAGCTAATGCAGTGCTCAAGTCACCCCAACATCCTAGTGCATGAATGCATATGTTGTAACCCCATCTATCCATCGGATAAAGCTTCGTTTTTCGGAGATTACTATAAAGTTGTCTGAATTCATCTCTCATGTCTGCCTTCTTGAGACCAACAAGCACCTCATTGCAAGCAATGGCATCAGGAATGACTATATTTTCACCATTCTTGGCAAACAATGCAGAATCCAAAAGCTTCGAGAAAACTGATAGTGCTATTGAAATCTGATTCTTCATCACGAGTGCAACAAGGACAGGGCTATACACATCAGCGCTAAAACAGCTCGTACCAATCAATTCCCTCTCAGCATAATCCAAAACTTCCAAAGCAGAATCATACTTACCAGCCTTGATGAAGCCATCAAGAATCATCTTCAAAGTCGACGAATCCAGCGCCAACCCATCACGCCTCATCGCTGCCAAGAGCTCAAGGACATCATCGTGATGCTGGTGGGTCAAAGAGCAGAGGACTTTGAACATCTGCGAATAGGAGCGCGCAGAGTGTTTGTAGTTTTGCCTGAGAGAGCACCACCTGAAAAACCCCAACTTTCTCGAAGAATCGAGAGAGCCGCGGCGGAGGAGTCGGAGCACGAGTTCTTCGGATAACGGGATGGCATCTCCATTCTTTTCCAGAGCGTGAATTCCTCCGGGTTTTGACAGCGTTTTGGCAATGGCAGCGACGACTAGAAGGTCGCCGAGTTCGGAAATTGGTGCTGATTCAGCAGATTTTTCTGCCGCCGTCGTGAACCTGAATCTTGCGGCGTTGGGGAGGAGGAATGCTGAGGAATTACGAAGAACAGACGTTGCTCTCGCTCCGCCGCCATGGCGCATTATCCTTGTACAGTGTTGCTTATGTTCGTCAAAGCAAATTCATCCAAACTTATCCGAGAGGAAGATCAAGCTGAAACTGTAATCTAATGCAAATAGCAATGCACTAGTTACTCTATGCGGCGGTGGCGGTGGCTTCTCCACCTGATTCGACGGCCGAGTGCCCTCTACGATTCCCTTACCTGTTCCTAATTTGGGAAAATTCCGTCAATTATAATAAATATTAGCAAAAATTCACGATAAATAGTGAACTGTTAAAAAATAAAAAAAGTCAGAACAAACTAAACTAACCGACTTTAACAATAGTATGCTGTAATTCTAATTCATTTTGACTAAAAACTATTTCTGGTTATAGTTATTGAGAATAATTTAATTCTTACCATTAAATAAAAGAAAAGGAAAAAAGAATACTTGCGTAGTTCGCTATCATTTTCCCACCTCAAATTTTCATGATTAATAGTATTTCAAAGAGAAGAAGAACAAGAAAAGACATAACCCAAAGGCATGAGAGAGAGAGATGATAGTGAGTTTTGTCTGGTTTGATAATGTGATGATTGAAGAGTGCCAAACAATTCAATCATGGTGGGGCAGGGCTCAAACAATTTCCATTTCTCTCTTCTTTTTCTTTTTGTTGTGTGTGTGTGTGTAGCTAGTAGAGACAGAATTAGTTTAGTTGGATTATCTTCTACGACAATCTTAATCATTAAAACCAGCTCAACTAATCTACTCATGCTCCCATTTTCCCTCTTTTTTTCTCTTTACTCCACCCCTCTCTCTCTCTCTCTCTCTCTCTCCCCTCGTGTTTGATGTTTGAGGTTTGAGGTTTGAGCACTACTAGAAAGACAACAAGAGTGGGAGTGGTTGGATTCGGTTCTAAGCAATCATGACTACACAGGGATGGATCAAACATCTTCCTAGGATTCATAAATTCGCTTTAAGACCCCAGCTTTTCAATCACATGTTACTAACACTTTCCTCCATTTCTTTCTTTGTTTTTAAATTTCTCCAGCCATGCGCCGGCTGCTCTTCTGCAGTCTCCTGTTTCTCGCCGTCTCCATATGTGCCGTTCATTCTCTCACCAACCCTCAAGATGGTACGTACGTTCATCCATGCATTGCATTCACTCTCCATATACTGTCTACAACTTCTCTTGATCAAGAATCAGTAACAATAGATAATCTGTTTATGAATGTATATAACATGCTCGACGAAATGCAGCTGCAGTGCTCCGATCGCTAAAAGATCAATGGGGTGGCACACCGCGCAGCTGGGATAAGTCCGACGACCCTTGTGCTGCTTGGGAAGGAGTTTCTTGTAACAACTCAAGGGTCACCTCTCTGTAAGCATGCCCACATCTTAGATTCGGATTCCATTATGATCTTTGTAATTTCGTTTCTGAAACAATTCGATTCTGCAGAGGCTTATCCACAATGGGATTGACTGGCAAAATGAGTGGTGACATTGGTGGCCTCACCGAGCTAATATCTCTGTGAGTTCTTCTCTACATTTCAAGATTTCTGCAGAATACTAAGTTGATCAATACAAGTTTCTTACTTTCTGGCCTAAGATTTTTCTTGAACTTTTCGGTTAAAGGGATCTGTCGTTCAACCCGGGGTTAAGTGGCTCAATCTCTTCTCGTTTGGCAGATCTCCAAAAGCTAACCATACTGTATGATCTAATGCAAACTCATGAATCCTCGAACTTTATGTTATGGCGTCTTGGTTCTTGTCTCAAAAGTTTAGCTACATTGATTTATGTTGTGCAGGATTCTTGCTGGATGCAGCTTCACCAACAGCATTCCCAGTGAACTAGGAAATTTGTCCGAGCTAACGTTTCTGTAAGAACTTCAATGAATCACAAACTTCTTTTCTTTTTTTGTGATGGATTTTGATTAGGGTTGTCTAACTCGCCTCGACTTTTCAATGATAGAGCCCTGAACTCAAACAACTTAACTGGTGAGATACCGCCTTCTCTAGGCAATCTATCGAAGCTGTACTGGCTGGATCTAGCTGAAAACCAGCTAAGAGGTGAAATCCCAGTTTCATCGGCCTATGGTCCAGGCCTCGACCAGCTTAAAAAGGCGAAGCATTTGTGAGTTCACTAGATTTTCGTCTAATTATGTTAATTTTGTGTCTGATGCTGTGTTTGTGCAGCCATTTCAACAAGAACCAGCTCTCCGGAGAGATTCCGAGCCAACTATTCAACTTTGACATGTCTTTGATCCATGTGTAAGTGAAGAACCTAGAGAATCCTTTGATGTTTTTAAGGCTTTCTGTCTGATAATGTCGATATAATGGCAGACTATTTGACGGGAATCGATTGGATGGAAGCATTCCATCTACAATAGGATTAGTGGAAACACTGGAGGTTCTGTGAGTAGACTTAACTAACCATCTCCCTTCATCTCTCAGTTTCGAACTCATGCTTTCATCTTCTGCAAAGAATGACTCTTTTGCTTATATATATCATCACTTTCTTTTCCCAGTCGTCTTGATCGGAATTTCCTGAAAGGGAGTGTGCCATTGAATCTCAACAACCTCACTAACATGATAGAATTGTGGGTTGTTTCTTCCTATGTTATCTAAAAATCGAATGATTATGCGACAGTGAGTCGTGTAATCTCACTAGTCTGAACTTTCATTACAGGAATCTGGCTCATAATATGTTGTCTGGAACTCTGCCAAATCTTACTGGGATGGACTCCCTCAACTATGTGTAATAGATCTACTCTCTCTATCTCTCTCTGTCTGCTTATTCGTTTCAAATCTGAGTTCGTCTTTCCTTCATGTTTGGCAGGGACATGAGCAACAACTCCTTCAAGCAAACAGCAGCTCCTGACTGGTTCTCTAGTTTGCCTTCTCTAACTACTTTGTGAGTTCTTGAAAACGCGAAAACAGTATTAAAACATCGATATTTGCCTTAAGATAACGAGTTAGATAAAGGGGCTTAAGTTCTGATTGTGTTTTGTTACTCAGGATGATCGAATATGGACCTCTGGAAGGATCGGTTCCACCAGAAATCTTCAGTTCACCCCAGATTCAGCAAGTGTGAGTCTATAAGGCATAAACACTAAACACGTTGCACGCGCTGTATGACTTTAATTTCCCAAATTCTTGACAGGAAATTGAGGAACAATGCATTTGGATCCAAGCTAGACATGAGTGGCAACATTAGCCAGCAACTTCAGCTCATCGATTTGGAGAACAACGACATATCATCAGTGACGATCGGCTCTGAATACAAAAGCACTTTACTGTAAGATACCTTCTTCTTTCCAACTCCATCACAGTATCACACTTTCTAGAGTTTGAAACACATTTCTTTGCAGATTAATCGGGAATCCCGTTTGCACGGCCTCCTTAGAAAACACAGTCTACTGCCAGATTCAGCAATCTGCAAAGCCTTACTCCACCAGCCTCGCAAACTGTGGGAGCCAAATATGCACCTCCGATCAAAAGCTCAATCCGCAGAGCTGTGACTGTGCATACCCCTATGAAGGGACACTATACTTTCGAGCACCCTTTTTCAGAGATCTGTCGAATTCAAGCTTGTTCCACACTTTGGAAATGAGCCTCTGGGTGAAACTAGGCCTCTCCCCTGGTTCAGTTTCTCTGCAAAATGTCTTCTTCAACGTCGATGACTACCTCCAGGTGCAGCTCGGGCTCTTCCCCTCTGATGCAAAGTATTTCAACAGATCACAAGTTCAGCATATTGGATTTTCGCTGACAAATCAGACTTACAAGCCGCCTAAAGAGTTTGGACCCTACTATTTCATAGCTTCGCCTTATGTTTTTGGAGGTAAACTGGTCTTTGGTTTTAGTTCAGTAAGTGTAGGTAGGCCTAATGACTTGATGCTACTAGACTAAAAAAAATGTATTATGAGCAGACGAAGATAAGAGATCTCACATTAGTAGAGGCACGATTGCTGGTGTAGCAACTGGATGCTCCTTTCTGGTGCTGATTCTAGCAGGATTAGGCTTCTATGCTCTCAGGCAGAAACGTCGAGCAGAACAAGCTATATCATTGAGCAAACCATTTGGTACTTCTCATGCAGATTTATTCACAATGCATATTCTCTAGTTCACTTATGACTCTGTTTCTTGTTTTCTTCGGATCCAGCTTCTTGGGCCTCGAGCGGAAAAGACAGTGGAGGCGCCCCACAGCTAAAAGGAGCAAGATGGTTTTCATACGAAGAGCTCAAGAAATGCACCGGCAACTTCTCCGATAGCAACCAGATTGGATCAGGAGGCTATGGAAAGGTCATAGCCAAAGACATTTTAGTATGAATGCACTCTTGAAATCTATAAACTTAAAGACTATTTCACTTTTATTCAGGTCTATAGAGGAGTGCTCTCCAATGGACAGGTTGTGGCCATAAAAAAGGCTCAAAATGGCTCTAATCAAGGCGGGCTCGAGTTCAAAACTGAAATCGAGCTGCTTTCAAGAGTTCATCACAAGAACCTACTAGGCCTTGTTGGATTCTGCTTTGAACAAGGGCACCAGATGCTGGTGTATGAGTTCATGTCCAATGGTACACTAAGGGAAAGTCTATCAGGTAAAACTTCGCCTTCTACAAACATCTTCGAAGACGGTAAAGGTTCACACAATGTTGAGATTTTAGGTACTGAATGTGTGTGATGTGTAGGAAGAAGCGGAGTTTATCTAGACTGGAAGAGACGCGTAAGGGTCGCACTCGGATCAGCTAGAGGACTAGCTTACCTACACGAATCAGCCAATCCTCCCATAATCCATAGAGATGTCAAGTCTACCAACATCTTGTTGGATGACAATCTCACAGCTAAGGTTGCCGACTTCGGCTTGTCTAAACTCGTCTCCGACAGCTCAAAAGGGCACGTCTCGACTCAAGTGAAAGGCACTCTGGTAAGCAGGGGATGTAATCTACTACTTGCTAATACTCATTATTAGTCAACCTCACATACTACAACTTCCCCACATGTTTTGCAGGGCTACTTAGATCCCGAATACTACATGACGCAACAGCTGACAGAAAAGAGCGACGTCTACAGCTTCGGAGTAGTGATGCTCGAGCTCATAACAGCGAAGCAGCCCATCGAGAAGGGCAAGTACATTGTGAGAGAAGTGAGAGTAGCCATAGACAAGAGTGATGACACACACTATGGATTGAGTGACATGATGGATCCTGCCCTAAAAAACACAGCGCCGCCTCTCCTCGGATTTCCTAGGTTCGTGGAGCTGGCCCTACAGTGTGTCGAAGAGCCAGCCTCAGAGCGGCCCACGATGAGTGAGGTGGTGAAGGCCTTGGAGTTGATACTACAGAGTGATGGTATGAACACAAACTCGACTTCGGCTTCGTCGTCTGCAACGGAATTCGGAGCTGTGAAAGGTGCTCGTAGGCATCCTTATGTTGATGTTTTTGATTATAGTGGATATACAATTCAAGCTAAAGTTGAGCCTAAGTGATAGGATAATATTAATGCTGCATGAATTCTTATATGAATTGATAGATTTTTTATTTTATTTTTTTAATTTTTTTTTTTTAATCTTTCTATAAGTTAAAATTCTCAATTCTTGATGAGTTTTGTAAATTAGTATATGGGAAATGTTGTTTGCTCCCTTATGTGAAGTGGAATTGTACAAAGTTATGTTCCTACCATTGGACACATACATACATATATATGGATTCTGCAGGAGATCTTTTTTCTTTTCTTTTTCTTGATTTTATTTTAGTTATGTGTAATATCACGTTCGACGTGTGTAATGAAGTGAAAATTGAAATACAAGTTGAAGCATAATATGGGACATAATTTCTCGCCTTTTCTTTTGTTTCGTTCTTTTTAATAAAAATAATAATTAAGTAAAGAAAGATCGATATATTTGAGAGTATATATTTATACATTAGACAGATTTTGAGCTCCTTTTAATTTTAGGGTGTGTTTAGTAGCATTGATGAGATATAGTAGGATACGAAAATTTTATCATGGCTCCTAAGATTAAAATAATCTTACAAGAAGGGTAAGATTAAAATTGAAGGAAAAACAATACTTTTAGTTCGGACTATAAAATTATTACAGATCCTTATGAAGTGTATCTAGCATACTAAACGGTCGGATTAAGCCAGATAACTTTTGTTATCTTAAGAAATCTATGATACTAATAAGATTTTCTATTCCTTGGCGAGTTTTGGTAGACCAGATTGAAAATTGTCGTTTCCAATTTCTGTTTTATGTGCAGAAAATTTGTAGAAAATCGTAAAATTTGGCATTTATTTATGATATTCAAAAAGACAGTATGAGACAAATTTATTTATATTATTTATTATTTGCATTTCTTATTCAGTTAGTAATAACGTTATACCGTACGCGTATATTATAAAATGAAGAGCAATATTAAATTAAACCTTTTTTTGGTCTTACGTAATTTTAATATTGTATATATAGGAACTTTATTTACAAACTCTAGATGTCTCATTTCAAAGTTCCAGTCGTTTATGATATAAACTTATTAAGAGGGATAATAAAGTAGAATATTATTATTATTTTTTTGTAAGGGTCGAAATCACTGTAAAATTATAGGTGACATCAACTTGTAAGTTTTTATTTATTAATTTTTGTTTTTTTTTTTCAATAAACATCAACTTGCAAGTTATGTATTGTATACAACATAAAACTCGTGATTACTTGTTTATGGAAGGACGTAAGATAACTCGTGATTTACTCACTACAAAGTCTTGACAACTTTTTCATTTGTCGAAATATTTATAACGGATTTTAATTTGCAACCCCCCACGATATTTTTCATAATAAATCGTTCGAAAAAAATACGACCGGTTCGTCTCGTGACGATATTTTGTTAAATTGACCTTAAATTCGAATTCAATTTGCAGTGAAGTATAAGGTTTTGTACAAATGGAACGCTATATAGCCGCCTCTACGAGTCAATAATATTTAACTAATGACAATCTCATACTATATGCATGCCCCTTTTCTTGCTTTACACATTTTAGCCATAATTATAATTTATGATATTGACCTTTACTTTTGAGAAATAACTAATTATAAAAATTAATTGAATTTATGTGCTCACCAACTATAGAACTATAGTAGTTATGAAAATCTTTAGTCTTCGCATCAATGTGCTATTATACTCGGTTATTTAGAAATTAAATGCAACAATGTAATTTTTCTTTTAAATTTATCTCACGACTCACATTGTTACCATTTAATTTTTGGGACGAAAGGACTATCGTTTGCTTACCTACTTGATACACAAATTTGAAAGCACTAGCACCTTAGATGTACGTCCCAATAAAAACTTGTGAAAAAACTTCCTTGTAAGATACAAAATTTAAAATTTTCATTTGATAAGTACTCCAAAAATAACAATTATACTTAAACTAATTAACTTGTACTATTTCCTAAGGCCTAATTCTTCGCGCATTGAAGTTTTTGGAAATAGAAGTCGATAGGCAATATAAATATAGCACACTTAAAAAAAATAAAAATAAATGGAGGGAGTACTCACCTAAAATGAACTAATTATTAGTAATATTCATGATTATTAAATGAAGATATACTCCTCCAGGGAAGACATAACTTTAATTTTCATTTAAAAAGAATAATATGTGGCGATGAAGCCTAGAATATTGAGACAAATGGAGTAATGATTTTATTTCATTATTAATTTTTTCAAAAGGAATGCAAAAAAAGAAATACCACTATAACTTTTACTTTATTTTTTTTACCACAAAAGAAATATAGTATTCCATCCGTTTCAAGTATTCCGACACTCTTTCATCATTAGACCGTCTCAAGTATTCTAACACATTTCCTTTTTGGAAAATAATTAGCTAATTAATACTTCATCCGTCCCTGATATTAGTGTGCATATTTTCCGTTTGGGATGTCCCCCATATTAGTGTGCATTCCAAATATAAAAAGATTCCTTAAAGAAAAATACATATTTACCCTTCCACTTTATTCTTTATTTCAATACTTACCAAACTGGGCCCACCTTTTTCCACTATTGGTGTGACCCCTTATTCTACTATCTCCACCTTTTTTCCACTTTACACTATTTTCATCTAAAACTGAGTGTCGTTTCTCTCAACACGCTAATATCAGGGACGGAGAGAGTAGTACAATTAGTAAATCCCTTATTACACTTAATATTATCTAATTAAATCTCATCCACTCATCTCTCAGCATCAGCACGTATCCCAATATAATTTAAATCCTAAAAGTTTAAACTATCATAACTTTCTCGTTTGTTATTCGATTTTTATGATTTTTATATCAAATTAAAGGTCTTGATACGATCTTTCATTTAAGATCAAACATGAATATCTTTTTATGCATCTATGATGTTCTAGTTTAAAAATATGTCTAAATACATAAACCACATCACATCCCTACACACATTACATTTTACACACTAAACACTCCCCCGTCTTAAGTTCCGTGCCAGAAAGAAAGATGTCGTAATAATTGAGACGGAAGGAGTATTTTTTTTGGTTTTTTATAATGCTAAAATAATAAAGTTCACCAAGAATTTGATGGCCCCTCCGGTGACCTTAAATTCTTCTCTATAATACTATAAGCCTCAGCCTCTCTCTCTCTCACTCTCCACTGTCTCTCCATTCCTGCCGACTGCAGCTCGAGTAGAGAGAGAAAAGAAACAATGGCGACGACGGCTGTTTCAAGGTGGCCACTCACCGGCGCGGTGGCGCAGAAAGATCACCCACATTTTACCACCTCGACCAGTAGACTGCAATTCGGAAGCATTAATTTCAGGTCGCCGAAGCAATTACGATTAGCCAATGCGGTAGTTAACAGCGGCAGCTCAGACGGTAATGGTGCCGTTTCCATCGCGCAGAACTCGCCTCCTCCGCCGCCGCAGCTTTCCGGCGCCGCCTCTAGGTACGCACATTTTTATGGGTCTGTAGTAGAAGCATGCATGGGTTTTGATTTTCACTGTATCAGTTGGCAAGAGTTTCTTGAATGAGCTTGAAAGCGATGTTTTCTGGTGATTGTTTATTGTATAGAATCATAGATTATACTTGTTTGCTTTCTCAAGTGGGATTATTCAAGTATTATGATTATTTTATACCTACCCTTTTGGTTTTTCCCCCTTTCTGTGTTTGTTGGTGGATTTTGGATTATTCTTAATGATTTTCAGTTTTAAAGATTGTGCCTTTTTCTGTTATGGGAATGGATTTCCACAGTTTAGTGCATACTGTACTATATTCTTCCAGTTATGTTAGTTAGATTTTGTAGTTATTATGTCTAATTTCAAGAGGAGTTGGGGTTTAAGTTAGGTTCTGTTTGTGGTGTGTGAAAGGACTATTGGAGGAGTAATTTGAAATGAATTATTTCAGGGTAAAACGTCATACCATCTCAGTATTTGTTGGTGATGAAAGTGGTATAATAAATCGAATAGCTGGTGTATTTGCTCGTCGAGGCTACAACATCGAGTCTTTGGCTGTGGGGTTGAACAAGGAAAAGGCACTGTTCACCATAGTTGTTTCTGGAACAGAAAAGGTCTTGCAACAGGTCGTAGAACAACTCAACAAGCTTGTTAATGTATTGAAGGTAGGTTTCTATGTGCGGATTTGGAATGCGATTTTTACTCTACCTAAGCCTAGTTCTTAAGTACTTTTTTGTGTTTTCAGATGTATGCATATGTTTTGCTGTCTTTCACTATCTTCCCATTTCATATGTCAGGTGGACGATCTGTCGAAGGAACCACAAGTCGAACGTGAACTAATGCTCATAAAGCTCAATGCAGATTCCAATACTAAAGGCGAAGTAAGGAAGGGGTGTTAGTTCTTTTTTTATTTTTCTATATTTCTTTTTCCGAAGGGGGATCCATGACTGAATGGTTAAAGCAGCCAACTTATAATTGACTTATTTTTACTTGAGGGGAAGATGATCCAAGTGAATAATGGTGCTTAAATCTTATTGAAAAATATTTAAATTAGTCAAATTAGTGTTTGAATTTTATGACGTGCATAGACACAAGTTTGGGTAACGTCATTTTCCCAACATATCTTTAATAAGATGTTTTCCATACTGATTCTGGGGTCATGAATCGATTCATCACATTACCTGAAGTGCACTAATACCTCTATTGAGTTAAACTAAATGTATAAAATAGTCCTTTTACTTCATCCACTAAGAGATTAACTTGGAGGAGTTGTACGGAAAGGCATCACAGTTGTGTGGATAGTCTCCTTTTTAGTTTCTGCTATCAAGATAATCTCTTTGTAGCTGTTCTTTTGATTTCGGCATTAATTTTCAGATCAACTGGTTAGCAGACATCTTCAGAGGAAATGTTGTGGACATATCAGAAAATACTATGACCATGGAGGTTGGGATTTAATTTCATGTTTCCAATGGTATATGCTTCATTTGCTTTTCAAGAAAATCATCAAGAAACCTTGATGGTCGATCAGTCGATGTATGAGTGAATATTAATTGCTGCTGAAACAAGACGTTAATGAGCTAAACTTTTTGTGGACTTTCTCTGTAACACGTCATCCGAAATGTTAGATAAAGATGAAGAGGTCCCTCATGCTGCTATTGAGTGTCGAAATAAATTGATTTATTATCACTTCTGGAACAGAATGAATCATCCCTGTAGTCAACTAGTCATTTTATGCCATAATTTAAAGCTTCTTTTTACTTACACAGGTCACTGGAGACCCTGGTAAGATGGCAGCTGTGGCAAGAAATCTCAGTAAGTTTGGCATCAAAGAATTAGCAAGAACTGGGAAGGTAATAATTTTTTGCTTTCTATTAACTAATGAACTGTGAGGATACATGGCAGAGTTCATTGCGCTTGACTTAAGCCACTGTATGGAGAAGAATGTATGTGTTTTCTGGATCTTGTAAACTGCTAATATTACATCCCTTTCTTCGTTAATTTTTGAATGTGCCCTTACGAGTGGATGTGATGTAGTGGTTCTAGTATTCAAGTCTGGCAAACTATTCTCAAGGCCAGTGCTGCTTATTTTGGACATAGACTAAAGCAGTTAGAGGATATTCAACTGAATTTGAATAACTAATTGAAGATTTCAACTTCTGTTCTCCTAATTGAAACTCCACGATAGATACATTCACATGCGTCTTCATATAAATTCTAAATAACTGTACTCAGATTGCATTGCGAAGGGAGAAGATGGGTGAAACAGCTCCATTTTGGAGGTTTTCTGCAGCCTCTTATCCAGATCTTCAGGGAACTAATGGTAATGCCAGCAAGCAAGTCATTGAAAAGCACACTAATGGCAAACTTAATGGTGACGCAGGGGTACGTGTACAGATTGTTATTTGCTTCCTACATTTATGTGGCATGGATGTAGCTAACAAGAATCCGTATCATCCATGCATCGAAGAATTTCATAAGATTACTATTTGTGTTCAGGGTGGCCTCACTGCCAACTAAGTATTAATCAACCTCACATTTTAGTCCATCCTTTATTACCTTGTCTGCATATGGCCCATATAACTTTGTTGAAACTTGTATGCAAGCTTAATAAGCATCTCATTTAAGTCCGTCTTTGATCATCTTCTCTGCATGTGGCCACTAGCCCGTGTTAGCTATAAGTATGGGATTCTAATTTATTTTGTCATTTATTCTCTACCCATGCTAAATATTTATTTTGATTTTTGTGTTCTCTTCATTCATCTAAATTCAGTTAGTTGTTGATTAAGTATTTTTTCTTGATTGAAGGGTGATGTTTATCCTATGGAACCTGATGATGACTTCTATCATCGAGTTCTTGATGCCAACTGGGGAGTCCTCTATGATGTAGATGTAAGTTTGTGTATACTTTCTCGTTTCTCCTCTAAAATCCATGTCATTGGAAGGGCTTAGCTTGGACATGAAAAATACCCTATATTTATTCACATCAATGGAACTCCATTTTCAAACTGACCTTACTTTTTCAAGTTTTGGTCTAAACCAGTTGGTATTAACCATTTGTCTTCTGAAACCTCAAACTCTTGCAGTTTTGAAAGTATGTTGTAGATCTGATTATGATGGCCCTCTGTTCCGTGTGGATTAAGTTTTATTCTTGTCTTGATTTAACAGTCAAGTGGGCTACAGTCGCACACTTTATCCATGCTCGTAAACAATGTTCCTGGAGTACTGAACTTGGTAACAGGGGTCATATCCCGAAGAGGTTATAACGTTCAGGTTGGTTAGATACTTTATTTCATCCCTTGATAGTTTTCTGATTGTGTCCTAAAATTATTTTTCTAAATTCTGTTCAGAGTCTAGCTGTAGGTCCTGCAGAAAGGGAAGGGGTTTCACGCATAACAACTGTCGTCCCTGGAACAGATGACAGTATTGGCAAATTAGTTCAGCAATTTTATAAGTTGATGGATGTTCATGAGGTGAATGAAATTGCTTCCAACGTTACTTTTTTCCTTTTGTCGCAACATTGCATTTCCTTGTCTGATGTATAATTAAATGACTGCATGATTTTCTGAAGAACATTTTACTCTTGTTATGCTACGAATGCTGTTGAGTTATGTTTGATGAATGATGATTGAGACCTATTTACTCAATGGAATCCTGAAACCTCACATAAATCTCAAAGTTGAGAGATCAAATTGTGGGACGAGAAAATTTCATTCAATGACTCGAGCAACCTTCTGAAGTGTGTTTTTTAGTTCAGGTTCAAGTTCTGACACACTCTCCATTTGCTGAGCGTGAGTTGATGCTTATTAAGATTGCTGCAAACGCTGCTGCAAGAAGAGACGTACTTGATATTGCCAACATTTTCCGGGCTAAGCCTGTAGATGTTTCTGACCACACAATAACATTAGAGGTATGCATGTTGCTGCTGCTTCACTCTTTCCATTCACCAACTTTCCATTTCTTTCTTTCTTTTTCATTCCCTTTTCTTTTAAGGTGTTAGGCATTCGTACAATCGTACTTGCTCCATTAATTCGTTATCTTTCTTTGTAGGTGACCGGAGATTTCAACAAAATGCTTGCACTCCAGGGCCTATTGGAACCTTATGGTATTTGTGAGGTGAGTTTCCTTTAAATCACACATCCTGTTTCTGCCAAATATCTAATTCTTGATAATCGACATCATGCTTTTCATCGAACTCGTCAAGGATGACATAATGAACGCATTGTTGTTATTCGAAAGGGATAATTGTCCTTAAAACACTCGAATTTTTTACCTTTTCATCTTTGCACGCGGATTTAATCATAGGAATTTGTAATCATTAACTGTCCATTCTATCTTATATTCATGAAGGTGGCGCGAACGGGGAGGGTAGCACTGTCACGTGAGTCGGGCGTGGATTCAAGATACCTGAGAGGATTCTCTGTTCCCTTGTAGTGAAAATGATGAGAATGAGACAATTGTTTGTTTGTACTGCTTAATAGACATAAAATGATTGATGGATAATCCATTTCATATGTAGTTGATGATTCCACTCACTCATCCCTCTTCTCTTCTATACCAAAAGCATAAAACAAAAAAAATAAAATAAAAAATACTATTATGAATTGACAATAATTTACATCTCAATTCTATTCATTATCTAAATAATCAGAATCTGAGAAAGTTGTGATGCTTTCATGACATTGAAGATTATTTCTACTACATAATATTTTTTTAAAAATAAAATAAGAATTATAGCACACATTTTATGCATGGGATACACAAATAACCTGCTTGCCTACATTTTTCCCAGAAAAGAGTCCAGCAAAAGCAGCAGCTGCACTCTCCAATCCTTCATTCATGTCTTCCAAGTATGATATCTTCCCCTCCTTGTACAGATTACCAACTTCTTCAACAAATTTCGGAAACAAATGCAAGTAATCGCTTTGCAAAAATCCCTGCATTTTTACACGTTTTGGGATGAGGCTGAACACGTTTCGAATCCCTTGTTCGTCATTCCCATTTTGAGACACCATTCCACACACAGCTATTCTCCCATGAACCCTCATGTTCAGCAGCACTGCATCGAGCATGGCTCCCCCCACGTTCTCAAAGTATATGTCGATGCCTTCTGGGAAGTACCTGGTTATGTAGAGAGAGACTGTATGTTAATCTCAATCCCAAAACACACACACACACAGACTCACGACTCACTTTTTGAGAGCTGCATCGAGATCTGGCTCTTCTTTGTAGTTGAAAGCTTCATCAAATCCGAGCTCATTCTTAAGAAGTTGAACCTAAGATCATGCATAAAAGATATCACTATTATTCTGCAGAAAGAAGGAGAAAGAAGCTAGAATATGTCAAAAGCAAACCTACTTTCTGTTTACTCCCAGCACTTCCAACAACATAGCATCCATGTAACTTAGCGAGTTGGCCCACGAGCTGCCCCACAGCTCCGGAGGCAGCAGACACAAACACGTACTCGTTCCTCTTAGGGGCACAAACCTCGTAGAATCCAGCATATGCAGTGAAACCTGGCATGCCTGTACCAAGTACTTAATCAAGATTCAACCCCCAAAATACGGCGTTTGAACAAAACACCAACACGAAAAAGATGAAAATTGGTACAAACCTAGGAGGCCTATGTGGTAGGAAAGAGGTATTTTGTTGTCTGGCTGAACTCTCCTCAACTGCTCAGTGTTGCGAAGCAAGCTGTATTCTTCCCAGCCTGTGAAACCTGAAATTATGTCTCCTTGCTTGAAGTTAGGGTCATCAGAGTCAATCACCTCCGACACTCCAAATCCTTCAACCACCTTCACAAAGAACGCCGGTCTTATGTCAAAAAAGAGATTTTTTAAATGAAACTGCAGATTCATCAACAATGAGATCAAAGCACACAACATGATTTCTCAAAGTTGTTTTTAGAGCAGAATCGAAAGTAACAAACACACTGGCACTAAACAAAACAGTCAAACACGACTATAGTACAACAAAAACGAACAAACAAACATAATTGAATCTTAATAGTATGGACAGAAATAGCAAGAGTTTTTGTAACAGCAAACTTCTTACGTCCTTTTTCTTCATCATCAGTGGATTTGGTTTTGATTGCAATTGCGATACTAACAACTAGTAGTGAACTAAACTCAACTCCAGAACATTACGGGACAAAATCAAACCTTACACGTGTAAGGGCCAAACTAAACATTATATGAACACTGAAGATTCCAAGATACTCTACAACACACAAGATTCCACATTCCCTTAATGATAGTTTACAACACATACCAAACTATGAAGCTGAAGTATCACATTCTCAAAGCAGTAAAGCAATTGCATTGAAAGATTTACAGTGATTTGAACAGTTCAAATTCCTCCAAAACACACACAAGATTTCACATAATTCCCTTCATCAACACAAAACAAACTGCAAATCTGAACTAACACACAGCATTATGAGACAAAATAAACCCACAAAACTAAAGAGGAGAAAGCAATTGCAGTGAAACAGCTGTATATATATATAGACTAGTAATGAAGAATCTTACAGAACCAGGGACAAAAGGGGGGATATAGGATCCGTGAAAATCCCGCATTCGACCTCGCATGTAGGGATCACAAGAGAGATAAAGATTCTTCACCAAGAAAGCACCAGACCCTTTTGGAGCTTCCAGCTTAATCTCCTTACCCAACCTCAACTCCATGTCCGATTCCTTCGGAAATCCTTCTACGTATCCCTTGAATATAACCTGCTTGTTGCGCACTATTTTCCCCACAATTTCATCCATTTTTTGCTCAAAGATGGACTCAGCTATAGTTTCGAGAGTAATAAAATGGATTATTTTGAGTGTGGAATTCTTGATTTGATAGTCAGCATTGAGACAATAGTGTTTTATTGCTCATTATTATTTGTCGTTTTTTTCTACCATCATTTATTTCATTTGCTACGAGAGCTTCTCATTGTACCTACCAAATTAAGAGATTTTCTTTCTCTTTTTGAGGATGAGATGTGATTTTGTAATCGTAATAGACATATAAGCGTCGATATATATATATATATAGAGGGGAGATCACATACAAATAACTAGTTCCGTAAGAAATAAGAAGAAATCTACACCATTCTTTTTATGTAATCAATGGTTAATATTAATCCAGCATTCTTTTTATGTAATCAATGGTTAATATTAATCCAGATTTACTATTCTAATTTACAGTTATAAAAAAATAAGGGTTATTGCAGTCAATTCCTTATGTGTATAATTGCCATCTCCTAAAATGACGTACTTAATTGAATAGTTATCTTTGGAAGTTTTCTTGGAATTATTCAACTAAATATACAAGTTTTTTTTTTAGAAATACTTACAATTTCAACTATTTATTCAATTTTAGCTATAATAGTTTATTTATCACGTATTTTATGAGTTAGATATTATTTCAACTTACTTCAAATATTAATGCATTATAAATAACTCTGTAATGCATTATGCAAAAGTTTATAATGCAGTATTATCAAAAATCTTGAAATTAATAACGCATTATGATTTCTTATGTTTTTTTTTTGTTATTATTGTTGTTGTTGTAAATAATGCATTATAGAAACAATCTTAATTGTCTTTTTTGTTTTCGGCAAAATCTTTGTGGGAGTCTATCAATTGGTTAAATATTTAGTTTATTTACTCACGCATATTATAATTACATTTTTGTTTCTTTCCCAAAATGCATTATTACACTTTGACTAATGCATTACAAAAGCTCAAGGAATGCATTATAACGATTGGTTCAAGAACAAAAAAATACAATTCAAATGATTTTTTGCATATCGCTTCTAATGCATTATAACACAAACTGTAATGCATTTTTAAAAAATAATATTAATACTATAATGCATTTGTTGACATTATCCCAAATTTAAATTATAATTTAGACTTTCAGACTTCCTCACTCAAGATATATCTTGAGATATCAATTGATTCAATACCCACAAAATATGCACACGTTTCAATCAACCTATAAGTTTGTAATATTTAAATTTACCCTATTAGCCTTCCATACTTCACAAGTTAACGGCTTTAAGTAAATTAATATTTTGGTTGTTATTTTCCATTAAATCTTACACATTAATTTTGGAGTGATCACTGATCAAGGGTCATGGACACTTCTTATTTCTTATGCAAAAGTAACTTTGTACATGATCTCATCCATATATATATATATATATATAGATAGGGAACATCATGTATGATCGAACTTATTTTCGTAAGGTAATTAACGAGCACAAATCAAGGAATTAATGAACACGAAAATAAAGGAACACGAGGGATTTACGTGGTTCGATCTATTGTGATAGATCTACGTCCACGGGCGGAAAGAGTATGGATCTTTATTGCTTGTATGAGTAGTGATTACAAGATTGTTTCCCCCCCTCTCAATCTATTCTAAACCCATATTTATAGGTAATTACATGGAGTTTGACTATGATACAAAGTCTTCTCCTATTAGGACTCCTTTGGCTTGATCTTCTCCTTTGTGGATAAACACCGAGCTTCTATATCTCCCTTGGAGCTTGAATTGTAGTCGATGTAGGAGTTGCCTTGGTGAAGAAGTTTCTTTAGTTGGGCCGAGCTGCGTGGGCCGAGCTTAACTGTCGAGGCCCAATTATATTGGGTCTGATGCTTGGGCCTAGGAGCTAGGCCGTATCCTATCAATGTACAAAAGTCTTATTCTGTAAAAAATAAGAAATGATCTTGACCGTTAATTTTTTAAGATCTACGGTCATTTATTTTTCTTGTATTTTAATTAAAATATAACTCTTAAAAGTAATGGAAGGTTAATATTGTCCTTCAAATTAATTGTGAACCTATCCCTTAATTCAAGGGATTAGTTGGCGGTGACACTGTCTAGTTTCCCTTCTTATTTTGCAATATCTTTTTTATTTACGTTTTATTTATTTTGCATTAAAACACACGAATTTTTGTTAATTTAAGTCTCCATATAATGCATTTTGTCCTATCAGACTTTAAAGTTTTTCTTTTTTCATTTGTTTCATTGATATGCTGATCATTTCTTTTACGTTTTTGTACTTCCATTATTTCATAATTCGTTAGAGATCAATTTTAATAATGCAATTTGTTTTATTATATAATGCATTTCATGCAGTAAACTAATGCATAATTTATTTTTAAGAATGTAATAAATAATTCCTAATTAATTTTAATTTTATCTGGACGTTATTAATTCCAACTAGAGATTTATGAATCAAAAAGTAAGGTTCACTAATAAATTCTCGAAGCCTTAATTTAGATTAGCGAATATTATATAATAATTTGCAAAAATGAGAATATGCAATGTTAACTGAACATTTATTTTATAGTGCATTATTCTAAAGCATTAAATGCATTATATAACAGTGTGTGATGCATTATTTCAGATTCTCCAATTAATATATATGTTAGTTTTTTTAATGCATTGTTTTTTTATTTTTTTTTGAACAAATTTTTTAATGCATTATTAAAACGTGCTAAATTTTTTGATTTTTTTTTATTGAATATGCAATGTTAACTGAAAATTTTTTGAATCAATTTTTTTAATGCATTATTAAAACGTGCTAAACTGCATAATCTAGAAATTCATTGTGCATTATCAAAAATATTGTATGCATTATATAGAAATTCATAATGCATTATAAAAAAATATAATGCATTGTAAAAATGCATTATAGAGAAGTTTATATATATTCTTGGGATATAATGCATCGTATAAATTTGGAATATATATTGCATTATATAAAATAATCTTGAAATATAGTATTATATTAGTAATATTGCACTCTGATTGATTAATAAATTTCAAATATTAGGAAAGACTCGATTTTAAGGATGGATAGTTGGGTATTTTTAAATATTATAAATTGGATGTTATCATCAACAATCCCATAAATTTAGCTTATTTCACATATGATGTGGGAGGATAAGTTTCTTTAAGTTACTATTTTACCCTTATTATTAAAATTTGTCAACAAATATGGCATATATTGGATCCGTGCGAAATTTTGCTGAGGTAATCTTAACCGTATATGTTTTATCTATCAAGGGACTACAATGTTTCCTATTTTTTACACTAAGAGTGTTTTTTACTAAATCTCAACCATATATATATATTGTAATGAGCTACTCTTTGTTGATGATTTTAAGTTTTTAAGTGAGCAATTTAGAATATAAAATATAGTTCTCGACTATTTTTTTATGTTATATCCAATATTGTCTTGATATTAGTAATATGGTTTTGGAAGATGATATATTTTTCTTCAAGCATGTCTCATTTAATCTTTTTCCGCGTTTCTTTGTTCTTTTTTAAAAAAATAAATAAAAAAATTACAAATTTATACTCGATGAAAATGACGCAAATTCGGAAAATTACCCAACTTTTATTAGTTGGTGCCTGGTGGGGTACAAAGTGAAATCGAAATTAACTTCAAAATCTATAATCTTCCGACATAATAGCCAAATTTGGAAAATAATGGTTTATGACTTGTATTGTTCAATAAAATACATACACATATACAAAAAAAAGAAAGAAAGAAAAAAAAAAAGAGAACAAGTTGTACACTAATATAATCTTGATCTGAGCTAACAAGAAACTTCTAAAAAACGTGAAGATCAATATGTAACATGATTCTATCATTGCATAATTTACTACAAATGAGTACAGTAAAACCTCTCTATAATCATATCCTTGGGATCACAAAAAAATATTCCTAAATGGGGGTTATTCCTAAATAGAGTTATAAGGTTTTTTTTTTTTTTTTTTTTTTTTTTTTTTAAAATGCATATATATTATATAATGGTATAATTAGTAGATACATGTACATGTAATGTGTTGAACTTAATTGAACTAATTTACTCACGTAATATGAAAAGACAATACTCAAGAGTCACCCACCATAGATGCATGTACTTGCTTTTGATTGCTTTAATTTTTTCATCTATAAATACTATGTATAATACATTTTTTTATCAATTACATCAAATCAACATTTTCTTCTTGTATATAATGACACCAAAAATAGAAAAGAGAACTCAAATGAGTGAAAAAATTCGTGTGGAGATGTGCAAAATGAAAGAACTACATCCAGGTTGGAAGCAAATGCGCACACGCAAGTTGAAGGATAAAGTTACAACACAAAAGATTAAATCATTGTCACAATCAACCTTGAACAAGTATTTTAAATCAACTTAAATCTATTGTAAAATTATATATATTATTATGATTTATTCCTAAATAGAGGTGTATTTCTTTATGTTGGGACTTGAAAAAATATGAATTATGACAATATGGAGTTTATTCCAAATTATAACTGGTCCCAAGTTGGGACCATGAATTTTTATTCCTAAAGAGAGTTTATTCCTTAATAGAGTATTCTTTTTTAGAGGTTTTACTGTATTAGACTATAGGAATAAAGTCGATCGAAAAAACGCAAACCTTAAATTTTAGAGGTATTTAGGTGAAGATAGGTGTACAAAAATATGATACATTGAATATAATTAATGCTCCCTTCCCTCATAAAATAGGTGGATATAATTAAATTATCCTGCATCGTTTTCATTTTTTTTGTAATGAATGAATGGTAACGTAATACTAGTATTTAAAAATGAACTATTCACGTACTTAGTAAACAAAAATGAATTATTCATGAATTAAAAAAAATATATATTCACCTATTTTGTGAAAAGGAAAGGAGAAAATATTAGTGAAAAAAAATACACACCATATGATGGCTATGAGTGTTTTTTTTTTTTTTTCCAATCGTAATAGACATCAAAAGTTTTGTACTATTAATTTATGTTTTCTTATTTGGCCTTTAAATTTGTAACGTAAACTAAAAGTGCACAAAATAAATCTTGTTACGCGAATAAAACCGAGTTACCTTTTTTTTATTGTTCTTTATCAATTTCTACACAATGATATTTGAAAATCATTTCATTTCATATATAAATACACCGAGTTATGATAGGACTAATTATAACACGTAGAAATGTGTTGCGTGCTTTTCACTAGTAGATGTTTTGAGGAAAACTTGTGCGTCACTACCAACTAAAAAAACAGAAGGTAATTTGCCCCCAAAAGTTGTTATGATTGTTAAGAAAAGGTATATTGGTAGATTCTCGTACATCTATATTAGTATATGGTTAGTATAGTACTATACACTAAATTATTTAAATTCTCTTTATGTTTTGTTTGATATAACAATTTTGAAGTTGATTCTAAAGTATAAACATTTCACTATGCTCTTAATGTTTATTATTCCCTCCTATTTTATTTTTTTAATTGACGTTTTGTGCTTTTACATACAAATTAATATAAATAATTCTTACACGTATTAGCCTTATCTAATGATGAGTTCCCATCAATTCCACAATGTACATTGCAAAACAACAATTAAATTGTAAATATTTGAAAACACAAAACCTCAATTAAAAAGAATGGGACGGAGTATAATAAATATTATAATATAATATATCACATGTGCCCTAGTTTCCAATTCATCAATTTTATTCATAGTTTATAAAATTTAAACTAATTGTTAAAAAAAATAATTATGATCTCTAGTTTCATACTCCACTTACTCTGTTAAAAATAAAAAATAAACACTACTAATACTACTTCCTAAAATACTACTGTACCAACTGGCAACTACAAATACGAGTTCGCGAAAAAAGAAAAAGAAAAAAGAAAAGAAAAAATGGGCGGGAAGAAGAAGCAGACTAGCGCGAGCGGCCGCTCCGGCGTGAATCGTGGCGGCGGAGGCTCCGGCGTGAGCCGCGGCAGCTCTGGTGCGAGTGGCGACGGTGGTGCCGCTGCCGGAGGAAGCATTCCTACCGTCTTCTGGGATGTGGACAACTTGGCATTGTCCAACAAGTTCGACTTCACAAAAATTACTCAAGTGATGGCAAAATCACTAACAGAGGCGAACATAGGAGTCGATTGCTCCGATGTGATGCTATACGCTTTTGGAGATACAAATAATTTGTGTAAAAATTTGAGAAAAGACATTTTGAAGAGCAACAGAAGTGCAGTTGTGGACCATGTGCCATCGGAGTATGCAGATGCATGTGACATGGCTCTGATGTCGACGATGCAGATCTGGGCGGCAGAAAATAGGCCCCCTGCCACAGTAGTGCTGATCAGTGGAGATTCAGACTTTTTAAACGTGACTAGCTTCCTTCGTCAGGTGGGTTATTACGTGGTGGTGGTGTGCCCTAAAGGACGGGCTACACTCCGTCTACAGTCGGTTCCGGATTGTGTGTTGGACTAGTCGTGTTTTGCACGAGGCGAAGGGAAGGAAGAGATTTTTATCCACAAGCCTCGAGTCCCCTCAGCACCGTTCCAGCCAGGTTCGTTGGATAGCCGGCCGATTTCAGTGTTTTGGGACTACAATAGACACTATCGATAGAGATTTAAAGGTGCAACTTCAAGACGAGCACATATATGACATCCCTGATGGCAAGTATAATGCTTCTAAGCTGATTATAGTAGATGTGGGAGCAATGATCTTTCATAGTCCGAAGAACGTTTTCACCATCATCTCCGACTCGAATTTGAGTCACTTGGTCACGAATTTGATGACCAATGAAAAGCTGAAACAAGATAACACAGTGATAGTAGCCCAAACATCGAATGAGAGGGTCGAGTATGAAGAGGCATGGGATTGGGATTGGCCTGGGTTGCTGAACGGAGATCTTCCCCCACGTGCCCCTTCAAAGTAGAAAAATCACTTGAATGGACTCTAAGAAAGGTATCAATATATTGTAGATAATCTTATTGTTAACTTAGTGTGTCATACCATCGAGTCTTTGGCTGTGATGTTGAACAAGGACAAAGCTCTGTTCACCATAGTTGTTTCTAGAACAGAAAAGGTTTTGCAACAAGTTGTTGAACAAATGTATTGAAGGTATGCCCTGATGTGGTGGAATTTTAAATGTGAATCTTACGCCTGTAATTCTGTAGTACTTATTTGTGTTTTCAGATGATTATATTTTGCTGTCTTGTACTATCTTCCCATTTCATAAAGTTAAAATGCAGATGTCAATACTAAAGGCTAAGTGAGAAGAGGTCTTCCATGGTTGAATGGTTGAAGAGCCCAACTTAATTATAATTGACAAATTTCATCACTTGTCTTTACTTGAAGGAAAGATGATTTAGTGAATAATGGTGGCCATAAATCTGATTGACAGATATTTATATTAGTCACACAGTAAATCTTAGTGCTTGATTTTTAGGCTTTGCATAGAAACAAGTTTGGATAAATCATTTTCCCAAGTTAGGAACTGAGGTTTTCAACATATATACAAGAAGATGTTTTCCATGGATAGGTTGATTCATCTAAATGAAGATGTCTCCTTTAAATGTATAGACTAGACCTTTAACTTCATCCACTATGAGATTAACTTGGAAGGAGTTCTACTGTAGTGTTGGTAGACTGCTTTTTTTTATTTCTGCTATTAAGATAATCTCTTTGTTGTTGTTCTTTTGATTTTGGTAATAATTTCAGTTTAACTGGTTAGGAGATTTTGGGGTTAATTTTCATGTTTCCAATGATATATGCTTCATTTGTCTTGTCAAGAAAATCATTAAAAAACCTTGGTGGTCGATGTGTGAGTGAATTTTTTTGTGGACTTTAGTATTGGTATCTAACTCCCATATATTATCTCTAAACTTATCAGTCCCCAAATGAATGTTCGGATTGGCTAAATGCTTTTATAACATACCTTGACAGTTTTCTAATTGTGGCCTAAATTATTTTTCTAAATTCTGTTCATCCCTGAAACTGATGACATGAGGTTTTGGAAATGGCTTCCAATGTCATTTTCTTTCAGTTAATTGGTCTCGGTATTGCATCTATATTGCTTAAGAGCCTTAAGTATGAAGTGACATGAATACAAGGAGGATTAATAAATATAGTTTCTAAATGACTGCATGATCTTGAAGAACAGTTCACTTTGTTGTGCTACAAATGTTGTCAGAGTTACGTTTGATGAGTGATGATCGAGACCTATGCATTCAGTGCGTGTGCATAAGTTTCCCTTGAATCACACATCCTATTTTTCTAATATGATTTCAGCATGATGTTTTTCATCAAACTTGCCAAGGATGGCATGATGAATGAATGCAATGTTGTTTTTCATCAAACTTGCCAAGAATTTCGAGCCGTTTTAACTATACATCTCTTGTAATCATAAACTATCCATTCTATCATATACTCATGATCCTCATGAGCTTTACTCCTAGTCTCAGATGTCAGGCCCTCAGCCAAGTTAGGCTTTGGTGCCGCCTTTACATGTGAATTTTCACAATGTGGCTCTAATTGTACCCCCCCCCCCAACTTGTAAATTTGTGGTATCTTTTAGTGTTTCAAGATCTTACTGTTTCAGCTTGTAAAAGGTAGAATGTGAAGGTCAATGCAGATTAGAAATACTAATGGCCAAGTATGGAGAAGTTTCTTGTTCCTTTTGTTACTTCCTCTGGCTCAAGATTGTTGACCCGTAAAAAGAAAAATACCTCAAAAATTCATTTTAAAACCCATCACCGAGAAGCGTGGAAATACGTGCCGAAAATGTCAAAAAGAAAGGGGTCAACAATCTTGAGCCAGAGGAAGTATTATTTAATTTTCCATAGTGGCATCTCTTATCTTTACTAGAAGGAAAGATGATCCAGAAATAAAAGTGGAAAGACATCTCTATGTTTCTTGGTCTTGGACTCAAGTTTGCATAACATCATTTCCCTATTAACATGTTGCTTTTCTGGGAATTCAATGTTCCGTTTCATTTTTGTTTTGTTTTGTTGTCGAGGGTCTATGTTCTGTTTACATGCTTTCTTTTCTTGTAAGGTTATAGGCATTACAGAACTAGCACCTGTTTCTTCCCGAGTTCTTTTCTACTTTATGGTATTTGTGAGGCGAGTTTACACATATCACATAAGTATTCTATTTGATTTATAAGCATTGAATTGGACTGTATAATGAATATATTGATAGGTGAAAAGTACTTCATTGTTATACATAAATCAATTGCTTTCTTTCTGCAAATGATAGATAGATATTGCCAAAAACCCATTTTTATTTTCATTTAGAAGAGGAATAAATTCGCTTCCAAAACACAATGTTTATTATCATACAGTATATATTTGGGACTGGAGTCAACCCACCCCCTTTCTCTCCTTTACATTCATTTACATGGCTAGTATAAGTATATTAATGAGGTGGTGAAGAACATTCAAGAGGCTGTTTATCGTGTACTTTATTTGATTTTATCCTCTCTGATTTTTCAGTGGTGGTTCTGTTTGGTTTCAGTTTGAAGCTTGATGCTTCTTCTCTGTTATGTTGGTTTTGTGTTACTGCTTTCTGACCCTTGTACAGGGACCTCGGGAGAGGCTGCTTGATTATACTCGTTTACTACCTTTTGCCTCAGCCTGAGTGTTCCTGATGGATTTGATTTGATTTGATTGTTGAGGTTATGCTTGTGGACATGTAGCCTCACACTTTCAACCCACCTAGCAGGTTCTCACTTATATCCCCATGGGAGTGGCCACTGTTGCTGGACTTCATCCTTAGCTTGCTGCGAAAGCGAAACTGTCCACTGCTACTTTGTGGTTCCCTTGACTATTGGATACTTGGTAGCTGCTATGGTTTGAGTGTGGTGGGCAGCCCTGCTACATTTTGATTTTGAGGCTGAGTTGTTGTTGCACACTTTACTGCTTGCTACGGCCTCCATGTTTCCCTCACCATTGCTGCTGCAAGTAGTTCCTACCTCAACATTGCTGATTTGCTGATGTACCGAGACCTTTGCTGCTGTTGGCCTAACGAGGCTGCTTGCTTCCCTTTTGTTGGTTCTTTTTTGCTGCCTATGCAGATCTTTGGATACTGCGTTTGTTGTGTATTCACTCCCTAGCAATGCTGCTTCTTGTGGAGTTCACACTGAGTCAATCTCCTCTCCTGCTGCTGGTCGAGCCTCCATCATATCATATCATATCATATCATATCATATCATAGTTGCCTGGATACTGCCGCTCCACTGCTTTTGGCTGTTGTTTGCTACCTACCTACTGTTGCTGCTTCTTTCAATTGCTGAAAGGCTGATGTGCTGAGGCCATTGCTGCTGTTGTTTGTTTCTCCATCCGCTGCGGCTGAACTGCTACTTCTACACTAGCTAAATCTGTTGGGGAGTTGCCTGTCTGACTCCTTGCTGATCTGCTGCTGATGTTGATCCACTGATGCTGAATTGTCCATCCCCAGGTTTCACCATTGATGCTGCTGCTGCTCTTCGTGTTTAATGTTGTTTTGATCCTTTAATTGTTGTTGTTGATGTATTGTTACTTCACTCATAATTGTTGTTGTTGATGTAATGTTACTTCACTCACCTCTTGACTTGTGCTGACCACCCATGTTTGGGTCCCTTTTCTTCGGCGTCGGCCTTTTGAAGCGCTTCACTTTTCACCCTACTTTTTCCTCGGTGTCACCCGAGTAGGGCTGAGCATCGGTCGGTCGGCCTGACCGACCGACCCTAAATAGCCGAACCGATGGGCCGAACCGACGGCCAACTAACAGGCCGAAGCCGACCGATAAGCCCTCCAAAACCGACCCCGACCGACCCGAAAACCGACGGTCGGTTTTCGGTCGGCCGAGAAAAAACTGACATAACTTGTTTTTTGAATTTTTCCAACTTTTTTTGTATCAATTAAGCACACAAACATGAATCCAAGGTCACCCAACTTAGCAAATATCCAACAAGCAATAAAACTACCAACCAACTAAGAAAAACATTAAAACAAGCATGCAAAATCATAAAAAAAAAGGTACTCTTCAAGCAAGCATGAAGCTTGAAACAATCCAAGAAAATACAACATAAATGTTTTTGTCAAGCAAGCATAACAAATAATGAAGACGTAGGATCCAAAGTATCAACTTTCAAAGTTTCAAAGTGTTCAAACCAACTAAGAAGTTAACTAGATATTAGATAAGAAATAAACTTGAACTCTTCAACTTCATTGCTTCAAATCTTCATTTCAATTTTCAAGTCTCCAACTCCAAGCCATCATCCTTATCACCACCTATGCCAAGACTTAGCAAAGCTACAAAATCAAAGAACAACAAATACTCAATTATTTTCAAATCAAAATTGAATAAAATATGTAAAATGATCGACAATAAATCAATAATGCATATTAAAGATTCAAAATTTAAAATAACCTTCTTCATGCTTTTGAATACTCTCCAAATCCTCTTCAAGTGTAATTGGTTTCTTTGATCTTCTCAACCAATCTTGAGTGCAAACAAGGCTTTCAACAATTTTAGGAGTTAAAGAACTCCTAAAAGGATCAAGAATTCTTCCCCCGGTGCTAAAAGCGGACTCCGATGCAACCGTAGAAATAGGTACCGATAATATATCTCGAGCGAGCTCAGCTAGAATGGGCAACCTAGGTTGATTAATCTTCCACCAATTCAATATATCATCAGACTTTGTCACCTCTTTCTCGGATAAATACATATCCAACTCATTCGAGGACTCATCTCCAACTAGAAGTTTTTGTTTCTTGTATTTCTCGACATAGAGGTACGGAGATGATGATGTAGATGATAATTTTTCTGAACTCCATGGAACTTGACTTGAAGAAGTTGTACCAGCACTTTGAGGCTGAAGCAACCCCTTGTAAACCTCCAACAATCCGTATAGTTCATCTTTAACATTTTTGGCAATCAACGAACCAACTTCCTCTCCATACTCTCCAACAAGTATAAAGGATAAAACCTCAAACTTATACCTTGGATCAATAACAACACCAAAGAAAATCAGCTTGTTCATGTTTGTTGGATTACCCCAATACTTATCAAATTTTTCCTTCATCTTGACCCCCATTTCTCTCACATCCATAACCGAATTTGTTACCCATTCCTTCAACAAGCAGCTCATGTTGGTAATTTCATGAAAAAATACATTTGAGGTGACATACAATGACCCCGAAACTCTATTGGTTAAATCATAGAAACGTGACAACACTTTACTCAGCTTTCTAGCATTTTCCCAATCCTCAAAGTCCAGTGGGCCCTTAGGAAGATCAGACTTAAACAAAGGATCTCTCACCTCAAAAAGCTCAAAAGCTTTTTCAAACTTACAAGCAATCATGTAAGTAGAATTCCATCTAGTAGTCACATCAAGGCATAAAAAACTATTAGAATCGATTTCTTCATCTTTACAACATTCCTTGAATCTAACAAGTCTAGCAGGAGAGTGCCTAACAAATCTGATTGCCTCCCTAATCTTTTTTATCGAATCATCTAATTCTTTCAACCCATCTTGCACCACCAAGTTCACAATATGAGCTACACACCTCATATGCAAATATTTGCCCCCTACCAAGCAAGCCCCTCGAGCATTAAGTCTAGTCCTCAAAGAATCAACACAAGTGTTATTGGAAGCAGCATTATCTACTGTGACAGAGAACACTCTCTTGATTCCCCATTCCCTCAAGAGCCCATCAATTTGCCTACCCATTTCCAACCCCCTATGACTCTCAATGGTGCAAAAATTGATGATTTTTTTCTCAATTTCCAACCCTCATCAATGTAATGAGCAGTAATGCACATATAATTGATATTCTGCACAGATGTCCAAGTGTCTGTAGTAATACTGACACTCTGACCAGAATTCTTAAAATATGCTCTCAACTTCTCCCTCTCCTTATCAAATAACCGATATATATCTCGACCAATGGTCCAACGTGAAGGAAGCTTAAACTTAGATTGTAAGGCAGCAACAAACTCCTTAAACCCTTCACCCCCAACAATTTTGAAAGGGAGTTCATCTTTAATTATCATTTCAACCAATTTATCCCTACAAAATTGTTGATCAAATCTCCAAGTACTTAAATTACCAAATACTCTCCCCTCAGTCTCACCCTCCCCTTCCTCATATATTGGTTGCATATTCAATTAAGTCTGTCTAGTATCAAAACTACTACATGGACGTTTTGGACAAGTAGCCATGTGAGACTTAAGAGAGGACGTACCATTTCTTTTGGAATGGCAAAAATACTCCTTAGGGCAATAGTTGCACTTTGCTTTCTCTTCACCGTCTAGCTTAAATTTTGTGAAGTGTTGCCAAACATCCGATGCAGGCTTTCCACCTCTTTGGTTTTGATGTGGCTGATTGGGTCATAATCGACGGATTTCTGTCGGGCGGTGGAGGCATCTCTCATTCACCATGACCTTGAGTACCTTCACTTTGAGACATAGTGATAGTAGAATTCTGCAAAATGCAAATAATTTAGA
Source organism: Mentha longifolia (assembly GCA_001642375.2). Taxonomy (NCBI): domain Eukaryota; kingdom Viridiplantae; phylum Streptophyta; class Magnoliopsida; order Lamiales; family Lamiaceae; genus Mentha; species Mentha longifolia. The sequence goes on along the minus strand of CM038117.1, from coordinate 36,189,194 downwards.
ACATAATAATAGTAATAATAAAAAGAAAGAAAGAAAACAATTCTTAATAATAATAAGAATATAATAGTAAAAGCAATTAAAACAACCACCCTAATTTCATCCTCACATTCCCGACCAACTAACAGCCCTAACAAAACAACCACCCTAATTTCATCTATTGTGTAAGAAATCTTCTTCCTTACCCCATAATTTCACTTCCAGCAATTTAAATAATGCACAAATTTGCATTCTTCTTCCTCCTTTTGTTTTTCTCACTTTATAATTGATTATTGATTGAATATACATATATATACACAAATATTACAAACAATTAGAATCCCACATAACATTAAGTAGTAGACTAGTAGTACAATAAGGCAATAAGCAATCAATATTCATTCAAGATATAGGGAAAAAAAAAAAAAAAAACTTACCTATGAAAGAGGGGCGGCGCCGCAGCAGTGAAGACGATTAGAGGATTGCCACCGGTGACTGAAGAGGATTGCCGGCGAGTTCGTGGAGATGATTGAGCCGCGGGCGGCGGCCGGATCGGTGAGCCGCTGAGGTGAGGGCGATTGGAGGTGAAGCGGCCCCTTTCTGTTCTGTTCTTCTTCGCCGTTTCGCGTGTTGAATTGAGAATGGGGGGGGGGGGGAGGGGAGGGGAATTAGGTTAGTTAGTATGAATTATAAAAATTTAATTGATTTTTTAAATAGGGGTCGGTCGGTCGGTTTAGTGGTCGAAAATTTGAAAATTAACCGACGGCCGAACCGATGGGCATCGGTTCTAGGAAATCTGGGCCGAACCGACGACCGACGGGATAATAAACCGACCGCCGCCGACGCCGACCGGTCGGTTTTGGTCGGTTTTGTCGGTCCGGTCGGGTTTTGCACACCCCTACACCCGAGCCCGTTTTGGGGATTTCCTCGTCTTTTATTTTAATGCAAATTTATTTCATCATATGATATATCCGATTCTTCTCCGCATATCATAAGATATTCTATAAAATGGAGTATAATAATTCTATGAAACGAAGTTGCTACTAATCAACAAATTAATGTTTTCAAATAAAATGAAATTGAACACATTATTAGTAATGCCATTATCTACGCAATCAATAGAAAATGATAGTGTTTGCATTAGCTTTAGTTATCTTGCTTATTCTAGTTATGCAAAAAATAAATTATAAATGAAGAAAATGTCATAAATATTGGGGTGCATTCCAAGAACCACGGACCTATTGTTTTGTTTTTGTCACTAATAATAATCTTAAAGAAAATTACGTGAACTTAAACCAATTTTGTTCTGCCCCAAGTAAAGTATCAGCTTGACTGAGAAAATCCAAGCTTCAACAAGACCGTTTTGACAGTCTGATCATGCTTTAACCAAAAGCAATTTAAAAATTAATGAGTTATTTTGAAGGCTGGATAATTTACATGTTCAAATTCTAAGTCTACGAAATACATTCTCCAAGCTTAGGCCATCCGATTTACATTTGCTTAAGCACCTCTAAAACACACAGATAAGATAAAGACAGCCAGTCCCCAAAAGTGCAACTAACTTAAGTATGTAGTATAAATTATGTGGACAAGAGTAGGCTCGGATCCTTCAAATTTTCAACCCGAGATTTGCCTAAAGGTCGAACCCTTGTTTCTTCCACGACTGGTTTCTGGACACTCAGGCTGCATCCTTCCGCCCTAGGACCACCGATTGGATTTACCAGTCTGCCTCCAGAAGTTCTTGTATTGGCATTCCCAGTCTTGGTTGGAACCCCTTTCGAACCCTGAACTATCTGCATAATTCCAAGTTTAAATGGCGTCAAATATAGAAAAGTGTTATCAAAACATATGAAGAAGTTCAAGATAAGTTTAGCCAAAAGATCCATCATTTCCCACCTCTTTGGTGGACTTGTGTAATTCAATGCTCCTCTTTCCGCCTTCGCCAAGAAGGCTAACTTCTTTCAGGGCGGGTTTCCTGGCAATTTGACTACATCTTCCCATATTTTGATCCCTAGGACTAGAAATTCTACCTCCCGGAGTTCTTGGATAAGCACTCCGAATTTTGCTTGGACCAATATTAGAACCCTGTCACATGCATAATTCCACAGTTATATCACAGAAATTTAAAAAGTGTACAAAACATAGGAAGAAGAGAAGTTCAACACAGCTTTTGCCAAAATCATCCATCATTCCTAATCCTCACCTCTTTGCTGGACTTGTGAAATTCAACACTCCCTTTTCCGCCTTCACCGTGAAGGCTAACTTTTTCCAGAGCTGGTTTCTTGACACTCTGACTACATCTTCCCTTAGATTGATCCCTAGGACTACCCATTAGATTCGCTGGTCTGCCTACGGGAGTTCTGATATTGGCATTTCCAATTTTGCTTGGAACCATTTTAGAACCCTGGCTAATCTGCACAATTCCCACAGTTAATTCATATTTCCATAGCTTAATAATCCGAAATTGAACATATAAAGAAGTTCAAATGTAAAACTCGCCTCTCCTTGTTGACATTCTTGTGTAGTTTGCTTGGGTGGATATCCATGTTAGCCAATAGGCTTTGACACAACTCGCGTTTCCTTGAGACGGGATTTGCCAGAGCTCTTGAATCCAATCCCAGGCAACTTCTTCCCACCTTGATTTGTAAGATCAATGAGATGCTTTCTTATGTCATCTTTTGCCCTGGATCATATATTGAGGAAAAAAAAGAAAGAACATATCATAAGTTCATAATTCAAGAAAAAAGGAAAGCAAGTCTATATATGATGTATCACAGCATTAACCTACCTCCAGGGCACCATATTTTCACGGACAAGAAAAGGGGGTTTTCCATCGAGAAGACTCGAAAAATGCCACACACAGCTCGCAAACGGAACAAGATCAGCCGAATGCCCATCGGGAAGGGCCACGAGGATGTTACGGTTATTACTGTGTAATCTCTTAAGATAAGATAACACTTCCTTCTCACCAGAAATGACCAATATATTTTCCCTGTAACTACTCTTCTTATTCCAGGGCTTCAAGCTCTCTATCAGTATTTCAGCATTAACATCTACAAACGGAAAATCAACAAAAATAATAAACGATAAATATATCATAATTTGATACAATGAAACCCTAATATGCTGAATATCAGTTTGTTTATCAAATTATAGAGTAAAATCTAACCCACATCATTCAATCCATTATATGCTAGTAAAAGAATCTCGTAGATTATACGAACAAACAAGAATTCACCAGATACCGACACGATTTTGCATATAAATATACACACAGGAGTGCAGAGTTGAATTGATTTGTATACCGGGATCGGACACCATGAGCTTCATCCGAGGGTAGAGTTTCTCTATCCGGTCAGAGAATTCGTCGCCGTACGCGGTCACGATGACACAGTCGGCGGGAGAATGAGCCACGACGGCGCTCTTGATGTTGCTAAAGAAGTCTCCGGCGGCGTTTTCCGGCAACGGGCAAGTAATAAGGTCCCACCAAGCCAAACACGTCATCAGCGGATCCATATTTTTGCACACAATCCCGCGATAGGTTTTGTTATCGCAGACGAGGGAAGGGGAAGGGGAAGGGGAAGGGGAAGAAGGGGAAGGGGAAGGTTCGAAACTTCAAATCGAATTGTTATTTCATAGAGATGGGAGTCGGGGAAGTAATATTAGTAAGATTTGGATTTTGATAATTCTCTCAATTAAAATAAAAAAAGACCATGTTGTGGGCTATTGCCTATTATGCCTTGTTGGGCTGGACTAGGTTGTCCGAAAAGTTGGATTACTAATAACCACATCACTTTATTTACTTTCGAGTTTTGAGGGGTGATGATTCTATATCAAAAAAAAAAAATTATATTAATCAATTTACTATATTATAACAAAATCATTTCGATTTTGCAGCTGTAATCCCATATAAATTTTTAACAAAATAATTTCTATTTGCAGTCGAATATATATATTATGCGTTTCGATGCGGATTCAAAGCACCACGTGGCAGTATCTGTTTACGTGGTGGCATCATCTGCGGCCTCCATTCTTATTTATTTAAAATCTATATATTTATACTATGATTTATATTCGCAACATATTTTCCTTTTGTCGCAACATTGCATTTCCTTGTCTGATGTACAATTAAATGACTGCATGATTTTCTGAAGAACATTTTACTCTTGTTATGCTACGAATGCTGTTGAGTTATGTTTGATGAATGATGATTGAGACCTATTTACTCAATGGAATCCTGAAACCTCACATAAATCTCAAAGTTGAGAGATCAAATTGTGGGACGAGAAAATTTCATTCAATGACTCGAGCAACCTTCTGAAGTGTGTTTTTTAGTTCAGGTTCAAGTTCTGACACACTCTCCATTTGCTGAGCGTGAGTTGATGCTTATTAAGATTGCTGCAAACGCTGCTGCAAGAAGAGACGTACTTGATATTGCCAACATTTTCCGGGCTAAGCCTGTAGATGTTTCTGACCACACAATAACATTAGAGGTATGCATGTTGCTGCTGCTTCACTCTTTCCATTCACCAACTTTCCATTTCTTTCTTTCTTTTTCATTCCCTTTTCTTTTAAGGTGTTAGGCATTCGTACAATCGTACTTGCTCCATTAATTCGTTATCTTTCTTGTAGGTGACCGGAGATTTCAACAAAATGCTTGCACTCCAGGGCCTATTGGAACCTTATGGTATTGTGAGGTGAGTTTCCCTTAAATCACACATCCTGTTTCTCCCAAATATCTAATTCTTGATAATCGACATCATGCTTTTCATCGAACTTGTCAAGGATGACATAATGAACCATTGTTGTTATTCGAAAGGGATAATTGTCCTTAAAACACTCGAATTTTTGACCTTTTCATCTTTGCACGCGGATTTAATCATAAGAATTTGTAATCATTAACTGTCCATTCTATCTTATATTCATGAAGGTGGCGCGAACGGGGAGGGTGGCACTGTCACGTGAGTCGGGCGTGGATTCGAGATACCTGAGAGGATTCTCTATTCCCTTGTAGTGAAAGTGATGAGAATGAGACAATTGTTTGTTTGTATTGCTTAATCCATTTCATATGTAGTTGATGATTCCACTCACTCATCCCTCTTCTCTTCTATACCAAAGCACAAACAAAGCATAAAACAAAAAAAAATAAAATAAAAAATACTATTATGAATTGACAATAATTTACATCTCAATTCTATTCATTATCTAAATAATCAGAATCTGAGAAAGTTGTGATGCTTTCATGACATTGAAGATTATTTCTACTACATAATATTTTTTTAAAATAAAATAAGAATTATAGCACACATTTTATGCATGGGATACACAAATAACCTGCTTGCCTACATTTTTCCCAGAAAAGAGTCCAGCAAAAGCAGCAGCTGCACTCTCCAATCCTTCATTCATGTCTTCCAAGTATGATATCTTCCCCTCCTTGTACAGATTACCAACTTCTTCAACAAATTTCGGAAACAAATGCAAGTAATCGCTTTGCAAAAATCCCTGCATTTTTACACGTTTTGGGATGAGGCTGAACACGTTTCGAATCCCTTGTTCGTCATTCCCATTTTGAGACACCATTCCACACACAGCTATTCTCCCATGAACCCTCATGTTCAGCAGCACTGCATCGAGCATGGCTCCCCCCACGTTCTCAAAGTATATGTCGATGCCTTCTGGGAAGTACCTGGTTATGTAGAGAGAGACTGTATGTTAATCTCAATCCCAAAACACACACACACACAGACTCACGACTCACTTTTTGAGAGCTGCATCGAGATCTGGCTCTTCTTTGTAGTTGAAAGCTTCATCAAATCCGAGCTCATTCTTAAGAAGTTGAACCTAAGATCATGCATAAAAGATATCACTATTATTCTGCAGAAAGAAGGAGAAAGAAGCTAGAATATGTCAAAAGCAAACCTACTTTCTGTTTACTCCCAGCACTTCCAACAACATAGCATCCATGTAACTTAGCGAGTTGGCCCACGAGCTGCCCCACAGCTCCGGAGGCAGCAGACACAAACACGTACTCGTTCCTCTTAGGGGCACAAACCTCGTAGAATCCAGCATATGCAGTGAAACCTGGCATGCCTGTACCAAGTACTTAATCAAGATTCAACCCCAAAATACGGCGTTTGAACAAAACACCAACACGAAAAAGATGAAAATTGGTACAAACCTAGGAGGCCTATGTGGTAGGAAAGAGGTATTTTGTTGTCTGGCTGAACTCTCCTCAACTGCTCAGTGTTGCGAAGCAAGCTGTATTCTTCCCAGCCTGTGAAACCTGAAATTATGTCTCCTTGCTTGAAGTTAGGGTCATCAGAGTCAATCACCTCCGACACTCCAAATCCTTCAACCACCTTCACAAAGAACGCCGGTCTTATGTCAAAAAAGAGATTTTTTAAATGAAACTGCAGATTCATCAACAATGAGATCAAAGCACACAACATGATTTCTCAAAGTTGTTTTTAGAGCAGAATCGAAAGTAACAAGACACACTGGCACTAAACAAAACAGTCAAACACGACTATAGTACAACAAAAACGAATAAACAAACATAATTGAATCTTAATAGTAGGGACAGAAATAGCAAGAGTTTTGTAACAGCAAACTTCTTACGTCCTTTTTCTTCATCATCAGTGGCTTTTATTTGATTGCCATTGCGATACTAACAACTAATAGTGAACTAAACTCAACTCAATTCCAGAACATTACGGGACAAAATCAAACCTTAAACGTGTAAGAGCCAAACTAAACATTATATGAACACCATGAAGATTCCAAGATACTCTACAACACACAACAAGATTCCACATTCCCTTAATGATAGTTTACAACACATACCAAACTATGAAGCTGAAGTATCACATTCTCAAAGCAGTAAAGCATTTGCACTGAAAGATTTAGAGTGATTTGAACAGTTCAAATTCCTCCAAAACACACACAAGATTCCACATAATTCCTTTCATCACAAACTACAAATCTGAACTACCACACAACATTATGAGACAGAATAAATAAACCCACAAAACTAAAGAGGAGAAAGCAATTGCAGTGAAACAGCTATATATATATATATATATACTAGTAATGAAGAATCTTACAGAACCAGGGACAAAAGGGGGGATATAGGAACCATGAAAATCCCGCATTCGACCTCGCATGTAGGGATCACAAGAGAGATAAAGATTCTTCACCAAGAAAGCACCAGACCCTTTTGGAGCTTCCAGCTTAATCTCCTTACCCAACCTCAACTCCATGTCCGATTTCTTCGGAAATCCTTCTATGTATCCCTTGAATATAACTTGCTTGTTGCCCACCATTTCTCCACCTTTTTTCTTAATTTATTGCTCAAAGATGAACTCAGCTATAGTTTTGAGAGTAATAAAATGGATTATTTTGAGTGTGGAATTCTTGATTTGGTAGTCAGAATTGAGACAATAGTGTGTTATTGCTCATTATTATTTTGTCGTTTTTTTCTACCATCATTTATTTCATTTCCTACGAGAACGAGAGCTTCTCATTTTACCTACCAAATTAAGGACTCTTTTTTCTTTTTTGAGGATGACGTGTTTTTGTAATCGTAATACACATATAAGCATCGATATTAAAAAAATATATATTGTAATGAGTGACTCTATGTTGATGATTTTAAGTTTTTAAGTGAGCAATTTAGAATATAAATTATAGTTCTTGACTATTTTTTTTATGTTATATCCAATATTGTCTTAATATTAATATGGTTTTTGGAAGATGATATATTTTTCTTCAAGCATGTCTCATTAATCTTTTCCCGCGTCACTTTTTTTTTTTTTTTAATTTCAAATTTCTACTCAATGAACATGACTCAAAATAGTAAAATTAATTATCCAACTTTTATTAGTTGGTGGGTACAAAGTGAAATCGAAATTAACTTCAACATCTATAATCTTCCGACATCATAATAATGGTTGATAATTTGTACTATTATTTAACAAAAAAATACTTACACAAAGAAATGTTCTCCTACTCACCGTGGGCACGCTTAATGTGTCAACGGTTGACGTGGCCAGTGGCGAGGCCACATGTAAGCAAGGGTGGGCTTAAGCCCACCCTACCCAAAAAAAAATAAATTATTCTAGTAAAATTATGATTTTTTATGTATATTATGCATAATTTAGTGTACAAGCCCCCGCCATCAAATTATATTGTATGGAATTTTGTCTCTTAAATCTCGAACACGAAACTCAGCCCTCGCCATCAAATTTTTCTGGCATCGCCCCTGGACGTGGCAGTGTCACGCTAATAATTTTTCCTTCTGGAGTTTAGCTTTTTTTTTTTTTGTAGGGTTTAGTTTTTTTTGGTAGGGTTTATTTTTTTAAAGTATACTAATTATTTTTTTCCTTAAATATAGTATCGCCACCTCGTCCGTGGGCATATTAAGTATGCCCATAGTAGGTAGGGAGCGTTACTGTACTTACACTTACACATGTAAAAAAAAAAAGGAAAAAGAACATGTTGTACACTAATATATCTTGATCTACGCTAACAAGAAAACATGAAGATCAAAATATAACATGATTCTATCATTGCAATATTTGAATTCGATAAAAATTGAGTTGAGAGATAGTATAATTATATAGAGATTCAAATGATGTTGAAAAAGGTTGAAACGATGATTGATTCTATTTGAAGCTTGTTATACGAGTACAAAGTGCGATTTAAGATATCGCAATACTATTAAACAAAAGAAGTTATACATATTTGTTAAAACTAAAAACAATTTGAAACTCTTGAGATGTTTGAAAATTCACTTCATATTATATATGAACATGCTAAGTAATATAGGACTAATAACACGATTAATTGGATGCAATGCATTGCTATATGACCGTTAGACAATAGAGTATCTAAATCCCTAACTAATAACAAATAATTTCTGGCCACTACTTTACTTTATTCACTATCTTTCTTTTCTATTTTAAGTTTGACAATAAAATTTCTTAAAATACTAGTACTAGTATTTTATTATCTTAATTTATAACAAACAATTTATTCCTTTTAATAACGGAAGGAGTAATATTTTAAAACTGAAGAAAGAAAATACAAAACGGAATATAACATAGAAAAGTATAACTAGATGGTCATTCAATTCTGTATCATAATATACTACAGATGTGTATCGACCTATGGAAATAAAGTAGCGACTGAAAAAACGCAAACCTTAAATTTTAGAGGTATTTAAGTGAAGATAGGTGTACAAAAATATGATAAATTGAATATAATTAATACTTCCTTCCTTCATAAAATAGGCGAATATAATTAAATTATCCTACATCGTTTTAATTTTTTGTAATGAATGAATGGTAAAGTGATATTTTAAAATTAACTATTCACGTACTTAGTAAACTAAATTGAATTATTCATGAATTAGTAAACAGTCCAAAAAAATATTCACCTATTTTGTGAAAGGAAAGGAGAAAATATTAGTGAAAAAAATACACACCTTATGATGGCTATGAGATTTTTTTATTTTTTTTAATCGTAAGACATCAAAAGTTTTGAATTAATTTATGTTTTCTTCTTTGGCCTTCAAATTTGTAACATAAACTAAAAGTGCACAAAAAAAATCTTATTACGCGAATAAAACAGCGTCACTTTTTTTTTTTTTTTTTTTTATTGTTCTTTTTCAATTTCTACACAATGATATTTGAAATGCATTTCATTTCATATATAAATACGCCGAGTTATGATGGGAATAATTATAACACGTAGAAATGTGTTGCGTGCTTTCCCCTAGTGAATGTTTTGAGGAAAACTTGTGCGTCGTTACCAACAAAAAAAAAAAGAAGTTAATTGCCCCAAAAAGTTGTTATGATTATTAAAAAAAAGTAATATTTTTTTCTTACCAACAATAAGACAATGATTTAATTTTAACCATTTTTAATGTGTAAAGTCTTTTATACCTTAATGAAATACAATAAAAAACAATTAAAAATAAAACCCTACCCTACCCTCTACCCATCACCCACCCCCACCCTCCATTTCTCATCTCTCTTTCTCTCTCTTCGCCTTCCACAATCCATGACTTTCCAACCACCACCGCTGCCGCCGCTCCGTGGCGGTGAATTAGCGTCGGCCGACGTCCCACTTCCTGGCGTCGTAGAGCTAGCTGGCCCTCTTGCCGTAGAAGAGCCCGGCGGAGAAGACGACGATGAAGGCAGCTCCGACGAGTCACCCGCAGGAATCGGTCCCATCTTGGTCAGCGTCGGAGATGAAGACGAAGGCGAGGTAGCTGGCGCCGAAGCTCCACCTCCACCGGGTGCAGGCGACGGAGTGGGTGATGATCCTTGAAGTGGAGAGGGAGATGACGGGGTTCTGACGGCCATGGCGACGGTGATCAATTTATGGCCTTGATCGTAGTTGGGTTGTTGCCGGAGATAAAGTAGAAAGGGCCGGAAAGGTTGAATTTGAAGACGGAATTGCCGTCGTCGAGTTTGAGCAGAGGATTAGCGAGCGGGCGCATTTGTCGTAGTCGCCTTTATTCACCACCAACACAGAATCCAATCCACTCTTGTATTTGAACACTGCAAGTTCTAATACATAACAATATAATCAACAACAGAGAGAGAGAATCGTGGTTGTTCGTGTTCGTGTGCACGAACACGTTCGTTTTCTTCGTGTTCGTGTGTGGATCAGACTTTACGGTCGTTTTAGCTCGTGTTCGTGCACACGAACATGAAAAAAATGAGGATTGCTCGTGCACACGAAAAAGAGTAACCATAAATTCGTGCAACAGATTAAATGCATAAGGGCATAAATGTCAAAAAATCGAAAAGTGGCTAGAATTAGACCATTTGTTTATTGGTGGCCAAAAAAGACTTTTGTCTTATGAAAATGGCTACTTATGGTAATTCTCTTATATATTAAATTATTTAAGAATACTCTCTTTATGTTTTGTCTGATACAACAATTTTGAAGTTGAATCTAAAGTATAAACATTTGTAGTGCCTAATCGTATCCTTGAGTTACGTATTTCACTATGTTTTTAATGTTTATTACTCCCTTCTATTTTTTTTAATTGACGTCTGTGCTTTGCACACAAATTAATATAATTTTTTTTACTCATATTAGCCTTATTTAATGATAAGTTTCCATCAATTCCACAAGCTATTATTTGGTGAAAGGGAGAAAAGTAAATAGAATGCTTTGAAATCATAAAAGAAAGAAGGAATTAAATAAGAACAATTATGGAATTACATTGCAAAACGTCAATAAAATTGTAAATATTTGAAACACAAAATGTCAATTAAAAAGAATGGGAGGGAGTATAAATGTATAATAAAAGTATCACATATATCCTAATTTCCAATTTATCAATCTTATTCATAGTTTATAAAATTTAAATTAATTGTTAAAAAAATAATTATAAACTCTAAATGATGCATTAAATTAAACCATAATATATTAAAATAAAAATAGATGAAATTAATATATATATATATATATATATATATATATGTATATATAGATGAGAGATTACATACAAAATGCATTTTCTGTAAGAAATAAGAAAGAATTTGACGCGTCCATCATGATCAATAAACGGTTATGATTAATACATATTTCTTACTTGATAATAAACGTTTTTATTTGATGGGGGGATAAATTGGTAATCTTGTTTAAAATGTAACTGACATATCCTTAAATCTTGGGATTCATTAATTACGTACTTTATATTTTGTATTTATTCTTCATTTATCTCTCATTCTTTGCTCTTCCCCGCATTATGATCTGAAACTCCTCAAATCAGATTAACCCACCATCGATTGTTGCGTATGATCATCCTCCTCATGCAAAAGGAAGAGGAAAAGACGAAACAAAGTAAACTAATTGCTCTGCCACAGATTCTTCAAAGCTATGAAGTGGGGGATATAGCTCGATGGAAAAATTAATTCTTTATTCTGTAGTTTTGTGTACCAAAGCAATAGCACAATAATGTTATTAGTAACACATAATCAATTAATTTTTCCCAAATTCTTATATGATGATATCGATTATTTGTTGTTACTGCAATTTGTATATCTCTTGGTTTAGTTATTTGATTATAATCAATTTTGATTGTTTAATTACGTTTTTACTATTTTTTTATTCGGGAGCTTTGTTCATTATATAAATATATCGAATGCATTAAAAATACACAATCAATGCATTACGAATGCATCCATAATATTCGTGTTCGTCAATCGTCACACGTAATATTCATAAATTGATATTAATTTATTTTCGGAATCATGTGCATTATACTAATACATTGATGCATTAGAACATACATAATAAATGCATTATGAATATATATATAAATTGTCTATCACACAATAAAAAAAAAAATGCATTATAATAGTACAATGAATGCATTAAAATAAAATAAAAAAAACCAATGCATTACGAATGCATATGTGTAGGTATATTTATGTAAGACAAATGCATTATAGTAAAACATCAAATGCATTACAAATAAAAATCAATGCATTATGAATGTAAATGTGTAGGTATATTTATATAAGACAAATGCATTATACTATAATCCAACTTCAAATGTAAAGAAATTATGATATACAATTTTATTATTATTATGTTGGAATGATTTTATTTGGATTTTATTCTCTTATTTTTCATAGTGAATTTAACGTATTTAAGATGTTGGTTTTTCATTTTGATGGGTGATCACAATTCCCATGAATATCGCTACTGCCAAAATGACTATATATTGTTTTTTTTACCTTTTAGCCCTTTTTCATTTCCAAAGTCAACGATTCTGTTTTGAAAATAAATAGTTTATATTTATCTACATGAAATCAAGCTGTTAGATTAGCATTAATCAAGGGTCTAAGATCCTTCTTATTTCATACAAAAGATGGGCTTTTCATGAGATCTCATCCCTATATATATATATATATATATATATATATATATATATATTAATATACCTAGATTTTTTTTAGCTATTATAATAGATACTCTACTTATTAGTTACTCTGTTAAAAAGAAGAAAATAGACCATTCTTATTTTGATTTTTATTTTGCGTTAGATACTACTATATATCCAACTACCAATACAAATTTCACAGCGCGAAAAAAGTAAAAAAAAAAAAGAAGGAAAATATGTCATGGGCAGGAAGAAGAAGCAAAATAGTGTGGGGGGTGGCAGCAGAGGTACCGGCACAGGCGTGAATCGCGGCGGCGGAGGCTCCGGCTTAAGTGGCATCGGCTCTGGTGTGAGTGGCGACGGTGGTGCCGCTACTGGAGGAAGTATTCCTACTATCTTTTGGGATGTGGACGCATTGTTCAAAAAGTTTGGTGTCACAAACATCACTCAAATGATGGCAAAATCATTGACAGAGGCGAAGATAGGAGTTGATTGCTCCGATGGCTACACGCTTTTGGAGATACACATAATTTGTGTAAAATTTCAGAAGAGACATCTTGAAGAGAAGCGGAAGTATACTCGTGGAGCACGTGCCACCAGACTATGCAGTATGCAGATGCATGTGACATAGCTATGATGTCGAGGATGTAGACTTGGGCAGCCGAAAATAGGCCCCCTGTCACGGTGGTGCTCATCAGTGGAGATTCGGATTTTTCTAATGTGACCAGCTTTCTTCCTCAGCTGGGTTATGTGGTAGTGGTGGTGTGCCCTAGAGGACAGGCTTCACTCCGTCGGTTCCGGACTATGTGATGGATTGGTCTTGTTTCGCACGAGGTGAAGGGAAGGAAGGGATTTTCATCTACAAGCCTTGAGTCCGTTAGCACCGTTGCAGCAGGGTTCGTAAGATAGCCGATCGATTTCAGTGTTTTGGGACTACGAGACGTGTCCCTTTTCCGAAGAGTACACGAGTGGGAAGAAGAATCTATATGAGACCTTTCACAGTCTGTTCAAGAGGCTAAACTTTGTGGGGATGATAACTATCATCGTCTATGCTAAAGCAGACACTGTTGATAAGGATTTAAAGGTGTGATTTCAAGATGAGCACATATTTCTTAGGGATATCCCCGATGTTATGTATATATTTGTGTTTTTATATTTTAGATACTTTATAATTTTATTTTCCTAATTTCTATTTGTACATAACAGATAGCATGCCTCTCCAGAATATGGCTGCCAAATATAATGCTTCAAAGCTTATTCCGGTAGATATGGGAGCAATGGTCTTTCATTGTCCTAGGAATGTTTTCACGATCATCTTCGACTCAAATTTGAGTCACTTGGTCAGAAACGTGATGACCAATGAAAAATTGACACACGAGAACACGGTGATAGTATCCCAAACACCCTCGAATGAGTGAGTTAAATATAACGCGGCTTGGGATCAATTGGCCCGAGTTGCTGAGTGGAGATCTCTCTACACGTGCCCGTTTAAAATAGAGATAAGTGAATGATGGACTACTTTTGGGTAAAAGTTGAATTGATTGTAGTGACATACATTTTGAGGGATGAGATATTTTTGTTTGGTGGGAAGTTGGTGATAATATGATGAATTGTGATTGTGATCTAATGATTGTAGTTACTAACTGCTTAATATATCTTATATTATTTTTTTATTGTTTGTTATGTTGGGTGTAATGATGCATAACAATTTAATCTGACACTTGATCAACAATTTGAAAGTTGAACCATCATTGTTCATAGACCGGCTCTAATATCATGTCATAATTGGGTCATTCACCTCTTAAACGAACTATAATTATAGGGGAGAAGTTCTCAAGTCGATATGGTAAAATGGTTACTTCTCAGACTTTTTTTAAATTATGTTCATCCAAAATAAACTTAATTTACCGGCCTTTTCGATTCAGTTGCATTATCTTAAATATTAAGATCTTTACATGTAAATATATATTTACCTAATCTAACTTCACTTGTTCATTCTAAACTCTACTTCAAGATCATAATTTGAACAATTGAAATTAAAATTTTACAAATCTATAAAATAATGTTAACTTGGATTAGTTAACATTATGAGATTTGATATTTTTCTCATCTATAGCAATATGGTGATGAATGTTTTTTAAGTCATTACGTTTTGAAATTGAAAAGTCCTCTACAGGTAAAATTGACATATTGGTATCAATAACTCATATTTTTGTAAGAATGTCAACCTATTTTTAATTAATTGTATCAAATACCAACTAATACATATGTACCAATTAATGATAATATATATTTGATATTTGTCAATCAAAATTTATATTTTAAACTAATTTTGTTTATGAATTTTCTATTTTTATTTCTTATAGCACATATGTAACCCATCTATTATACTTGTTGTCAAAATACTATAAGAATTGTGCACAAATAATAAAATGATGGCAAGGCGAAATATATTTTTATACTAGATGAAAATACATAACATCCCTTATCTCATTGTCTCATTTGGAATCATTGGCCTCCCGGTTGGATTCACTTCTTCGAGTGCTTAGTTTAATATATCTTCAAACTAGTTTTGCCTCAGCCGTCTTCGCACAATGGCACATAAAAGGTCAACAATCCCGGTAACAAGTTTGGTTTCTAATAAGTTTGAATTGTAAATAATTTACACATTTTTTATAAATTAAAATTATATATTTAATGTTTTATAATATAATAATTTTTAATGACAAGCATAGATCAGAAGTTTGTGCTCCACAAAAGATATTCCCTTTATTTATTTTTTATGTTACGTGTATTACAAATTTTAAAATATGAATTATTTTTAAATTACAAATTTTTTATTTAATAAAAATGTGCAATTACATTTTATAAGTAAATTGTTATATTCTTTTTATGACTAAAAACATCAATTGACTACTTATGCGTGATTTTTTTACGAATATAATATTTTTTAGAGATAGGTTGGATCTATGTAAATTGCATAGATCCAAAGAAAACTATGAAGTGAATAGTCAAGTATTTAGCTTTAATTTCAATAATTTTATGAATATATTAATTTAGCTTCAATACTTTGACAACTTAGCCTTTTTGCTATCAATTCATTATTACATGCAGTGCTTGTATTATTCTGATTGAGAATATGTTTTGTGTAGTCATTTGATCATAATACTATATTGGATGAAGATGAGACCCAGTGCCCATCCTACTCCTGAAGCGAATCATATCATACATAACTCGTCTGCTGACTGCTGAGCGGTTTGTAAAAGGCTTGAATCTAGATAATGATGTGTTTCAGTGTAGATTTTTGGGATTGAAGTTTACGGGACAAGAATCACCAAATGATTTAGTGTGCCCAATTTCTACAAGGTTAATGAGGGATCATGTTGTGCTTGTTGCGACTAGAGAGGTTTGTTTATTGTTAAATTATTTTTTCTATTTTGAATGTATGCATGCCCCAAAACAGATCGAGCTATAACATATAAGCTCTTAATTCCAAATCATTCGATTAGGGAAATTATTAGGCAATGACAGACCGTTGGAGCAGATTAGTATCTCATGGCTGCTTAACGTCTTAGTTTAGATATCAATAACAATTCTCTCCAGCTATGGGCACGAAATATCTAAGGTAGATGCTAACTTGATATGTCGGTTCCCTCAAAGCCTATAATGAAAGATATATCAAGGTGTATGGAAAATCACAAAGTCTAAATAAAGATCCGAAAGTTCAATTCCAAGTCCAATGCATGGTGTTGAGGGATGTGATTGATTGTATATGTATTTGAGTTTATATTGTTTTCATTTCATAGTTTACTTTTTTTACTTTCTATTTTTTTTTTTGTTTATAACAAATAGCAAACCCAATGTACCTAAATTCTACCTCTTGATCATAATTCAAACAACGAAATTAAAATTTTATAGATCTATAATATAGTGTTAACTTGGATTAGTTGGATTATGAGATTTATATATTCTTTTCAAAACTTACGAAAGATTACCAAACTTTTGTAATATGGTGATGAATGTATCATCAGTCATTACATTTAGAAATCTAAAAGTCTTCCACCGCTAAAATTGTCATATTGGCAATCAACGACTCAAATTTTTGTAATAGTACAAACTTGCTTCTAATTAATTTGTATGAAAAATAAAACCGTCTCAATTGGTTGGATTGTAAAATCTTCAACCATAATTTGACATTTTTCGTAGTTTGTTTAAAAGGCTGAACTTGGTGGGGATGATAACTATCATCGTCTATGCTAAAACAGACAATGTTGATAAAGATTTAAAAGTGCAATTTCAAGATGAGAACATACTTCCTACTTGTCAGGGATATCCCTGATGGTATGTATATATTTGTGTTTTTATAGTTTAGTTGTACTTTATAATTTTATTTTATTTTATTTCTACTTGTGTATAACAAATAGCAAGCCTCTGCATAATGTAGCCGTCAAGTATAATGCTTCGAAACTTATTCTGGTAGATATGGGAGTAATGATCTTTCATTGTCCCAGGAATGTTTTCATGAGCATCTTTGACACAAATTTGAGTCACTTAGTCAGAAATAAGTTTAAGAAAAATCTGATCCAAAAAAGCTACTGCCCTTCCAACAGTGGCATCCACAGGGTTCTCAGCCTCGTTCTCAGCCGCTTCCGCCAACTTCAGAGGGGGATTGAGGTCCTCAGCAGCGGCACCCATGTTCTCAGCAGCGGCGACGGGGGAAAACTCAACAGTATCATCCAAGTTAAGCTCAACAGTCGTCTGTCTTTGAATTTCATCAAGGAGGGAATTGTGATTAAATCCCCCCCCCCCCCACAGCACCACCAGGTGCTTCACTGTTACCTTCACGATCTCCAGCCTGATCTTCTCCATCATGATTACACGGGTAGTCACCATTTTCTGATTTTTCGGCGACAACGGCGATAGAGAAAAAAGTAGTGGAAACCCTAACTAAAAACTAAAACCATACTATATTTCATGAGCACATGTGACTCAAATTTGAGTCACTTGGTCAAGAACATGATGACAAATGAAAAACAGGCACATGAGAACACAGTGATAGTAGCCCAAACACCCTCGAATGAGACGGTTAAGTATAACACGACTTGGGATTTGATTGGCCCGGGTTATTGAGTGGAGATCTCTCTCAACGTGTCCTTTCAAAGTAGTGGTAAGTGAATGACGGGCTAGTTTTAGTTATTGTTTGTTTATGTTATGTGTAATGATACTAATAAGCATGTGGCTTGTTATGACTATAGTAATTATCATCTAGAGTAATCAATTATATATTGTTAATTGTAGGTTAAAATTGATAGTTATGTTGTATTATATGTTGTGTTTGGCTCTATTGTTGAAGACTTGTATCATGCTATAAGTTGAGAAAATTTGTATGGATTTGCTAAAGTTGGTCGTCTGTCCTGGAGTTGTATGGAATGATAGCACAAAGATGATAGTAGCAACCAATAATATTTGGGATGCATCAATGAAGGTAAGCAGGGTCGGTCCTGTGCCACATGAGGCTCTAGGCGAAAACGAAAAGATAATCCTTTTAAAAAATGAGAAAAAATAAATAATAGTAGTACAAAAAATATAGAACATATATAAGAAAAAAAACATCAATCGAATACTTATGCGTATTTTTTTACCCAACATAATACAGTATTTTTTTAGAGATAGAACGGGCCTATGAAGTAAATAGTCAAGTATTTAGTTTTTAGTAATTTTATGAATATATTTAGCTTCAATACTTTGACAGCTAAGCTTTTTCACTATTAATCATTATTACATGCATGAGTTGTATTATTCTGATTGAGAATATATTTTCTGTAGTCATTTGATCGTAATACTGTATTGGATGAGGATGAGACCTAGTGCCCAGCCTACTCTTGAAGCGAATCATATATAACTGGTGTGTTGACTGTTGAACGGTTTGTAAAAAGGTTGAATCTAGATAATGATATTTTTCAATCTAGATTTTTGGGATTGAAGTTTATGGGACAAGAACCTCCAAATAATTTAATGTGCCTAATTTCTACAAGGTGAATGAGGGATCATGTTGTATTTGCTTGCGAAGGGAGATGTTTATTTATTGTAAATTATCTTTTTCCATTTTGTATGTATGTTAGTTCTTGCATATAATTTGATGTTTTCTTGCCTATGCCTCCGGCCATTTGTCTTGCAGACATTCGATAGAGAATCGATTGAAAGGTGGTTGCACAGGGACACGATACATGTCCCAAAATAGGTGGAGCTAATAACCTATAAGCTCTTAATTCCAAACCATTAGATTAGGTAAATCATTAGGCAATGGTAGACCATTGGAGCAGATCAACATCTCATGGCTGTTGAACGTCTTAGTTTAGTTGTTGTTAACAATTCTCTCTAGCTATGGGCACGAAAATATCTAAGGAAGATGCTAAGATACCATTCTGATATGTTGGTTCCCTCAAACCCGATAATGAAAGATATATCCCTTCTCACTGCCCGTGTTGAAGCTTGTTGCATGCTTTTTGCAGAGGATAGTGTGATAACATTTAAACTTGTGCAGCCTTCTATTATTAGAGCATATTCATGTGATTATGAGTTGTGCCATGAAGCTGCACAAGCAGTCTTTAATATACTGTTTGAAGGTGTACGGGAAATCACAGAGTCTAGATAAAGCTTTGAAAGTTCAATTCCAAGACCAACGCATGGTGTTGATGGATGTGCTTGATGACATGTGTATTTGGATTTATGTTGTTTTCATTTTATAGTTTACTTTTTACTTTTTTTTTGTTTATAACAAATAGTAGACCCAATGTACCTAAATTTTACCTCTTAATCATAATTCAAACAACGAAATTAAAAGTTTATGGATCTATAATATAGTGTTAACTTTTGGATTAGTTGGATTATGAGAATTATATTTTCTCTTTAAAACTTACAAAAGATTACCAAACTCTTGTAATATGTTGATGAATGTATCATCAATCATTACATTTAGAAATTGAAACTTTAAAATTGTCATATCGGCAATCAATGACTCTAAATGGTTACTTCTCAGACTTTTTTTAAATTATAGGGGAGAAGTTCTCAAGTCGATGTGGTAAAATGGTTACTTCTCAGACTTTTTTAAAATTATGTTCATCCAAAATAAATTTAATTTACCAGCCCTTTCGATTCAATTGCATTATCTTAAATATAAATATCTTTACATGTAAACATATTTACCTTATCTAACTTCAGTTGTTCACTCTAAACTCTACCTCAAGATCATAATTTGAACAATTGAAATTAAAATTTTATAAATCTATAAAATAATGTTAACTTGGATTAGTTAACATTTTGAGATTTTATATTTTTCTCATCTAAAATTGCTAAAGATTACCAAACTTTAGTACGGTGATGAATGTTTTTTAAGTCATTTCGTTTTGAAATTGAAAATTCCTGATCTATAGGTAAAATTAACATATTGGTATCCAATAACTCATATTTTTGTAACAATGCCAACCTAGTTCTAATTAATTTGTATCTAATACTACCAACTAATACATATGTACCAATTAATGATAATATATATTTGATATTTGTCAATCAAAATTTATATTTTAAACTAATTTTATTTATGAATTTTCTTTTTTTATTTCATATAGCACATATACAACTCATCTCGTATACTTGTTGTCAAAATACTATAAGAATTGTGCACAAATAATAAAATGATGGCAAGGCGAAAAATATTTTTGTACTAGATTAAAATACAGAACATCCCTTATTTTTGGTAGCATTGTCTCATTTGGAATAATTGGCCTACCGGTTGGCATCACTTCTTCGAATACGTAGTTTAATATAGCTTCAAACTAGTTTTGCCCCAGCCGGCTTCTCACGGCGACACATAAAAGGGGCAACAACCTGCGTAACATTTTGGTTTCCAATAAGTTTGAATTGTAAATAAATTTACACATTTTTTTTAAATTAAAATTATATATTGCATGTAAACAAGTATGGAAGCATATGCAATACCTATATAACATTTGTCCAAAATAAAATTAATCATGTATAGAAAGATGAATAATGTTTGAATTGCAATTTTGGATTCTTACTATACCGATCTCCTCTTTTTGATTGAGATCACCAATTAGTCATTTCCCCTTTCCGGGTTCAATTTCTCCTAGCCCATTAGGGGCATCTCTAGCATCTTTATCTCCATGACCCATCCTATCCCTAAGATGATCGCTCTCACTTTTAGGGGTGAGATGATGTAATAATAATTGATCTAGTACAATCGAGTCGAATCTACAAGGAATGTTATGGCGTAAGAATTTCAAGTAGTAACCTAGCTATCTAATCACTATTCAAGCTACCAACTAACATGTTTTTAGGGTTTTTGATGAACTAATGACAATGAAAGTAATTAACAAACTTAAAGTTTAACTAAGCAAGCAACAAGTAATCAAATAACAAAAACTCAATATAGAATGAAAATGACTCAAATTATACTTCGATTAGATCTAAGTGATAGGGATATAGAACTTTAAATAGAACCAACTATTTTAATCTAACTTCATGTGAGAAACTCCTATGTATGTTTCACTCAATTCTCATTGCAATGAAGATAAGTTGATTAATGAAAGACCTAATTCCGACTAGGACATCAAGTAATTCATTAACTCCCAATAGCATTATGAGTTCTTTAACCCTACTATCTCTAGCATGCAATTCTCTTGTTTCCTAGCATCTAATCTAAGCCTCCTAAGCATTAGATCAAACACTTGATATGCAACTATGGTGATCAATCACAATTATATAATAAAATATGGCACCAAGAGAAATGAACATGAAATTAGAAGGTAAATTCATAGATCAAAGCCTAATCCCATCACTTATCCCTAATCTACATATAATTGGAATCACAAAGGAACTTAGCTAGACATGATTAGAACAAATGAACCATAAGAAATTGATGAAACCATAATCAAAAGATAGAGAATTAAAATGGAACAAAATAATGGAAGGATCTTCAAATCTTCAAAGTAAATCTTCAACAAATGATCAAAATACCAAAGTAGAAAGAGGGAAATGTAATTAGGGTTCTAGAGAGTATATTCAAGCTAAAGATACCCAATTGGGAAAGATCTAAAGGTTAAATACATTAAAATTGAGTTTTGGGTCGAGTTATACCGAGTTGGTCGAACCAAACTCGGTCAAGAAGTAAAGGGACACGCCACAACGGCGGTTTAACCGTTGTTCAAACCGCCGTTTATGCTGCCAGCCAGCCACCTAATCAGCGGTTTGATCGGCGGTTTGGCAAACTGCCGTTCAAACCGCCGGCTTCCCTTCCCAGTCCGGTTCTTCTTTCGGTTCTTTCTTTCCTCCTTTTCAACCGACTTTCTAACTCCGGTTTCCACCCCCTTTAGCTCGATTCTTCCTCGTTTCCGGCCCTCGATCCTTGGATACTTGAATGCTCTTTCCAATTCCTACAAAAATAGATTGAAAACCGAAAGAAAATGAGAAAAGTATAAAATATGCTATAAGTTAAGAAACCCTAACAATTCTAGCATTTAAACACCAAATTCGAGAAACACGTATGAAATACACTCAACATGCACATAAAATACGTGTTAATCAATAAGCTTTCCCTTCCCTAATCCAGGACCCATGACAAGATCTCCGGAGGGTCATCACCCATCTATAGTTCTCTAAGAATGTGAAGCCCCATCAATCCCTTCCCTACCCCAAGACCCATATGATTTCCAAGCTCTCCATAGTTGTCAACATCTTCGGCAGGGTCAGAGACATCTCTGGCAGGCTCTGAGTCATGCGGAGACAGAGTCAGGATCTACGGTCAAACCTCTTCTTATGAAAACATCAAGTGGACCTTTCAAAGGTAGGCTTGTAGTGCATAACTAAATTTTATTATTGAGAGTTTAGCCAAATTATTAATTATAGGCTTGTAGTGCATAATTAAATTTTATTATTGAGAGTAGAGCCTTATTAGTTATTGGCTTGTAGTGTTAGAGAATGTTTGGGTCTTTTCAACTTAGTTGTCTCTTGAATGGAAAAGATTTCGTTGAACAACTCAACAAACTTGTGAATGTATTGAGGTATGCCTCTATTAAAATTTGAATCTAACTTGTGCCTCAGCATGTGATCCAATAGTATCTTTTTGTGTTTTAAAATAAGTATATTACTTTCATTTCTTTGTTCAATTATTTTCCTTTCTTTATGATTAATATGATTGAATAATGATTGAACGTGTACTATGGGGTGAATGCGGAGGTAGTGATTTGACAATGTGAAACTAAATTATCATCGTTCTCGGACTAGCTCCAATACCATTTTAGAATTGGCCATTCACCCCTTTATAGGCCTCATAAGGGAAAATGATCATCCAATCTATATAGTCTATGTAGAGTGTATGACCTTTCTCACGTATGTAGAAAATATGGGTACTTCTAAGACATTTTTGAATTATGTTCTTCCAAAGTAATTTACCGGCCCTTTCAATTCATTTATATTATCATAAATATAAACATATTTAGAATGTAAATATATTTACCTTATCTAACTTCAATTGTTCACTCTAAACTGTACTAAGAATTCATGATTTGAACAATGAAATTAAAATTTTATGAATCTATAAAATAATATTGACTTAGATTAGTTGCAATATGAGATTTTATATTTTTCTCTTCTATAATTGCTAAAGATTATTGAACTATTGCAATATGGTGATGAATATATTATAAGTCATTACGTTCTGGAATTGAAAAGTTCTCTACAGGGAAAATTGACATTATTGGAATCAATGACTCATATTCTTATAACAATGTCAACCTACTTCTAATTAATTTGTATCAAAAGAACCGAATCCACCTGGTTGGATTGGTTGGATTTGAAATATCTTCAACCACACCTCACAATTGGATACCCCGCTAATACATATGTATCGAATAATAATAGTATTTGATAGAAATGCCCCCTACTCACCATGGACGCGCTTAATGTGCCCACGACTGACATGACAGTGACACGTTAATAATATTTCCACTTAGGGTTAGTTTTTTTTGTAGGGTTTATTTTTATAAGGTACATTAATTATGATTTTCCTTATATATTTTACTTTCACGTCATTCGTGGGCATATTAATTATGCCCACAGTGGGTAGGGGATCATTCCTCTAGTATTTGATATTTGTCAATCAAATTTTATAATTTACACTAATTTTGCTTATGAATTTTCTATTTTTATTTTATAATACCAAGCTCATATATTAACTCATTGCTTATACTTGTCAAAATACTACAAGAAATGTGTACAAATATGGAAACATCCATTCTCCTTGGTAGTGTTGTCTTATTTGGAATCATCGGCCTCCTTATTAGCATCAATTCTTCGAATATGTAGCTTAATATGAGTCAAATAATTTTTTTATTTTTTTTCTAAATATTTATTTGAAACGAAGTATCATAATTTTTCTTATTTATTTGTAATATTTAATATTTTTGTCAAAGTTATTGCAACACACTAGAATCATTTCTACATCCAATCTATAATACACGAAGTGTATTATTTTTTTAAAAGTATTATTTATCTCACCATATTATCTAATAACGTCTAGCTAGAGTTATGATAGTGTTTTTGTTATATATTTGTTTTTTTTTTGGGGTAGAAAAATACTTAAGTCAAAGTGTAAATAAACAAAATAAAAAAGAAACATATTGTAAGATGGACTATTAAATACAATAACAATTTGAACTTTTTGTAAAATAGTACCATGTAAATGCAACAAAAATAAGTTCTAGTATTTGGTGATTCACATTAACGATGTTAAGCTTAAGTATTGAAAGATCTTAAATGTTTACCTATAGAAATATGGTCATTTTACTATCCAAAACAAACAACCATCCAATTATCTTCATCTAAAAAAATAAATTATTTCTACACCAAGTATTATTCATGCACCAAACATGTCGACGACATTTACTTGATGATCGATTAATTTGTAGTCAATAACAAGCGCTTGTAAGAAAATGAGAACAACTGAAGCAACGTTTAAAAGAAAATGAGGCGGAAGAAGGACGTGGTTTCTCAAGTATGTTTTCCAAAATTTTAGGAGATACAAGTAGTGGGTTTAGTTTAATTGGATTTTCATATTTGAATGGATTTTCTAAATAATCATATTGAAATTAAATTATATACAAATTCTAACAAAAAATACTATTGATTTTTAAAATATTAATGTTAAATTTATTAGTATTGCCATTAACATAAATTATTTACTTAGACATATAAAGATCCAAAGCTAATTAACGAATCTACAACAAACGACTGTGGATTGATATCAGTAGGTTCTGTTTATTTTTATTTTTTTAAGTAGATTTAGATTAAAAAAAATGTGTGGATAATTATAGATTCGATTTTTTTTTCTCAAATATGTTATTAAACTCTATTGAAAATTTCATTAACATACATTTAAGAACTTTACAAAATATCGTGTCAAAGTGTTTGATCTTATAAAATATAATTTTAATAAACTAGAAATTAATATTTCTATTGATAATAAATATCGAATATGTACCAATCACCTTGCCAAATGCTTTATCGACTTTATTGGATTGATTTTAGTAGGTTATTCATGTTTCCCAAAATTTGTTTTCTTTCCTAACTAATTTAACAAAAAATAAAAATATGGTATGTGTATAAACAAAAATAAATATTGTGCGCGTATAAATGTTGACTCAAAATCTAAGTGAACATAAGATTAGTCTCATAGGTTATTATAAGTCATAAATGATCTCTTATCCACCGTGGGCACATTAAATGTGCACACGGCTGACGTGACATTGCCACGTCAATAATTTTTCCTTTGGGGTTCAGTTTTTTTAGTAGAGTTTAGTTTTTTATGTTAAAATTTATTTATATAAGTTATATTAATTACTATTTTCCTTAAATATAATGTCGTCACTTCAGCCGTGAGCATATGAAGTATGCTCACGGTGGGTAGAGGAGCATTACTCTATTATAAGTATGGGATCTTATGTGAATAAAAGCAAAATCTATTTTTAGTCACTTCACTAAAAATAGAAAGTAAAGTTTAGCCCTAAAAAAGGATAATGCCGACAAAACATTGTTTCAATCTCTGACCTCTTTTTATAGCGTGAAATGTAAGTCGACACTCAATGTAATGTACAGTCATTTTTAGAGTTGATTCTTTTCGATAGAAAAATAAATAGAGAGGTAAGAAAATGGTGGAAATTTTTATTTTTACCTTATGTTTTTTAAGGTGGAAAAGAGTTGAAAAATATTATGTTGGGATATAATGTTAGGGGAACTTGAATCAAGTTAAATAAACAATTTATTTTGATTCGATTCCAAAACCCTAAGTATAATATTTCCCTTCTTATTTTTGATGAATCTAGACAAGTTATGCTTAGCAAAGTTTATATGTTAGGAAGCTTTTACTTTTGTTTAGAAGCGTGGAGGATGAAGCAGTCAGAGTTCGCGAAGCGTCAGGAAGTGAAGCGGCTCCAACAGTAAAAGCGTCAGCAGTAAAGTTTGACAAAACATCATGGAGACACTTCAAATGAAGATGCTTAGAGCGAGCTTCCATTCAGTAGAAGCGAAGCGCTCTCAAGTCAGCTCACCCAAAGCGCCTATGATTCAGAGCTGTACTTAGAAGCGTCAATCAGTGCAAGTGATAAGTTGACCCAGAACTCAAGTTTGAATTTCTGACATATGGACTGACTTG
The DNA here is from genome assembly GCA_001642375.2 of Mentha longifolia. NCBI lineage: Eukaryota > Viridiplantae > Streptophyta > Magnoliopsida > Lamiales > Lamiaceae > Mentha > Mentha longifolia. The sequence goes on along the minus strand of CM038117.1, from coordinate 36,162,585 downwards.
CTCCTTACGTGTCAACACACTATTGCACAACGGATGCGGCTGCAGTTGGAAAAGTCAAGGTTAGGTGAAGACTGCCACACCCCTAGATGCGGCGGACATCCCTTCCTAATTCTACAGTCTGACTGACACGCCGAATTATCCAGAAATTAAGGAACACACAACCTCTTCTCTCTCAACGGGAAGTAGGGTTCCTTACTATAAATAGAAGGAGTTGCACACACACTAAAACTAACGTTCAAGCATACTACTCGCAATAACTCAAGCAAATCATTTGTTACATTCCTTTAGTTCTTACAAAGCGCTTCAAATTAGTGTGTGCTCAAGAAATTCGTTTTCTTGAGTATTGCAACTACTTTCTTTTTAGGTTCAACCTCATATATCCATAACCTAGCTTCGAGAATCCTTATTCCTTTTACTTGTGATCTTCATTGTAAATGATTCTCATTTACGAAAACCTAAAAACCCCAAAACCAAGTCTATTGTGTTAGATTGATTTGTAAGGTTGTAAAGTTTTTGTAGAAAAGATTTGTTGTTGTAAGGCTTCTCGAGAGCCCGTAAAATCTCTGAGGATTCAAGTGCAAGTTTGTTACTAGCCTTGAATCACTTTCCCTTGGAAGTATAAAACAAGGGATACCAAGGGAAGGTATTTATCCCGTCGTGGATAGAGTGGACGTAGGAGAGGTGCTCCGAACCACTATAAATTGTTTGTCTCTCTTTACTTTAAGTTATTTATTGCTTTGATTATTTACATGCACACACACACGCTAAATATTAACAAGATTTTAATTTGCAAAAAAAGCTCAAGTGCACATCTCACACGAGCGAGAAACTTCGAAAGCCTCACTAACATTTGAAGCGTCTACTCAGTAAAAAGGACAAAAAACGAAAGAGAAGTTAAACACTTATCAACACACGTATTCACCCCCCTCTACGTATGTTAGTCACTTTCGGGACCAACATATTATAACTTCGAATGGGTAAAAAAATATTACTATTATGATTTAGAAAATAGAAATGTTAGAAAATAGCTGCCCAAAGAAAATTCATTCTCCTATCGTGAAAAATTATCCACCATATAAAACAAGAAACAATAGTAGGAAAGTTTTCTCTTCCTCCATTTTTCATCAAATAGAAGACACCCTCATAAGTATACACAATTTTTTTATTTTTATTTTTATTTTAGGACGTCCTCTAAAATATTTAAAATTGTTGTCGAAGTTATTGCAACAGACTGGAACCATAACTAATGAATTCTTAGTGTATTTGGTGGATTCCCCCTTTCATGTTTATCTATAAAAATATGGCCATTTTTTTTAACATAGTTAAACTGAAATTTTATATAGCACGGAGGACTCGAACTCGGAAACTTAACCCCCTATCGCCAGACCAACACACGCACACGAAATATGGCCATTTTAATGACTTCGTTCCTACGTCTATTGCAAAGACATTTCATCTGAATAATAATAAAAAACAAACAAAAAATCAATCGATATCCCACTATTGAAGTAGTTAAGGAAACAACGGTTGCAAAACACTAGTGTACAGGAGGAGTGGTGTTCTCCCTAGAGAAAAATAGGAAGGAATGTTCATCATGCACGAGAACAACTGAAGCAACGTCTAAAAGAAAACGAGGCAGAAGAAGGACGTGGTTTCTCGGGTTTCGCCTCGAGGCTTTCACGTGGAAAATGCTTATAGAAAGCGCGCACTGCTCCCGTTACACCATCTTCGTGTTCCATTGCTCTTGCGAGTTCTTCAGCTCGCCTCTTGACCTGTTTCAAACGACACATAACTCGTAGTTGAAGAATATGAGAGGATTTATTAAATGACTTTTTTCTTGGATAATTATATGAGGGAAAATTCTCAATACCTGAGGATCTAGCATGAACTGGATTGCAGAAACCAATTTCTCCAACGAAAATTGGTCTACGGGGATTGGTTCGGGACCCACTCCTCTCGCATGTACCTGTTCTCCCCAAAACGGTTGGTCTCCGAAGAACGGTATAACTGTCGTTGGGCACTAATATGCAATTAACGAAGAACGTGAGAGAGAGAATTCTTTCCAAAATGCATAAAAAAATAGTAGAGAAAAAAAAAATGCAATTACTGCAGCTTTAAGACCGGCAGCAGTCGTTCCGGCACCTCCATGATGAACCTTCAATGAAGGCAACAAAATTTAAATTAGATCACCTAATGTGATTCCATCAATGTGCATATGATTCAAATATGTAAGAGAGCACTTGAAGAACTCGATACACTTGGATAATGTAACAACCAATAGCATGTTACTTACTACGGCTTCACATCGAGTAAACAACCAATCGTGGGGGCAATTATCCAGCAAGTAGACAAAGTCTTTCGACTCTGCCACTGAGGGAAAGGAAAAATATTAAACTGTGATAAACTGAAACATAGTGTATGAATTTGTTTTCCTTAACAGAAATAGCTAGGAATAAATATAAAGATCATACAGTTTCCCAATCCACCCCAGCCTTTGTTAATGATGCCACGCTGTTCGGTTCTTTCAAGAGCTCGAACGATTATTTGAGTCATTTTCTCAGGCTCTTCCACGGGCTGCAGACACAAGAACAAATGAAGTTTCCAGAACATTCTTGATTCTAGAAAGATATTTATAATAAACCAGAAAATTGACTAAACAAAAGAGCATTACTTTTCTAGCTAGAGACCAAAATGAACCATTCAGTGTAGCAAAATAAACACATACAATAGGAAAAAAAAACCAAGGTAGGTACTTACAAGACTCCCGAATCCAATGTAAATAGGCTTTTTACCATCATTAAGCCAATTCACAAGTGAATCCGGTGGTACATAATTCGAAGCAAGGTCCAGGAAACAAAACCCCACAACATCGATCTTCGGCCCCCAATCTGCACCCTCGGAAAGGTAAGCACAACATATGCAGAAGAATCTTAAATTGCCAAAAGCTAACAAAAATAAAACTGAATAAATGAAGCGTAAACAACTTTTTTGATAAATAGAGAAAAAGAGAAGTTACCTTTTGGTTTAGGAACGAGGTGGGGACTCCAAATATACGCATAAGGAATGTCAGGAGGAGAACTCTGTGAATTGCTCAAATATGTAACGGGCCTTAATTTTAGTTCCTTCTTCCTGAACTCGTTTATCATATCGCGTATTCCCAGCCAGATTAAACCATCAACAATTTGATATGATAACTGCAATGATGATAGCCAATTAGTTTATGAGAGTTGGTGGAAATCATAAGCTTGACAAGTTATTATCTGCTTACTTTATACGCAACTGGTTGCTTTACACGAGAAAGAGGATGTGGAAATTCACTTGTGGGTCTGCATGCAATCATAGAGTGGATAATATACGAATATCATCAAGGAAGAACAATGCAATAAAACAATTCTACTGAGTACAATAAGAAAACCTAGACAGAAATACAATAGGCATCAAGAATTCATTTCAGATGTATTCTAAGAGTCGATAGATATAATTGCTAGAATAATCTAGCATCAAGAAACTAATTGAGATTTCTTCCCAGAGTCGAAGCAAAATGAGTACTAGAATATTGGATGCATGATACACTTACGTCCATGGCATAGTAAAAACTATGTGCAGAGGTATATCCAGTGCCTCAGCGACATGCGTATGTCCTGAGTAAAAAGTTGGGCACTTATCAGGCGAAGGTCTAGCAAAAGTTTCACGTGAATCATAGGATTTAAAAAACAGTAGATAAGAAAAAAAAGTCCATCTCAAATAAAATGCATGCTGTTGATGATTGTATATTTCGAGATGGTACCTTTATTCAGTCAAGAAATTGACATTTTCACTCAATCAAAAGAGAGAAGAGCCTCAGAATAAAAAGAAAGACAAGAAACAGAAAATGGAAAGAACACTCCAAGAAATGAAATACTTTCAGAGAAAAAGCTAAAATTCAAGTGAATTAGCATGGCCAGCTTCTTTCGTATCCAATAAAGAAGAAATAAACGTAAAACATATGGATAAGGATATCTTACCATATGCAGGAGGGTTGGCAATTATAGCATTTGCCTTAAATTGAACATTGGTATCGGGATCAGGATCACTACAGGCTCGACGCAGGGAGAAAACAATATCTTTTATTTGGTTTCGTTGAATATGTATTTCAGAAGGTCCAGATGGTAAGAAGCCTTTGTTCTTGACCATGTCTGCGAAAAACAATACATTTGAACTTTACATTCATTGGTTCATCAGAAAACCATCCGTCATATTATCATAAACAACTTGTAGAAGAAATAAGATTTTTTGTTCGACGTGAGATATTTCTAAATCTTGATTGGTTGAGATGAAAATAACGATTCATGAAGAAATCGGGGGAAATAAATAAAATTCTAATCAAGAACTCACAAGCTGCGAGGACTTTGGGGTCTCCACCAAGAGGGTAAAATTCCAATCCGGATGTCAACACAAATTCCTTAAAATTTGAGTGAGTGGCAAGTCTAACCCGATGACCATCTGCCTGCAAAATATTCGAGCATCAATTGTCTAAACGGAGCTTCTACACAAACAAAAAATGGGGTAAAAATAGATGAAATAAATAAAACACGAGATAAAGTGGATATCAAAGCCAAACACAAGCTCAAATAATGTGGGATACACTTCATCTCAAATGCAAAGGGCATCAATAAATAATAGAAACATCAACTGCTGAGAAAATAATACACCAAGAAGACTATTGTGGTGCTGCATCAATTATACTACAGGGCTGAAAGAAAATGAGAATAGGTGGATGCAGTTATTAGGAAATTTCGAAACACTACAAACAAAAGAATGGCAAGCGAAAAAAGTAGACAAAATCAAAGAATTCAGTAAGCTAGAAAAATGATGGAAGTATATCATTTTTACAGCACCTGTAAACGTTTTCCAATGGCAACAAATGGCTGCACATCTCCCCTCGTTCCAACAATTAGCATTACAATTTGAAGAGGAGGCAACAATACAGCATCTTCACTATCTCCAATTTCTTTATCTTCGTCTTCACCGTATGCTTCTCCAGTACCAAAATCAAGAGGCTGGTCACTAGCACTGATACTTCCAGGAACGTCGAGTATTACAGTTCCATCATTTTGAATGGTGGCCAATCGATTCAACATTTTAAGCTGTGAAAGGTTCAGGCAAAATATATAATATTTATACGCTGAAGAAGTTATGGAATATACCACACATGATGTATCAGTAAATCATAGAAAAAAGTTTCAGCCTGCTGATTGACTACATAAGTGGAATCAAGTGATATAACTCCTAATCTACAAAAGATTATCACGATTACGAGCATGAATTCCTGACCGTTCTAGCTTCCGTGACATAACTTAGGAACTAAATAATGGATGACGATGAAAGAAATAGGAAATGGAGATCACTAAAATCGACCTTCTTCTTCCACGGGAAATTTATATCGAAGAATTGTTTAGCCAACATTATAGTAGCATGGTCTGGTTTCTTCTTCCCAATCTGACTGGATGTAGAATCTGAATTCTCCATGGATCCAATTTTCTGCCTGCTACGATTCCTGTCGACAGGTCCTAAGCAATGCAGATTAGACTTAACACGAAACAAATGCAGAAAATTAAGAACTCCAAATACAATGCAGTAACAGAAAATGGCAAGGACTAAGAAAGCAGGAATTTGAATACATAATTCAAAGTAACAGAGCTATTAATCCTCATCTCACTTACTGTTGAAGGCCTAAAACCGACCTATATATGGTGATAGCTATATATAGAGTTATCTACCTCCATATTTCTGGTATTGCAAACTAGATACTAATAGCATAGACTAAGTACAATAGCTTTAAACAGAACATAATATGTGGCTTCTTTAGAAAGAGAAAGTCTTCCCCTTTGGCTTAGAAGATGTTACTAGTTCTCATCTAATTCAACAGCATTAATCACTGCAGCGAAGAACTAAAGAACAAGCAGCAGTCAATAAATTAACAAAATAAGCCAATATAAATTTTCATGGTAACTCTTCCGAGTCAACAGAGAAAGAGAATTATTTTATTGACCAAAATATTTCAAAAAAAAAAAAACTAAAAAGGGGTTGTGTTTGTACCCAAAGCATCAACAGCTTGTACCTCCCAACACAAACAATCCCTAACTAAAATCTTCAATCTCTGAAAACATAGTTTATTACCTGAAGAACTCAAACTGCGACCATCCTGCGAAATCCCATTACTACCTCCACTCTTCTTCAACCCATCAGCGCCATTGCAGTCTCTCCCATCCCCATTTTCTTTCTCTATCTCCACTTCGAAATCGACAGGAACCTCAGCCATTGCAGTCTCTCTCTAACTTCCATTCACTACCAGAAAAAGATGATGCCTTGGCCCATTTTCATGCATGCAAAGGGCTCTGCTTTCTTTACTAAAGTGAATAATAGGGAGAATAATGGCGTGAGATGAGAAGCAAATTCGATTCTGATCGTGAGTTATGGTCCCTTTATTGAAGGTAGATATGGGGAAAGTGGGGGTGGGTATAGTTGGAGAGACACGTTACCGAGAAAGTCGGTGCCTTCGGAGTTAGGCCACCAATTGTACCGACAAGTGTACACGTGTCAACATGCGATGATCGAATACTACGATTGTCGTCATCGTTGTTACTAAATTTGGCCGGATTGCGTCGGAATTCGAATGCATGATATGCCTACTAATTTGCATATGAATATATTTAACTTGATTAAAGGATGTATATTGTGTTAAAAAATGTATAATAAATTATATGACAAATACACGTCATAAATTCAAACGAAAGTGAGTTGATAATTCTCCCTTCACCGACTCACAATGATGAACCTATAAAAAGTTGGTTGAAATAAGGAAATACTCCTATATTTTTACTTAACGAAGAAATAATACTAATATACTAATACTACTATGTTTTAAAAAAGGCCGACATTAAAATGTAGACGACGTCTAGGCACTAGTAGGTGTCAGACACCATCGATTGGTGACAAAACGGTTGGCTCTAAATAACAATGTATTATCGATGTCTATATGGATGTCTAGGCGGTCCTAGACGTACAAGCGGTTTTAGGCAGGTTAGTCGATGTTAAAAGAGCTGAAAATTTAGATTATATCTATTTTAAAAATCATGACTATTAGTATATTCTAACTTATTAATATTATGTTTAAACATATGAATATTGTTGTAAACTTCGATATTTATGTATAAGACTTTTAAGTTTGTAGAATTTAGACATATTATACGTTATTAACTTTTTATATAGTTTGTACTATAGGGCATAGTATAAAAATAATAAAAATATAGTTCTAATCCGCCTGGACACCACCTAGACTCTCGCCTAACCGCCTAACGCTAATCGGTCTTTCATCATGCTATTAGCATCTAGCGACTTTTAGAGCTGATAACATATGATTAAAAAAAATAGCAGTTGAAATAAAAATAAAACTACACTGCTCTACTACTCTCGTATCAATTCTCTCGTAACGTAACAAAACAATTCCGAAAACAAAAGGTGAAAATGCCATAAAAAGAATTGTGTTTTTTGCTTAAGCCAAAACAACAATTGTTGTTGAATTGTGAGCATATTTTACATAAACTATTATGAAAACATCAACAAGATTAACTTGAAATATTCGAGCAAACATTATTTAAGAAAAAATAAAAATATAAAATCAAACGAGGCAATTCTCCTCAAGTCAAACTATGACGCCTTAATGTAAATTTCTTTCCATAATATTAGAATCAAATCCGGTCCATAAAGTAAATTCTATAACATAATTAACATTTACAACATTGAACAGAATCTGCATTACATTACAATACAACAGCGAAAACAATACCTAGTCGATTAAATGGAAAATTAAAAATTAGGCAACTAATAAAAATACATCTTTATATTTTGAAAAACTAACTAGAAAAGCTAAAAACGCTGCCAGAAAAAGTTGAAACAGCACGACTTTATAATCGCAGCCGAATCCAAAACGAAAGCGCATTACCGGTTCACTGAGATCTCCACACACACACATACTTTTAATTCTTCAAATGGCAGATCTCTGATTTGCTGATACTGAAGATATTTACGCAATCTTCATTTCCCGAGGAAAACGAGGTAAAATCGGAACTCTGCCCAATGATTTCGGTCAATTATTTTGTTCGAGCTCGAGATCTCAAATCAACTGTGTGATTTAGTGTCGACAATTCTCCGCTCCCGATCCGAACCAATCAGGCGACAATTCGTTTTGTTTTTGGGCAGGGGGTGGAGTTGAACTGAGCTGAGTTGAAGAAATGGCGGGGGCTGCGGCGGGTGGATTCGTGACGCGAGCATTTGAGTCAATGCTCAAGGAGTGTGCTATCAGGAAGTACACTGCTCTGCAGGCCGCCATTCAGGCCTATATAGGTGCGTTCACGTGAAGGACTTAGATTAGATCTCTCGTGCAATAGTTTCGAATTTTATGCTATTTTTATCAAACGTTAGTAGTTTAGTTTGTTAGTTGTGGAGGGGACAGCTTCTGATGGTCGGTTGACTGAATGCAGTTCTGTTTGTTGCTTGAGTTCTATTAGTCATCACCTTTAGGAATTTGTTTTGAGCTATAGTGAAATTTGAAGTTTTGAGATGAATTATGTTTAAGTGACTTCACTCATGCGAAGATCTTAACGTCGGTTGACTGAATGCAGTTCTGTTTGTTGCTTGAGTTCTATTAGTCATCATCTTTAGGAATTTGTTTTGAGCTATAGTGAAATTTGAAGTTTTGAGATGAATTATGTTTAAGTGACTTCACTCATGCGAAGATCTTAACCTCTGTAACATCATTCTCTTACTGATTTAATAACTTGATAAAGATCCTATGACCTTATAGTACTATGCTTTTAAATATCGATATGGTTGGCAGTGTCTATTACGTATAAGCAACTGTGAGCAATAAACTAATATGTTTGGGGGAGGGTAGATGAACGAGTTATCTGTGGGTTTTCAATGCTTGGGCCTGCTAATACTGATGATTGTCTTATAGATGCTTACAATCATGTGAATGTAGTTCATGAGGATAGAATCAGACACATTATACAATGATGGCTTTAAACTTTAGAGCTAGTTTAATATCTATGATTCTATGTACTGAGATTAGGGTTGCCATTTGTGTTTGGTTGGACCTTCTGGTGCGAATCAAATAATCTGAAATAATCCCTGCTTGGTCTTATGGCTATCAAAAAGAATCATAAAAGATGGAGAAAATTTGATTGGTGTAAGAAAAGTACTTTGGGTTCTTTGGAGGGATGATAACAAGGATTTTTGTGAGAGATGGACTTTTCTATTTGATAACGTAGGATAAAAAGTTTTCCAGTGAATAATGGGATGGATAGCTTGGCAATTTGGTGGTTTTATCATATGTGGGTGGAGAAAAAAGTTGGATGCAGGAGGAAGAACAAATTACCCTTTCCTTCTTTGGGTTTCCTTTGTTGGTTCTTTTCTTGAGTTGGTGGGTGCATTCCAACCATCACGTTTCCATTTATTTTCTTTTATCAGATTTATGAGTTGTCTTTTTGAGGCTTTATCTGTGCATCTACAGTTTTACCTTTTTGCTGGGAAATTGATGATGGCATGCTAGTACACACAAGGATAGAATTATTGGCTACCAGTGATGCTTTAATCAATATAGACTTCTTGTTGAAGGTTATGCTTAAAAGCATGAGCTGATCGAGATAATAATTTCATGTCTTTTAACTCTTTTTAATGTGAATTGCCATCTTTAGAGACTACAAGTTATGTTATTTTTTCACAAACTTTAATTTTTCAGACAATGGGAAGGACTCTGGTCAGCAATCAGACATTGCTGAGAGTAATGAAGCTCAATCGACTACTGCACAAAAAAGGTGTTTAACTACTGTGAGAATGTGTCACTATGCTATTTTATTATGTGAAGTTTTGCAACTTTTTTCCCTTGCAAAGACTATAAATATTAGCTTAGAATAATCAAGTAATCAAATGTCAATGTGGGAGCTGAAATCAGATTAAGAAATAAACTAAGATGAAAAGAATATGCTGGATTAGAGTGACCCAAGCATGCATGGAAGAAAACATGCAATAACAGATTAGTGAAACCAATGAAGATGTATTTATACCATTTATAGATGATTGACTACATGTCATGTTGCTTGTATTTTTGTTTCTCTAATGTGAGGAATACCATTGAATGTCATTAAATGTCCTTCTGTGTTCTTACGGGGTGTACCCATGACTGTGTTTTCATGTATCTATGCAGACTTCAATGTGGTAGAATCAAAGTTAATGGTTATAAGGTATTGAATGTCGTCTATGTGATGATGGTCTACACTGATGCCAAGCATGAGCAATCTATGATTATATCTAGTTAATATATTTGGAAAACAACTGAAACTTGGTTGAAATCTCATTTATTCAGTTCCAGTCCTCATGTATTTGTCTTGACACTATAGAATATTTATATAGTAAAATGAGTATGTATGTGTTTACTGTTTAACTGGAGTGAGCTTGGGCTCTTACTTATAGCTTAGTGTTTCATGGTCATGGATCTTAATGTTACATGTATTAACTTTGTTTTACTTTATTGAAAGTGAATCAATATTCCTGATGATATATTAACTATTTTTGGGTACTTTCTCGTGATCAATTCTTACACATGGTTTAACTTTTTCTGCAACATATTCGTCGGGTAGTTCTTCTGAGCCTGATGGTGGGGCTGAAGAAGCTGAGATGGGAAATGACCATCCAAATAGAACTCCATCTTCTGTTGAGGAGATAGAACCTGTTGGGAGAACTACAAGCAATAGTGTATCAATCAGGGTGCTCTTGGCAACTGCAGGACAAACTTTATCGGGAGCTGAGGCTGAGCTTGTTCTGAATCCACTTAGGCTTGCTTTTGAAACCAAAAATACTAAAGTTGTGGAGCTGGCATTGGATTGCCTTCATGTAGGTGTTCATTTTGTGCATAATTATTGACTTATAGTCTTATACTAAGTCCAATCTAGAGCTAGGGTAATTATGCTCTTTAAATTTGCATATAAATTTGATATTTTCGCTGCTGGCATGTGCTCCATGTATATTATTTTCCATATTCACTATGAGCTTTTCTATGTTGCAGCTGTATTGGCATTTCACTTTTGATCCCATCACCTTAATAATGGAATTCATGCTCTATGAATGCCAAGCAGCTAGAAATCCCGCTTGTTTGAATCATGGGCACTAACTTTCTCCTTACTTCTCTTTCTCATTTCTGTCAATATAGAAACTCATCGAATACAACCATCTGGAAGGTGATCCGGGTCTTGATGGTGGAAAAGATGCACAATTATTTGCAGACATCCTCAACATGGTCTGCAAGACTGTGGATAATTTATCACCTGACAGGTATTTTTTTTTGGCTAATATGAACTGATGTTCTAAACCTTTGACATTTCCTGAGTATAATCTTGAAATATAAAATGCAGTACTACTCTTCAAGTATTGAAAGTGCTTCTAACTGCTGTAGCATCAACCAAGTTGAGAGGTATGTCAATTTGCTTTGGTTGCATATATTGGTCTGTTGGTGTAATCGTAATATTGGACTCAGTGGAATATTCTTATCATATAAGGATAAGAATGATAATAAACTAGCGATTTGTCGCTGTTCTTGTTTCTTGCCAAAATCAAGGGATGTGTCATAGCTTCTTAATTAACAGTCTAGGCCAGATTCTTATTTTATTTTTCACAATCTTGAGTTGTTGCTGGTTTCTCCTTTCTTCTATACTTAAACCCCTTGTATGTGTTGTATCTTCTTTTTTACCCCAACTTCACTCCCCCCTTGGGATATTCAGGTTGTATTGTAATAGCATCGGAAGATACACCACGCGAAGTATGTAAAGTTTGATGATCCGCAGGGTGTTAAATCCATGAGCAGGCCTCGCAGTCTTTATCTCAATAGTCTAAAAAGAACTGATGAAAAAGTTTAAGTACTCCTTTTGCTTTCAACACTTGTCCTTAATGCAACAATTATGCTGGCTCAAATCTCAAGTTGTTGAGTTTCACTCTGTCCTATACCAGAACCTTCTCATCACCATCTTTGTCCTCCCTTTTACATGACTGATGTCACTGAACTCTCTAATAAGCTCAGTGGGTGCTACCACGGGAATTTCTACCTAAAACATCACCAAACATCTTTCCAGCCCCTAAATTATCCAATTAGACCAATCCGAGCTCTTTTCAGTGGTCCCAGTCCACTGAAATACACAGTCTTATGTTTATGTTGAGCCTCTTTCTTCTTTTTCTACAGTGAAATGTTTTTGATGTTTCAAAAGGGTGCAAAATGTTTATCTTTTGAGCAATTTCAGAATCTACTTTGTAAATGGGCTGTGCACCGTGAATTTTTTCTTGGTTGTAGCGCAGTTGATAGATGATAGATCACATGGCGTATTTGTCATGCAAAAGTTTATGTTCTGTTCTGATGGGTTCACATATTAACACCGCCTTTGTTTAGTATATGTGATGTGAACTCTTACTCGTTTGTCCATTCCTCAATGGAGGACCCATCTTATTTCCAACATTTAACCTTAAATTAATGATTCTTTTATGCATGCCTGTCTGATTTACTCTAATATATTGTTATTTAAGCAGTTACCTTTTACCTTTCATGTTTAGTTGTATTCATCTGGATCTGTCTTTTGCAGTCCATGGTGAACTGTTGCTGGCAGTCATCAAAATATGCTATAATATTGCTCTTCATAGGTATGCCATGGCTCCATTATTAATTCCATTTGTTGCATGATTCAGTGATTATAACATCCTTTTTGTAAAATCTTTAGCAAGAGTCCTATAAACCAAGCAACATCAAAAGCTATGCTAACTCAGATGCTCAGTATAATTTTTCGACGGATGGAAGCAGATGTGGTATGAAGCAGAAGATTCTTTTGAATCTTTATGTTTTTGTTTCCTTTTTCATATGATGGGCGTGATGGATATTAATTATTAAGTATCTCCATGTTGTAAATAACTATTCTTTGGTGATGCAGGTGTCTTCCAATCATGAGCTAGGAGTAGCTAACTCCAAGGATGGGTCAAAAACTGTGGTTGAAGAAGTATCATCCAGTGATCATAATGAGCCGGCAATCACTTTGGGCCAAACATTATCCATGAAACAGATAAATAGTACACCTGTTGCTTCTATGCAAGAAATGCAGAATCTTGTAGATGGCACTGATATAAAGGTAAGTTGGTACTCGGTACACATATTGTTGTTTGCCAGTTCGCCTTCCAATAATAGCATTCATATCCTCTCACCAAGTTTGTAAACGTTCCCTGTCTTCGTGCCTATATCAGATTGAATTGCCTGTGACTCTTTTTCTGGTGTAGGGTTTAGAGGCTGTTCTCGAGAAGGCCGTGAACCTTGAAGACGGTGGAAAGGCTGCCAGGTAGGGTGACTTATTGAAGTTGATGTTATATAGTTTGGAGACAAGTTTTATAAATGTCTGATTTGTTCACACGAAGCTTACACAAACAAGGGCTTGCAGTGAGCAATCTTGATTATTTATCTTCATCTTCTCGAATTTACTTAGACATCTCATTCTGTTGCTAGTTGTATTTATTTCTGTTCTGCCACTTAAAAATTGCTAATTTTCTTAGAGGGACGGTCCAAGAGAACATGAGTGTCGGACAGCGTGATGCTTTACTTCTTTTCCGTACACTTTGTAAGGTTTGTGTCTGCATCTTTCATTATTTTCTAGTTCAGAGTTGTCTGTACGGTACCACCAGATTGATCAAATTGTAAAATGTGTCTGCAGATGGGCATGAGGGAGGATAATGATGAAGTTACTACCAAAACACGCATTCTATCTTTGGAGCTTTTACAGGTCAGTTCTGCTGACCTTTCTGTGCACTGAAAGCTTGTTCTGGTGCTACGAAGAAAGGAAAAACGCTTCTTAGTTTCACTTCATCTCAATTGTTAAGGATTTCCAGTTATGTTAAACTCTTAGAAACAATACTCTAGAAAACATGCTAAACTTTGTCCCTTGTTGACTGTAAGGCAATGACTGTTTACAATACTTCATCATCTAAAAAATTAAAATGTAGTGCACTTAAGTAATAAGAGCCAATAACATTTTATGTTATATACTTATAGAGGAATAGTTCTTTTCTTGGGCTCTGTGTTTTGCATGGGCAGCATATCAAGGCTTCTGGTGACTTTTCCTCTGCTGGGTGTTGTCTTTGATACCAGCTCCTGCTCAATTATTATTGTATCTGCGCTTTCAAAGCTTCCTTTCAAGAATTTGCACATGCCGAAATTTATCTCAAGCCTTCGTCTGTATAGCTACGGATAAAGGGCGGTAACATGTTGCAGTAATGGGACATCCTTTGCTTTCTAAGAGATGTTGATTAAGGAATAATCGTGCTTTTTCGTGTCATCGTGTTCTTCAAGCACCCTATTTCTTTTCTTTATCTCCACCAATCTAATAAAATACTACTTATTTAAAATAACAAATAACCAGTACTCTGATAAGTTCCAGAATTAATCAGTTATAGTTTTTCCATTTGGAGATTATATTCCTAATTGTAGTGGAAGTAATTGACTGAAGAAAATGGTTTTCTTTCTTAGTGAATAACTGCATTGAGCCATTAAGTGTAATCAAAGCAGAAGAATTATCTTGAATTCAAGGTGCTGGTTGAGTGGGATACTTTGGTCGAAGTAGGAGGATGATCCTCAGATGTTGTATTACCTAGTTATCTGTTCTTTCTTGCATGTATACTTGTTGCCTATTGCTTATATTGTGAATGTGTTGGCACACTGAATTTGCATACTTTGGATCTTTTGAGTTGAAGCAACAGAGGTTTTTTCTACTTCTATAAATTCTGCAAGGGAAAGTGGACTAAGATGGTATGGTGCTAGCTAATGATTGATCTGCGCTTTCACAATAATCCAGGGTTTATTGGAAGGAGTCAGCTACTCATTTTCAAGAAATTTTCAATTTATTGACTTGATCAGGGCTCACCTTTCGTATGCATTGTTGCGAGCATCGGTATCGCAATCTCCTGCCATATTTCAGGTATTATAGATGTTTACTTCTGGATTTATTCTTTGTGCTTTGTTTGAAATGTTTCTTGCAGTGCTAATACGTTTTTCCTTGTCTCATCACAGTATGCAACGGGAATTTTTGCTGTTCTTTTGTTGCAGTTCAGAGAAAGTCTTAAGGTATGGTATGACTGGACTGGATTTAAAAATTTTCTTCTGTTTGTAAGAAATGATACAATTGTTTTTCAACCAAATTACACAATAAAGAAAGGAAGACTTTTCACTTAAACTTATTCAAGCTCATGGCCTTATCTTTACAGGCTGAAATTGGAGTTTTCTTTCCCGTGATTGTTCTACGATCGTTGGATGGCTCAGATCTTAACCATAAATTTACTGTTCTTAGGTATGCTTTTCTCTTTCAAAAAATGTTCCCGTGATGAGCATATTTTGTATATTCAGGCAGCTTGGCCGTTAGTTTCACAGTTGGCATCATAACCCAGATGATAATTAGTTTGATCTATACAGCTCATTTTGATTTTTCAAATTCTATTATAATTACTGACATTTATCATGCATTCTAATTGCTAGGATGCTGGAGAAAGTATGCAAGGATCCTCAGATGCTTGTCGACCTTTATGTGAATTATGATTGTGATCTTGAAGCATCGAATTTGTTTGAAAGAACAGTATGTTGTGTCTTGAAAATTTAAATGCTTTTTTGTATTTTATGTCGCGAACCTCATTCTATTGTCTTTCTTGTTTAGATTTCCACCTTGTCAAAAATTGCTCAAGGTACTCAAAGTGTTGATCCAAAGTCAACCACCACATCCCAGACAGGATCAATAAAAACATCTTCTCTACAGGTATTTTTTTGTTCCTTGCAGATCATGTTGACACCTTTTGATATTGTTTGTTTTTTTCTTAATAATAAATGGGAATTTCATCAACATCATTTTTGATACTTTTAGGGTCTTGTAAATGTGCTTAAATCGTTGGTGGTCTGGGAGAAATCTCACAGAGAGTCGGACAAGCAGAATAAGGGCAAGGAATTCTCCGAGGAAGAAGTTTTATCTGGAGGATCTGATGAAACGGAAAATAGGGAAGATCCATCAAGCAACTTTGAGAAGCTGAAGGCTCATAAATCCACCATTGAAGCTGTGGTCTCTGAGGTGTGTTTATATGCGATTCATTTGTTTCCGTAAGATGAGGTCAATTGTATGAAAGCTGATGTCTGTCAAATATATGTTTGAGCTCTTTTACTTGGCGCTAACTGTGCGTGTTCAAATTTCCATAGTTCAATCGGCATCCAGGAAAGGGCATACAACTTTTAATATCCAGTGGATTGGTGGAGAAAACTCCAGCTGCAGTTGCCCAGTTTCTGCGAAATACTCCCAATTTGGACAAGGTGGATATTATGTTATTTTTTTGGAATTGTTGTTTTGTGGGTTTAAAGTTTGCAGAGGTATCTAAATGATTTAGATTTCCAGGCCATGCTTGGGGATTACTTAGGCCAGCATGAGGAGTTTCCACTTGCTGTTATGCATACATATGTGGAATACATGAACTTCTCTGGTATGAAGTTTGACATTGCAATTCGTGAATTCCTTAAAGGGTTTCGACTTCCAGGGGAAGCTCAGAAAATAGACCGCATAATGGAAAAATTCGCAGAGCGGTAAGTACTTTCTGTTCTGCATCTGACAATACTTAGTCCATACAAATGGGACTTAGTAGGAGCTAGTATGTCCGTTTATTGACATTGTACTTTTCTTTGACAGCTACTGTGCAGACAATCCTGATCTATTCAAGAATGCAGACACAGCATACGTCCTTGCTTATGCAGTTATAATGCTGAATACTGATGCTCATAATCCGATGGTGTGGCCAAAAATGTCCAAAAGTGATTTTGTACGCATGAACACCATGAATAATGCTGAGGAGTCTGCTTCTCCAGAACTCTTGGAGGAGTTATATGATTCCATTGTTAAGGAGGAAATAAAAATGAAAGATGAATCTGCTGGATTTCTAAAAAACAGTAAGCAAAAAATGGAAGTTGAGGACAGAGGCCTTATTAATATTCTCAATCTAGCCGTTCCCAAAATGAGCTCTTCAACTGGCTCCAAGCCCGAGAACGATGCAGTTTTAAAGCAAATTCAGGATATAATAAAGAATCATGGAGGAAAAAGGGGTGTATTTTACACTTCACAGAGAATTGAACTTGTACGACTCATGGTTGAAGCTGTGGGATGGCCGTTACTTGCTACATTTGCTGTTACTATGGGTGAAATAGATAACAAACCCAGGATTAGCCTTTGCATGGAAGGATTTAAGGAAGGAATACATATAACACATGTTCTTGGAATGGACACCATGCGCTATGCCCTTTTGACATCTTTGATTAGGTAATTCTCAGTTCTTGTATAATCTCTACATGAATATTTAATCCCTTATGAATTTGTGCTCATTGTTAACTTTTTTATGTATAATCACTGTGGTGTACACTTTAGGTACGAAGAATGTTCAACTTAGAGACAGAACCCTCACTCAGCAAGAACATATTTTAATTAAAACCGAGTCTGCTATCTAATGATATGAGTCTGTATCGTCTGTTAAGAAAGCTGCTGGAGTCTATAGTTTGGTAGGAAATTAGATATTTTGGCTGTAAGATAAGATGCAGGATAATTTGGCATAACCATAAAGTTTCTCAACTTTTAACCATTTGTGACGTATCTATACCATGCTATTTGACATTAGTTTGTTAAGCATGACCTAGTAATTTTGAAAACAAATTGCAGGTACAATTTCTTGCATGCACCAAGAGATATGCGCGGTAAAAACGTAGAAGCCCTTCGCACTCTTCTTACTTTGTGTGATACTGAGATCTATGCCTTTCAAGACTCTTGGTTTGCCATTCTGGAATGCATTTCCCGACTTGAGTATGCAGTATCATGGCCTGCTATGACTGCTACTATCATGCAAGGATCAAATCAAATCTCTAGGGATGCTATTATTCAATCTCTTAGAGAGCTATCTGGAAAACCAACTGAGCAAGTATTTGTTAATAGTGTCAAATTACCCAGTGAGACAGTAGTGGAGTTTTTTACGGCCTTGTGTAGTGTATCTGCGGAAGAACTGAAACAGATTCCAGCTCGTGTGTTTAGCTTGCAAAAGGTTGTCGAAATAAGCTATTACAATATGGCTCGTATACGCATGGTAATTACTTCATCTGCTAAAGTCAATTACTTTTAAGTTTTATCTTGTAGTAGCTACTTTGTCAGTTTCTCAGGTGATACTGTGATAGCTCAACTTTTGTGGATTTCTTATCCATAGTAGTTTACATTTGTATGATACTTCCACTTGTTCAGTTATATCAACAGAAATTTGATGCTTTGCATCAACTTGCAATTTCTCTCTCCGCACCTTAATAGAAATGGCTAAGGTGATAACGTGAAAAGACCTGTCCTTTGAAAGTTAATTAGCTCATTTATGCAATTTTTTATGTCCTATGCAGTTGTAAACAGTCAGTGTCCATGTTTTGTTAGCTCGACTAAAATATACATGTGACATCCTCATGCAAAGCACACTGAGAGTGCAAACCATTCGCATTCCCATTCATAGTACTTTATATACATGGTTCATCTTGTGGCCCACCATCTTATGACTGCATACATTTTTTTCTTGATGTTGTTTATATCAGCTCAAGACTGTGTCCATATCTTATTATGTCTAAAGTTCATCAGGGCATTATGCTATCATAAAGATCTCTATTTGTGATGATGTTTTTACTGCCCTATCGCAGTTTCTACATTACTCTTTTTTATTTATCTATCTTACCTTTTCACACTGACATGCACATACTCTGCGTGAGCTTTACTAGTACATATCAGCCACATTTATAATTTACTTGATCTATACAGGTTTGGGCTAGAATATGGTCTGTCTTGTCCCATCATTTTATATTTGCTGGGAGCCATCCTGATGAAAAAGTTGCCATGTATGCCATTGATTCTCTACGGCAACTTGCCATGAAATATTTGGAGCGTGCAGAACTTGCAAACTTCACGTTCCAGAATGATATTTTAAAGCCATTTGTTGTTCTCATTCGAAGTAGCAGACGTGATTCTATACGGAGGCTTATAGTTGATTGCATTGTTCAAGTATGTATGCTTATTTTCTTCCTGTCTTTTTGAGCTTTACTGCAGTTTTGTCTCAACATTTTGTGTGGGGTGACAGATGATAAAATCTAAAGTGGGAAGCATAAAATCTGGCTGGCGGAGTGTTTTCATGATTTTCACTGCAGCTGCGGATGATGACTCAGAACCCATAGTTGAAAGTGCATTCGAGAATGTGGAACAAGGTGGGAAACTCTAACCTGTATTTAGGATATGTACATTTCTTTTGAAATTACAGTAACAGTTCGAAAAGCTTTGTTGAAACGTCATCTGACTCAGAGTAATGGTGCAGTTGTACTTGAACACTTCGATCAGGTTGTTGGGGATTGCTTTATGGATTGTGTCAACTGCCTGATTGGATTTGCCAATAACAAAACTTCTCACCGTATAAGCTTAAAGGCCATTGCTCTGCTCCGCATTTGTGAGGATCGTCTTGCAGAGGTACACCTTAAAATTTTAGTTATTTTATTTATTAAAAACCCTTTTGCTCCCCAATAATTCAATCGTCTCTATTATTTCTTGCTCTAATTTCACAACACATTGCAACGTTTTGGCTTCTTTTGAAACTTTGGATATGACATAAGTAGACTGATATGGTATGTATGACTGCATTTACGAAGTTACATTGTGTTGATTCATTGCTATGAAGCACGCGAACGCTAGGAGGGTAACGTACTTAGAAAAAAACGTATTAAATACAAATACCAAAAAAATATGCTGAAAATACGTATTTAATACGTATTTTTAATTAATTTAATTATTAATTATTTTTTATTAAAAAAACGTTAAAAATACGTATTTAGTAAAAAATTAAAATACTTTATGCAACAAATATAGGGTTTTATGTTGCATTTACTCTCCACCCATCCCAAAAAATAAAAATCAGCACTCACCCTCCCGCCACTCCTCCCCTGCCGAGCCTTCCTCAGCCAAGCCTCCCCCCGCCGTGCCGCTGCCGTCGCGCCACCTGCTGCTGCGCCGTCGTGCCTCTTGCTGCTGCCTGCGCCGTCGTGTTTTGATGATGGCTTAGTAATTTAGTATCTATTTTGACTTATTTAGTTATTTAATTTAATGTTCTAAGACTATTTAATATCTTTTAATTTATTGCTTTCAAAAAAAAAATACTTATTGTATTAAGACTAAGTAGTTAAGTATATGGGTTTGCTGTAGTTATATGATTTCCATAATAGTATTACTAATAATAATATATAAAAATATTATTAAAAAATATAAATGTATTTTCACGTATTCGGATTTAGATTTTTGGAAAATTAGCGTATTTTCGTATCGTATCGTATTTCGTATTCGTATTCGTTCTGGTGCTTCATAGGTTGATTGTGATTACGAGCATATTGTGGATATGGTTTTGTCAATATTTTCAATCTCTTTATTTTGTCAACTATCTTGGATGACCCTTTTTCTACTCTCTTTATGCCTGAAATAACTGATGTATGCTCAAATTCTTATGCTAAATAGATATTATTGGCATGTTAAATAAGTCAAGGGCAGGCGTGGACCTTTTCTTTTCAACTCATTATTTTTATTTAGGTGTAGAAATTGTTAAGAATAGACTTAATCGTGATTGACTTGTATTATTGCAGTTGCCTAGCACCTTGTGGTGGAGAATTTTCAATGTTTTGCTAGGACAAAACCCTCTCTGAATAGGCAGAAAGGGGAATTTGTTTAAATGAGTGATGAAAGAAACATAAACTAAGTTTATTGCTGCTTAGTTTATTTATAAGCAATTTCATGATGTACTTTTTCAGGCTTCAATGATTTTTTTTTTTATTCTACATAAAATGAGTCGGAGATTCCTATAATGGCTGCATATAAGAAAAGCTAGTGTAGCCAGATATAGTTATGGATTTGTGGTACTCAATATAGACTCAACAAATTTTATAGACAAAATGTTATTGCTTATATCTTTTCTTGTACCAGGGCCTAATACCAGGTGGTGCTCTGAAACCTATTGATGTAACTGTGGACGAAACTTGTGATGTCACTGAGCATTACTGGTTCCCTATGCTGGCTGGTCTCTCTGATCTGACTTCAGATCCGAGACCAGAAGTCAGAAATTGTGCCCTAGAGGTTTTATTTGATTTGCTCAACGAAAGAGGCAGCAAATTCTCATCTTCGTTTTGGGAGAATATATTCCATCGCGTCTTGTTTCCCATCTTTGATAATGTGAGACATACTGGACAGGAGAGCTCTATGTCAACTGGGGATGAATGGCTCCGTGAAAGCAGCGTTCATTCTCTACAATTGTTATGCAACCTTTTCAACACCTTCTACAAGGTAACATGTGTACAATAAATAGTTGAAAATATTGTTACGTAATTTTTTTCGGCACGGACCTAAATATTTGCTTATTTATCTATTAAATCAATACATGTATATTTTTCCTATGTCTATCGGTGAATAACATGTTATTGTTGATGCTGAATTTATAGATGTGGTAACCTAAATCCATGTCTCTTAATCTGATGACAAGTATATTTCTAAAAAGTCTTTTCGATGTTGTTATGATTGCATGTGGAACTTTTGTCAACCTTAAATTTTGTTATGAAGTATATGTTGTAATAAGATTTTCTTTTTCTACCCAAAGACAATTTTGTGACTTGGAATCTTGTTTATGCAGGATGTCTGCTTTATGCTGCCTTCCCTGCTGAGCTTACTGTTGGATTGTGCCAAGAAGTCAGATCAAGCAGTAGTCTCGATATCTCTGGGCGCATTAGTGCATCTTATTGAAGTTGGAGGACACCAGTTCAGTGATCACGACTGGGATACTTTGTTGAAAAGTATAAGGTGCTCATACGTTCTACCGCTCACACACACATACTGTACCGACTACTCTCACATACAAATTGATGGTCATGCGTGGAATACAGTCATGCTGTAGTCTTAATTTATCTTGTATTCATTACTTTCCAGCTTCTAACCTTCTAATAATGATGATAATCTTGCCTATGTTCATTGATTTCGACCAGGGATGCTTCATACACTACTCAACCCCTTGAGCTTCTCAATAATTTGGGTTTTGAGAACACCAAGCATCATAACATATTAATAAGAGACTTGGACAGCCCTTCACGAGTACCTGCTGGTAGTTATTTATCTAATCGTCATGATACTGTCTATGAAAATGGGAGTATAGTGGGAAGAGATGCCAGGGTTAATGAAATTCCACCGGACTCCAATCTAGAAATAGTGCGACCGATGGATATGGAAGGATCTGAAGGTTTGCGTCTTGAAATATTGTTTTATTTTTCTTAGGTCACTATGGACAAAAGGCATAGTACCTGTGGCAGAAGCTCAATGTCCAACGTGGCTTTCTGTAGGTACGCCTTCACCATCTGGACGAACTAGACCTACTGATGGTGGAAGCCTTCAAAGAAATCAAACACTTGGGCAAAAGATCATGGGAAATATGATGGATAACTTGTTTATGAGAAGTTTTACCTCAAGACCCAAGAACCAGACACCCGACATATCACAACCATCTTCTCCCTCAAAGGTTGGTAGCGCAGCTAACGTTTTGAATATTCATGCATTTGGTCCTCTCTGTAGTAATTGCATACTATTTGATAACTAAATGCTCTGGGGTATATACCTTATACTGGGTTCTCTAATTTAAATATTAAAGACGGAATTACAGCTTATGAATACAAGAAAATGAAGCATATATATCACTTTTATATCTAATTAAGTCATGCGGTAGATCTATGTGACTTAAGCCGCATAATTAAGTCATAATTATGGATTAACTCTTCTTGCCAAAAATGCCGTACAGACTTATCAATTAGATTGAAGATAAGCTATTTGAATGTTCAATTTATCAGTGGCCTGGTATATCGCAAGTTAATCTTAACTTTCCTTCTAGTAGTTTCATATGAGGTTCCTGTGTAATTAGCAACTACTAAATTCCTCAAAAAAATAAAGAAAATCAAATACCAAATCTGCTGTTGTTTGATATGTGTTTTTTCCTGAGATAATAAGTTCATTTTCAAAGCACCGGTAATCCACAGGATATTTTGTTGCAGTTAGTGTCTTAATATTTCATTTCTCTGGATCATATCAGCTTTCGAAGTATTTTAGATTGTATCAGTTAATTGATGATGTTTTTTTGGGGAACTTTAAACTTTAGAGACTGGCTTTGACTTTTCTTTTTGTTTGATTTGTAGCATCCTGATTCTATTATGGAATCTGATTCCAGAGATGATGAAGAAAGTCCTATCTTGGGAACCATTAGGAGTAAATGCGTGACACAGTTGTTATTGTTAGGTGCAATCGATAGTATTCAGGTATCACAAACAGTTCCTTGAGCATTTAAATGTTGGAATCAAGTGCTTTTTGTTAAAGTTTCTGTTTGACTGGTCTGATACTAAATTCTGATAATGTTGTCTGTAATGTATTGCTATGGATTTTTAAAAATCTACTTTGCTTACATCTGCGTCAGTTGCCTAAGAGTTATGGCCATCGCCTCCCAGCAGACATGCAAAACTGTTGAACATGTCATTAACTATTTTATTCATTTAAATATTCTTCAGATTATATGGAGTTTATAGCTTACTACTTCTGTACTATAACGTTACTTTGATCAGTGTACTGAGGAAATTGACATTAAGTTGCTAAGATGCTCTGAGACTATTGTTTATTTTACTTTCTTCAACATGTCATCCTTGCAGAAAAAGTTCTGGACCATGTTGAATGCCCAGCAGAAGATTGCCATTATGGAGATTTTGTTCTCTATCCTGGATTTTGCTGCATCTTACAATTCTTTTGGTAATCTCAGATTGCGAATGCACCAAATTCCTGCAGAAAGGTTGGTTGTTGGTGCCTCAACTTAGAAGTTATTGATGCCATGCATTGAGTTGGTCAATTCCATTAATGTGTGATTTTTTGTGTATAGACCGCCACTGAATCTTCTCCGTCAAGAGTTGGCTGGGACTTGTATCTATTTGGATATCCTACAAAAGACGACATCGACAGTTGATATGCAGAAAGAGAAAGATATCAAAGAAGATAAAATTGAAGGAATAGCTGAAGGAAAGCTTGTATCTTTTTGTGAGCAGGTGCTGAGAGACGCTTCTGAATTTCAATCTAGCATGGAAGAGACATCTAACATGGATGTTCATCGAGTTTTAGAACTTCGATCTCCAATTATTATCAAGGTATAAGTTATATCATTGATAAGTAATGTGAAAGTGTGCATGTCACTGTCACGCCTTCTTGCCTTTAGTTTTGAGGAAACTGGTTCAGAATATTGGTGCCTGTATGAATATTTAGTTTTTGTTATGTATCATGCACTCAATATGTTTTTACCAAAAAACCCAATATCAAATAGACTAATAGAGGATAGCATTTGACACCAAAATGCTTACATTCCTAAATGCTTTTGTTGTAAAGATGCAAGGAAAGCTGCAGCTTTCCATTTTGAGGATTTTTATTTTATCACCCTGCAACTTTAGGTTTTTTGAACTGCAAGTTGAATGATCTTGATTAATCATATTCCAGGTACTGAAAGGCATGTGCGAAATGAACTCACGGGTTTTCAGAAGTCATCTGAGAGACTTTTATCCTTTGATTACAAAACTTGTCTGCTGTGACCAGGTAATCCGTGAGCCTTACATGAGTTTCGCATATGCTGTCCCACAGTTTCATAAGTTTGGAATATAGTACATGTTCTTTGCTGATTTATCTCATTAATTTTTATTTTCTGTAATTAGTTAAAAGTTGAAAATCTTCTTGGTAGGGCATTATTCTTTATGGGCTAATCATGTATCCAATCCATAGCGCTGCGGAAATGAAATGTCAGAAATAGCGGTAGTCACTAATATTCATGCTATGATTAAAAACCTGGGGATGGGATTATGATTTTAAAAGTGTTTATTCTTACAAATTTTGGTATTACCCATGATATCCTTGCTTATTTTAATTTCTAAGGATAATTTCTTACATCAATTTAATATATATTTAAGTTGTATTTGTTTGATATGAGACATAGGGATCCTTTTGCCATATCTATAATTCTTCAAATTTCTGATTAGATTTTGATAATATATAAATATATAGACTATTCAATTCCGTAAGTTTTACACGGACGGACCGTTTTGCTCGTAGTGTCTACCAAGCTAACAAGAATTCCCTTAATTCAGATGGAAGTTCGTGGTGCCATTACCGATCTCTTCAAGATGCAATTGAGAACGCTGCTACCAGTCAACTGAGTCGTGAGATATCCAGTGCCTTGCTCCCCACAGTTTTTATGCCATCACCCTGCTTCTAGAATTTGGGCAACGAGCCCCTTTATCAGATGTAAGTTTGTGGTGCTTGACCCATCTTTGCTGGTCAGTCGCGATAGACATAGGATTTCTTGTTGTAGATAAAGATCTGAGAGGCGTCTTCTTCTCTGTCACGTATTTCACTTAGCGGCTTATTCTGCTTCCTTGTTAATAGGAAGAAATGGAGTTACATTGCATGCATATTATCAGTTTTGACTCTCTTAATTCGTTGAATGATGAATATAGCACTCTATACTCTACACAATTGTATGCTGACTTCTCTTACAAACATTCATCTTGTGAGTTTTCAAAAATCTTTTGTATCAGAGGTACACAGATTGTGGCTTGTGATGTCAACTCTCTCTTCTCTCTCTCTCTCTCTCTCTCTCTCAGGCCTAATTTCTCTCATAAATTCAGTTAATTTTTCCAAATTCATGCTACAATAAAGAGTTGATCATATGCGCCATACGAGTGTATTACTAATTAGGAGAGTATTATTTCACACGACTTTACGATTGAATTCAAATTTGAGAATAAGCCACAATATTAACAGATCTTATATGCGACTAAATTTGTTACTATGGGTAATTTGGCAAAATAAGCTCTTTTAACAACTTACAACAAAGTTTCTGTGGCTCATAACCTATTTAATAAATAAGTTCATCCAACCTAAATATATTTTCAAGGATTTTTTTTTTGCCATGTATCTCTATTTTTTTCCTTATTTCTAACGGATAAGTGTTCCATTTTTTTTTTCTTTTTTTTCTATCGATAATAGATTTTAAATTTTTTTCTTTTTATTTTTAATGTCTTTAGGATTTTAATTTCTTTAAACTCTTTAAAATTTATAAGCTTTCTTATTCAAACACTTCAACGACTAATAAATTCTTGCCACATTATTTTTTATAAGTTTTCGATAAAATATTTTAGGGACACACTTGGGTCAGCCAGAGGCACTGTGCGGCCGGCTAAAACACTGACACTTTTATTTGTGTAGATTATCACTTTTCTGTAAAAAGATTGACACTTTTAAAAATTGGCATTTTATTCGTAAAATAATTATGTTAAAGATTGACACTTTTATTCGTATAGATTAGCACTTTTTTGTATAAAAATTGGTATTTTGACCCGGTCACACTATATGACCGACCTCACCCAAGTTTTTGTCAATATTTTATATACTTTGTAAAATAAGCTTAGCCAAACATCCTCTAATTTAATCGACATGATTTTCTGACAAGCTCAATAGGCACGAGCTGAATTGATCTCATGCTTATACAATTCAACTTCAATATTGCAAATATTATAAATTTGTCAACAATTTAAAAATAAAAAAAATAAAAAAAAAGAGTCGATCGTTTTTAAATTCTTGTCCATGCATAGCGAATTTCTTGGAAGTTGAAATGCTAATTTGATTTTGGGTCAATTACAAAAAATGAAACAACATTTATCATAGTTCTAATATTCACACAATTTTTAAAAATATTGCAATGAAACTATTTTTTTTTTAAAAAAAAATCACCATTTTATAAGAGTACTAGCATGAGTAACGTGCATTCGCACGTTAAAGGAATAATTTTAATACTTAAATTTGATGAATAGTTTTATACTCCTTCGTATTTATTACTATTATACAGTATATTTTATTTAAAAATTTCTATTTTTTTAAACTTTGTTAAAAGAATAACTTTAAAATCTAAACTTGATGAATAGTTTTATATTTACTACGCCATCTGTCCTATTCAAAGATTCCGTGTTTCTTTTTTGAGCCACCATCTCGCTCAAAATTCCAATTTCTCTTTCTGGAAATAATTAACTTTTTAAAAAGTGTGGACCATATAAATTTTCAATACTTTACACCTTCTCCTTAATGAGCATGCCAAAAAGAAAATAGACGTTTTGAACGAGACGAATAGAGTAATATTTATAAATAATATAATCTTAAATAATAAAATTACTTACACTTTGTTTATGTTAATTATGTCTCTTACATTTTTTGTAGAATTTAATATATATACATTAAATCAATGTATAATATAGATGAAGTATATGCTTTAGTAATATTAATAAAGAAAATTGAATTGGAGGTTTACAAAATTCTCCTCTTTTTTTTGCCGAATTTTGTACCTATATCTTTATACCCAACAAAGTTATGATGTATCTTGAGATCGATACTTTCCAATATTTCATTCATGACTTAATATTTCCAAAGAATCAATTCTTTTTCACCCAACCAAAAAAAAAAAAAAAAAAACTAGTACAAACATGCCTGCATATACAAAGTATAATGCACACGACCAAATAACTTAACAATTGAAATGTTAGCAAGTGATTGTACCTCTTGTAATAAAAGTACAAAAGAACAACACTAAAAAATAGCCGTATTATCAATTTTCAATATTTTACATGTAAAATGGTTAATAACTTATGCTAAATTTGCTAAAATGCAAGTATGTAACATCCTTTTCACCTTGATTTTAAAAATATAATTCAAAGTTTGGCTCATAGACCATAGCGCGTCATTAAAAACCATAATTTAAACTTGTAATTCACAAAATATTTACTTATATAACTCAAGAATAATACTACCTAATTGTAAATTAAAAGGCTAAATTAAAGAAGAACAAGAAAGTTCTCAAACTATATGCTACGTTTTCTTTTTAAAACTAAACATAAATTTCTGGAATGGAGTCTCTTACTCCCTCCGTTATTTTTAACTTGTCTCATTTGTTGAATATATGAGTGGTATAAAATAATAAAATGAAACAAATCAAAAATAACAGAGGGAGTAGTTCTCACTATATATATAACCGTATATATAAAATTTATGAAATTAATCTAAATATAAAATAACAACTGCACACATCTATATAACTAATGAACGACTTATCAGGTATTACCTCTTAACTAATTAAATAAAAATTGACGTGTGTATTATACATGCATTGTATAAGAATGAGCGGTATAATTATTATTTTTCTTTTTCTTGATTTAAAAATTGCAATAATTCTACAATGGGATAATATTTTGCTCACGACAAGTTAAAATAAAGAGTCCAATTACAAATAAACTTAATTTGGTCAAAGGATTGAGTAGTGATTTATTAATTTATAAATATTTATCATTTGTAAAATTTATTATATTAAGGTAATTTAAAAGATATACGTAATAGTATATTTAATTGATTTTGTATATCATATTACACTATTGTCCTTGAATTAAATATATAATAGGGATATAATAGGCAAAACATATTTTGTAAAACAAGGTGTTTTTATATATTAGGATAGGATAGGATATACATGAGACACTATTTGAAAAATTAGAGAGCAAATTATTAAATGTCGTGTTGATAGCAACTTTTTTAAAAGTAACGTGAAAATTACGAATTCAAGTTAATTTTGTGTTCTTGCTCATATTAACAATTCTTTAAGTGTTATTGCTCATATTAACAATTTTTTAAACAATTTAACTGTAATTTAAAGGTCGCATCATGATGGAAAATTCGAAGCCAGGATCTTTTTATTATGAAAGTCTCAAATATTAATCTCACTATTCACTATTAACATATTCCTTCCGTCTCACTCGACTTGACTTATTTTTATTCAAAATGAGTGGTATAAAATAATCAAACATGTCAAGTCGAATGGGATAGAGGGAATACTTATTATTGAGATTGAAGGGACAGATAAAAGCAAATGCTATTTAGTTGATACTAGTGTAGCACCCGTCGAAATTCGACATGACTCATTTTATATTGTATTTTTTAAAAAAAATTATTTATCTTTAAGAAAGTGAGACATTTTATTAAAATATACCTCATATATGAATAAACAATGCCTCATTTCGGCGAGACGAAGGGAGTAGTATTGTAGGATCCATTGGGAAATAAATACCGTTGCATTAAATTAAATTAGAAATTTTTTTTTTAAAAAAAATAGATCATTAAGGTGTGATATTTCTCAGTTGGTTTTACACATTTTGAATGTCAAGCAGCTCGTTGATCATTGTAATAGAAAAATAGATTATATGATGTCCTATTTCTCGGGTAGTTCTTTTGAATGTTAAGCAACGTCAATTGTACGTTTTAATATACCAATAAATTGACTATTGATAACATTTTTCAAGTAGCTAGTTGCATTTTTCATATCAAGTTTCTTGTTGCTCGAAAAGAAAAAAAAATTATCGATGAGAGGTAGAATTTTTTCGCGTGGTTATATTTATTTCAATGCAAAGCCGCTCGTCGTTCGATATCATTTAGGTGATTATTGAGGAAAGTTGGTATTTCTTTAATACTTTTACTTGTTTCCGATTTAAGTCATGTATTAATTTCTTTAAAATATTGACTAAAGATTACTCCATCATATATAAGTTTTCCTTTCTATGAAGTCGATCATCTTCTCAAAAATCGATTTAGCACCTTCATACACTTCTTCATCCGTCCGTTTCTGCTCAACTAACAAACTATAAGCCATGACATAAGAGATATATGCAAAGGTTAAAATTAAGTTTTCAAGTAGTTGTATTTTTCATATCAAGTTTCTTGTTGTTCGAAAAAAAAATTATCGATGAGAGGTAAAAAATTTCGCTTGGTTATATTCATTTCAACATAAAGCCGCTCGTCGTTCGATATAATTGAAGGATAGAATGTCAAGCCGTCAAACATTTAGGTGATTATTGAGGAAAGTTGGCATTTCTTGGATAGTCTTACTCATTTTCGATTTAAATCGTCCATTCATTCTTTTAAATGTTGATTAAGGATTACTCCATCATATATGAGTTTTCCTTTCGATAAAGTCATCTTCTGAAAAATCGATTTCACACCTTCATACACTTCTTAATCCCCATGTCCCTAGTACACACTAACAAACTATAAGCCGTGATATTCATTTGTGATCAGAAAAAATAGATCAATGAGGGGTATAATTATTTGTGTGATAGTTGAATTCATTTGAAATTCTGAATGTCATTTTCTTAAATCTACATTAACGTACATATATTATAATTCCAATATATCATATGTGTGATGTTATTAAATAAATATATTAAACGAATAAGAACGTGTTTATAATTGGAAGGCTTTAATTCGTTTAGGAAGATATTACTTATTAGCGTAAATATGCTTTAATTTGTTTATTCTGATCCCAATATCGAATATAGAGATATATTATAATGTGAAGATATAATATATGTATATGGAGATGGAGATACATTCCTCCCTCCGTCCCCCATAT
The DNA here is from genome assembly GCA_001642375.2 of Mentha longifolia. NCBI lineage: Eukaryota > Viridiplantae > Streptophyta > Magnoliopsida > Lamiales > Lamiaceae > Mentha > Mentha longifolia. The sequence continues at coordinate 36,131,904 of CM038117.1, read as the reverse complement.
ATATATATGTGGTTATTACCCGTTTAGAACGTTTCCCATATATATATGTGTCTACCTTAAATAGAAATATTCCCTTATCAAAATTACGTATTCACCATCACTTTATTCCTACGTTTTCCACTTTCTACCTACTTTTCTCACTTTCTCCCTACTTTATCTTATTTTTCTCACTTTACACTAACTTTTTCTTAAACTGCGTGTCACTTCTTTCCCCATATATAGACGGGGGACAGAGGGAGTATAAGATATTAAAGATATATATTATTATGAAATAATTAAAGATATATATCAAATTAAAGATAAAATTAGATTAAAATATTGATTAATTAGATAAGATTATGAGAATTTAGCAAAATAATTAAGAAAAGTCAAGATTGATTATATATATATTATATATATATATATATATCCTTTATTAAAATATTGAATGAAGCATGAATAATTATTGCATTGATGTCGATTCAATTAAATTAACTTTACAAAGCGAAATGTTTCATTCAAAATGCTTTTGATTGTTTACTACTCTATGTCACACTCTAATTGTCCATGTTTCTTTATTGGCACGCTCCATATAATTGTCTTACCTAAAGTGGTAAAAACTTTATCTCACAACTAATACCATTTTAAAATCTTTTATCTCTATTTACGTTGGTCTCTGTGCCAAACCTTTTTGTGGACAATTTGAGTGGGACGAAGGGAGTACTATATAACATGACGAGTGAAAAGTTAATATAACGAGTAGTGTAAGGATGTCACTCTCTTAAAGGGGTGAGCAAATTATTCCAAAAATAAAATTCAAACCAAATCAAACCGAAATATTTAATTTGGTACGGTGAGTTTGGTTAGTTTGATTTAATATTATTTTTCTTTAATTTTTCAATTTGAATCGGTTTTATTTTCTTTGATTTAATGTGTATGTTTGTGTGTGTGTGTGTTGGGGGGGGGGGGGTGCGTGCGTGTGTAAAATGCACATACTCATAACTATGTGTTAATCGTATTAGTTCTTGATTTATATATGTGACTTCTTTATGCATTCTAGGAGTTCGATTTTGATAATATAAATTAGAGTTTATCTTCCCTTCTATTGTGTTCTTTCGGTATTCAATATAAATTGAAGGGAATTTCATTTTATCTATGTTTTTTTTTCTAGGTATATTGTTAATATCAATGAATTAGACGATTCCATACATCAAAGTGATTCATCACATATAACCAAGAAAAATATGTGACCCTTAAGAAAGATATGACTTCTAGCATTTGAAAATTCATTAGGAAATTTACATACAATAATAATTTAATATAAATCACCTAAGATCACCTCCATCAGTAATGTTTGACATATCTTTCCCAAACTTGATATGTCGTCTACAACAGGAAATTCTAAATCAAGATTAACAGTAGATGAAATATGATCACAAGCTGACGACTCAGCAGACAGCTGAGCCGAAGTGGTCATCACATCAGATAATCGAGCACTGGTCAACGAAAGGGACGGCTCAGCAGATGATTGACCAGCGGTCGAGCCAACAGCGCAGCAAAAGTCCCCATGATGGCAGATCATCGAGCAGCGCTCAACTGAGTCAACGACGCTCGAGCAAGGCTACAATCTAATAGTTGTAAAGTGTTAAACAAATAATATGTGAGCTAAGGATTGAAATTAAGAAACTTAGGTGTATTCGATTTCATGTAAAAGAAAACAGAAGGATAGGAAAATAGTGAAAAATAATATTTTATCCACCTACTACGTGTTTGGAAATATTAACATTTCAACCCTCTAGGAAAATATTATTATAATTTGGAGAAAAAATATAAAGAATGGATGTCTATATAAAATTATCAATCATAGAATAGAGAGCAAGTGAAAAAGAGAGAAAATGATACAGAATCTTTATTTCCGACGTTCTCATAGTTTTCATTTTCCTAATCGGAACTGGAGCCTGGTGGGGAGATTTATTGATATGATCATTCGCGGTCTTTTATATCCCGCTCAACATGTTATGGACCAACAGACGCTCTTGATCTAACCACTTCATATGCCTCTAAATTTGCATCTTATCATGTTCCACACATTGTCTTTCGTGATTTATCCATGCCATTTGGCGCGACCTTCACTTTCTTATGCTCTAGAAACTTATGTTCTTTATCCACCCACGCCTTATCTTTCTTGAGTGTGTGTTCTCCTCCAAAATGGATGTAATCGTTGGCGCCCTTAAATTATAAAAATATACCTCAAAATATCAATTGGCGAATGAATTATGAAATAAGAGAAGAAACTAGGGGTGGGTCGGTACGAGATATTGATATTTTTTTTCAATACCGATACCGACCGGTATTGGATTCTCGATGTCGATGTCGTACCGAAAGTTTTGGTATACCGAATACCGGTATACCGAAAATTCGGTATTGGTCGAAATGGATACCGATGTCGTGCCGATGATTCGATAATACCGATCCGGACGGTAATATCGAAATACCGAAAAAATTATCGAAATACCGAAAAAAATATCGAAAATTCATATATATATTTTTTTCATACATCTTGATCTACCTACTAAATAATTACTAATAAAATGCAAAATTAAAGAAACATGAACACTTTATTTTTGCAAGGATTAGCATTAGCGTGATCATAAATTCTTTTAGCATGATCATAAATCATTTCGAATTTCATAGTATTATATATTTATATTAGCGTGATCGTAATTCATAAATTATTTTAGCGTGATCATAAATAATTTCGAATTTCATAGAGTCATCATAATTCATTAATTCTCAATGTGTCAACAATTATCATGGTATTATAATCTTTTAATATATATATAGTGATTTTAAAATTACAATAGTATAAAAGTTTGTATGAATTATGTAATATTATATACTACTACATATTTAACAAGTGTAAATTAATTTCGCAACACTATTACATTATACTAGTATAATACAATTATTTTCTTTGTTAGTTTATGTATTATAATCATTAAAAGATTAAAAAGAAAAATTATGTATAATATATTTATAGTATCTTTCTAATATGCCATCTTGTATAGTATTAACTGGTATTAAAATTTTATTAAGGTTGTATCTAAAATTCGAATTTAGTCAAATATAAAAATATTATAAATAAAAATATATAAAATATTCGGCAAAATATCGGTATTTAACGGTATTACCGCGGTATCGATATTATATCAGTATCGGTATTGTTCGACATTACCGGTAATACCGCATTACCGGTAATACCGCGGTATCGGTATTGTTCGGCATTACCGGTAATACCGCGGTATCGGTATTTCTCGGTAATACCGCGGTATCAGACTTTGAATACCGGTGCCGTACCGAAATCTCTCGGTACGGTATAAATACCGTACTGAAAATTCGGTATACCGTTAGTTTCGACATTTTCGGTTTTTTTCGGTACAATATCGTCGGTATTTCGGTATTTCGGTATTTTTTCCCACCCCTAGAAGAAACCTAACAAATTTCGGAGTGTCTAGTTAATTCAACATGTGGCTTTGATGGACATTACATATAAGATCAAACAAGCAAATGAAGTGGTCTTTCACTATTTAAAAAGAGTCTCACGCGCTAACACACGGTTTATGTTAGCTCTTTCATAATTTTTATAGGTGGGCTCAATTACCGGTATCTGATTTATTTTACCTAAATTACCAAGGACAAACTTCCCGGTAAATAATAATGACACATTTTATTCTCTTAAAAGAAGAAAATACAATCATACACAAAGCAAGCTTTTAGTATACAACTAAACACCAAATGCTGAAAAGAATGATATGCTAAAAGAAGAATCATGTGAATCTTGATTGTCGAATGTTAAAGAATGGAGTTCACTTTCTTCATAGGTTAAAAGTGGAGCTAATCAAAGAAGAATTTTCACCAGATACGGGTTGCGAGTAGCTATCGAGTTTCTCTGCCCCCTTTTATTGAAGGTAATGTCAAATCCATGTCTTTGCTATAATAGGGGCCTTGTATGGATTTTTTTCATTTTATTTGTCGCTTTACCTCTCACTTTGTTAATTAGGTAAAGCATTCTAAGTCTAGTTGCTTCAGTTTTTGTTTAATCTCTCAAATATCATTGTCTTGAACTGGTGCAAGAAACATTTAGTAAGACCAGTGGCGGACGTATGATTTTTAGTAAGGGGTGTCAAATTTATAATAAAAGAACAAAATATAATATTTTTATAAATTATAAAAATTTAATTTACAACAGGCCGTGACGATCGGTCATACTCTGAAACTCCTAAATAATAGCTTCATTAGATACACAATTAAATATATCTTTTTCAATATAAACTACCAAATTATCATTTATCCAATCATCAGCGAAGCCGATTCTTCACAATTAAATACTCCATCTGTCCCTCATTTATTGACACTATTACTATATATGGGCGTCCCCTATTTACTAAACCTTTCTATTTTGGGGCATATGTCCCACAATTATTTTAACATTTTAACACTTTATCACTATATTTTTTAACACTTAACACTTTAATACCATTAAAAAATTAGATGGGTCCACAATTATTCCATTTTAACACATTAATTTATTAATACATCATCAAAATGCATAAAGCCTCATGCCTAGATTTTTGGTTCACTAAATAGGGGACGGATGAGAGTATATATTTTGTTTTTTTTCTAATTGTTTCCTTTTTTCTTTTGTTTTGTGTTGTTTTCTAATTCAGCAGGTTTGACTTTTGTTTCTCTTTATATACATATATATATATATTCAAATTATATTTATACTACATAATTACATATAATAATATAAAGGGTAAAATAGGTAATTCACATTAATATTTAAGGGTGTCAATTGACACCCCTTGACCCAAGGTGGATCCGCCACTGAGTAAGACCTTTACAGAATGACGGTCTTAAGAACTTCTAAAGGCTGAAACTTAACAGGCATGAACCCAACATTATTTTCTATGTTCCATTCTAGAAATTAATGATAAATCTTGTGATTTTGACATATTTTGAAGAGGTAGGCTAGGTTAAGACTATTTTATTTATCCAACTATTTGCACAAATTATGTCTAGCCATAGGATTTAACCGTAAACCTGACTTTGTCTGTGTTCCTCCAGATCCAAATTGCATTTTAGAAAGATGCCGGAGCTCTTGTTTCTCTAGGTCCTGTAGGAGCTTGCCTGCAGCATGAAGGTTTCCTCCAGTGTCAATCAGAGCTTGCATGTTTCTTCTCCTGTAGAAGCCCATGTCCCGTAAGTCCACGAGTTGATACACATATGAGACTTCAAAGGGTACTGCAATATGCATCAGATGAAAAGAACTATTGTTTTATTTTAGAATCATATAAGGACTATAATTGAAATTAATAAAATTATGAAACATAGACGAACCTCCTTCAGCATTCCTGGGAGCAGTAGATGACTCAAAAGGCGAGTATCCTAGTCCAACCATAGGATGGAACCGTGCACCTGACTTTTTTTGTCTTCATGCAACTGCAAATTGCATTTTGAGAACATGTTAAATCTCTTCAAAGTATGCCAACACTCAGAAAATCAAGCACAAAAAAAAAAAGAAATATGGTTAAATATTTACCAATAGATTGCCAGGGGTTCAGATATCGGTGCGGAAGTGGGTCTACATTCATTGAATCATAAAATAGGTAATTCACATCAATATTTAAGGGTGTCAATTGACACCCCTTGACCCAAGGTGGATCCGTCACTGAGTAAGACCTTTACAGAATGATGGTCTTAAGAGCTTCTAAAGGCCGAAACTTAACGGGCATGAACCCACATTATTTGATATGTTCCATTCTATAAATTAATGATAAATCCTGTGATTTTGACAGATTTTGAAGAGGTAGGCTAGGTTAATTAACTGTTTTATTTGACTGTTTTATTTATGCAACTATTTGCACAAATTATGTGTTCTATGTCTATTTTTATTTATTTATTTATTTTTTGATCGAATAAACATAGGAACTTAGATGACACATGGCCACAATGTATGCCCCAAAAATAGTGGAAGAATCTCAAATGGACATCTCATCCCCAATCTAGAGGTGATCAAATGCGGGTTCGAATATGGAACAGTACCTGTATCCGGCGGGTGGCGGGTACGGTTCCACCAAACTGGACCCTTACCCTAACTGCGGTATAGGCGGGTACGAGTACGATTTTGGGTATAACAAGTACGGGTACGGGTACAATCCTACGGTTCCGGCGGGTTTTATAATTATTTTTTTAATACTAAAAATGCATTTTAAGTTCAATTAATTGTACATCGAACTATTTGCAATAGATTATTATTACTTCCTCTGTTTCAAGATTGTTGACACGTTTCTTTTTCATTCTTTTTGGCATACATTTCCACGCTTCTCGATGATAGATTTTAAAATAAAATTTTGAAGTATCTTTTCTTTTACGAGATACTACGTGTGTCGTAGTATCCCGTAAATAAAAAAATACTTCAAAAAATTATTTTAAAATCCATCATCGAGAAGCGTGGAAATGTGTGCCAAAAAGAAAGAAAAAGAAACGTGTCAACAATCTTGAAACAGAGGAAGTATTATTATATTGCAAAAGCTCCAACAACAATAATCTAAACTAGACCTTTAAATCCTAAATTATTGGAGATTAAGTTGTTTGAAAATTTAATCTTCAAAGGTTGAGCCTCATTATAACATTTTTGATGAAGATCCAATGAAAAAAAAACGTTTAAGTAAGAAAAAGAATGCACGTCTAATTAAAATTAAGAAATAAAAAATGCATTTGAGATAAAATCTATATAAAAATTGCGGGTCTGCGGGTCGGGGAACCGGCGGGTTACAGTTCCAACTTTCAGTACCCGTACCCGAACCGCCGCCTTCGGCGCGTATGGTTCCAAACCCGAACCGGCGAGTACAGATACGAGTACAAACCCTCCAGGTACATCTATGAATGCGTGTACAGATCGGCGGGTACGATTATTTTAGCCACCTCTACCCCAATCACTCTATCTATTAACATAGAATAGAGAGGAAATTTTTAAAGAAGAAGAAATTAACATAGAATAAAGAGGAAAAGTTTTCATTTCATAACAAAAGCATGATTCAAAAACTAATGTGATTGTGTGCATGTGTTGGCGTAGCGGTAGGGGGTTAATGTTCGGGACCAAAAGTCACAAGTTGTGGCACGGTCATAAATTATTTAAAAAAAAAAAAACCATCTAATGTGGCTAACTTATTCTTCACACTGAAGTAATAAAATGTAATTAACAAAGTAAAGTGCAAGTCTAATTGACACAATCCATAAAGCCTTATTCAACAATGGCAAGCGCGCCTAGTAGAAGTGAAGAATTGGATTTAAATTGAGTCAGTTTTTCCAAATTCACCAAAAAAAAAAAAGAAGAAGAAGAAGAAGAAGTTAGTTTTTACAAATTCAAACTTAATTGATTTGAAAATGAGTTTATTGGGCTTGGGTCCATGCACTAGAAGCCCAACCTAAATATGTTATGGGTCCCAAAAGAACAACTAGATCAGGCCCACTTATTTTAATACTAGCAATTGAAAAAACTGTAACTGATGCAGAGAGACTTTGAAAATTATGTTATAAACCTATTTTCAAAGATATTTCCAATATTCAAATAATGTTCTCTCAGCTTAAAGTTTAGCTTAGATAAGATAATTGCTCGACGTGATATAAGAGGGAAAATTAGTCTGTATTCCGTCGAAATTCGACGGGTATTTTTTTATGGAATATTTTATAGATAAAAGTATAAAAATAATATATATATATTAGAAATGATGGTATTATGATAATTTATTAGAAAATAAAAATGTTACAAACTTAAATTTTATTAGAAAAAACTGATTAGAAATCTACACATAACATTTCAAAAACTTCTTGGCCAACGGGCCACCTGAAAATCGAAGTAGCTAGGGTTAAAGCCAAAATATTTTAACTGAAAAATAATTTAAACCTTTATTCAAAAAAATAAAAAATAATAACCCGACTAGCTCGAATTGAAAATAGCCCGAGCCTGAAAGAATAGACTGAAAACCGAATGAATTGTCTGATCGAATGAGTTGTTTGATGTCATTTGTGTCTAGCAAGAACAGTACTAATTAGTGTTTACATTATTTGATTAATCGTCTATTGTATATAAATTTTATTATTATTATTATTATTATTATTATTATTATTATTATTATTATTATTATAAAACATGGGGGTTATGCAAAATGTTGTACTTATCTACACAACTTTAGAACCGAACGAGTTGTTTGATGTTATATATTATCTATTAAGATAAGTATGAATTAATGTTTATAGCATTTGCTATTATTATTGTTATTGTTGTTAATGTTGTTGTTTCATGACGAAATAATCTAAAAAACTTGAAGAAAGTGTATGGCGTGAGTTGTGCATAGTATAGATGAATATATATATGATAAAACCAAATAGTTCCTTTGTCCCATTAATAATGTCTTACTTTATTATTTTATACATTATATATTCAAAAAGTGAGACGTGTTTAATGGGATGGAGTATAAGATGAGTATAGACAAATTCAAATACAAATAGAAATGATATAAAATTAAATATAAGATAGAGACTAATCAATCAATTAATTAATGTATAAATCGTGTGTGAATAATAATTTAATAATATGAATATATTTATTTTAGATAAATAGATATAGATGATGGAGGAGATGTCACACGTAGGCATCTTAAGTTATAATTATATCAAATTGATATTTTTAAATAATTATCCGATGTAAATCCTATATGTACATCAGTACATGTTCACTATAAAAACTCAAATTTAACATGTGGAACTTCAACAATAATGTAGAGATTATCGACATTCATTCCAAGTTTTCCGACAATCACTACAAGAAAAATGGGCTAATACTACATTAACTTGGAGGCACTTGAGGAAAACTGCCGTTAAATATGGCCTAACGGTGCAACCACCTCAAACTACATTTTATCAACACACTAATGTGGCACTGTTGAATAAGTGCCACCATATGACACATTTATTGACATCTGTATTCTTACGTGGCAAATATATAGTAGTGAATCTTTTTTATTATTATAGTTTAATTATTGATGACCTTTGTATTCCTATAAAAATAATCATCTGTGAAGACTAATTAATTATTATAGTTTAATTAATTTTCTATTCCATTCTTTTTCCTTTCCATTATCTCGTACTAATACAATTTTGGTATTCGTATATATAACCCAACCAGAAATTATACACTAATATAAAAATATTAATCTTTTTTTTGTTTATTTTTGTTATTTTTTGAATTTTACTTATAAATTTGTTGTATGTGCACTTGGTTCAACTAAAGTTCTTTTTATATTTTTTTTGGTAATTATTTAGATTCTTGTTTTGTGAATATATTTTTTGGTGTATTTTTTATATATAAATGTATATCGTTAATTAATATTGAACTAGCAATGTAAATTAAAACAATTAAAATTACAAGAAAACTCTTTTTTTTACAAAAATCACAATAAAACTACTGAGCGGAAAAACCAAAAAAAGAAAAAGAACCGCCATTGAAAATTCATGCAAATAGAAATTGAGATCCACGATCTCATTCTTTACCCCCTCTCTCATCTACGTGCTTCTCAGCCGTAGCAACTTCCCAAATTAAATTCAATAAGAGCCTAAAATCAAAGGGACTCTTGCCTCATTAACTGATTCAATTCCCATTGAAAAGGTAAATTTGGGTTTGTGATTTTTGTTTTTCTATTCCATCTTCTCTTTCTCTTTTCGTTCCATTAGATTTTGGTGGAGCACTTTTTCAATCTAGATATACCTATGCAATTGTGGTTCGAAGAATATTTATACCATTGAAGGTCAGAATTATGAGTCATGTTTCATAATCTTTTTTTTTTTTTTTTTTTAAAATTAATAGTATTTGTTTTGTTGAATCTTTTTCTTTTTATCATTGCATATTTAGAATATTTGTAATTTTTTTCTTCTTTTCTTTTGAAGGCTAAATCAGATTCAGAAAAATCAGTGCGGAAGAATGTTTTGGAAGAGAATGAGTTAATTTCAAAATGATGAGTGAATAGGTGAAAGTTTGGATTTTTAATTCGTATTTTTTATCGATCTTATGATTGTAGATATATTTAGTGAAATGATTATTTGCCAAGCTCCGGGCATTCTTATAAGCTTATACTTTACTTATACAAAATTTGAAGATTCTTACAGATTTTTTTCATGTGCAGTCAACACCTAGCTAATTGACAAGATCGTGATCAATCGACGGTTGGGATTTGATGCATACTACTGGATTGAATCGAAGTTAGATGAATAATATATGTAATTTGTCATTCTTTTATTTAGTTGAATTATGTGGAATTGAATTTTATTTATTGAAGCTAAAGCAGATTATGATATGTAAATTGTTATTATTGTATTTAATTGAATCAAAGGGCTCCAAGATGATATATGTTTTTAATGAATTTTCTTCTATCCAATTCTTAAATTCTCTTTTATATTTTATTTCATTGTAGTCCAATAAAATTCTGATTTTAGTATTGTTAAAAACGTAATGATTAACAGATAATTACATACAAAAAAGTGCAACTTGTAAAAACTGTAAATATTTGTTGGGCAATATTTTATTTTTCGGCCAAAAAAGAATTAGCTAGTGCACTTTGAGAACACATATCATGGCACTTTACAATGCCTTTATATACAATTTGTGTGGACACTTATATGTGTAGTGACATAACCTATCTCATGGCATTTGATCTATTGTTACACTTCATAATGAGGCACTTCTATTAAATGCCTTAATATTCAAAGTGCCTCAATAACCTATTCTTGATGACACTTTTAAGTGCCTTATTAAGTAGATTTTCTTGTAGTGAATACACTTGATTTTTACTATTTTCGTAAATTCCTTGGTTGAAAATCACTATATTTTCTAATCAGCTAAGCTCAAACCAAACATGTAATCTGATCATTCTCATATTTTCTACTATATATGATTTGTTTTTATCGATGATTGAGAAGGAATAATATGATTTTCAGTCTTAAGTGGGCCATACAATTATCATGCGATAATTGAATCGTACAATTCAAATTCTGTCGTTCTCTAATAATATAATTACAAAATATAAACGGTTTACTATTTCCACGCATGTTGTTTCATAGATTTTTCAAGTTCCATATTAATGCACGTTAGCCAATCAAGCAAGTAAAAAATGTCTACCAATAGGAAGGGGGGAAAAATTCCATAATTAATAGTAAATTATATTTGGTCATTTTATCCTAATTTTTATTAGAAATTTTCGCTATTGGAAATACAATATAATGTACTGAGCATGGGATTTGAACTAAATCGATGAGATCTTCATCCAAAAGAATTAAATACAATTTCCATCGCATAAATAATGAGTTCACTTTATTAAAGTTGGGTCTGTTATAATAATTAGTGATCGTTATATATTGCTAACGAGATGAAGGGAGTATTGACTAACAAATTATGTTAGTATTAGTCAAAATCAGGTGGAGAAGATAAAGCATCGTGTAGATTAGATAGTTGTTCTTCACGTCACGATTTCTTCCGCTCTCATATAATCTTTGACAATTCAAAGCAAGCAATTTAAATTCTCACACCAATTTCATAAATATACGCAGAAAAAAGTTGAAAATTTTATGAGATCTTCACCAAATATAAGAAAAGTGAAAATTCCATGAGATATTCAACAAACATTAAAAAAAAATGAAATTGCCGATCAATTGCACCTAAATTTGTAGGCTAATTTTAGTTAAATAAAACAAAGGAAAAGTAGTAAAATTGCGTACTTTCAAAGTTATTGAAAACTCTACTTTGTAATGATTACGATTTACGAGAAAACATAAAACTAAGCTTATATATATATATTTGTAAACAATTCCTATAGAGAAAGACTAGTATATATCTCTAAGCGGATTAATAAATTTGTAACTACATACTAGTACTATATGTTACATTAATTAATTTGGTCCTTTTAAATTTATTTTTTATGAAATATGAAATTTAAGTTCAACAAATTAACTACAAATCAAATGCAATTAAATCAACGACCGTATATGTTGATTATCCAGATAGCAAAGTTCTTCACACACGGCACATTTATGTATATAGTATAATAAGAATAATAGGTACGTGGTATAAAGGAAGAGGTAGAAACCCTAGAAAATAGATAGGTAAGTAGTATCAAACTTGAGTACCAAAAATAGGTAATTAGGTAATAGGGCAGATGAGGGGAAAGGCAGAGCAGATACACAAAACAAAGGGGAAATATCCCACAAATATTAACTCCTCTCCTCTCCTCTCCACCCCATCATCATCATCATCGACATATAATAAATGAAATAAATTTAATTTAATTTAAAAGTCAAAAAAATAAATTAAAAAAAAAAAAGAAATAAAAGGAAAGGTCATGTCACGACACTAGACAACTCGCTCTCAAATCTCAAATCTCTGCACTCTGAAATATGTAAGCATAGTCATACTGATTATACTTATTCATACTCCTATACATACTATACTATTCTATTCTATTCTATTCTATACATAGTTACATACCTCTCTCTCTCTCTCTCTCTCTCTCTCTCTCTCCTGCATTTAATTCCATACAATAATTCAATTTGTTTCATCACTACCTCCCTTCTTCCATTTCAGGCTACCTAGGGTGATGCTTACACTATACATACACCACACACTGTGAGTGAGTGAGTGAGTTGAGTGAGTGAGCGAGTGAGATTTTCTTTTTGTTTTTGTTTTTGTTTTGTTATTTGTTTTTTGTTTTGTAATATTGGTGGTAGGAGTATAAGTTAGAGAGTGCAGCAAATTTTATTTCACTTTTTTCTTCTGCTTTTGCTTTTCTCCCCCATTTCCATAGCCTCTGGCCTTGGGGGAATTTCCTCCGCCTTCACCTCTCTCTCTCTCTCTCTCCCTCTCTCTCTACATATATATTCATAATATTCATGAGGTGGGTGTCTTCCTTGTCTTCCGCAGCACCATCTTTATATGCAGTACTTCATTTCAAGATTATTTCACCTCAAACAAACCCCCCTTTTTTTGCATGATCTCCCCCCCCCCCCCTTTTATTACTGTATTTATTAAAAACCCAAAACATTTTCATCTGCTCATTCTACTCTATTCCCTTGCCCCCCCACACACTACTTCAACTACTACTTGCTGCTATCACTAATCCCCTGCACCTCTCTCTCTCTCTCTCTAGATCGATCGATCCTAAAACACAAATTAATAGAGAAGAATTTTGAGGGATAATTATGAAGTAGAAGGATTCTTGAAGTACTGTTTGGTGTATTGTCAAAGAAGTGCACAGCAGCCAAAGAGTGAAATATTTGACCCCACAAATCGAGGCACCTTTAATTTATTCATTTGTCAAAGGACGTGAATAGTTTCAGTAGAAGAGGAAGAGGAAGAGGAAGAAGAAGGAGAAGTTATTCTGTCTAGGTATTTGCTATTCCCTCCTCCACACTCCTCTTCTCCTTCTTTTTATCATTCTTTATTACAGTAATTTATTTCTTCTTCTTCCCTTTAGTTTTCACACACCACACGCTCGGCACACATATATACATACATATATAATGCATAGTACTTGTGTGTGTGTGTGTGTGTGTGTATAATATCCCAGTAGAGTAGAGGAAACAACTGGCTATCTCAAAAGTCTCATTTTCACAGGTAATTGAAGTCATCTTTCTCTCTCTCTCTCTATCTGTGTGTGTGTGTGTGTGAGAGAGAGAGAGAGTGAATATTTTGGCAATTAGTCACTCACTCACATGTGAGAATGGGTGAATTTTAAGCAACATCTCTTTACTTACATTGATATCAGTGGCTTAATAATATTAATATCAATATTAATATTAATAATATGAAAACTAAGAAGAAGATGAGAAGAAGATGAAAAAAATAACATCTCACTTTCACAAGATCCAATTCCAAAATCTTCCCTTTCTTCCACTTTTTTCCATATATATGTAACTATAAAAAATCAGCCCTAATCTTTCTTCAATCTACCTCTCTCTTTCAAGAATCTCAAGAAGCTAGAGTTCTTCTTCTGGGCTAGCTGGATGTAGAGGAATTCCTACGTAAAAATGAATTCCTTTACACATTAATCACATTTAATTCCATATATTTTTGATTCTGTTGCATTTCACCAGCCATGAACAGAAGCAAATATATTAGGAGGCAGTAGGTATTTTTGACTTCCCTCTTCTCTCTCTCTCCTCTCCTCTCTCTCTCTCTCTCTCTCTCTCTATATATATATATATATATATATATATAATACATATATATATTGATTGATTAGATGGGAATGGAATTATGTATAGTAGCTAAGCATAAAAGAATTGACAGATCCTACGAGATGTAGAAAATATAGGGCAGGTATATCAAACATCCAATTTCCCTTTATAGTCTCATTCCTTCTTTTTTTTAATTTTTATTATTCAATAAATTTCTGTGTTATTTCCATCTTTATTTTCAATCAGCCTTTATGGATTTTATGATTATCTCCCAAAAGCTGTCAATGATATGATTTGGTGGTCAAGCTTATTTTATGTCTTAAATTAAAAGCTGTCTGTTTCAATCATGCTCTGAATCTCATACCCCTCCACTCCATTTTCTGGATTTTCTGTCTAATTCATTCATCAATTTTAGGTCAACAATTAATTCCATTTCTTCTTCTTCATGCCAAATTGAAAAGGTTTAAATTTTTTCAAGAATTCATGATGGGCCTTCATCTTTCATTATTTCATTATCTTTAGTGAATCAAAAATCCAATCTTTCTCCCTCCCTCCTTCTTATTGAGTAGATCTTCATTTTACAGATAATAAAGAAAATTAAGAGAAATTCAAGAAAAGCCCTAGCTTTTGCCGCCGCCGCCAACAGCACCAAGCACCGTCGATGGCGTCCTCCTCCACCACCTCCCCCTGCGCCGCATGCAAGTTCCTCCGCCGGAAATGCCTGCCGGAATGCGTGTTCGCCCCCTATTTCCCGCCGGACCAGCCCCAGAAATTCGCCAACGTCCACAAAGTGTTCGGCGCAAGCAACGTGACGAAGCTGCTGAACGAGCTGCAGCCGCACCAGCGCGAAGACGCCGTCAACTCCCTCGCCTACGAGGCTGACATGCGGCTGCGCGACCCCGTCTACGGCTGCGTCGGCGTCATCTCCCTCCTCCAGCACCAGCTCCGCCAGCTTCAGATGGATCTCAGCTGCGCCAAATCCGAGCTCTCCAAGTACCAGAACCTCGGGATCTCCGGCCACGGCCTCCTCCACCACCAGGGGATCAACCTC
Organism: Mentha longifolia; assembly: GCA_001642375.2. NCBI lineage: Eukaryota > Viridiplantae > Streptophyta > Magnoliopsida > Lamiales > Lamiaceae > Mentha > Mentha longifolia. Next base: position 36,116,588 of record CM038117.1, on the reverse strand, counting down.
CTCGGCGGCGGAGCTGCCACCGCCGCCGCCGCCCGCGACCACCACCACTTCCACCACCAGCTCTTCCCCGTCACCAACCAGCAGATGATCAGAGCGTTCGACGGCGGCAGCGGCTACGACGCCAGCAGTCTGCTCGCCATGAATATGTCGGCGAGTATTGGCCAGCTCGGCGGGTTTCAGCAGTCCAGAGCTGCGGGGACGGCGGCGGATGGGCGGCGGACGCCGGTGGAGCCGTCTTAGGGTTTGTTTTGCTTGGAAACCCCCTTTTTTTTTCCCTTTTTTTTTCCGTTTTTTTTTAATATGTTTTTCTTTTTTATTAAGTGGGATGATGAGAGCGGAGCTAGTTATATTAATTATTTAATATAGGTAAAAGAAAATCACATGACTTTGTTTAAATTAATTGTCGCTGCCTTTTTTTGTGTATTTTCTGAACTTGATCATCATAATTTTATATTTGTTTTAATTTGTGATATTCTTTGTTTCTGTTTATATATACTATATATATATATATATATTGTCTCGCGAAATAAATGTAATTTTAGACTTTCAACTGCTTGTAAATTAAAACATTTAAAACTCGTTTATTTTGAAATATTATTTGATGAGTACTATGGAGTAGTACATTATTTTCATTTAAGTGCTATATATTTGCATTTATCAACTCTAGTTAAATATATTGGGAGTATAAACAAAAATGTATATGCATGTACAAAATCTTAAAATTCTAAATTTATGAATTGACTTGTCGAATGGTATTGACTTGATTATAGATAATAGACCCTTCATAGAATTAATCATGATGTCTTTTCTGTTAGCGTAAAAAAGCTGGGACAGTTAATTACATCAGGAATTAAATTACCTAAAAACCCAAGGAAGGAAGGGCAAGTCAACCTAATTTAATTAAGAATATTAAACAAAATACTATCATCATTCTAAAAATTGATAGAAGTGTCTTCGTAATATGAATATATTTAATCGAATGATCCAAACTAATTCGTGCAATATTTTTTGAGATATTTCTTTCATCTAAATCTGTATAAACTCCTTATATTTAATTTTGACTTGATAAGCTACTGATCAAATAAAATACTAGAGTATAATTCTATACCGTTAGTGCTTCCTTTTCAAAATATATATAAAAAATATGTATAATATTCGTTTCAAGTCTTATCATCAGAGTGTGTGAGTAGTCTAATTTAGTACTTTTGACTAACAGAAATTATGCAATAAGGCTCATAAATATTGTTTAAAAGTTCGAATTTTTGTCTTGAAACTGTTAGGAAATAAATGGTATCATTGAGGAACCCAATCTCTCATTATGAGACCCTAACAACTAGACATGACTACACAATTTAATGCTCTTCAACCATCATCAATTAATTCACTCTATTTATTTTCCCCTTTTTTTTTAATAATAATAATAATAATAATAATAATAATAATAAAAATAAATTATTATTATTATTATTATTATTATTATTATTATTATTATTCACTCCGTCCCGTTTATATTGTCACATGTTTTTGGGCACGTAGTTTATGGAGAAAAAGATTATGAATGAAAATTAATAATTAATGAATTAATTAATACATTATAAATAAAAATAATATTATAATTAAGATTGGTGAGCGTTGGACATTATTAAGGCCTAATTATTAGGTCAATATTTTGTGAAAAATGAAATATGTCAAGATGAGTGAGAGTAACTAAAAATAAAACTACCAGTAAATAATATTTAATACAAGGTCATTTTTTTTTTTTTGGTAAATACAATGTAATTATTTATAAACAATATTATGTCGTGCAAATTTGATTGTGTATTTGATTATATATTTAATACAGGGTCATTTATAAACAATATTTATAGTATTTCATAGAGATTTTGTAACTCATGCATAAATTGTCAAAGTATATTCTCAATTAACTTAACACACCTCCAGTCCTCCATCAAATTGGATAAATGATTACATTTCCATTCTCCAACTGAGATTTCCAACTTCAGTCTCACAAAAAAGAAATTATAAATCATAATTAGACCATTTTATATATACACTAATTAATTCAAAATGTAGTAAAAATTAAGAAAATAATACAGTAAAATAAAAAGGAAAAAGAAAAAAAGATGAACAATGATGACGTAGCCGTGCAATGATAGCCTTAACTTTAAATGCATTTGACAGTGGGACTCTCCTATGCATGTACATCAGGTACTGCTCAGGCTTCATCACCACCCTATTTTTATTTGTATCCTTCCTTCCTTCCTTACTGTGTGTTGTGCGATTTTCTTTTCTTTTCTTTCTTTATTTATTATACTAATATATTAACACAATATAATAAATATATTTTAATCTTGCTGCATTAATTTATTTCTACTCATTATGTTCAAAACATTGTTCCAAACAACATTGATCGAGTTAGGTGGCTGAGACGGTGTATTTATAAGTGTACCATTAGCCTATTTGAATATATAGGAGTATTTAATTAAGTATTTTACAAAATTTTGTTGTTTAGCAAAATTCATTATCATGAGCTAATCAAATTTATAGAAAGAATTGTAGTAGATACTATTTTGGAATAATTTGTAGAAAATTTCAGTAGAAAAAAACACCCAATAATTAAGGTTGGCGGGAATTAAGATTGCAAAAGTAAATAGTCATGCATAGAGATAGAGGGGCCATCCTGATTTTGGTCCTTTTTCTAAGCATTTTTGTTTCAAATAGTTCATCTCTCAATGATTTTGTTTTGGGTCCCATAATTTATGTGTATTATCCTTCACATTTTTCTTGGTTCTTATTAATTATAATCCCATCTTATTATTTTTGAGAAGATAATTCTACAAATTCATAGAAAACGAGGATGACTTGCAACTAAAATTGTTATAAATCATTTTGTCCATTTTTTTTCTTTTAAACAATAATGGTAATCTAAATAATACATAGAAACCACGCATATTCAATACTCTTTTCAAGAGAAATGTTCATTTACCCACACTATGTTTCTTTACCCATTGTGGGTACGGCTGATGTGCATGTTGTATATATAAAAAAAAATAATATTAATATATGTTATAAAAATAAATTATGCCAAAAAAAATTAAACACTACTAAAAAAACTAAAATTTTAGATGAAAAAATTATTATAGTGACATTACTATATTAACCGGGAACACGTTAAGTGTGCCACGTACATCTACGTAGCGGTGTATTTTAGAGTATAAATATATTACTACATCTGTCTTTCATTTAGTGACCCTTTTTTTTCAGTGTGTGTGGCACGCGTTTCCACGCTTATTGTTGATGAGTTTTAAAATGAATTTTAAGTATTCTTTCTTTTATGGGATATTATGAGTGTCATAGTATCCCGTTAAAGAAAGAATACTTCAAAAATTTATTTAAAAACTCATCAATGATAAGCGTGGAAACGCGTGTTACACATGCTGAAAAAAGAAGGTCACTAAATAGAGGACGGAGGGAGTAATATATATGTATTATGTGTCTGTATATTTATTTATTATTGGTGCACGAGTTTCATTGATCTGATTTGTGATCAGAAAGAATTAAAAGAGAACAAACAGAAAAAGTCCATTTTGTATTAGGGGGTGGGGTGGGGTGGGGTGGGGTGGGGGGGGGGGGTAGGTGGTTGGTGTTATTATGTTAGGTCAGCGAATGTTACTGGGGAGAAGGAGAGAGAAGATTGGCTCTTCCACTCCGCTAAGAATTCCACACCCATTTCTCTCTAATAAATTAATTTAATTAAAAACAAAATAACTTGCAGCAAATTAGATAATTAATGTTAAAACAATTAATGTGGTTTCTCAAAAAAAATATAATAAATAAAAAAATAATGTGGACTAGTTAGCTGTAGCCTATAAAAGATTGAGTGTTCGAATGGAAAATACATAAAATTCAACGGCTTTGACTATGAGTGATATTAATTGAATTAGTAATATTTTTTTTCACATTAAAGGAGTTCTTTTTTATTTTTATTTTTGAGGTTCTATGTTGTAAATTTAGTTATCTAGCACCCACGGATGGTGATTTCGAGACGTCTATATTTTAATTTGATTTGTATTTACTAATGTATGTTGAGTATGCAATATATGTGATATATTTTTGGAGAAACAAAGCATTGGTTAAAAAAATAATAATTCTTGTATGTGAATTTTAAATTAATATGACAAACGATATATTTTTTTTTGAAACAATTCCGCGTCACGGATGACTCGAAACTGAGATTCACTGTCACGAAAGTCTTAGACATTAATTTCATTAACGCTAGGCTAGCACACATGAATTTTTTCCATATAACTGAGTTTATATGTTGCTGGAATCCAACTAATGTAATATATAGATTTTTTTTTCCCCTAAAAATGAATTTGATTCCTTATGTGCATATGTGCATACTGCATGAGGTTAGCTTGAATTGCTGCAATCAATTATAATGTCATGTATCTTGACATGTTGAAGTACGATGTAAAATATTACGAGTTTTTTCATTGTACTTTTTTTTTTTTTTTTTTTTTAACCATTGAGAATAATACAGTAAATACTTTTCTGGTGTGAAAGGGATACTAAATGCATGCCATAAATTTATGGTAGCTACTTGCTTGCAATTATTGCTCGAGACTATATATATAGTAGTTCAAATGTATACCTAAATGTAGTTTCCAATAGACTCAATACAATTCAAATGGGTCTATGATTGATGTAGTAATATTATGTCGATAATTTTTCTAAGTAGATTTAGTTTTAGGATATATTTATGTAGTATGTATGATCTTTTTGTATACAGTATATATTATTGTCTTGGTACTCCCTCTGTCCACCAAGGATGTGGGGTCCGTGACATAGATTTTTATAAGCTCACTATTTATTAGTTAATTAACCCAAATTCATTACTTTAATCATTTGTCTAATCATAGCTCATGAATTAACCATAACCAGCTTCAAATCATTAGTTATTTGTCTATCATGAATTGATAGAGTTTTATAGAGTTAATTAATGGTTTAATAAATAACGAACTTGTAAAAATGATATAAGGGGTTTTTTTTTTTGGAAAAGGCAAATGACAATATAAGTTAATTTCAAAAGTATTCAAAAGATCCATCCAAATAATAGTAGTATGAAATAGTACGGTATAGAATGACATTCTATATATACTAATCATAGGAAATATCATTTTTGTACGATTCCTTAAATTATTACCATTCCATTCATATACGAGTTTAATCATTTACCAATCACACCTCCATAAATTTCAACACACACAATAGATTGCTCAAGCATGGAATTTTGAAAGAAACTAACCAGATCTTAAAAAGGAAATAACAAAAATTAAAAGTTAGACTAAATATAATGAATCTATTTTCGCATTAATTATTTCTTTTAATGTTGAAAAGAGAATGTATAGTAATTTATTTATACTTATATAAAAAGAGCCTTGAGTACTTAATGTAGATTGTCATTGTATCCTTATAATTTATATCTCAAAAACAATAATAATATTAGATTGTATTATATATAAGTAATAGTATATAAATTTGTTGTTAATTAATGTTGCTATTTATAATTAAACTAGTAGTGATTACGTGCGTTGCACGTAAATCTATTTATTTTATATGATTGATTTATTTCAAGTGGTGATATATTTAAAGACACAAAAGAAATTAATAATAATAATAATAATAATAATAATAATAATAATAATAATCATTAACTTCAACTTATTGTTCAATACTCCGTCCGACCCATCTAAATAGTCCACATTGGGGAATATATGTGAGGGATAAAATAATAAATGTGGACTATTTAGGTGAAACAGATGGAGTATGTTTTAAACCACATAAATATAATTTTCGCTTAAAAAATAATACTCCCGTCGTCACATTAATAAAGAACCTACTGATTATAATAATGGACTCAACGTTAATAAAATGTACTATTTATCAAATGGGAGGAAAATAGTATTTTTGTACTAAAATTTATATTTATCATCTAAGTATCTAATAAATTTTAAATGAGAATTTGAAAATAACTATTATATTTTTATATAACATATAATTGTATAATTTTATTTGACTTGAATTATTTTTTAAGTTATCCTCTATTGTAATCTTATAATCTTAGTTACATTCCGTGACATATAATCATTGAGGAATAGAAGTGATTATATTTATTGAAGAATAAAAATATTGTCAATGTAAAATTACTTTAAAATATTAATTAATTATTTAATAAGAACATGCTAAATTAGACTTTATATTATTCACTTACTCTTTGAAGATAACTATTCCCTCCTTATTTTTGTATTTGTAAATATCGTTCCCTGCTACTACACCAATTAAATATATCAATTAAGAAGTTAATTCATATCTTTTACTTCTCAATTTCCATTTTATTTGTTCTTTTTAATCATGCGGTTGATATTTGGATGTTAAAAATTAACATATTTTCATTTTTTTATATTAAGTTGATTGTTATCTCAATGTTGCTTATCTTAGAATATTGCAATGCTAATGTATTAGTATATTATTTTGGAATAAAATTGTGAAGGTGTAAGAAACATGAAGAATTTTAATATTGATGATTTATTTAAAAAAATTATAATTATAAATTTTTCTTGTTGTAGATGAATATCAATTTGTATGGATGATATAATACTATTGATATAATCCTAATAGTAATGTCATATTAATATTTCTTAAAGTTATTATAATAATTAATAGTATACAACATTATTGTCTAAAAGTAAATTCGTTATAGGGAAAAAAATATATATTAAAATTTGAATAAGAAATATCAGGAAAAAATAATTTTGACTCCAATATCACAATTTTATGACATGGTGATAAGATCATTCTTTTTGACATCGCCATAGAAAAGTTGATGAATATTTTTAGCACAAACTAATAATAATTTCAAAATAAAATTTTAATCGGGGCTTGAGAAAAGTTGTAGTGGCTTAAAAAAAAAATCCTCTTGTGTTTGGCAAGAAGAGTCCAACAAAACTAAGATAGTATGTTCCAATTATAAAAAGATAAAAGCTTTATTTATGTAAAAAAAAAAATTCTGTAAGAGTTTGAATAAGGACTAAAATATTAGTAAAACTAAAAAAAGAAAAGAAAGTAAAACTAAAATTTTCAAGTACTTATTAATTTGATAATGAAAAATTGATGTTACAAAATTTCCCTTCAAATAAATATATAATAAATGACATATTTTATTTTTTGTGAGAGTTCGAACAGGACTAAAATATTAGTAACTAAATTTTTAAATAATTATTGATTTGATAATGAAAAATTGATGTTACAAAATTTCCCTTCAAATAAATATATAATAAATGGCATATTAGGCAAATCAAATTTTGTAAAACAAGGCTCTTTTATAATAGGGTATAGATTTTTGACAGATGGTTAATACAAAAAGAAAATCAAAAGTGCTACTTACAGATTAAAATAAAATATTATTGTTATTGCTTATCTCAAAATATTAGTATGTTAGGATATATTGTTAAGGAAGAATTCCTTAGAATCATTTATGATCTATCAAGATAATTATTTTGAATAGATTTTAAAACTCTCAAGTAGTCTCCTTAAAAAGATGATGTTCATGAGTAACATCTTATAGGTAAGAATAACTCAAATCTTAAGGAGTTATCTCTATTTTAAATGTACAAGTTCAAGAATCAGAAGTTTCATTTACTTACTTGACCAACACCAGACTGTATTATTCCTAGTGTTCTTACTTAGTCAAGTAATCTCATCTTTACCATTGATCTTTCGTAAAAAAAAGGATTACTAATAGTTGGAAACATATTTCAAACTCTTAAATTGTTTTTATCAAGTGTTAATAAGAGTTTTAGTGTGTGATTTCTAAGATTATCTCATTGATATATTTTTAGAAAGCGTGTTATGAAAAAGAATGTGATGTTGTTTCAATTAGTTTACTGAATAAGAGTTATTTGAGATTATTTTTTACTTTGTCATTACTCTGAAGAGGTTTGAAGTTTATTAATATTTTAAGAATTTATTGAAATTTAAAAATATTCTTTCAACTACTTATTTTTAAGAAAAACATATGTAATCATATGAAAAATAAATAGGAGAGAGATCAAATAAAAAAATAAATCTTATGTATATATAATTGTAGTAAAGATGGAGATTTGATTTAACTATAATTAATGTATGTCATAAAAAAAATTTAATGTTAAAAAAATACAAAAAAATGCATTAACTATGATTAAAAAAAAAAAGAAAAAAGAAAGGAGAGAGGAAGAAATACATAAGTAATATAAAAAAAAGCTTAAATTAGATCAATTGAATACTTTGTTGTTTTATATTTGATTTGTGCGTACATATACTCTCAATGTAAATCAATGGAATAAATATTTTGATGGACATAAAAATAATATGTTATTTATATTATAATAAGTAAAAGACAAGTTGTCAACTAAGGACGAGAATCTTGTTTCCTTAAACAAAAATTGAATATGTTAATCACGATAATCCTCATCTTATTGCATTATATATATTAAATTACTCCATTACCCTTAATTTAAACAAATAAATAAGGATAAAATAGGCAACACATATTTTGCCACAAGACTCTTTTTTATATAGGTAATAGATTTAGTTACCAAATCGTCTAAGTTCTTTCTTTAGACGTAGTACTGTCCCAAATTAAGTACATGTGAATTGTATATAAGTATTATTTTTCTATTATATTTCATATTTACTATTCTTTATAAAATTGGTTATTATTCACAAATTCATTACGTCTCAAGTTTTAAATAACTCAAATCATTTAATTGTCAAAACTTTTCATTTTTTCATGTGTATAGTATTGAAGTAAATATTATACAAATTATTATTGAGACATTACGTGCATTCGCAAGTTATTTTTATTAGTTATTGTTAAAAGGGGTTTGAAATAGAATAGTGATGTACATCTCGCTTGAATATGCACTATTTCTTTTTCGGCCGCCCTCAACAGAGTATGTACATTTTCCACTCATATTAATGTGGATCCATCTTTCCACTAATACTATTTACCTACCATTTATTAAAATTTGTGTCGACAAAAAATAATGCATAATCAGGCGGAGCGGAGAGGGAATAATAATCATAGGTAACTACATACGTATAATAATAATAATACTCCCTCCGTCCTCCATTTAGTGACCCTCTTTTTTCAGCATATGTGGCACGCATTTCCACGCTTATCGTTGATGAGTTTTAAAATGATTTTTTGAAATATTCTTTTTTTTACGGGATACTACAAGTGTTGTAGTTACCCGTAAAAGAAAGAATACTTTAAAAATTTATTTTAAAACTCATCAACGATAAGCGTGGAAACGCGTGTCACACATGCTGAAAAAAGAAGGTCACTAAATGGAGGATGGAGGTAGTATGAATATTGGTTAATGTAAACGTTGGATCATGAAATGCAATTATGCAAGGAGAGAGAGAGAGGGGGGGGGGGTATGAATTGTGAAGTGAAAGGGACGGTTTTAAAGGTAGGGGGATATCCCGACAGAAGCACGCCTTACGAAGCCTCTATTGGCAAAAGCTATACTAGCATTTATTTCGGGTTGTCCCTCTGCACCACCTTCTGCTTCTTTCTTCCTTCTGCCTACCTCTTTCTCTCTCCTCTCTCTTCTTTCTCTCTCCCTCTCTAAAAAACACACTGCACACACACAGTACATAACATTACATAGCATGCAAACTGTAGTATTTAGTTTTCACTTACATCCCTTTTGCCCCCATTCCCCTCTGCATTTATTGGACAGTGCCAACACCATGCACTGATGCACCCTTCTTCAATTCCCTTCTTCCTTCTTCCTTCTTCTGCCCCCCACCCCCCCATATATATACCTATATGTAAATGTATACTAGTAGTATTATTATTCAAGAATTAAAAATAAATAAATAATTTGTTGTATGCAGCACATAGCAATTTAATACATATACCTAGATCTCACTACGCCTCTGCACGGTTCCAAAGGATTCAAATTTTTAGGAAGGACTACCAAATTTCATTTCATTTCATTTCTAAGAGTAGAGTCGATATATAATTATTTTTTAAAATTCCTAGGTGACACGTATATATACATAGTGCTACTGTACATGTTAACGATGTTTATGAATTAAATTAATATATAGAGCTAGTATTTCATGTGATATGAATGTTTATCGTGTGTATGATCATAAAAGAGTTATATACTGTATATTCTTGAAGATACATGGAGTCAGCACAGCAGCTCGTATAATTTTAATTTGTTTTATTAATTAGTAATGTTTTCCTATATTTGTTTAGAAAGAATTGACTAATCAATATCTCTAGAAAATGCAAAAACTGCAGGCTCCCTTAATTGTTCCTCTCCATAATTCCATTCCTATCACTTGTGCAGTCATGCACATTTTCCTACATTTTATTTTTTTTCTTGCATCAAGCTGGGGAGAAAAGAACTTCTCATGGGAGAAAATTCTTACAATATTTATACCCATTCTCTCTCTTGTTCCTCTCTCGTCCTTAATTGCAACTACTACTACATCCCTTTTGTCTCCTCTCTCTCTCTCTCTCTCTCTCTCTTCTCTCTCTCTCTTAATTTGCACCAACTATCCTGTGGACTAGTTTTGTTGCATATGGTGCGAAGACTATTTGTGTGTGTACTACAATATATGTGCTTTCTCTTCCACCACCACCACCACCACACACTTGTATTTCTCTCTCTGCAAGTCAATGCTACTGCATGGTCAAACCTACTCTCTCTCTCTCATGCACACACACACACACACAGAGAAAGATGTTTTGCACAGAGCTTAATTTGATGTATATGTGTTGAAATTAATGTTGTTAGGTGCTTCTTTCTGCAAAGAATGATAAAAAAAAAAACCATGCATGCATGCATCGTAGCTAGACTTATATACATATATAAAACTGGGTTATATATATTTCTCTATTCAACGTATAGTAGGGTTAATTCATATACTTCATATATAGCGTTGCGCATTCGATTCGTGTAGTGTAGCACTAACATTTATATACTCCCTCCGTCCCGACCGTTTATGCCTCGTTCTTAGACATAACACTTGATTTAATTTAATTTAATATTTCTTTCGTACCAATCTAGTAGTTCATTTTTATTATTTTATATCTTACGTATATTTAATAAAGTGTATTAGTAGATTGGGACGGAGAGAGTAATGTCATATATCAGTTGGGCTGGATAGAAAAATATGACAAATACACTATGTGCATAAAATTTGGGCCTAAAACCAACTATTATAACTTCACATGAGCCCAACCCAACCCAATTAGACTTTTCAATTTGAAGCCAATAAATCCGTTGGGCCCATTTAATCCTGGACCTTAAGCTAGTACAAGAAACCTCATACCTTATAAATTAATTAGGTCTCAATATGGTTTCACCAATATAAATATATTGTGATTTGTGATCTATACAAGACACATCCCACTCATAAATTATCATATATAAAGTCAAGGCATAATTGAATATTAATTCACTCTTAGATGATCCTCCTCAAAATTTAATTACATGTCACTTTTATGAATAATCCAGAACCCCTCTATATATAGTTTGCTTACCAAACTCCCACCTATATAGCTACATGAAATTCAAACCCCCTCTACAAAAACCCATGTCCCCTCTCTCACTATATATATCATGTATGCATCATATAATACCTTTGGTTTATAAATAATAATAATAGCAAAAGATGGAGAATAAAGTAGGGAATGTCATGTTGGGCAAAATTATTGCTATAACTATTGTATTTTCTTGCTTACTTGTTGGGAATCAAGCACAAGAACAACAACAACAACAATGTATGGAGCCGCTTCGATTCTGCATAAGCTACCTTAATACTACTAGTCGGCCTCCCGATAGTTGTTGTCAACCTCTAGACTACATTGTTAAATCACTGCCAAATTGTTTTTGCAATTTGATTTCCACTTTGGTGATTAATCGAAAAATCGAGACGAAAGATATAGATGTCTCGAACGCTCAAACACTTCCAAGTAGGTGTGGCCAACGTATTGATCCCTTGGAATGCATCACAGGTGCGTTTATATAGTATACGCTTTGAATAGGACGAAAGGAGTACTATTTATTTATTTAGTTTATATGTTTGCTCTTATAGCTTAGAATCACTCTCCCTTGTCTATGCAACTTGTCTTTTACTAAGATTCTTATCTTGAAATAGTGTATGATCGTTTGATTTAATGTAGAACAGAAAGTATAATATTATTTATTTGTGTTATATATGTTTGTTTAATATCAATGAATGATATTGTGTGATTAAAATTTGTTGACATTCTTTTGATGTCACTTGCTTTTCACGCACACTCAAATACACACACACACACAGAGTATATCTTTTTCATTAATTTGGCTGTCTTTTGTGTTAATTGCACCTTGCTTTTTATACACTGACACACATACAAAATACTATACATTTACTCATTTTGGTGATTAATTGTAACACGGTGCACTGTGTTTTTTTTGAAATGTTTGTCAGGTACGTCAGCACAATCGAATAACCCAACTCCAAATTATGCAAACTCCAAATCGTGGGATTATTCAAGCTTCGTTCTAACTATGGCTGCCTCTTCAATAATTCTTAATTTTCAGGCATTGTGATTTTTTCGAGAAGAAATCTGCACCAACTATTTTGTTGGTATATATACTTAGAGTAAATTTCATTTCTTATTAATATTAATATTACAAAAAAATGCCATTTTTTTATGGCAATTATAGGAGTTGGGATGACAAAGCTAAAAAATGTTGAGGGAACAATTTATTTTATTTGTGCGTGTATGTATGTATATAACCTATTCAAACCATCTCTTCACTTTCTATATATTCTTATTCCTTATCTTATTTAACTACACGTGTTAGCATATTGTAAATATGTATCAATATTTATTGATACAAAATATACATACTTTATAAACTAATATATATATATTATTTGAGAAGACTAGTTGGGAGAAAAGGCCATGGTCGAAATTAAGGATCGACTTTGGAGTTGGTGTATGTGGATTAACCAAAATTCGTTAAATTTGTCTTTTAGAGATTGGCTATCTACGCCTCTCTCTGTCTAGATAACCTTTGTTATTTTTTTTTTCCTTTGTACAGTAATCTCTTTGTTGTAAGATATTGTACGTGCCTGTACTTTTGATTTTCGATCTTTTTGAATAAATTTTGCCTTACCAAAAAAAATATACTACTATATTATTCATTGTGGATGCGTGAGTTATTGTTCATTACGTGATTCTTATAGTTTTCTCGCTACACATATTTCTACATAAAATCGTAACCAAAAAATATTGTTGAAATTGTTAACAAAGTTTGACATTAATTTTACTTTCCATAAACTCCTTCAAATATACCGAGTTTTTCTATAAGAACGGAACAGCATTCGAGCTTGAGAAATTTTGAATTACAATTTCTAATAAAGTTTCTTTCTATCTAAATTATTAAATTTTTACAGTACATACTAAAATTTGTTCAACATTATAAAAAGAAAATAATTTTCCCGCATCGCACCTAGTAAGTTCATAATTACAAGATCTCCAATTTAATTTACAATAACTCCCTTGTATTATTATTCCATATAAACATCAAAATTTACCTAGAATGCTCCCGAAACAAAAAACATAGAAACTTGCAACAAAAAGAAAAGTCTAATTTAATTTCAACAAGCATTCCTATTATGTATGTTAGTCGACGTACGAATATTAATATAATTTCCTAAACCTAACAATATCTAAATTAGGAATTGGAAAAGTGAGCAAGATAATGTTTGACAAGTAATGCATGTATTGTTCCCCAATTTGCAGATTTATTTTGGTGGCTTAGTTTTTTATTCGACACGTATACCCATAATGTGCAAGCCCCCAAATTCTTTAAACATTATTTTATTTATAATAATAGATTATAGGTGGATCTTCTACATTAGAAAATTGGAAGATAATGTGTATGTCGATGCGTGAATATATATATATATAGGAAATTTTCTTGAAATTGAGTTTATGTTAAGCTTAGTGCCATAATAACTAATGGAATATTAAATAGTAGAAAAATAGAGTTAGTTGAGGTCCAAACCCATTAATTTAATTTATTGTTTGGTGAATAGTTGACATTTTACACATGGCCGGCGCACGTTAGTTGCTGCCCTTTCACTTTGGCGGGCCTCTGCTCCCCAATACGACGTCGTGCCCATTCACAAGTGACAAAACCTCAATAATTATAATTATATTAATATCTCATTCCAATTCAAAATCCAAATAAAATAAAAAAGGAAATTGAAAATAAGAAATTTACAATAAATCGAAATTCCTGGCTTCACTATCTCTCTCACATAAATCTCGAAACAGGAATCCCAAATTCTCCGGCGAAATTCCTATATCTCCGTTCATGGACGACCAAAACGACGACGCTGTATTCCACAGCTCCAATTTCCGGCCTTACTCGGAGAATTTCGCAGTCCGCTCTGATTCCGACGAGGAGTTCTCCGCCGGCGCCGGCAACGGCGCTGGAAAGGATGGGAAGCTAGGAATGGACGAGGCGGTGTTGATAAACCAAAAGGCACCGAAAGTCTTCGATCGTTTTTACGACGATTCGTCGTCGGAAGAGGACGAGGTTGAGGTCAGTAGCTCCTCGAATTACCAGAGGCGGTTGGATTACATGCTCCAGTTTCTGGACCGGAAGCTCTCCACTTCGTCGTCTCCGGACCAGCCAATGCCGGAGTTTACTGCTCCCGGCGGCGGGGTCGGAATTTTTAGGCCGCCGGTTCATCCGAACAGGCCGCCGAGCATCGAGCTTAGGCCGCACCCGTTGAGGGAAACTCAAGTGGGGCGGTTTCTTAGGAGGATTGTCACGGTTGACGATGGCAATGGGCCGCAGTTGTTGGCCGGGTCGGAGTCTGGGATCAGGGTATGGGATTTGAAGAATGATATTTATGGTGGGGGGAAGGAAGGGGAAGAGGAGGGGACCGTGAGGTATTGGGAGTCAGCGCCGGTGGCGGCTGCTGCTCTATGTTTGGTGGGAGATGGTGGGAACAGAGTGGTATGGAGCGGGCATAAGGATGGGAGGATTATGTGTTGGAAGATGCTGGATTTTTCTAGTGTGGGTGGAAAAATGAATGGTGTCAGTAGGAATGGATTTCAGGAGGTGTTTTCCTGGCAGGCGTTTCGAGGGCCAGTGCTATCCATGGTTGTGAGCTCTTACGGTAATCTTTACACATGTTGTACAATCTTGTTTGTTCTGATTCACCTCAGATAATGTGTTGTAGACTTGTGTTTGGAGTGAGCAAAAGTGATTTCCTGTATAATGTAAATGCTGTTGTTGCTGCTTGGCTTATTTCTAGTACTAGTAAATACATCATCGGTATTGTCTCGAGCTTGCAAAAATAAAATTGTCTCGAGCTTGCAAAAATAAAGAGGCCTGGGAAAATTCTTGGTAGCTTCAATTAGATTACAGAAATAACTATAATGACAATAAAAGGGTCTAAATGTCTAGTTGAAGCTGAATTAATGGAATTTGGTAGTGCTGGCTGTGTGCTTGGAGTATCTTCTTGTTAATTCCAGAAATATACTAAAACAACGACAATCTTGTAGATGCCTCCTGTTG
The DNA here is from genome assembly GCA_001642375.2 of Mentha longifolia. NCBI lineage: Eukaryota > Viridiplantae > Streptophyta > Magnoliopsida > Lamiales > Lamiaceae > Mentha > Mentha longifolia. The sequence goes on along the minus strand of CM038117.1, from coordinate 36,100,932 downwards.
CTTATCTGGCACTTGTAGACTGGTACATGTATTAGTATCAATCAAAGATGAAGAGTTCTTTGAGGGTCCTTCTATTGTGATCCTCGTGACACATTCTTCACGCACTTGTCTGTCCATTGGGTCTTCCTTTCTGCTTGATGTTGAACCACTTCATTTCTGTGTTTCTGAGAATTTGTGAGGAGCTATTTCATCCTAAAGTGTTGATGATCTATTTTTTGACACTTTTATTTGAGGCTCTAAAATTATGATACAATCTGTAAACCGATAGGCTTTATTTGTTGGATGCAGGGGATATATGGGCTGGTTCTGAGGGTGGTGCAGTGAAGATCTGGTCGTGGGAAGCTATTGAGAAGTCTCTTTCCCTTACAATTGGAGAAAAACACATGGCTTCCTTGCTGGTAGAGAGGTCATATATTGACCTTAGGAACCAAGCCACGCAGAATGGTGCCTTTAATAACATATTTACTTCGGATATCAAGAATATGTTATCGGATCATGTTGGGGGAAAGGTTTGGACTGCCAGTTACCAGTCATCTGCTTTGTGGTAAGTGATCGTCAGAATGAATCTTCTACAGATTTTGGGCTCATATGAGTTTTCCACACTTCTTGTTTCCGTAACTTTGTTCGCATGGTGCACTTGAAGGAAAGTATATATAGTGATTGTAGCTCAGAAGGGTACTTTGCATGTTCTTGTCTGGCCTGCCTTTTCTTTTGTTACCCTTGCCTTTACTTTAATAAATCTTCTTGTTTGAGCTCGACTTTTATTTCTATACACAGGGATGCTCGAACCAAAGAATTATTGAAATTGTTTAATATTGATGGTCAGATTGAGAACATGTCCATTGATCCTCTGATGGAGGATGAGATGCGGATGAAGTTTACATCTGGTTCAAAAGAAAAGACTCAGAATTCTTTTAATTTCTTTCAACGTTCACGAAATGCTATACTAGGAGCAGCAGATGCTGTTCGTCGAGCTGCTGTGAAGGGAGGTTTTGGAGATGACAATAGACGAATAGAAGCATTGGTTGCAACAGTCGATGGAATGGTTTGGATTGGATGTGCAAATGGGTTGCTTGTGCAATGGGATGGGAATGGCAATCGCCTGCAAGATTTCCAGCACCATGCTTTTGCTGTCCAAAGCCTCTGTACAGTTGGGGCTCGAATATGGGTAGGTTATGTAAGTGGTATTGTGCAGGTTTTGGATCTCAGTGGTAAATTGCTTGGACAATGGATGGCTCATGAAAGCCCTGTGATAGATTTAGCTATTGGGTCTGGTTATATTCTTACCTTAGCTAATCATGGTGGTATTCGTGGATGGAGCATCAGCTCTCCTGGACCGCTTGACAATATATTTCGTGCTGAGTTGTCTGGAAAGGAATTTCTATACACGAGTCTAGAGAATGTGAAGATTATGGCTGGAACATGGAATGTTGCACAAGGAAGAGCAGCCGCTGATTCTCTTATATCATGGCTTGGCTCAGCAGCTGCTGAGGTCGACATTGTTGTAGTTGGGTTACAGGAGGTGGAGATGGGTGCTGGATTTCTTGCCATGTCTGCTGCTAGAGAAACAGTATAATTACATCTTTCTTTCTTCTTTCTTTGGTTATTCTTTCTTTGTTGGTTTTATTTTATTTTATTCTCTCTTTTCCTGTTTATTTTGTATGTTATAGATTGTTATAATTGATGGACATGAGCAAAGGTGCATATGGTGAACGTATGAGGATTACCGTATGGTTAACCATTTTGGTTCACAATTTAAAATACTTTAATTTGCGTAAAAGTAGTTGGACTAAGATCCAACCTTGTTAGGCATTGCCTAGAAAGTTAAGATCCTATCGAACAGATCCTGTAATGGATGAGATCCAATCCTTTTGTCCCAAATATTCTATGCCATTCAGTTAGGATCCTCCTAGATAAAGTTAACTACTCTCTACCTGTCACCAGAAATATCTTGCTCAGCAGGATGCATCTGATTTTGATTACTAGTCTGTGTGCTTTTCTGATGCTATATATTGAAGTTTACTGTAAGTCACTTTGTTGGATGGGGGAAAAACTCAATGACAACGTACTGCACAGTATTCTAGTTTTCCTTGAGGATATTTGTAATAGCTGAGTAATTCAACTATTCAAGTATTTCAGGTTTTAACCATTTAAGCTAAAATCTAAACCTGTTTTTATACCACTTTCCTAAATTCAAACACAGGAAGTAAACAAGTTCTTACTTTCCTTGTCAGGCCTAATTCACATAGTCGAGTACTGCTCGAACTACAGTTTGTAGATTTAGCTTCTATATACTCCGGTACAAATTTGATAGGCAGGGGAAACATAACTTATATTTGCGGATATAATGGATGACGGCCATTTACATTCTTGAACACATCAAAATTCTGAAAAAACAATCTTCACACCCTCCCCAACAGAATGAAATTGATAAAGTTAAGATTTGTCTGAAGGGTCTGCCAGCATTAACAACTCTGTGTGTTTGTTTTTCTTTTATCCTTTTTTTGTCAGGACCATCCTGTCAGTTTACTCAAGAAATTAATTGTTCCCCCCGCATTACTTGCAGATGGGTCTCGAGGGTAGTTCTGCTGGACAATGGTGGCTAGATATGATTGGAAAAACCTTGGATGAGGGGTCCACCTTTTCAACTGTTGGCTCAAGGCAGTTGGCTGGTTTGCTTATCTCCGTGTGGTTAGTTCTTTCCCTATACTTATGTGATTGTTTGCGCGCTCCCCCCCCCCCCCCCCCCCCAATAAACATCTTAGCATCCTAGACAATTGTGATATGGGACAAATACTACTTTCTAATACCTGCCTTTTAACAAATGCATGCTACATGAGTGGGCTTGGGTCCAAACAATACCTGCTATTGGAGTACAAAAAACTGGACCTATCATTGTATGCCAAACCTGACACTCTGATATCTAAAAAAAGTAGGAATGAAATGTTTCAATATAATATTTTCTGTATAAAACCAATAATGCAGAGGCTAAAGAGGGAAAACTGAATAATTATAATATTACAAATTACCTGTCAATCAACTAGCAATTGATCAATACATATTATCTTGAAAATTCTAATGAAGATGTTATCTGATTTTTGCAGGGTTAGGAACCACATACGAGGCCGTGTTGGAGATGTTGATGTTGCTGCAGTTCCTTGTGGTTTGGGCCGAGCAATCGGAAATAAGGTATTATTCCTTTGAAATTCTGTTACTTTTCTATGTCAATATATATTAAATGCTTCTTCTTTTGTCCTGTTTTTTTTCCTGTTTTTATTCGTTTCCCGGTGGGACTTTCACAAGCATAAGAAACAAAATAAATTGATAAAAACTAAATGAGTACAAATTACTTTTATGTATCAAATGTAGAGCAAAAATTATTGGCATTTCTGCATTTTGCTTCTTTTATTAAATATTGCAAATTTTCTTGAGGTGCAATTGGTGGATAATCTCTTGCCTTTAAAATATTATCTATAACCTTTTATATTTATTCCTAGGTTTTGTTTATCTGGCCTGATAGTGAAATTGGAATCTAGTTGTTTTAGTCTGTATACCTTCAAATGGTGTCTCCATATATACTTCTGTTAGAGAGTATCATGTTCTTTGCGGAGTGGTGTGCAGTTTTGTGCAGGACCTGCCCTTTTTTGATTGAATGGACTCAGATTTAGCATTATTTTGATGTTCTAACGGAAGGTGCTCTTTGCAGGGAGCTGTTGGGTTGAGGATGAGAGTTTATGGTCGCGCCATGTGCTTTGTGAATTGCCATTTCGCTGCGCACTTAGAGGCTGTTAACCGCCGAAATGCAGATTTCGATCATGTCTATCGAACAATGTTTTTCAGTCGACCATCCAATATTTTAAATGCTGCTGCTGGTATGATGCTGCATTTAGTCTTATGTTGCTTGCTTGCCTGCTCAATGTTATTACTATCACTTTTTTATGGTTCGAGCTTGCCATTGGTCCTTTGTATTGCAGCGGGTGTCTCATCTGCCGTTCAAGTGCTACGAACAACAAATGTACGTAAATACTTTGCTGGAAATTGCTCTGTTACCTTGCTTCTTGATTTTCATGTTGGAGGTGTTCCTTGCTTAAGGCTTGTTTGTTATGTGTGATAACGGTGTGATGGATACTTATGATAGTCTAATTGATAGAGATCATTATTTAGTAATTGCTATATTTTGTTTATGTTATTTATTTAGTTATCTAGGGTTAGAATAAAAGTAAAAGCTGGAGTGGGCTTTTGTTTGGGTTCCAAGTTAATTACTTGGTCCTCAAGTTTCTTTAGTTCTTTAAATAGGTGTTAGTGAGTTAGGGTTAAGGGATTATCATTGCAGTATTTTGGACAGCTTCTGCTGTAGCGGGAATTGTTTTCCTGTGGCCACGTTTGAGGAGTTTGGCCTAGCAAGAGGAGGGTTATTTTCTATTTGTTCCTTGTTCCGTTTTTATTTCAATATATTTCTTTCAATTTTGTTTTTCTTTGTTTATCTCAATCCCTTCACTCTATCACTAATATCTTGTTTGCTTCAAAAATTAAAGCCTTATCCACATGTGTGATTATATGCCTAGGTGGGATACACCACATAGTTTATCATTGAACTGAACCACCATTGTAACACCCGTCTACCATAATTGATATATGTATTGGTAAAAAGACATCTTAATCAAATATATCAACTATCAAGCCCTATCACATACTGTCAAGCAAATGAACTCATATTCTACTATTAAACCTCTTTGCTGAGCTTTCAGTGCCTAGGAATAATGTATTATCATGCTTGTACAGGCTATGAGTGCTCATCCGGTGGAAGTTGTTCCAGAGCTTTCTGAAGCAGACATGGTTGTGTTTCTGGGAGACTTCAACTATCGGCTCGATGGCATATCCTATGACGAAGCAAGGGACTTTGTTTCGCAAAGATGCTTTGATTGGCTTAGAGAAAGAGATCAGTTGCGAGCAGAAATGAAAGCAGGAAATGTATTCCAAGGAATGCGAGAGGCTGTTATTAGGTTTCCTCCAACATACAAATTTGAAAAACACCAACCTGGTTTGGCAGGTATGTAGATTGAAATCATATCTTGGCCTTTATTCATCCTTGGAACTCTTTTCAGTTGCAAAATTAAATTGGAATTGATTATATTTTCTCAGGGTACGACTCTGGAGAGAAAAAGCGAATTCCTGCATGGTGTGACAGAATTTTGTTTCGCGATAGCCGTTCAGCTTCAGCTTCTACCTGCAGCTTAGACTGTCCGGTGGTCGCATCAGTGTTGCAGTAAGTCATTTAAAAGCTTTCTTTATATATATATAGATGGTTTTGGAGTATATATCTCCTTTTCCTTCACCAGAAATCTTCAGTTGTTTTTTACCTGTTGACCTCTCCGTTTCTGTTATGTTATCATGTTAGGATGTGTCTTTTGTGCTGCTCTTGACAAGTTTACACATCTTTGACAGGTACGAAGCTTGCATGGATGTAACTGACAGTGATCACAAGCCTGTCCGCTGCATTCTCAATGTGGAGGTAGCTCGAGTTGATGAGGCGGTAAGAAGACAAGAGTTTGGAGAGATCATGAAATCAAATGAGAAAGTAAAGCGTCTGCTTGAAGAACTAGCCAAAGTTCCTGAAGCAATTGTCAGTACCAATAACATAATCCTTCAGAATCAGGATACATCAATATTGAGAATCACGAATAAGTGCAAAACAGGCAAAGCTATTTATAAAATACTTTGTGAAGGTGTGTCTACAATTAACGGTGATGGAGAAGCATCTGATCATCGCCCAAGAGGTTCTTTCGGCTTCCCCAGGTGGCTTCAGGTAATTTTCTACCATTTTTATTTTGTTATTTGATACTGCTTTTCACAAGCATGAAATATGAGCGTGACACGAAATGCAAGTGTGCAAAGACTAGTAGACTACTTGGTCAGTATCTAATTGCTTGGGTTCAAAATACTCAACTATGCTCTTGAGTTATATGCCATCTCCTTCACTATAGAAAACCACTTTTGTGTGCTAAACTAGTTATTTCATGTCAATAAAGTTTGTAATTATTGTGAATTTCATGTAGTTATTTGTTCTTAAAACTAAACTGCCACTCTCCTCACTTTCTGTCCACTCTGCTATAAATTTATTATTGGTAAATATCACTTTCTAGTCTAAAGAATATGCGGTTTCTGAGAAAGGTCCCACACTTTCGATTGCGATAGATTAGTACCCCATAAATTGACTTCATTTCAACCTAGGATAGACCTTTTCCGGTGTAGAAAAGTAGTATTGGCGATCAGAAATCTTCAAAAAGGCAAATATGGCTTTTATTCGACACAATTTCCATGCAGATCTCCGTTTGCCTACACACGTAACCATCGTTTGAAATTTCGTAACAGGTGAATCCTGCTGCTGGAATTATCGAAGCAGACCATACTATTGAAATAGCAATCCGACACGAAGAATTCCAAACCTTGGAAGAATTCATTGATGGTGTCCCACAAAACTTCTATTGTGAAGATGCTAGAGATAAGGAAGTCATGCTAGTAATAAAAGTATGCGGGAGCTGCACCACAGAGGCCAAATTTCACCGCATTCGTGTACGATACAGCATAACAGGCAAGCGCATGCCTATGAATCGCAAGGCCAACAACCCCCTTCCCTCCCAAACAAATCTCCTTCGCTCCGATTTTCAGATAAACAGTGCGTGTGATGTTGTTGACCAGCTACGACATCTGCACAGTCCTTGAGATTTATTTGTTGGCTATGGAAAATCTGATGCCATCGAGCTGTAGCGACGAGCAATGTGGGGCCCATCAAGCAATGTATATAACATCTTTTTCCCTCGAGAAACATCGGTATACAAATATGAGGCGATAACTCGTCTCGTCTCTGGAGTCTAGAGAAACTTCGATATACAAATTTGAGGCGATAACTATTTTGTGTTATAAGGAGTAATTGTTAGTGAAAACATGTATAGTATTTGTGAATAAGCAAAATAGTTAGTGGAAGAATTGTTTTTAGTTGGTTCTCTGCCTCTCATGTTCTTTTGTGTGATTTTGAAACATCTTTTTTGTATTTTAGGATTTTGCTTTTTTGGCCAAGACGAATCAGATTATTTCAAGATATATATTGGATGTATAGGTTTATTTGTGTTATAGTACTTTGCTTTTATTACTTTGATCAAGTAAGAAGAATAATATCCTTTCAGTATTATGTGAATTAATGAAATAAACATTAGTATATAATACAAGTTATAGTTTACTAATAATTTTATATTTTCATACTAAATTAGTTAACGAACACGTTCACGAACTAACGAGCCGAATACTCTCGTGCTCAAGCTCGGCTCGTTTAATTGACGAGCTTCACTAAACGATCTCGAACGAACTTTTATCGAGCAGAATTCCGAATAGCTCACGAGTAGCTCGGTTCATTTGCAGCCCTAATTCTACTACATTAACTTTTCCAACCATAAGGCATAAAGATATAGAAAGAGTTAACAATTGAACCACCATTAGAAAAGCTTCAACACCGCAGAAAGCACAACAGCTGAAGATACCATCATTATTCTTAAAAAGTAAAATGAAAAAAAAAATAAAATTTAGAAAGTGTAACAACCATCCATAGAAACATAGAGATCAAGAAGAAAAAGATATACTGTAATTTCCTCGAAAATCTACTTGGCTCGAACACGCTTCCACACCTTGACCCACTCCGCCATAACCTCCGCAGCACTCCCAAATATGGGATTCGCCACGCCCAGCCTCTCCTTCGCTGCCGCTGCAATCTCCGCCACACAGTCCTCCGCTGTCACACTCGTTTCTGACAATCTCAACGATTCAAAAAACGGGACCATATCTTCCATAAGCTTCACGCCTTCCCATTCCTTCTTCAGACTCTCGATCGCGTTTCCTCTTTCCTGCCTCCACACATACGGAATCCCACTTTTCACTCCGAGTTTCAAGTGATCGCATATGACCTTCACACACATACCGGTCCAAATATCTTCCACCGTTTCCCACCTCAGGTTTCCTTCTTTAGCCAGCCTAAAAGCCGGTGTAAGTGCGGGTCCCACCAACTCAGCGTTGAAAGCAATGTTGATTCCACTCACAGGCAGCATAGCTCTAGCGGGAACTGTAAGAACTGCATCGACATACCTAGTATTCTTCAATGATGGCTTTAGGGCTTGTGTAGGTGCATCGAAATCGGCCAGATTAAGCCATAGCCCGCAGGAAAGACCGCATTCGACTCCGGATCAGAGACTAAAAGGGTAGCCTCGGACGAAATCTGCCCCCTCACAGTAAGGATCATACAGCGTGTTAAAGAAAAAAGGTGTAGCTGGGGTTTGAAGATTGATAATATGCTGGGATATAGGATCAACCAACTCTCCATTGCTGTTTTTTGCAGGTATACAGTCATCATCGACCGAGATAATGTATTTTTTACGGGACACAAGATAGCCAAAGTAACGACAAGCGTAGCCAGAAAAGGAAATACCGCCCTTTGACGTGCCAACAACTTTATCTATGTCAGCCTTTTCATAGACATGGAGGTTGAATCCACCAGGAATCTTGAGTTCCTCTCTTAGATCTGGATCTTTCACGATTATTAAGTGGAAATGGGAAAAGAATGGTCTCCATGCTTCCATGAATGATGTAAGATCAGACTGAAGAGCACCGATGACAATATCCACCTCATCGTTTTTAATGATAACCTCAGACATTACTTCGAGATTATATTAAAGCAAGAATCAATTATCACGAGCAGTTTCTCTGGGAAGGACTAGTTCTCAAGCTTTTCCTTTATAGCATCAGAATCTCTCAGAGCATCCTGCCAAGAATTAGGAGATGATTATATGGACCAGTTGAGAAATCGAGTTACGTGGTATATTTATGAGTTTCTTACTAGTAGGAAGCACAGGAACCAGAGGTTGTCGGATATTAAGTGATTCAATGAAAGAAAGAACTTCTTCTTTCCCCGTTGCTATGAATAACTTCAAAATCTTCTCATTCAGTTTTCCAGCTAATAGTATCCTCTACCAGTAAGAAAATATGTTTGAAGAAGAATGTTTAAATAATATAATTGCACACCATTCAGCTAAGATATTTATATCAAGATCCAAGTAGATGATGCCCAGCATAGTAGAAAACTGATACAATCTTATCTCTTATCATAGACTAAAAGCAACTGTGTCATGTTAATATTATCATGCATAAAACTTTTACACACCAAACTCAACAAAGAATGAAGTTCATTCCATCCATACATCATGATTTCTACTTTCAGCAAGCATCATTCTAAATGAAGAGTCTCAGAATTACAGAAAATGCCCAAATGTAGTACACAGAACATCTTCAGCCACTTGACTCGGATAAAGCATATTTGCAAAAAAATCGTAATTGACACTTAGAGTGGGCATATTCTAGGAGATAAACTAACTAATAAGTGGAAATGTTTCAATCTACGACCCCTGGTTTTTTGACACTTGACAGCATGCAAGACACATGTCCAAGATTTCTTAGCAGGAGGTCATCACATTATCAGTAAATAAGGAAGTATGTATAGATGCATGTGCACCCTTTTCTAGTTGCACATCAGATGTTATTTCAGTGTTTACATGCAATCACTTCTATGTAGGGTAACATCAAATTTTACGACAATCAATCCTTAAGTATATTTTACAATTGAAACGATAAGTGTGTTCACGAGCACTAGTCAACCTTCCATCATCCAAGAATGAGTATCACTCTATTGACCATGGATATTCAGCACAAAACTGTAAAATTGTTCAGATTATAAATACCCATTTTGGGAAATTCTTGTTTTTTCTTGGCAATTCTAGCTACTAATCATCAAGAATGCATTCGGTGTTCATCTAACCAATCTGAGGCTTTGCATTTGCATTTCCCCATCATTGCTCTCTAGAGTGGAAATCATAGCTTAGATAATGATTATAAACACCATAGATGATCCAATAATCTTGATCAGACTTTCTAGCTCAGAGAAACAGATACCTCAAAGTTCACTTTAGCAACTAAATCATCAGCAATTCATCATAATCAGACCAGTATAATTTCTCACTAATCCCTAACAATCTTCTTTCCATTAACAATTACAACAATATTTTCACAAAAATTACCGACCTAAAGTCAAACACACACGCAGATTACATAATGAAGCCAGAAAACACAGAAAATGGCTAGCAAAACACAAAACCCTAAAACCAACTTATTCTCAAGATCAACAAAAATCCATCTCAAAATTCCAAAATTATATATTAATACAGAAAATCCGGAGTAATGCATAGATACCTTGAAGAGATCGAGAAGAATGTGCTCGGGTACGAAAGAGAGATCGGAAATTCGAGAGAAATTAAGAACAGCAGAGTCAATTGCGAGTGAGAGAAGAGTGGGCGGATTTCTCATTCATATATCGATGGATTGGATCGTGCTCCCTCCCTCCGTCTATTGCGCTTCTCTTTCTCTCTCTCTCTCTCTCTCTACTTTCTTCAATTCAATTTAATTGGGTTTTGATTAAAAAATAAAGATGGATTGAAGGAGAATTAAAGGTGCCATGTTCTCACCGTCACCTTCAAACCTTTTCCTTGCGCAATTTCCTTCGAAGTTGCTTATTTTGACCGGCCATTGTAATTTTTTATTTTATTTTATTTTATTTTTAATTATTCTACCATTTGTAAAAAAAGATCGTAAATACTACGTATGAAAATTTCTACAAGGTGAAGGAATGTTGGAACATCAGTCCAACCGTTACTTCTGTAAGACTTATGAAAATAATTTTTCATTAATATCAAAGGCAAATATAATGTTGTTATGTAAAACGGCTCCAAGAAATGGTAGAACGTTAGTCCAAATTATTAGACCAAAAAAAAGTTAGACCTTCAAAAGAAAAAAAAAAATAAAAAAAATCAAACTTTATCATTCAATTTTAATTTCATAAATTTAGTCTCAGTTACTATATTTTGACGTCCCATAAATTTAGTACTATATCTAAAATAAATTTTTAATAACCCACGACATAAAAAACAACATCTTTAAAATTCACTTAAATTAAACAATGTCATTGTGGTCACTGGCGACTCCAATATGGAGCAATGGGGTACAATTGTACACCCCAAAAAAAATTCTTTTACTACTATTATGTATACATATATGTATGTATATTTATATTTATTCATTTTAATTAATTATAATAAATTTTAAAACATTATTAAGGTTAACAAAAAAACATGTGACTTATTCTCTAGTATTTTTGCTCATTAAGTTGGTATTGATTCTTCCGATTGCTAATGCAAGTTTCGAGATACTACCTCCATCCCATTTATTTAGACCTATTTACTATTTGGCACGTATTTCCACCGAAATCTAGTACGAGTTTTAAAACATAATTTTGTAGTATCGTTTTTTTTACGGGATACTATGACACTCATAGTATCCCGTAAAAAAAACGATACTACAAAATTATGTTTTAAAACTCGTACTAGGTTTCGGTGGAAATACGTGCATAAAGCAAATAGGTCTAAATAAATGGGATGGAGGTAGTAATAATTTTCAGAATGACTTATGTCAAAAACAAATTGCGAAATAGCATGAAAAATCAATTTTTAAATGATTGTTTGGTCAATTTCACTGAGAGAGATGTGTTTTCCTATGAGTTTCAGATGACAATGTTGCCAATCGTTTTTCAGTAATGAAACATTGTTGAAAATTAAATTAGGTATATTTGTAATTTTATAATTTTCGTTCACATTATTATAAGATGGTACTATTAATATTATATAATTATTTTTCGCACCCCCGAATTATAAATCTTGGAGTCGCCACTGATTGTGGTCTAACCAAACATTATTCAATTTTTTTTATATTTATTATTTTTTCTACGTTAATTTTGGCAAAGTACCCCTAGAAGAACTATTTTAATTTTACTATTTATTATAAATAATTTATTTTCTTAACATTTATGTTCGGTCGTATGCAGGGGCGGAGGGAAGAGGGTGTTAGAGGGGGATGATATCCTCTATCTCCAAAATAGTGTTTCAATAGTATCCCCAAATTTAATTTCTACAAATTTTATATTACTCCCCCCGTCCACGATTTTTAGACACGTTTTTTTTGCATGCGTTTCCACGCGTCTTGATGATGAGTTTTAAATTGGTTTTTTGAAAGAAAAAAAAAAACTCTTTTACGGGTTATTACGACACTCATAATATAGTAAATCATAATAGACATTTATAAGAAAAAAAAATTGATTTTTATAAAAATTATATACTTTAGTTTTGAATTTCTTTAACTCTACTATAATAATAAAAGTGAAATTAAATGCTAAAAAAATAATTATAAACCCTAATGGGGATGGGTGAACCCTTGAAAATAATCATTAAATTAAACTAAATCATTATAAAATAAATTTATTAAAAAAATACATGAAATTAGTATAAATTGAATTTTAGGACACCATTTTAGGGATAGAGGATCTCAAGTTGCTAGAGAGAGCACTAGCACCCTCCACCCAAAAAAAAAAAAGGCTTATAAAATAATTTCTTGTAGATTTTTGTTAACTCTAGCACTCTTATTGATGTGATTTTTTGATTTTAACACCTCTCATATTATATTTTTGGCTCTGCCACTGGTCGTATGAGACTAAATTTGTGGGTTATATTTGAAGATTTGGTACATACAAATACAAGAGCTAAATTATGAATGTACGTAGTATTTATTAGTCAAAAAGAATTGTCCTAAGGAGATAAGATTTGTCTATAATAAATCATATATATCAGATTAGAATTCATCAATATTTAAAGTAAAATCTCGAAGTCAAAATAAAGCATAAATAGTTGACCGTTTGCCTTCATAATATACAAGGCAAGTAGCATTAGTACTTCTTTCAATTTTGTAGATTGGTCATTTGAATTTGAAACCTGATATTTAATTTAATATACTTTGATATAAATATTTATTGTATAGGAAAGATCACATAAATTTAGAACTCAATAAAGATAATAGTAATAATTACTACTATTATTTAATTATCCATTTTACCATCTTCGGTTGATCGCTCGTATTTATAAATGATAGAATAGAACTTCACTTCGTGCAGAAATAGTCCATTGGTCAGTTTTTCTTTGATAAAAGTATTAACTCCAACTCTCCTTGAATATATCATATATGTGTGTATATATTCATGAACTAACGATCAATTCAATTTTTGACACGAAAACAGAAGAAATGGAGCAAGGATCACCTCAAAATTCAACATCGTCATCTTCTTTGGAACAAAGCAAGCTTAGTTCAATAATGCCTCGTTTTCTCTCGCCTCGCCAATTGGAAAAACGCCCAAGGTATATACAAATTAATTCTAATTAAATTAAACGACACAATTTTGTACTAATTGCACATAAATCACAATTTTCATAAGGAAATTAAGCTCGTAAACCTCAGCCTTTTTGTGTGTTATTGGCGCTTGTAATTTTACTAATATATTAGTAATATTTTTCCCCCCTTAAATGTTATACTAGAGTTGTAGATGCAGAAGAAGAAGAACATACGACGTCGTTTCTAGCATTATTAACTGGTGGAGAGAGTCTAAAACCACAACAAATAGGCCCATCATTTCCAAGACCCCCAACATTTGTAAATTTCTAATTTATTATTATTATTATTATTATTATTATTATTATTATTATTATTATTATTATTATTATTATTATTATTATTATTATTATTATTATTATTATTATTATTATTATTATTATTATTATTATTATTATTATTATTATTATTATTATTATGTAATTGTATGTCCGTATTAATTCATGATATGTTTGAAGACAACATTGGGAGATCTCGGTGTCAATTATAATACGATGCCTTCAACTCCAACACCAATAAGGTAATATTCTTAAAATAATAAAAATCATTTATGCTAAAGATGATTAATAAATTTGGTACGTATGCAAGAAATTTCATGTAATATTTAATTTGTATTCTAGGCCGATGGCGATTCAAGGTACTCGAAATTTAGAAAGATCAACATTGAAGGTATGTACATTTATGCCTTTTTCTATATTTTATTTTATAACTCATTTTTTAACGTACAACGTAGGATTCATAATTAGAAAAAAAAAATCGAGTACTATTCAATTTGTTTAGCATTACACTTTGGGGGAACTTATAGTGATATATGCCTATATATATATATATATATATATATATATAATTATTGTTTTATTGACATTTAATTAATTTACGTGCAGAGAAAAAATGTTTGCGAAGATGATACAACTCCAAATCCAAATATTTTGAATTTTTCTGATCAAGGATATAATTCAAGAAATTACGGAAGCGTCGGGCTCGGGTAAAAATAAATTATTTTGTTTTTGAGGGGAAAAAAAAAATTAATCATCCTCTTGTGTAATTAACATTATATTCATTACAGTCGTGTTGAAAATTAATTAACTTAATGAAAAAAAAAACCTCATGTGAGAAAATTATGAATTTTAGGTACTCAGTGTATGATGAAAAGTATCGAGCAGTTGGGCTTCCTGTTGATCCACATTTGCGAATGTTTATTCAAATCTATGGAAAGGGTAATTTTTTTTTTTTAATTGTTATTTTTATCACTCAATAGAAATTATTATTATGCATTTGAATTAACTGCTCATTTACACGAGTAAATTTACTTGTTTTTATTATTAATTAATAATATTATGATCCTCAGGTAATGCAGGATTCTCATAGGGAATATATTTTTCTCCAAGAAAAACGTTTCTTTTGGCGCAGATGCAATACATGGAAAAAGAAAAATTGTCGTAGAATTTTATTTTTATACTCTTAACCTCTTTAGAGTTTTCAAGCGCTCCTTTTTTTTTTTTTTTTTTTTTTTTTTCCTTATACAATTTCATATAATTTTTTTATTTAAAACTTCATTCTACATACATTAAATTATTGTTTATATAAGTTTGAAGTACAACTAGCTAAGGGTATGTGCGTTGCATGCACTTATAATTTTTAATTTAGCACCATTAATTTACTATGGGTAGTAATGTATTTGAAATAAAATTAAACCTTAAAAATTGGTATAATAAACTATATACTAACTTCAACAAATGTTAGTAAGTGTAAATATATATCTATATAACACTATTAAATGGCACTTTTGGATTTAATTTCGCTAATTGAGGTTTGTGGAAAAACTGCAACAATATTAAAATCTATGTAATTTTGTTTACAAGGCTCAAAGTTCATATTTTCTCTGTTCTATCTAAATTGTCCACATTGTTTTTGGCACAGAGACCAATGCAGTAGAGATAAGAAATTTTAAAATAGTATTAGTTGTGAGATAGACTTTTATTATTTTAGGAAATTTGACTATTATATGAGACAAACTAATAAGAAAATATAGACTATTTAAGTGGAACGGAGGGAGTATAAAAAAGCCAACGGTCTAAATTTCATATATATATATATATATATATATGTCAATAATTTTTTTTATATCGGTTGAAACTCCAATTGCGTCTTTGATTGGTTCACTAAACATTATGCAGATTTGACATTCTCTGTATTCAACTGCTCTCAATATTGGAGTAAAATAAAGTAAAGTACATGAACATATATGGTATTTCTTGTTAAGGAAATGAAACTTTGCAAAACCTATAAAAAGTAATTAATTATCTGGAGGAATGCTCCCCTATATTGTGGCATACTTAATAGGGAGAACTTTAAAAATAACCACTTCTACTAAATGTATAAGTTTTATAGCTACAAGTATAAAAATATATGTTTTCTAGCCACTTTTGGGGTAAAAAGTTAAAAATGCCCTTCACATGGGTGTGAGTTTGACTTGTTCATTTTATATAATTTTTTATTTTATTTAATTCCAAAAAGCTGCCATCAACTCTAAAATCTGCAAATAAAACAAATCTACGAAAAGAAAATTAAAACTTCGAACAATGGGTCGGAAAAAAAAATTGGAAAAAAGAAAATGCATTAACTGAAATGCATCTACCAAATCTGGAATTTATTTACTTCATTCAATTCAAAGATGTTGTTAGCATTAACTGTATCATCTTGAAATGAAACAAAATATACCAAAGCAAGAGATTTTGTCACTTTATCACAACAATAATTTGAAAACCAAAGAGAGTAAATCTTGGAGTGGAGCATTCTACAAGATTTGGGCGTAATTTCGTAGGAGTTCAAATACTTTTTGCTGGTTGTATCTAGGTACGTTTATATTTAATTTTCGGCTTCAAGAATACGTTAAAAAAAATCGCGTTCTACGTTACACGGTTGAAAACATATGTACACGGGCGATTTGTTTTTCTCTTATATGATGATTTATTCATGCTTATGATATAATTATTTATTTAATAGGTTGATTAAGACCATATGAACCAAATATAAACCGTATTTTTGGAATTAGAAGGGATACACGGTTTTAATTCACTCACACGGTTGAAATTTTATATAAATAGTATTAATTTGTTCTTTTATACACGGTTTAATTATTACACGGTTGCACATATAGGTACACGGTTTACCCATGTTACACGGTTGATAAGTTTTTATTTTTATTTTCAGGATGCCGTTTCAGAGAATTTTAATTCGTCACGGTGGTCATTGGGAGAGTTCCAATTACGTAGGAGGTGATGGTGTTATTGTGCATTTCTCGATGGGCGAACTTTCTCATGATCTTTTGATACGGGAGGTTCATCAACAAATGGGATATTATTCTGATTATTTGTTGTACTATTTGACGAGCACAAACGACATTCAAAAAATGAAAGTTGCTCTGAATACAGACATGGATTTATATAGAATGATTATCGAGCAAAAAGACACAACCACTATTTATGTGATTAGTAAGGACAAGAATACCGAGGGAGTTATTCCTACAACTCAACAATCCACGGTATATCCCGAAGTGAATGTAGGAGAGCCGAGCTCGACGGCATTACCTAGAGATGAGAGCGAAGACGACCTTGTTGAGTCTTCGGATGAGGAAGCACATGAGGTAAATCGACGCTCAAATTTATTTGACTCATTGACCACTGAGTTCGGTGCGTGGATTCGAGAACCCGGACAAATTGATAAGATCATTGGGGATCACAGCTTACCTTCAGAACGACAAGAGACACACGCCGAGAATTTTGGAACTGATGATGTTGTCGTGCGCAATTGGTTGCTTCCTCGTGTTGATGAAAACAGTGTGCTTACGTTGGGGTGGATAGAACCATCTGGGCCTAGCGATGGGTAGTTGCGTAAGTATGCCATTTTTAAATCAAAGAGGGACTTGATTCTAGCTGTGGGAATGTATCACTTGGAAAATCGATTGGAGTATGCAGTAGAGCGTTCATGCAATGAACGACTTAATTTTATTTGCAAACACGAGGGTTGCACGTTCATGCTGCGAGCTCGACAAAGAGGTGGAATTTGGCAAGTTAAAAAATATCAACCCAACCATACGTGTATTTTCGTGCTAGATCGGAATGCTCCACGACAGGTGCCTGCTAAGGTACTTGGTAGTTATTTTGCTCGAAGATTGATCACGCATGGTGCCGTTTTGAAGCCAAATGAGATGTTGGCAGAGGTTCTTCATGAGTACGGCATAGAAATTGATTATGGCTTTGCTTTGCGAGCAAGGAACATTGCCATCGAGATGACCTATGGAGATTTTGAGAAATCTTATCAGGATCTCCCGTCCTATCTGTACTTATTAAGGGCTAGGAATCCGGATAGCGTCTATGATATTGTGACTTCCCGTAGTACAAATCGCTTGCATTATTTGTTCCTCGCCCTCGGACAGTCTATACAAGTATTCCAGCAGAATTTGCTTAGGCCGGTCATTGTAGTCGACGGGACCCACTTGAAGGGGAAAAACAAAGGGACTTTATTTGTTGCAGTGACAAAGGACGGAAACGAGCAAGTTTTTCCCCTTGCTATCGGTTTAGGGCCGATTGAGGATGATGATTCTTGGATTTGGTTTCTCTCGAAGGTCAGAGGATGTTTTGGAGCCCCACATAACCTCTTGATAGTGTCTGATCAGCACATCAGCATGCGGAATGCCATTGCAGCTGTTTATCCGGATGCTGCACATGGCCTCTGTTTCTACCACATAACGAAAAACCTGGCTACATGTGGGCAACATGCACTGGCTATCTTTGAGGAGACGGCTTATTCTTATCGAGATGCGCATTTCGATGATGCTTGGGATGCTTTAAAAGCATTGAAAGGACAAGTAGCTTATAGGAGGCTAACCGAGATCGGCGTGTCTCGGTGGGCAAGATCCAAGTGCCCTATGCCACGTACGAGTTTTATGACGTCGAATCCCGCTGAAACCATGAACTCTCGATTATTATGGGCGAGACGTTTGTCCGTATGCGCCATGTTGGAGGTGTATCGAATTATCATGGAAAAATGGTTCGATGAACACTGGGCAAGCGCTATTTCTAGACAGCACGAGCTAACAGAGAAAGCATTTCTGAAGTTATCTAAGGCTGTGGAATGGGGTCGTCACTACACGACTCGCAGGACCACGGTCGAACACTTGCTAAAGGTTGAAGGGGATAAAAATACTTCCTACATCGTTGACCTCCGACACTCTACATGTGAATGTCGTGAGTTTGAGATGGACATGATGCCTTGTCGACATGCGTGCGCTGCTATAAGGTACGTATCGCTGTTCATTTATTTTTATACAGTTAATAACGAGTCTTGTTATTTGAAACTGTAATTATATATATTTTTTTCTCTTTCAAATTTAGGTTCGTTAATGGGAATGTGTATGACTACGTGTCTCATTATTTTAAACAATCCACTTTAGTGGCCACATATTCGGCAATTGTCGAGGCTGTACCACATCCACAGGAGGGTAATGTGCCCTTGTGGGTTGCAGAATCCGTTGTGAGGCCCCCTTTGATCGAGAAACAAGCTGGCCGACCAAAATTGAGCAGGGCACGCTCTGCTGTAGAGGGCTTTAGGCAAAAATGCACAAGATGCTTGCGCGAAGGGCACAATAGACGGGTGTGTACGGCTTCGGCTTCAATACCCGTGGGAGGTGTGGATCTCAACATGCCTCCGGAGTCGGATAGCCAACAGGAGGGCATACATCGTAGACGGGCAAAGAAGACTTGTACTATTTGCAAGAGTGACGAACACACGAGACCTAGATGTCCGTTGCGATCTAGTCAGTAGATTTGTTACTGTTTTGTTTGCACGAAACATGATGATTTAGCTTTTAATTTGATATGATGATTTTTAGCTTTTAATTTTTTATGTTGAAGTCATGATTTTGATGGAAGTAGTAAAAAGTTCATAAAATGGACGTTTTTGGAAAATAAACTTTTAAGCATCGGGGTGTACACGGTTTAACTCATGCGTACATGGTTACGTGTATATGTACACGGCTGAAGCTCAATCGTGTAAGTCATATGAACAAAAGTCAAAAATATTGGGGGTTACACGGCTTGCTAGACCCTAAACGTGTACCCTAGCCATGTAACGGTCAAACATGGTCAAACATCCCCAAAAAATTGATTTTAGCGGATAATTGTTATTTTAGATGTAACGAAATATGACATATTGTCATTATAACACATTAGTAGTTGATAATTGAACAAAAAAATGATTAATTGTTCATAATTTGCTGAATAGAAGATTGTTTTGTTTTACGACCGATACTTGAGGTTATACTATGGTTCTAGTTCTATGGAATTATAGGTTAGAATTGAGAATCAATTACATTAACCGATTGTGTTTGTAGCGTTGATCTATTGGATAATTTTGTAAGTAATATTTATAGTTTAATTTGCGAATAGTGCATTATAAATCAATTTCCTATTTTTTTTTAATTTCTATATTTTTTTTAATTTCCGTTCTTCGTTACATGGTTAGGTGTAACAAAATTGGGGTTACACGGCTTGCTAGACCCTAAACGTGTACCCTAACCGTGTAACGGTGAAACATGGTCAAACATCCCAAAAAATTGATTTTAGAGGATAATTGTTACTTTAGATGTAACGAAATATGACATATTGTCATTATAACACATTAGTAGTTGATAATTGAACAAAAAAATGATTAATTGTTCATAATTTGCTGAATAGAAGATTGTTTTGTTTTACGACTGATACTTGAGGTTATACAATTGTTCTAGTTCTATGGAATTAAAGGTTAGAATTGAGAATCAATTACATTCACTGATTGTGTTTATAGCGTTGATCCATTGGAATATTTCTGTAAGTAATATTTATAATTTAATTTGTCAATAGTGCACTATAAATTAATTTTCTATTTTTTTTATTTTTATAATTTTTTTTTAATTTCTGTTTTTCGTTACACGGTTAAGTATATTTCTACACGGCTAAATGGTGTTACACGGTTGAACATAACCGTGTACAGGCCGAAGGTAAAACAACTTTTTTCTTAAAAAGTCAGAAATTCTAGAACAACAAAAACTCCAAAATACGACAAAATCTCGAATTTTATATAACAATGGATTCAACATAACACAATTTAATCCGAAATATTCAAAAAATACAACACCCAACACAATTTACTCGCGAGTGGACAATCTAAATATTCTACGTCCTAACCGCCTTCGATAATGTTGGACCTGTTGCAATGTACCGCCTGGAATCAGTTTTTCCACCGAACCGAGAATCAGGTCGACGTACATGCATGCGTACGCTCCGCAATTATCGATATCGACTTGACAAAATTGGGAGGAAATTGGCATAAATTTCTCTTTCAAGAAATCAGTGCGCTTTTCGAAATGTGGATGCTGCTCCCAATAGTTTGTAGCAACTAGGATCCTTGGAAATAATCGAGTCACGGGAAGGAGTTGAATTTTTCGGAGCTCGCCAATAGCAACTTCATTTTTGTAATATAGAGAATCATAGACCTCTACAACCCATTTTTGTACGTCGATTAGAATCGTAATCCAGTGATCACTCCCGACGTGGCATACCATTATAAACTATAAATAAAAATAATTTAGTAGTAATAGAAAAAATATTAAACTTCGGAAATCGTAATATTCAAAACTTACATATTCTCCTTGAAGCCACGGCGCGTAAGATCCCGAACCATCGAACGACTTCAAAATCCGATCAGGAACTTCCCACCTCGTGTACTTACATTTCCTATTCAATCCTAGAGAGTTATCATTCGGATTCTCCGCCTGTAGGAGTCTAAGCAAGTCTTTCTGCAATTACAGGAGAAGAAAACATCTTCAATATATAATCAAAGAAATTATTAAAATAATAATAAAAAAAACTCACATAGAAATCGGTTCCAGGGATAACATGTGAGACGTATCCTACGTCTAGGCGTAGTGATAAACGGTGGAGTAGGCGACTCCTCCAGTACATTAAGTACAAGTCAATCATCTGAAATTTAGTATCATAATAAAATCAAACACTTAATTCAAACATTTAATAATAATTGTATCCAAACTAATTAAATTATTAGACATTACCTCTGCCGAGAACTTCACCGTAACATCTTCGATCTCATCGAATAGAGATTGACTTAGGTAATACCCACCAGTCACTGCAGTTACACTTGCATCCGGCCCCGAAGCTCTAAATATTTTGTACATGTCACGTACTCTCATCTGATTAGGAGTCTCTGGCATCACATAAGGACTTTGAAGCATGGCCGACGGCCTGATCTCTCTGCCTATGGTCGTGAAGCGAGGCTGCTGTGGTCCTCGGGCAGGCGCATCTGAAACAGGAGACTCGTACTCGGCGTGTCCGGGCGAGGGTATCCGATCGAGTGACCTAGCGTATGAAGAACCGGGGCCGCTATCATCTCGCCCTTGCATCTGCTCAAATCTAGGAGCAGCAGATGGCATCTTTGATTTTCCACTAGATCTTCTCGGAGGCTCCACCTCATGCTCTAGGTCTCCTTGGCACGCTGAACTAGCCCTAGATCTCCTCGGAGGCTCCACCTCATACTCGAGGTCCCCTCGGCGCGCTGAACTCGACCTAGATCTCCTCTGAGGCTGCAGTACGACCTCATGATCCTCTTGGTGCCCTGCACTAGGTATGGACCTCCTAGAAACCTCCTGATCCTCGAAGTTTTGCCCGCTGAAATGCGACGAAACACTACGATGAGAAGACCTCTTTGACCCGAATAGTTCCTTCAAAGATGCATAAATAGACTTGGCTATTTTTGCCATAAATCCATGCTCAGAAGTATCCTCGACGAGGTGGCGACCTACCCTCTCTGCAACTCTTTCCACCCAATCCTCTCGATCAGATCCACGATGACACGGATCTCCGTGCATGCAACATATGACCCCGGACAGCTCAATTGATGGCGGTCTGCGCCGTTTCATCGGCACCTGCGGAGTTCGATACTCAATAATAGGTGGAGATGTACGGCGATCCGCATTTCAACCTTCTGCGCGATCACCTCCTCTCGATCGTCCACCACGACGCAAAGGCATTGTTTCACCATCGTAACCTTGACGACGGTTAAGCTTCTTCACGACCTTCTCCATCTCCTTCATTTCTCTAGAAGCTCTCCGTTCTGGAGGAATCTTCTTCTGCGCATGTCGCTGAGGGGCATCATATCTCAAGATCAAAGGATCCGGAGAATCAAAGAAAGTTAGCATATAAGGCTCTATCATCTCATCCGGCTCCGGTTCTAGCGTAGTAAGAGTGTTGAGCTGCAAATTAAAAAAATTTAATCACTATTTAACTAAACATGCTTGAATACAATTTTAATATATTTTTTTAAAGAAAATATTACCCGTTGATCGTCGAGGTAGCCCACAAAATCTAGAGGCGATGTCGTAGTGAACCATCGAAGTAGTCGAGGTGTCGAGTGATTATTCAGTCGCCTACCACATGCCAATCCTAAATCCGGAATAGCCTCATACGCCCATAAATTCAAGGCCCACACCGCACCGTAGAAGTGATACGCCCCTCTATTGCCCCCGATCTCCGAAGGGTCCCTCTTAATAACACTCATCTGGTGGCATAGGATCTGAAAGGACCATGATCCCCAAGGAAACCTATACCATTCTTCATAATTCTCGACTAAAGCCCATGCCCACTCGTCAATCGGTGGATTATCTCGAGCGAGGAGCATGAAGTAGTACATCAACAAATTTGCAGCCTGCAAGTACTGCTCCGGCGACCCTAACCTATGATCAGGATCATTGAAATCTTTCTTCAGTTGATTGGACAATGTCTTTTGTCCATTGTACTTAGTGTAGAAAAGGCTCGTTTTAGGTATCTCATGTCGGACTTTGGGGTCAAAGCTTGACGGTCCAAAAAACAGCCCCGTCACAAGCGCATACTCTTGAGCTCTGAATAAGATGTCCCGCCCCGCTACATGGAACATGCGTTCAAATTCTGAAAAATTGTCATCCTCAAGCTCTCGAGCAAGTAGCTCATGCAATGTATTAGTGGCGCTTTCATATCTCCTAATCTGTATAAGATATCTAAAGGGACCATCTCTAAACCGTTGGTACAAGGCATCCCCGCCGACTCGAGTTAAAACCTCCGGTATCGTACTCAGCACGTCATCTCGAATATACAAGTTTATTTGCCCTGAAAATCCTTGCATACGAGGTCTCATCCATCTATACATAGGCTGCAAAAGGATTGTAAAACAATTCAATCAATTTGGGCAATTTTTTTTTTGAAAAACACTCGGCTTGTACACGGTTTAATTGTTTAAACCATGTATCAATTGACCGTGTAACATAGAACTACCCTTGACCGTGTAAGCTCAAGGTTGACCATAGAACTAGCGTTGACCGTGTAAGCTCACGGTTGTTTTCCACAGAACCGTGTATAAACTTCACATAATTTCGATTCAATTTAATAGACTAACAGTGTACGACTAACCTTAATTATTATATAAATTTCAAATAAACCACAAACTAATCATGCTTTCATTAACTAGATGAATTTAACAATACAAAAATTGCAAAAAATTGAAAAAATAAAAAAAATTAATTACCGGCGGTTGTGGCATCTCCGGCGGCGGCAGGGGCTGACGGGGTTGACGGGGTCAAGGCTGTCGACGACCTGGGGCTGCACGGCGACGCGAAGCTGCTCTATCTCCATCGGATTCGGTGCCGCTCATTCTCCGGCAACGGCGTGAAGGACGGCGACGCCGGAAATTTAAGTGGGTGTTACACGGCCGATTTTTGCAGGCCTCACGGTCGATCGATCGAGTACGAGTGAGTATTCACGGCCTTTGAATGAAAATCACAAATTAGGAAAAAGGAGGGGGGGGGGGGGGTGAAAGAGACGGTAATTGATGGTGGGGTAGGTGGGTAGGTTTAGTTTTAAATTTTGTATTTTTCTCTATCTTTTTTTATGCATTTGGTTATGTTGATTCTTTTCTTTTTTATTTGAAAGGCAAGTGGGCCACCAGTTTAGGGTATACATGTTTTTTTAGTCCAAAAGTGGCTAGAAAACATATGTTTCTATACTTGTGGCTAGAAAACTTATACATTTAGTAGAAGTGGCTATTTTTACCTATTAAGAGTACTTAATAGGGGTGTTCGCAGATGAAAAATATTTGAAACCGCAAACCGGACTGCATCAAACCGTATTAATATAGTTTGGTTTGAGTTGGTTTTAGTGCTAGTAGGGTTCGGTTCGGTTTCAAAAAATTACCAAACCGTATTTCACGGTTTGATTTGGTTTAGACATCAAACTGCACCAAACCGGACCGTGTACACTCCTAATACTTAACGTACTCATAGTTGACCTGGCGATAATATAATTAATAATGGAAATTATTATAAATATGTCTCTTTAAATCAAAATAATCTTACTATAAAAAAATTAATCCACTAAACTCTAAGAGTGTTCTTTTTGAGTGAAAATGAGGGGAAAAGAAAATTTCCCCTCTTTTTCTCATATTCTCTTTGATGGATAATTTTCCTTAGACAAGAGAAAAATGTTTTCCTTAGGCGGCCCTTAACCCACATTTTTACTCCAAATCATGATAATATTTTCTCACCTATTTGGAGATCTTTTCCATCTTAAAAAGCATATGACAAAACGAGTGGGGGACCATATTATGGGACAATATTTTATATCATTTTCTTATCCCTCATTTTCCTTTTCCATAAAAGAGAACATAACCTAAAATGAAAAAAAAAAATATTGACGTGACACTGACACATTAGCCGTACGTACGTGGACATATATTAAGTGTAGTAGCGGATCTAGTAAAAGCCTTGTGAGGGATTAAGCTCTCACACCAAACCAAAAAAAAAAAATTATTCTTGAAAAGTCATCACATTATTGTTAATTTGTGCACATTACAGTGTAAAAGCCCTCATTTCCAAACCAAACAACAAGAATTTTTTCATCAAATTCAAAATTTAGAAAATATGGCCCCTACTATTTTATTTATTTTATTTTTATTTTTATTTTTATTTATTTATTTATTTTTTGCGTCTGACCTGATTGATTAAGTGTGCCCACAATGAATAGATAAACATTTATATAATATCATGGCACACGTTAAGATTTATTAACTTTCAAAAAATATCGATTAAACTTGTGAATGAGGTGTTATCTTAAATAAAACTAAACTACATAAGAATTAGAATTTTTGAAGTAACTATCAAGTTTCTCACAAATGTATTATTGTATTAAATTAGATTGCTGCCCTTAAAATACAATTGGGGATCTCCCGCATCCATTTTGATGTTTCAACCATGCACTAAATTTTAATTTCTACCAGTTTTATATATTTTTATTCAACAATTTTCATTTATAATGATTTAGTTTAATTTTATAAATATTTTTTAGGGTTCACTCATTTAATTAGGGTTTATAATTACTTTTGTAGCATTTAATTTTAATTTTATTAGCTAAACTAGGGTTGATAAATTCCAAATTAAGGTGCATTATTTTTTAAAATTTCATTTTCTAGTTATAGTGTTTATTACTACCTCCATCCCATATATTTAGACCACTTTACCTTTATGCACGTATTTCCACCGAAACCTAGTACGAGTTTTAATACTCCCTCCATTTCGCTTAACTTGGCTCAAAACTTTTTGGCTTGTGCTGGCACGGTTTTCCACGCTTCTTGATGATGGGTTTTAAAATGGATTTTTGAAGAATTATTTTTTTTACGGGATACTACGACAGTCGTAGTATCCCGTAAAAAAAATAATTCTTCAAAAATCCATTTTAAAACCCATCATCAAGAAGCGTGGAAAACCGTGCCAGAAAAGTCACTATTCAAATGAGCCAAGTTAAGCGAAATGGAGGGAGTATATAATTTTGTAGTATCATTTTTTTTACGGGATACTATGACCATAGTATCCCGTAAAAAAAACGATACTACAAAATTATATTTTAAAACCCGTACTAGGTTTCGGTGGAAATACATGTTAAATAGTAAAGAGGTAGTATGATTTATTATAATATAACAATTTTTATTTTTATAAAAAATATTATAAAATAATAAAAATTAATGTTTGATACATGACTGAAACCATAATTGGTACGGAAGATCTCATCCGTTTAAATTGATGAATATATAAGAAGGACATTACATGCAAGTCGAATTTTATAAAGCAAGACTCTTTTATATCATGTATTAGTGTTTCATTAACTACTTCAATAATGGTAAGTACATGTCACGTGTATAAAATGACATATTCTTTCTAGAATCAAGGATCTCAATTGATCTTTTCCTTTTCATTTTGTTTTTTGAAACAGATGAAACGTCTTTGCTATGGCAACGACGTGTGCCCATTCCTACAAACACTTGTTATTGACTACAAATCGACCATCAAGTACAATGTCGACATGTTTGGTGCATGAATAATTAGTGTTGAAATAATTTATTTTTGTAGATGAAGATAGTTGGATGGTTTGATTGTTTTGGATTGTAAAATGACCATATTTCTATAGGTAAACATTTAAGATCTTTCACTACTTAAGCTTAACAATAATATTGTGAATCACCAAATACTAGAACTTATTTATGTTGCATTTACATGTTATTTTACAAAAAGTTCAAATTGTTATTGTATTTAATAGTTCATCTTACATACATTTTTTTTTTCATCATGTACTATCTCATTTTTAATTTGTTTAGTTGGCTTAAATCTTTTTCTACAAACAAAAAAAGGAAAAGAAAAAAAAAGAAACAGATATATAACAAAAACACTATCATAACTCTAGCTAAACGTTATTAGATAATATGGTGGGATAAATAATACTTTTTTAAAAAAATACACTCTGTGTATTATAGATTGGATGTAGAAATGATTCTAGTGTGTTGCAATAATTTTGACAAAATATCAAATATTATAGATTAATAAGAATAATTATAATACTTCATTTTCAAATAAATATTTAGAAAAAAAAAGGTTGACTCATATTAAGCTACATATACGAAGAATTGATGCTAATAGGGAGACCGATGATTCCAAATAAGACAACGCTACAAGGAGAATGGATGTTTCCATATTTGTACACATTTCTTATAGTATTTTGACAAGTATAAGCAATGAGTTATATATGAGCTTGGTATAATGAAATAAAATAGAAACTTCACAAGCAAAATTAGTATAAATTATAAATTATAAATTTTGATTGACAAATATCAAATACTTGTGTTATATTGAAATCTTGATATATTGTTGTGCCTCATTTGAATGAACAGAGAAAAAAAAAATATAAATATCATTGGTGTTGTTGTAAAAGTGATTTTCCGACTTACAAGAACTTGGTATTGAATGATTCGCTTTAATATGAAAAGTGTCACCGCACTCTTGGATTTTTCCATGGTCATGACTTATATGCGTCAGGATTTGATCATGAATCAAGATAAAACATTCAACGTATGAAAAATTAATACTTAAATAAAAGAGCTCAAAAAACTTATAAGAAGTCATAAATCACTCAAATTTAGATAATAATGTTTCTCAATGGTTGTAGGGTTAGGAACTAGCCCAACAACATTTTAAAGGACAAATTATGTAAGTGATATGTTTATGTAAAAAATAGTGAGAGAAATTCCAATAGCATATGACGGCCGGAGAACTCGACACTAGAATTATTGGACGCAATAATTAAATCCACCTAGACTTAAATTTTAAGAAATAGTAACAAACAAGGATTCATTTATACGTTAGGTTTATCATTATTTTGAAAAATGGATCATTTTTAAATTGTGTCAACTTAGGATTAGAAAAATATTGTTTAAATAGCACCGTACAATCTTCTTAGCCAAATTATAACAAGTAATGTAACGTCCCGTAAATTTTTTTCCCTACTTTAGAAATTAAATCCCTAATTAAGGAAAAGAATTTCCAAGTTGTAGCAATTAAATTCCATTTCTAGTCGATATTATAGTTCGATCAAAGTATTCTCGAGTAGAATTAAGTAGCAACTTAATCTATAATTACTTATTAGTAATCGGCGAATAATCGATTAGCTGCTTGATCAAATTATTCAGATTAAGTATACAATTATTAAGTTATTCTTAAGCTGAGAATAAATTTACTCAAGTATAGTTTTATCGACTAACAATAAGAGTGTCGTTAATTCTTTAATTTGGGTCAGGCCCATCAATCGAATACAAAAATGGGCCGAGCCCAATAACTAGCTATGGTGATAAGACATTACACACACCAAGTATTGGGCCAGGCCCAAGTTCAATATGAGAAAGCAATAAATTATGTATATTCAGTATACATTTTTCTTTTCTTACAAGTAGCAGCAGCACTATTCCACCTATTAAATTACATAAGCCATCAAGTCAAAAGTGTGTGTGTGCTAAGCTAACTACTACATGATGTCGCGGCAAATAAAAAAAAAGGGAAAAGAGGAAAACACATCAAGCTCCCATGCTGCAGCAAATCTTTTACTCCTGCACCATATACCTACACCCCCTTCTCAGCCTCAAAAAATCTGCTGCAGTAAGAAGTATGGAGCAACCACCTTTCAGCCCCAAAAACCTGCAAAAAGGAAAAAGCACCAAGTCTTAAGAAGAGAAGATTTGGAGGGATTTTGTGCAGGGAATTAAATCATGACAAGCCATACTATACACCCCCTCTACTTTAGCTCACTACCTCATTCACTCACACGCTCATACTTCAAAAACATAGAGAGAAAGGAAGAGAGAAAGAGTGAAGGGAGAAGCTGAAGCAGTAAGGAGGAGCTGCAGCTCGGAAGAAGAGAGGAGGAGCTGCAGCTGTAGAAGAAGAGGAAGGAGGAGAGCAAGAAACGAGCTCCACCACTTTCCTCCCTCAGCCACAGCCCCTAGCACTTCCCTTCCATTTCAGCAAGGTAACAACCAAAAACTCCATTATCATGCTATTATTTTCCTTAGGCTATGTTTGGTAAAGGAGATCATCCAAGATAAGACTAATAAACTGGCTTGATCTCATTGTTTGGTAACATGTATTGCTAAAACGGGAAGCCCTAGATAAATGGCAAGCCCGAGCTTATTCCACTATTTTCCTTCAATAAACAATCCGACCATTTTGGTCGGATAACTGAAACAGCACAAGCAGATTAAAACTTTTTTACTTCTTTACCCCTTCTTTCTTTACCCATTTTTGCAGAGCACACCTCTATACCGATTTTCATCTTCCAGCAAATTAAAGTGATTGTGTAGAGATTCACAAGACGATTTTTTTGCAGAGAATTACGTATTTACGGGTATAGGATGCAACATGAACCAATTTTATACAAATTTTTTATTTTGCTTCTATTTTTGAGTTCACCCATCAATGTTTACAAAACAGGGAAAAGGACTAAGAATAGGGAAAAAAGGGGGAAAAAAAAAAGAAGAGGAACAAGAAGAATTAGAGCAGTTGTGCGAAGAAGAAGAATGGGGAGAAGAGAGAGATAGAAGAGAGGGTGGGGTGTGGGCGTGAGTTAGTAGTACTGTGCAGGGTTTTTTTTTTCATTTTGTATTTTTTTATTAGTTAGATTACAGAACATAAAAAAAATAGATTACAAAATTAAAAAAATTGATATATGTAAATAAAATAATTAAAGTACAGTAGTTTACATACTACAAAAAATAGATAAAAATTGTAAGGTTATTTTTGTAATTTATAATTTAATCTTGAGTCTTGTACCAAACACTTATTTAACTTATCTTACATTTTTGTTTAACTCTACCAAACACAAAAATAGATTAATTAAACTACCACCATTCATATGACTCATCATACGTTTATTAATCATGTTGCATCTTAACACCCTTACCGAACGCAGCCTTAGGAGTTTCAAGAATAAACTAGTAGAGATACAACTTAAACAAGTAGACACTTAGCTCTAAAAAAAAATAGGTCGAGTGAGTTACCAAACGAGGGAGAGAATTCCCTCGTCATCGACAGGAGCAACTATCTTCAGCTCCGAAGCCTCGACAGCGGAGGGATAGATTGAAAAGAACAGCAGCAGCAACGGCAAACAACCGCAGCAGCACCGGCCTTCGTCAACGAATGCCGAACCTGCAAAACCAAAAGGGCTGAGTCAGAGAGTGTTTAGCAATAAAGAAAATAGTAATAATATTAATAACCAAAGCCATCAAACAAATGAAGAATCAAAACAATAATCTATGTCAGAGAGAGAAAGAAAATCAAGCAAGTATCGAAGTCAAAACGGGACGATGTCCCCTAACTCTTCGAGTTAGGGATTCCTAACTCTTCGAGTTAGGGATTTTAGTTTTGAGCTCCCAAGGAGAGCTCACGGCCGCAGGAGTTGCGCCGACGGCGATCGACGCAACCACGGCGCCGTCTCACCGCAGCCGAAGGACTACACCAGAGTGAGAAATCTTGCTGGAAATCGGCGAACAAAACCGAGGTTGAAGCTCTGCCCTGATTTCTTCGATTAGGAATTTGATTCCCAAAATTCGATTTGAGAATCGATTCGAAAGGAAGAGAGGGGACAACAACTCGACGGCGGCGCTGATTGATTCGCCAACAACGGTGAGTCAAGCGGCGAGGAAGAATGGTCGCGAGAGGAATCAGAGAATGAAAATCACAGAAGGAAAGAAGAATCCCCCCCCCCCCAATCGCGACTTAGGGTTTCAGAATTTGGGACGGCAAGTTCAGAGAATGAGATAGAATTTCTGGGTATAAGACAACCCGACGACGGGCGCCATTGACGGTGGCGCCGTCGCCGGAAAGAATGGCGGATGATGATGACGATGATGAGTATGAATTTCAGAGAGGCGGTTCGAGAGAGAGAGAGTAGATCGATCGGAGAAAGAGAGAGAGAAATTGCCGGAGAAGGTGATGTGAGGAAGTGGCACCGGCGTGATGAAGGAGAAGACCGGAAAACGGCGAGCATCGGAGGAGAGGTGGAGGCGGAAGGAATTTGCAGACTGAGAGAGAGCGAGAGAGGGTCGAGATTAAAGAGAGAGAGAAGTCGCGAGAGAGAGGGAGACCGATCGAGAAGAGGGAGATAGATTGGGAGTGTTTTGTCCTAGCCGGGTCGGGTCCGGGTTGGAGATGAGTTTCGGGTCGGACTTGGATTTTCGGGCTTGAGTGTTTGGGCTGAGCAGAAGACGGGCTGAGAATCTAGGCCAAGAGTATTGGGCCGAATTCATTTAGCCAAATGGACTGTTTTAATTCTTCATTAAACCAGAAATTAGTTAATTAATGTTTTTACCCAACTCTTAATTAATTATGTAGTTTGAGAACTACTAATCGAATTATACTACTCCCACAAGCGATAATCAAGAGATTAATAATAATTCTCGAGTGAATTATTTTACGAGTTTAAGAAATTAACTTATAGAATAAGTTAATTAACCAAGAATTTAGTAATCAAGATTAATTGATTAAGCTAATCAATTATACAATTATAATTAATTATTGAGAAACTTCTCAATTATATTTTATCCCGAGATATAATAAATCAAGCAGTGATTTATTAATGAATTATTCACACAAACCGTTCATATAACGGAAGTACTAAATCGAGCTTAGATAGCAGTGACAACGTCACTGGAGTTAAGAATGGTATTCGAAGAAACATAAGATTAGAATTGTTTTCAATAAGCTTTTGATGATCAAATGTGTAATATCCCAAATTTTCTTATTAAATATAATTAGTTAAAATAAGTCTTATACATGAATTTAGAAATTTTTCCAATTCTCCTGGGGAATTTAGAATAAGATAATATATTATAGTAAATAAATTTATGATTTTCATAAGAAATATTATTATATTGTAAACTTCTTAATATATATATATATATATATATATATATATATTATGCATAATACATAAATACATGCACCCCTAAGTAACATGTGCATGCAAATTCCATGCATAAATAACATGTATATTTATAATATAGTAAATAGATACATTTTAGCATGTTATATATTATGGAAACATTAGATTGATATATTAATACATGTACACAATTGAGTGTACACGTGTATATATATACATTAAACAAAATAGGATATTTTAATATATATATATATATATATATATATATATATATATGTGTGTGTGTGTGTGTGAATTACAAAGTGCATAGAAATAAACTATATCTACATGTATGGATTATATATATTGGCTTTATCAAATACTGTAGGATAGTTGCAACATGTTCTCATACGTGTCATTCTACCAATTGTTATAGGTTTGATGAATAAGATAGTAGGCCACAAACGTGTTAAGCTTATAAATGATGATTCATAAAAATTCCTCCTATAAATAGAAGACTCAGTCATTCATATTCGATCATTCCACCTTCAAATCCTAGTCAATATAATAATAAGTGTTCTACAATATTAGTGAGTAGTAGTATTCACATCATCCAAAATCAAGGCTCAACAAAAGAAGTACGTATTATATTGCATCAAATTAGTTATTACCAAGGTTGCTTCAGTATATCAGGTGGGTAAAATGTTTTGACATTGTTTTTAATGCTGTTTAAATTTATGTTAAAAATATAATTATCCATAAAAATATTTTGTGTGAATGTTCCAAGAAATGACTATATGGATCGATCGAGATTCATTGTTAGTATCAGATATACTAATTTTGAATTGTGCGCACCCCGGTTACATACGATGCCTTGATCACGTCGTATGCTAACTAATGGCGAATTCCTAGAGTTTTGACTCGGGTTTTCTGCAAGTACTGAGATTATTTAGGGTTTCGACCCTGAACCCGGTCTAGATGAACCAAAGGTGATTTGTAGCCTTGGTTGAGTCCAAGAATGAACATCACACAACCAAAATGATATTTGTATTTTCAAGAGTTATTTTCGGTAAGCCTCTTGATATACTATGTATGGATAAATTGTCAGTTTTCAAAATGCTTGCCAAAGGGGCATGACCACTAAGTACATCACGTACTTAGCCCAAAATTTTTTCAAATGTTTTCAGGTCTGGAAGCAGGTGATGTGCAGCAAGGCTGAGGCAGGGAATTGTTGCAGGGCCTTATAAAATTTCCGCTATGTTATTTTGCTTATAACTCTGATAACAAGACTACTAGTTTTTTGTTTATAATAAATAAGTCGAGGGCGTCATCTTCCAACCCTCTAGTTATATAATATGGTTTCTTTGTTTTCTAAACTTATTTCTCTCTTCCCATTTTACTTATTGTTGGATGGAGAGTACCGTGTATCAGTTCCTTTTGGAAGCTCGAATTCCCACTCAATTATGGTTATTCCATTTTTCGAAGTGGATGTCGACTCCTCTAATTTACTGAAAGCCGGTTTACCCCATCTTTTATTTTATGCAAGGTGGAGAGTGTCATGCAATGGTTCCACTTGGACGCTCGAATTCCTACTCACTCTTGGTAATTTCAATGTGTCGTAGTAGATGGTCGACTCCACTTGGCAACTTGACGCTGATTTACCCCACCATTTTCATTATAGTCTTATTTTACGTTTAAGACACTCGTAAAATGGTCATAAATTAATAGTATCCCCTTTCTTTCCCGCTTCTTTAATCCAACCCCTGTCACACCCTGGTTCACAGGAATCGGGGCGTGACAAAATGAGAAGTTTATTTCGTATTTTAAACAAAGGTCGAGCGACGAAGGAGCAGTAGCCAAGAAGGCGTAGAAGTTCAGTAACATCTAAGAGAAGCAGACGAGGTGGGCTTTCTTTTAAAACAAAGCGTGTTTTATTAGTTGATATAACTATTTTTAAAGTATTGTCATGCCATAAAATGTTTTGTTTTTGTATGATGCCTATTTGTTATTGGCTATGCCATTATTATTTAATCGAATTCGGGTCCTTGTATGGCCAGTTGCTATACTTGGATTAGTGTACACAGTGGTCGAATTGTCTAGTGTGACGATCGATCAAGTGACGAGTGAGGTGGCCACCTCCTCGGGCACCACATGTCGGATATGGTGGATTACTAAAGAAATTGGACTGCGCAATCACTTTTGAGAACTAAGAGATTTTAGTGAACATAGACTTTTAAGAAAAACCCTATGTTTCACTCTGTATATGGATGACAATAAAATAAGTTTTGGGCAAAGTGTTCACTGAGTACAATTTGTACTTAGCCCTGTACATTGTTTTTAATGTGCAGGTTAAGCAGGTTGAAGCGGAGTGACCGGCGGAGCTTTTGTCAATTTAGTGAAGATTTAGTTGTTGATAACTCTTGGTAATACATGTCTTCACACATGTATTTATAGCCATACTTTCGTTGCGTACACTCTGATGTTCTTAAAGTTCCTTTCGATTTAGATGTATTCTGAGTCAGAATCATGACAAGCATTGTCCTACTTTATCAATTATAAGTATCAGATTATCTAGAAATGAGATTGCCCTGAGAGTCGATTCAAGAAATGTTCTTCATTTATCCATTATTTCATATTCATATTTGATAGTCACGAATTTATCAAGCTTAGATATTTATTTAGTAAAGTGCGGTCGTGACAAGTAAGTAACTATGTCCCAACAATTCAGACAATGAAACTCAAGTAATTCATGGAAAAGTGAATTAAGAAAACTTGATTGGCCAAAATACACCTATTTTTAAAACATGCAATTAGGCATATATAGGCATCCCAGTTAATGTCAATAAGGGCATATGTTCTTCTAGGAGAAAATTAATAACAGTAAAATGAGATATACAAAATCCAGAAATTGCTTTCTATGATACTTCCATACGCTCCCACAAATTTACAAAACCCGGTAACTTGCAAATTTACCAAATCAAACACCAAGAGGCAAGAAGTAAGTGTATAAATCCTCAAAATCATGCTAGAATTGCATCATTTTCTCAGAAATGCTACCGTTGCAACACTGACCCAACTGATCCTCCAATCATAAATGTCGAATACGTGCGTATGTGATCAACATATTTGAATATGGCATCTTGGCCAACAACACTATTAGGTTTGTGCAAGCCACCATTCCTTTGGTTGAAAGCATAGCCTCTCTAATAAGTTGTTATGCTTGTTGACATTGTTACAAGAATATGAGTCATTGCTTCCAATAATGTCAATTTTCCCGGTAGAATTTTTTTTAATTATAGAACGTAATGACTTATAATTTATTTATCACCATATTGCAAGAGTTCAATAATCTTTAGCAATTTTAGAAGAGAAATATATAAAATCTCATATTGCAACTAATCTAAGTTAGCATTATTTTATAGATTTATAAAATCTCATATTGCAACCAAAATCGTCAATCTCAATTCCTCAATGGCTATTCGCTTCGCTTTGAGAAGACAATGATTCTACTCGCCTGAGTCAATCGGTGCAAATTTCAAGTACATCAATTTGTACGGACTAGAAGGCTTCATCTCCCAAGCTTTTCTAATCTCAAGAGATAATTTCATCTGTGCTTCCTTCATTTCCTTGATCTTTTCTTCTCCTTTCTCCATCGATTTACCTTTCTCCACAACCGAGATGTCGTGGGTGCCAACACTTGGATGGAGTGTGAGTGCATTCACTTTTGCTTGTGCAGAAACAACAACTGCTTCCCCCTCAGTTCTGGGACGCTTGACTCCAGCTACTCCTTCCCCCTTGTTGGTAGCCACAACACGGCTAGGAGCAGGAGGCATATCAGATAGAACGAGTGTGGGAGTAGTAGCGATCACAACTTTTGAAGCGTTGGAGAGAGTCGAAGCATGCATCTCCAAGAAAGCAGGTACGGATCAATGAAGAGTTTCTTTCAATAGAGACTCAAAGATAGGCATGAACCCAATCTGCCTTCTTCAAATTCTCTCTGTATTCATCTTCCTTTAGCCCTAACTCACCAATCAGATCATTATTCTTGCGAACAAGATCATGATACGTCATCTGATCAGTGGTGAGCACTTTGAAAGCTCTCTCTGCTTCTTATGCTCTCTTCTTTAGAATAGAAATCTTTGCTTCTAATTCCTATATATTTTGGACACAGAAGCGGTTGCTTCGACATCTATCACTTGTTTTTCAAATCCAACCAGGCGAGATTCGATTCATTTGATACAAATTAATTAGAAGCGGGTTGACATTGTTACAAGAATATGAGTCATTGGTTTCAATAATGTCAATTTTCTCAGTAGAGAACTTTTCAATTGCAGAACATAGTGACTTATAATATATTCATCACCATATTGCAAGAGTTCAATAATCCTTAGCAATTTTAGAAGATAAAGGTATCTTAGCATCTGCCTTAGATATTTTTGTACCCATAGCTAGAGAGAATTCTTAACAACAATTAAACTAAGACGTTCAGAAGCCATGAGATATTGATGTGCTCCAACGGTCTGCCATTGCCTAATGATTTCCCTAATCAAATGGTTTGGAATTAAGAGCTTATAGGTTATAGCTCCACCTGTTTTGGGACATGTATCGTGCCCATCTGCCAACCACCTTTCAGCAGCCATATTATTTATCCACCATATTATAAGTATTATTTATTCCACAATATTATCTAATAACGTTCAGCAGCCATGAGATGCTAATCTGCTCCAATGGTCTGACATCGTCTAATGATTTCCCTAATAGAATGATTTTCCCAATCGAATCCCAAGGCGCGTTATACTTAACCCTCTCATTCCAGGTTGTTTGGGCTATTATCATCGTGTTCTTGTGTGTCAGTTTTTCATTGGTCATCACGTTTCTGAGTCTTTGATTGCCAATGACAATTTTACCGATTTTAATTTCTAAATGTAATGATTGATGATTCATTCATCACCATATTACAAGAGCTTGGTAATCTTTCGTAAGTTTTGAAGAGAAAATAAAAATCACGTAATCCAACTAATCCAAAAGTGAACACTATATTATAGATCTATAAAACTTTAATTTCATTATCGATTCTCTATCGAATGTCTACAAGACAAAGGGCCAGAGACATAAGCAATAAAACAACAGATTATATGCAAGAACTAACATACATAAAAAATGAAAAAAAAAAATTAAAAATAAACAAACATCTAGGGATGATAATTTTACCTGCGGGTTCGGGTACCCGCGGGTACCCACCCCTAATGGGGTCCCCCTAATGGGGCGGGGATGAGGGGAGATAATCGGGGGTGAAGGTGAGGGCGGGGACAGGTATAAAAACATGTACCCGAGTCGGGTTCGGGGCGGGGGCGGGTTTACAGATACCTGCCCTATACCAGCCTCGATAATTAAATTTAATATATATATATTCGTAAATTATATTTAAATTTTCAATAAATTTAGCATTTAATTATTATTTTTTGATATTTTTTTAAATAATTTACAATTCTTTTATTTTTTTAATAATGATTATAGTTTTAATTAATTTTTTTAACAAAAAAAGTTATTTTTTATTATGAAAAATCAGGTACCCTTCCCTGCAGGTAACCCAGGGGAGGTTTTTTGAGGCGGGTATGGGGACGGGGAAGCAATACCCGGCCCCACCCTGACCGTTTATATCCCTACAAACATCTCCGGTCGCA
This sequence comes from Mentha longifolia, assembly GCA_001642375.2. Classification (NCBI taxonomy): domain Eukaryota; kingdom Viridiplantae; phylum Streptophyta; class Magnoliopsida; order Lamiales; family Lamiaceae; genus Mentha; species Mentha longifolia. The sequence continues at coordinate 36,063,071 of CM038117.1, read as the reverse complement.
GCAAGCACAACAGGATCCCCTCTCTAATGTCACAGCCCGAAAAAAAAAACAATATATATATATATATATATATATATATATATATATATATATATTAATTTATTAAATTTTATTTTAAGTTATATATTTTGAATTTTGTGTATATTTTATGCTGCCGAGCTTGTTTTAGTCTAGGTCGCGCCCTAGTTATAAGAAGAGATTTTATTTAAGTTGGAATTTATAGATTATTATGTATAAAGAGTAGCTTTGTAAATCACATTTCAACCCATTAAGCTTTATATTTTAGTTGGAGATTGGGTAATTCTATACAAAGCCCCGGAATTACTCTTCACAGCCCCCATTTTAAAAAGTAATAATAAAATATTAGTATATTTACTGTTTTATCCCTCAATCACACTACATTGGAGTATATTTTAATGCGCACAGCCCCAAAACTTCCGAAAAAGAATGAATACTCATGTAACCCCCAAAGATTAAAGAGAAGAATTATATATGTGCAAAAAATCTGTGTGTATCATCAATTTTTGGCTAAATTTATTGATGGAATTATTTCTCTTCTTGATAAACATCTAAAAACAATCCTCCCAAAATTGAAATCTGGAAAATAAACAATTCTCAATTTAATCTAATGCATTTAGGTTTATATATTTACTGAATCTACATCAAACCCATAATGGATAGGAATGTCGGCGTCTCCCTTGAATTTGAGGAAGTTTTCTGCACCATTTATTTGTAACCTAATGTTAATCTCACTTTCAATTGACTACCAATTGTGATATCAAAGAAAAGTTTGCTATCGTTATTTTTGTTGAATGAAATAATTGCAGAAACGTAGTAAGGAACACATAGTAGTGCGTGTGAATGTGAGGATTGAGGAACCGTCAGTTTCGAGAATCAGAAACTCTTCGATGGCTTAGATCCCTAAGAATGTAATCAGAGGCCATAAGGTCAAAAATGGAATTTCATTAATCAATATAATATTATACTTAAATAAGGGGGCTATGAAGAGTAATATGGGGGTTGTGTTTAGAATTACCCTTGAGATTATAGCTAGTTAATTGAGAAATAGAGTTTACTTCATCTATAAAATATTTGGGGCAACTATTAATTTTAGAGCATGGGCCGTAAAAGAGTTTGATTTGGTTAACCTAGAAAAGGTTAAGTTAGATTTTCTTTTAATAATAACTAGCAATGAAAATGTGCGTTGCACATGTAACTCTCGTTTATTATATATTTTTTAATAATATATTTAGAAGGCTGAAAAATCAATAGTAACATAATATTTTTGATCGTTCACGTGAATAAAACGTTTGGATGTCATAGTATCCCCCGTAAAAGAAAAAATATTTCAAAATTATATTTTAAAACTCGTACTAGGTTTCAGTGGAAATACATGTCGGAAAAGTCAAAAAAGTGAATGTGGACTAATATAGAGGGATTGAGGTAGTATATATCAAACAACAACGAAGAAATTATATATGACAAATTTAAAACCATCCATACACTCTTTATTCACTCATCATAAAATTCAAGAATAATTGGTTGAATCAAATTCGATCCACTTGATCGAAGGGCACCGACAAAAATGAGTCTTTCTTTTAAAATTATTATAAAGTGAACAATTTGCAAATCATACTTAGTTATTATGTATTCTTTGATGCCCATGAAATTTCTAAATGTATGACAAATTAGTATCATGTTAATTTTAGATTTCTTTCATTAAATTTAGAGATGTTTTAGATAGATGTAATTGTTTATTGTTAATATGCTTTTCTTAGCATGAAAAGTTTTTTCTTAAACATTCAATGATTATAGAAAAATCTAGGGCTGAGCTGCAGGTAAACCAACCCAAACATATGCACTTGGTCACTTTTATACATGGCCTAATCTTTTTTTTTATTTAGTAATTACCGAAGTTTTGAGTCCAACTTATGTAATCAATTAATTGTACAAACAAAATACCAAACATGTTTGCAAAGAAGATATAGAGTCGATGCGAAAAATGTAGTGTCCCTTATGCAAAAAGAATAAATCCAATCTTTGAGCCTAACTATTAAAAAACACATACTTATGACTTATTTAGAACGCTTCTAATAGTGCTTCTCCTCTGCCAAAAACTCATGTAGATTTCCATATATATATATATATATATATATATATATATATATATATATATATATATATATATATTGTTAGGATATTATTGTAAGGGGAACTTTGAATCAAGTTGATAATAAAAGAAGTGTTTTGATTCGATTCTAAAAACCCGAATTTACTTAGAATATTTCCCTTATTATCTTTGATGAATCCAGTTCTAAAATTACAATGTATGTTTTAATGTATTAGAAGAACTCATCTGTTAAGGAGTTTTAAGTATTAAAATGTAACTTTAGAGTATCTAAGTGGGAGCGCTTAAAAAGAAGCTGAAGCGCTTGGCTAAAGAAAGAACAGCGGAACGTCTCAAAGACGGAACATCTAGAGGAAAGCCGGAGCACTTACTGGAAGGAAAGCCGGAGCGCTTACTGGAAGGAAAGCCGGAGCGCTTATTAAATGGGAAGCCGAAGCGCACTTCCAGTACAAAGCTCTTCTAGAATAGAGCGTGACCTGAGAACAAAGCGTCTGCAACAAAGCTGCATGAAAGCAGAGCGACTGAACAGCTTGGAGAGCGTGATTGTCTTGAGTGTGAAGGAGCTCGCTTTCATTACGCAAAGCGTCTCCACACTTAGCCGCCTCAGCTGTAAATTCAAAGAAGATCAACGCGCCTCTCTGATCTGAAGCGCGCTTTGATATAAAAGCGAGAGCGTCTGCCGAGCAGTTGAGATGTGATAGCTGCCAGTCCACGTGTCCGCCTCGTATTGACCAAAAGAACGGTGTGCCGTCCAATCGCCGAATACACAGGTCTAGGGATGAAAAAGTCAACAACTACTTCCTTAGAAACTATGTGCTAGATAGTAAAAGATCTGACTCGGATTGGACATGGTGAGCGGTGCACGCAATCTATCTTTCCAACGGATAGATTTGCTTTCCCTCCCTATAAATAGAAGGTTCAAACTACATAATAAATAGAGTGAGATAAAGTGAAATCAAGTGCATAACAAGAAGAGAAAAGGCGCTTCCAACTTCGAAAACCTCTTTCCTTCTCTACATTCAATATCTCCGATCCAACCTTCAATCCAAGCCTTCTACATTGTACTTCATTGTAAAAGGATTTCTCATTAGTTGGAAATATACAAACCCAAACCCCAACCGTAAAGTTTGAGTGTTTTGTTTGTGAAGGTTGTAAGGCTCGTGAGTGCCTATCGTATAAACTCATCGGCTCGTGAGTGCCGATCGTATAAACTCACATAGGCTCTTGGGTGCCCATTGAAAACCCCAAGCTTTGAGTGAAGTTCCATCACTGAGTGAAGGTGATGGAAGTGGATGTAGGAGCGGTTGCTCCGAACCACTATAAATCTTGTCTTATGATGTCGTGCTTTGTTTTTGGAGGACATATAGTAATTAAAATAAGCATAGAATTCAAATCCAAATTCAAATATAATTAAAATATATATAAATAAAAGAAGAATGATATAAATCTTGTAATTGTGTGATTGTGTGAGTTTATATATAATCATATGTAAAAATAATATATACACTTTAGATAAATAGGGATGGAGGACATATAGTAAGAGATGCCACATAGGCGCGTCGATCAATGCATTATTGATCTTAATCCATATAGTTGAAATATGATCAACACTAATATCTTATTTGCTCACATGACATGTAACAATCTACGATATTAATTATGAAGATGCAAAATCATTATAGTAAAATAATGGTAAATAAAGTTTAATTAGTGATTTAGATAAAATACAAAGTTTATTCCATATCTTAGTTATTCTTAAGACACCAAGTGTAACTAATGAGGTAACTTAATTTGGGGATTGATAAATTTTAAGTTAAGACATGTGATGAAATAGAATAAAGTTATTCCATGTATTTGGATATAATTTATTGTCACGACCGCACTTTACTAAGGATAGCTAAGACGGGAAACCGTGACTAGGGGTTGGATATAAGAAGTGGGAAAGAAAGGGAAAACGACTTGTAACTCAATAATTAGCAAAATGAACAATTGAATAGACTCGATCAATAGAAACTTGCAAGACAAACAAGTTACGAAGAAGCCCGAGGTTCAAGTGTTACATCATCATCCAAGAGAAGTAACTGTATAGAGTCGAACATATATAATCAAAATTCATGAAGGAATCGAGTAGTTCTCAATTTACTGGTTCATGAAGCTATCAAAATATGATGCTTAAAGCGTACAGCGGAAGTCTTTAACAAAATAGATACATATATGAAGATATGTATCTCTTTCTGAACCGAATTCAAAAGATTAGCGAATCTCCTCTCAACACTGTCGCCCTTGCCACCTCGCTCAACCTGCAAGTTTTTGGAAAATACGAGCAGGGCTGAGTACTTGATGTACTCCGTGGGGTTATGCCCAAAAATATTTTTCTTAAAATAATCACCAATCATGCATTTTACAGTTATCACAAGGTTTTATCAAAATACTTGTGTAACTAAAACAACTTTATTTCCATAAACAATTGGAGTGCACTCCCCATTTTCTTCCACACCTGTATTATCCATATCTGTAAGTACGCCGGCAAGGTGGCCACCTCACCGGATGTTTCCACGCATAACCGGCCCACCTTTGGAGCACACAGTCACGATTTCGTGTACACATCACCTGGCTAGCGACCTTTGTCTAACTCAGGCTCGATCGATATAACGTTGGCAATCCAACACAGATAGGCATCACACATAAAACCAAAAATATTTTATGCATGAAAGGGTTTTGTGTCAACTTTTTTTATTTTCAAAACATGCTTCATTATAGCAACATTATAATTTTCTTTGTAAGAACACCCACCTGATTGCAAAGTAGTTGAGTGATTCCTAGTTCTTCTTCACGTTCCTCGATTTTCGCCCCTTGCTTGACCTTTAGGGAAAAGTCTCGTTTCAGTAGATATTCTAGTTTTAGATCGAGAAATATGTTATTTCTATAATTCTATTTTTAGTCTTTTATCTCCTTAGAGTTTTAGGATCTCACATCGCTTCTAACTCGTATCGCATATTAGAGTTATAATTATTAATCAAGAGGATAGAAAAGTCCATTCGAGAACTTCGGCATGACTTCGATATTCGATAAGTCTACTCGATAATTTTAAATTATCTAAAATCAGCTAAAGTCGACTAATTCAAATAAGAACTCAATTTCTCCATTCAAACTAGTCTCAAGACTCGATCAAGACGCTTAACAAAGCAGTAGAAAGTCCGTCATATGAAAAACAAGTTCAACATTCTAAGAGAATTTGAAAATTCTGCGACCCTTTAGGAAAATAATTGTTTCTCACTCATTATAAATCAAAACAGAGCATATGATATTGCTTTGGAAAGATAACACATAGGGCTATGATATGTTTAAATTTCAGAATTTTCCCATGAGTGAGCTGGGAGTTTGAAGCATTTATTTCCAGACTCGGAATCTGAAAATTGGGAATTTGGCAGATTCTGGGTACCAACTTTGAGTGAGGATTTCTCACTCGTTTCTTGATGGATTCGAATGAATGAGCTATCAAAAATGAATTTTAGGAAACAAGGAACAACTTTCTAGTTATACTTTTCTTCATTTGAGCAAGATAAAAGGTTCAAAACAGAGTCGGAAGTAAAGGCAGTGCTGCTGCCCTGTTCCAGAATTAAGCAAATGGGTACCTCACTTCGAACTCTCGCCGAGATCGCATACGAACTCGGATTAAGGTGAAATTTTGGCTACTGATAGCTGAAAACATAAGCTACAACTTTCATTTAATCGTTCCAGGATAAACAGGGGAAAGCGCTCAAATACGCCGATGAAAAAGGGAGGCAGAAGCTGTTCGTCGAAATTTCCAGATTGGACATACAAACTTTGAAAAATCGTAGTAAGTTCATACGAACTCCGTTTTGAGTGAACGAGATATGTATAGAAGGCTAATGGAACTTACTTCAACATGGAAGAACAATCAATGTCGAATTTCAAACGAGCTGTTCTCAGTTTAGCCCGCAAGTGGGCTATTTTCCAGATTTCAAAAGAGAGGAGATTTAAATTTCAATTTGTCATAGCCGATTCATTTGGACTCGAATCAAGATGAAATTTTGGCTACGGATAGCTGAGAACATGAGCTACAACTTTCATTTAGGACTTGAAAAGAGATAAGGTCGGGAAAAGGGTTCGAAATCGCTGAACAAAGAAACACGCACACCAATTGTTCGATAAAAAAGCTTCATTCAATTTCGTGAAAAATGCTTACGGGTTCGGCTGTAGCTCATCTTAAACCATCATTTGAGCAAGGAAACGTGATGATCACTCATCCAAAATACACATACATGAGCTTGAGGACTCGGATTAAAGAGAAATCAAAGGAGTATTCAAAAATCCTTTCATATATCATCTTAAAATGAAGAGTAGAGTATAAATCTCAAGAAAATCAAACAAGCAACAAGGTTTGGGGTGAACGAATTATGTTCTTCAAATTTTGGGTTCAAGCTTCCATCTATTGTTCAGATCTAGACTCTATTCATCAAAAGAAAGGAAGATTACCTCAAGGAAAGAAAGAAATCGAAGTGGGTTCTTCGAGCTTGTAAACCGAAGCTTCCATGTCCTACTTGCAGCTCTTGAATCATGATTTCGACCGCAGATTCTTGTTCTATGGGTCGAAATATGGGGGAGGGCGAACTTTGGGAGTGATCGGAGGCCGGAGGAGTCGCCGGCGGCGGCTCGAAAGTGGCGGCAATGGTGGCCTGCGGGAAAGGTGATGAAGAGAGAAAGGAGAGCTATAATTTGTGGTGTGGGTGTGTGGTGGCAATGGTGGTGAGGAGGTTTAATCTCATCTCTCTTTCTCTCAAGATGTGGCACATACATGCACCACACACACTTGTATCTAATAGTATTTTTTTCTAATGGAATATCTCTACACACATCTCATCTTATTTCCGTAAAATTCTTATCGCGTAGTATTCCTGAAATCACTTTTCCATTATTCCTTCATTCTCATAATTCTCGAGATTTCATTGGAAATAATTCCAACATATTATAAAAATTTTCATAAGCTTATTTTCGTCCGTGCTCGATCTCAAATACTCAAAAAATTTTATTTCCTCCTTCGAAATTCCAATTTTTCCAAATACGGATTTTTACGGCTATTACATTTATATCGCATAACTAATGTAAAACCTAAAGTACGTATCTAGCCTGACTTTGGAATAATTCTCATTTGTGATCTAACTTAATAATCACAGGATTAGGCTAATAAATTTAATAAATCCCCCCCCCCCCTATCCAACTTAATGTTAGACTATAATGCACAGATTATTCTAAAAATTTCATATTGTAGTATCGGATACGCGGGGATACAGGTACACGTGTGATTCACGTGAGATGTGCACCGGATACGCCACCTGGCGAACCCTACAAAAAAATATAAAAAAATAGGATACACGTCTCAGGTGCGTCTATCTCAAGAATTCAACGCGTTTAGGGTGCGTTTTTGGATGTATTTTTGTAAATAATCTTATATTTTGAGTTTTTTTTATAATTTTTTTATATGTATTGCCTAAAATTTAAATTCACTACAAAATTAATATAATATTTAATTTATAGTGTAGTATTTAATTTATCAATTTTATTTTTATAAAATACGTATGTGATATATATAATAAAATATAAATGTATTGATGTATCCTTGACAAATCGCACCTAAAATTTTTAAAAATTCATATCCGCGTATCCGAATTGTATAGCCCCCGCACCCGCACCCCCGTACCCATGCAACATAGATATTAGAATAGAATTATCATCAAAGATAATTTATACTATATACATTCAACCAAAAAATGGAACAATGAAAAGGTGATGGTAATACATGAAAAAAAGGTTAAACAATAGAAAGAAATATTTCAACAAAAAAGTCACAATACAAAAGAAAAGAAAATAATGTGATTATACTCTAGAAATAAAAAATAAAAAAATATAGGCAGATTTGAAACTAAACATGCCGAAGCTGGTATACCAAAATTAGTCACACAAATGTATTTAATTTAGATTGGTTACGCAACCCACTTGCGACACCAATTTAAACTCCATAGCCGGTCCTATATCTCACGAGGCTCGAGTGGAAATAAAAAATTAAATAGGAATGATGGGAGCAAAAAATTAAATAGGAATGATAGAACTTAAAACAAAAATTAGTTGAAATAGAAAAAAAGACTTCTTACTTAAGGAAAGAAAATGATTGAACAGATAATAAAATATTATTCAAATAAAAATAAAAACTTTTATACTAATATGCCTCAAATAGGTTGGGACAAAGTGAGAACTTTTTAGAAAAAGTAAATACACAAGCTTTTTGTGTCTACATACAAGTGCGAGCATGGTCTGATTTTGCACACAAAGGTGATTTTTCCGTAAACTCATTGTCACGCCCCGATTCTCGAAGGAAGAGAAAATCGTGAATTAGGACGTGACTGAGGTTGGAGAAAAGAGGCGGGGAAAAAAAGGGGGAAGCTTATCTTATATAAATAAACTGGATAATGTGCCCAAAGAATTTGACAACATTTCCCTTATAAAAGGAAGGAACCTAAAATCGAAAATGACAAGAGATAATAAAGAGATACGTCATTCATAGCATAAGGATCGTTTAAGTTCAAATGGCTCAACCATAGATATAAAGGATAGACTCAATACATAAAAAGAAGTTAAAGAGTCTAAGCTCTTATCAAAAGACATAACAACTTCAAGGAACAAAGTCGAGAGTTGAATACAAAAGATGAGCAACTAGCGGAAGCTTATTAACAAAAGGAGAACCCTCGCCTCAGCTCTGCCCCGTCAGCACTGTCTGCTTAACCTGAAAACATTTGGAAAATATTTGGGCTAAGTACTAATGTACTCAGTGGGCTTAGCATTTGATAAACAGTTTATCAAAACAAAATACAGTTTATCCATTATCATAAGACATAACCAGGAAGGTTTTGTAAAATAAATACATCCAAGTATGTCAAAACATCATCATTTTCCTTTGCGCGCATTTGTCACACTCTACAGTTACTCTTACTGTGACCCCGGACCTCTAGCCACTGTCGGGTCCATTAACATTCATTTTAGACTTTGGGTCGAAACCCAGAGAGTCCCATTCAACATTCATTTTGGACTTCGGGTCGAAACCCAGAGAGTCCCATTCATCGATAGCACACGAGAGAGATCAACCAATCGCAATACTATCCGGGTGTATACACAGTTCAAAGTTAGTGTTTAAGACTGTACTAAGAACCTCGATCGATTAATTTCAGAGCATTAAATGTGTAGAGCGCACAAGAACATTTTATGGATAAACAATTTTCATTTTGTAAAAATCAGAGCATAATATAACTCAAAATAAGTTTGGAAGTAAAACCCACCGTAAGGTAGAAATCAAACAAGCAATCGGTCAACTTCGGATCCTCGTATCTCCTTGCCTCCATAGCTATTAACCTATTTACAAGCATAATAGGTTAATACTAGTTTATAAGTAAGCATATACTTATACTCTATCTTCCTTAGTAACTTAATCTCTTATATACTTAACATTATCCCATCTTATGTCATACTTAGCTACTTAATCTCATTGGCTAAGAACATGTGAGAGTGAAATGAGGATTAATGAAGGTCCTCAATGAACTTGAAGAATCAGTGGTTAAAGCTAGACAAAGAATATTCATGATTCAAAGATGGATAGGAGTTGAACATTTGATACAAGGCTTGGCATATTTGCCACACTTGAATGGTTTGGCTATAACTTGAGTATTTGATTATCAATGAAGGCACATGACACATGAATGGAAACACATGAAGCTAATCTTTCTAATACAATCAATTCCTGATTCGGGGAATGAGTATATTAGAATCCATGAAAAAATCTTTGGCTCGATTCAATAATGAGAACAGTTTTGCGACACTTTAGGAGAATAATTGTTTCTCACAAATGGCTAACTGAATCAAGGCTTGGCTTATCAATCTGGAATTCTAAGACATATAGGTATGACATACTTAAAATCCAGATTTTTATCTTACACGAGCTGGGATATGGACAATCATCAAACAAGGTCATGAGTTCTGAAAACAGAAACAGGGCAGGTTTACAGTACTGACTTTGAAAGGCCATAAGTCATTCAATGAGAGACTGTTCAAGTTATAAAACTGTAACTCAGAGTGTGTAGAATAATTTCATGTCTCACGGTTACACTCAGAAAAGCAACGAAAACGCCTCATATAGAGGTTTAAAAATGACATGGCAGCTGGGGTATTTCAGTTTCGGCAGAGTGACATATAAACTTTGAAAAATCGTAGTAAATTCATACAAACTCCGTTTTGAGTGAACGAGATATGTATAGAAGGCTAATGGAACGTACTTCGACATGGATGAAGAATAAATGTCGAATTTCAAACGAGCTGTTCTCAGTTTAGCTCGCAAGTGGGCTGATTTCCAGATTTCAAAAGAGATGAGAGACAAATTTCAATTTGTCATAACCGATGCATATGAACTCGGATCAAGACGAAATTTTAGCTACGGATAGCTGAGAACATGAGCTAAAACTTTCATTTAGGACTTGAAAAGAGATAAAGTCGGGAAATGGTTCGAAATCGCTGAACAAAGCTGGACAGAACACGCACACCAATTGTTCGATAAAATGCCCGAATCAAAAACGTGACCAACACTTATGGATTCGACTCTAGCAGGTTTTAATCAACATTCAAACATGATCAAGGGACAAGCAATCGCTGGAAATGCTCGAACATGAGGGAAAAATACAGATCATCATCAATCAATACACGAATGGCCATGATTTCGAATGTAGAACAAGAATTGTTGAGGATCAAGAACATGTATGATACTCTCATGCTTATGAACGAAATCTTAACATAATTTTCAGAATTCTAATCTCCATTCTAGACTCTATTTCATGCTCAAGAGATCAAGGAGGAGCTAAGCTTACCGAAAATGGAAGAAAAAATCGGGTTCATCAACATCTTTCGAAAACTTGAATATCTTAGCTAGACCCTCTCAATCATGAATCCTTTGGCATAGTCTCCTTCCTCACTAATCTTCTTCTTCCCAACCTTTGCTTCACGAATTCAGACTCTATATACCAAGAGGAAGAGAGTTATACCTCAAAAATGGAAAGTGATCGACTAGTTCTTCGATCGCCTAAAAATCAGAGGTTGAAAGTCCTACTTACAGTGCTTGGATGATGAAATAGACTCCAAATTCTTGATCTACAGGTCGAATTATGTAGGGGTGCAAAGTTTGGGAGTGATCGGAGGCCCGGAGAATCACCGGCGGCGGCTCGAAATGGAGGAGGAAAGGGTGCCGACGGGAATGGAAGGAGGGAGAAGGGAGAGACATGTTTTGTGGTGTGGATGGATGTGTATGGCTGAAATGGTGTGATGATAAGTGCCTTGTACAATTGTGAGGTAGGAGGGAGGACAACAATCCCCTACCTCTCCCTCTTACACTTAACTCACACACACACTTCTTCCTTCTTTTCTTGACTTCTTCCTTCAACAATAATATTGGAAATACTTTTCCTCATCTCGAGACATTAGTTTTCATCTTACTTCCGCAAAATATTTACAGAATAATATTCTCCGGAAATCATTCCGGGTAATTTCTTGTCTTGCCATAATTCCTTCATTCTCAAAATTCTCGAGATTTGATTGGAAAATTTTTCCAACATCCTATAAAAATTCCCATAAGCTCATTTTCGTGCGTGCTCGATCTCAAATATTCGGAAATATTTTATTTCCTCCTTCGAAATTCTAATTTTTCTAAATACGGATTTTTACGGCTATTACACTCATACTAACATGAAAGCTAGCCAATTAAATACAACCAATAATATCAACATCCCTATATATTCGCAATATTTTTTTCTTTTTGTAAATATATATGTAGAGACAGAAGCAGCTTAACTCTAAAGTCGAAATGTGGTAATGAGGAGGAGTATTCATTTTCTCCAAATCCCTGGCAGTACTATTTATGAATCGTCAACATGAAGCAACAAAATATTTCCATATTACCATTTACCAAATCAAAGTATCTTCTTCTCTTCTTTCTTGTTAATGAATACTTGTATAAAGAAATTTAGTACTCCTTTGTTTATTATTATTATTATCATTATTATTATTATTAATGAAACGGAGTCAGGAATTTGGTTCACATATGTCGTGCAGAAGTGAATTCTATCTTCTTTATATTGCTCGATCAAAATCAAAGTTTACAAAGAGGCGATCCGATCCATATGTGATAATTAAATATAATTAAGATTTATGATATTATCATGTGTGACCAATATATTTAATATTCTTTTTTAAGGTATCTATTTGATTTAGATAAATAGTACTCCGCCGTATATCATAATATTTTATACATATCTAATAATAAGCATTATCTTAATATAAGTCTATAATAAAATTACAAATTACATTATTATTAGATTTCTTATCCAACTTAAATCAGATAGTACAATCAAAATATTATGTGCAAAAATATACACTTGCATGCGCACGCACATGCGGAACATGCAAATTCTGGGTCAAGAGTTTTCTCTCTCTAGAAATTTGCTCTGCCTTCTCTCTAGAGTGCCCACCTTCCTTCACTCTCTTCGCTGTTGCACCTTATCCGGTGAGCACCTCTCTTTCCACCGTTTTCTGATTTGCTCCATCTTTCCTTGTTAAGAGGGGCGCCTCAGGGCCTGCTATCTGCCGGCAGGCATAGCCGCTGGTGGAGTTGGGAGCTTGTCTGGTTGCTGCTTCTGCGCTCTGGTCATTGAACCAAAAAAGCACGTCTGCACTACTACCATAGCCGATCTAGTACAGACCGGCGTCTGTGGTGGTGCTCCACTTCCACTCTGTTGGTGGTTGTTCTTGGTCTGTCTCTGCAACTTTCCATCCTTTGGTAGCTGCTGCTGCGGTGCCCTGTGTGTGGGGAGGTTTCGGCAATCTGCCACCACCGTCTCGGTTTCTTTCTAGGGTCCCGGCTCTAACGGTCGGACTTATTAGCTCCGAGCTCTGTGTCGGTGTTTGTTATGGCTGGAAGCTCTCGCGCCCCTACCTTCTTAGCTTGGCAATCTGGTTTTTGTGTGTCCGGCGCGGTGGTGATGCCTCCTACCTTGCCGGAACAGTAAGCCATCAATTCATCACCTATCATCACTGACCTGCAGGTAGCCGCCCATCCCCTGCAAGTCTGCCGCCCACCGCCAACTTTTTGCTGTCACTCAGTGATCCTGTCAGAATCCCTGGATTTGGGGGGGCTGTTCCCTGTTCATACTAAGTTTCACTACTTTTGAGGTAGGTTGCTTTGACCTTTTTGCCCTTTATTCTTATTCTCTGAATTAATCCACTTCTTTCTGAGAATATGGGGAAGGGAAAGACCAAAAATGTATATCACAAGCTTGACTTGGATAATATCAATCTCCTTGAGCATGAGTCACAGTGCTCATCCGGCCACACCACACCGGAAGCAAGCTCGCCTAAATCAGCTTCGGTGGACAAATCTTTTTCATTTGCTGCTGCCACAAATGATGCCTCGAGCTCGGCTCGATCAGTTGGCCAGGTTAATCAACCCGTCCGAAGCTTCATGGATGCACTACTCAACTTGGGTAGGGCTGACACCAAGCTATCAAGCATTCCGACGGATGATACTGAGGTCTCCTTTCAAAGTGATGAACTATATGACGTCCCTCGTGATTGGGGACATTGCTTGCTTGGGATCTTTGCCGGTCGTTTTCCAGGACTGAAGGCGGTTTTCAACATTGTGGAACGCTGGAAAACAAACTGCCGAGTACTTACTCACCCATCGGGTTGGTTGGTCTTTAAATTCCAAAACAAAGAAGATATGATGAGGATCTTAGAGGGTAGAGTCTATCATGCTTTCGGTCGGCCTCTTTTACTCAAACTTTTGCCTGACTGTTTTACATTTGAAGACATGGGCATCGCTGGTATCCCAGTTTGGATTCGACTTCGGGGCCTACCGCTTGAATGTTGGCACCCTTCTGCGCTCAGTAAAATTGCTACCAAGATTGGAGCTCCCATCTGCTGTGATGAGGCAACAAGAGACAAGACCAGAATCTCGCATGCAAGACTTCTTGTTGAAATTGATGCTCACTCCCAGCCGATGGACTTGGTTCCAATCATCCTTCCCAATGGTGTCCATCATGTGCAGAAGATTGAATTCGAACATATCCCTAAACTGTGCTCTAAGTGCAAGATGTTCGGCCACTATGTGCTGGCTTGCCCCAGTACCTCTCAGTGTTATGCGGACGCCAAGGGGAGATCCCCACGGGCCCAACCAGGCTCGTCAAAAGGGTCATTCAAAGATGGGGCTAACCGCGGCCACCGGTCCACTTCACCTCTGCCAAAACTGAAAGCTAATGGTAAGGATATTCTCATCCACCAACAACAAGTGCAGGTGATAAATATGCCCCTTAAAGCCTTGACCATCAATGAGCCGGAAAAACAAACCAATGTGTTTCTGAAGGAAAATACTCCCATTGCAAAGAAGGGACAAAATTATGGTTCCCCGGTTGGAAGTCAACACTCATCGTTGCCAGGCCTGCTAGCGGATGTCGTAACGGTAGCGGTAGCTGAGGAGATGGCCGTTGTGAATGCTACAACAATACCATCTCCTCCTATCAAGCCAAAGAAAAATCGGTCTGTTTCACCCGCAGGGAAGGCGGGAAACATTGTCGGGAATGCTGGGACTGATGAGGAGGTGGCCATTATGAATGCTGCAACAATTCCTCCATCTCCAGCCAAACCAAAGAAAAACCGACCAGTTTCACCCGCAGGGCGGGTGGAAAATATTGTCGGGAATGCTGGTACTGCTGGCACCGATCCAATTACCCCTCTCGTGGCTAACACGTCTTTTCACAGCACTACGCCCACACCCGTACCAGTGCCAAACAAGAAGAAAGTAAAACAAAAGGGGTTGGGGACGCAGTCCCCCAAGGCTACATGAAGATTGCTTTCTGGAACATTCGGGGCTTTAACGAGTCTCGGAAACATAGGGGTGTTGCGGCCCTCATCCGTCAACATGAAGTGGACCTTCTTTGCCTACTCGAGACAAAAATCTCGGTGGAACAGTTGGACTTCTTTCGCCATTCTCATCTTCCATCATGGAAGCAAGTCAATAATTTCTCATATGCATCGGGAGGACGCATCGCTGTCTTATGGAATGGGGGAAAGCTCAGTGTGCAGGCCCTTTGCTGCCACGCTCAAGCCATCCACTGCCAGGTAACATGCTCTATCTCCCATTTTCAATTTAAATGTTCATTTGTTTATGGCTTTAATACTATTGTGAGCCGTCGGGGGCTGTGGACTTCTTTAGAGGATTTTGCCTCCTCCTTTCATGGTCCATGGATGGTCATGGGTGACTTTAATAGTGTTCTTCGTCCAGAAGAAAAGGTTTTTGGCATAACGCCAACAGCTTATGCTTTGAAGGATTTCCAAGAGTGTTGCATCTCACACTCCCTTTCTGATACCCTTACGACTGGGTGCCGATTCACATGGAATAATGGTCGGACATGGATTAAATTGGATAGGGTCCTTATCAATGGACTCTGGCAATCTCAATCTCTTTGTTTGACAGAGTTTCTCCCTCCGGGTCATCTATCTGATCACTCTCCGGGCATTGTCCGGATTATGGATCAAACTCATAATAGCCCTAAACCGTTCAAATTCCAAAATATGTGGACATCTCACCCACATTTCCTTGATCTTGTCGAGAATGCTTGGGAGGCTCCCTTCTTTGGAACAAGTCAGTACATCTTATGCAACAAGCTACGCACACTAAAGGGTCGGTTAAAGGAACTGAACCAGGCACATTTTAGCCATATCTCTAGCAGGGCTAGGAAGGCTAACTGTGATCTTGAAGAAATGCAGAGTATAGTTGATGCTAATCCCAACGATCTTGCTACACGGGACAAAATTCCTAATTTGAAAGCTACCGCCACCTTCCTTGCTGAAGCCGAGAGACAATTCTTTTCGCCGAAGGCCAAAATCGGCCACCTTAATCTCTCCGACAGGAGCACTAAATTCTTCCATGGTTTGGTCAAAAGGAACCAAAAGCGCAATTACATTGCTGCTATCACATGTCGGGACGGACATGTATCTTCTTCATCGGATGAAGTTGCTAATGAATTTGTGGATTTCTTTGAGGGCTCACTTGGCAACTTTGTACAATGCAATGGAACCGACGCTTCTGTCTTTTTGGCAGGCAATTGCATCTCAGAGGAAGACAAAGCTTCTTTTTGTCTACCTGTGTCGGACAATGAAATTAAGGAGGCCATCTTTTCATGTTCAGACGTGAAAGCACCGGGACCGGATGGGTTCTCGGCCTCCTTCTTTAAACATGCATGGAATATTGTGGGCATTACCACATGTGAAGCTATCCAAGAATTTTTCAGGAATGGAAGGCTGCTTCGACAACTCAATCACACTCTTATAGCACTCATCCCAAAGAGCCCTGATGCAAAACAACCGGGGGAGTTCAGGCCAATTGCTTGCTGCAATTTGGTCTACAAAGCCATCTCGAAAATCATTTCTAAAAGAATTTCTTCCGTCATTCCGGAATTAGTCAATGAGGCTCAATCTGCTTTTGTTGGAGGTCGTAATATTACAGATAACATCTTTCTTGCTCAGGAGCTTATCCGTCACTATAAAAGACAACGTATATCTCCTAGATGTATGCTCAAAATCGACCTCCGAAAAGCTTATGACTCCATCTCTTGGGACTTTCTTCGGGAAGTGCTTGTGGGTCTTGGGTTCCCAATTCAATTCACAAATTGGATAATGGAATGTGTTACGTCAACATCCTTTTCTATTGCTATCAATGGCAGCACACACGGGTTCTTCAAGGGGCGCCGGGGACTTAGGCAAGGAGATCCAATGTCGCCATATCTGTTTATCCTTTGCCTTGAATATTTCTCTCGGTCCCTTAAAATCCGGACGTCGGACTCGGACTTCAACTTTCACCCTAGGTGTCAAAAGCTTAAGATTACGCATCTGGCATTTGCAGATGATCTCATGTTATTCTGCCGAGGTGACCTTCCATCTGTTGAGATAATCATGCAAACTCTTGCGGAATTTCACCGTAAGTCAGGCCTTGAGATAAATTCGGCAAAATCATCACTGTTTACTGCAGGTATTCCATATGATGATATACAAGCCATCAAAGGAATTGTGGGCTTCCCCCTCGGAGATTTTCCAGTCCGGTACTTGGGCATACCCCTCGCTTCTCAAAAACTCAATGTGGTGCACTATTCACCACTTATTGATAGGATTGCGGCATATATTAGTGCTTGGACGGCAAACACTCTTTCATATGCAGGCAAAGCCGAGCTCATTAAGGCTGTGGCCCAAGGAGTTGAATGCTTTTGGCTCCAGATCTTTCCCTTGCCGCTAGCTGTGTTGCAAAGGATCACTAGGTTATGTCGGGTTTTTCTCTGGGGGTCTAAACACCCTCCTATTGCGTGGAAAGAATTGTGCCTTCCGAAAGAAGAAGGGGGAATAGGGTTCCGAGACTGCACAATCTAGAACCTTGCGCTCCACAGTCGTACTCTTTGGGACCTACATCTTAAGAGGGACTCTTTATGGATTAAATGGGTCCATTCATTCTACATCTTAAGTGGAAACATTTGGGATTGGACTCCCAAGATCACTGCTTCACCGCTTTTGAAGCATATTATCCGGACACGGGACTTGCTTATCAATAAATTCGGGTCTATCCCGCACACGATTGGTCATCTTTCTTGTGTATGTAAAGAGGAGGGGATAATTCGAACTTCAGCCATTTATCATATATTGCGCGATCAAGGAGACATCCAACCATGGAAAAAGGCAATATGGAAAAATTACATTCCCCCAAAATTCTCTTTCATCTCGTGGATGGCTTTTAAAGGAAAGCTTAGAACCAATGATCATCTCCACTACCTTGACATTGATTATGCATGCCACCAATGTACGGTCCTGGAGTCATCGAGCCACCTTTTTTTCAAATGTGGATTTTCCTCAAGAATATGGGAGGAAATTCGGTTGTGGCTGCAGATACCACAAAACTCAACCACGCTTCTTAGCGCAGCTAAATGGATAAAGAAAGATCGAGTGGCAAATAATGTCCTCACAAAAGCTCGCTGGCTTAGCCTGGCTGCCACAATTTATTTTATATGGAAAAATAGAAACGCAGCTGCATTTGATGGGAAGAGGAGCAGGCCAAGTGAAGTCATATTCACCATCAAGTCACATGTATACCAAGTGCTATTTGCACTTTTCCCAGCCAATAGAATTCTGTTCTAGCGTTTTTTTAACAAAAGTCATGTATCATTGGCTGTCTCCGCCCGCTACTCCACTGCACCTCACCGGTCATCTCCGCCCGCTACTCCGTGTGGCGCGCGCTCCGCGCCTATGCGCCCACGCCCGTTTCAAAAAAATGTGTGCCGTGCGCCCGTGCGTCCAGCGCCTCACCGGCCGTCTCCGCCCGCTACTCCGTAGCGTGCGCTCCGCGCCCGTGCGCCCCCGCCCGTTTCTAAGAAACGTGTGCCGTGCGCCCGTGCGTCCAGCGCCTCATTGGCCGTCTCCGCCCGCTACTCCGTAGCGTGCGCTCCGCGCCCGTGCGCCCCAGCCCGTTTCTTGGAAACGTGTGCCGTGCGCCCGTGCGTCCAGCGCCTCATTTGGCCATCTCCGCCCGCTACTCCGTAGCGTGCGCTCCGCGCCCGTGCGCCCCCGCCCATTTCTTGGAAACGCGTGCCGTGTGCCCGTGCGTCCAGCGCCTAATTGGCTGTCTCCGCCCGCTACTCCGTAGCGTGCGCTTCGCGCCCGAGCGCCCATTATCCCACTGATCATCGGCATATGCGATATGATTGCTAATGCTTCGGCCATTCAGCACCTTGCAACTAGTTGCCGGTTTCCCTATTAGTGCAAGACGTAACATGCTTAATCTAAACCATATTTATCGTATTTCTTCGGGCCCACGTGCATTTGTTCCCTCTTGGTGCCTGGCGTAGGGGGTGACGCCCATGGGCACGCACGACAGGCTTCTTGGGTTTCCTGCCGTCGCCGGAGTTGGTGGTGCCGCCGGCGAGGCCGGAGGTGGCGCCACCACACCCACTATATCGGACATCGTGGCAGTGGGCGACTCTCGGACGTCGCCATGCCATGGCACGGTCATGGGCCGCACCGGCCTTCTCACTCACCATCCCCCCTTATAATAGTCCTTACAATAAACCAGCAGTAGCCGTTAATATGCTGAAGAACCTTACTTTTTTCAAAAACTAAGTATGGAGCTTGTTTATGCTACAACCTCGAGGCATCTCCTTTGGCTGGCCATTTGATGCTTGCCTGGACGCCTACCATCATGTATTGGCCATAGTGTGGGTGCCCACCCGTGGGGATGGGTCGTCCCCCGCTGGGAACGGTCGTCCCCGCTGGGGACGGCCGTCCCCGCACAAAATCAGCGTTACCCAGTGCCCATGAAGAATATATATATGAAGTTGGCTGCTACTTTTGGATTGATGGCTGAGGTATCCGATCATACCGGATCCCCTTTCCATCAATTTTTTGATTTTCACTTTACTTTAGTATAGCCTCATTGTTGGGGTTCTTCGTCAAATGTAATTGAGTTGACTTGCTGGCCAAGTGTCTAGGCCTTGTTTTCTAGTTTCAGATGGGGATTCAACTCTCATACGAGTTTGAATTCTTTGGACCTCATGTATTTGTTATTTCATCAGTATAAATTTTTTACTTACCAAAAAAAAAAAAAACATGCAAATTCTACAACAACCAAAAAAAAGAATCGAGCATAAATTTTGCAAGAAACGATCTTATTATCGTTTTCAAACAGTTAATGATACAAAGAAGAGAAAAGAAAAAGAAAAAAAAAAAAAAGATTCAGCATGCATACATATGCAGCTGAACATAACTAGTGAGGTATATCATGCACATATTTTGATTCACATTATATAAATGGAATCAAATAAGTACTTGAAATGTTTTACTTTCAAAAGAGAAATACCTAACAAAAGTGGGGGAAAAAGAAAAAAAAAAGAGAGAAGAAAATGAGAGAGGATCGGAGAAAGAAAGAGAGTAAAATTGTTATCTATTCATCAATATATACCTCAATGTCCTCCTATACATTAGTGTGTGTGTGTGTGTGTGTGTGGATACCCGTTAGCTTAGCTCGAAGAAAATCTTCATCTTCCAACATGAAAACAAAGTGTTTGATGAAATGATAACTTGAAAATTCATCTCCTTCATCTTCAAAAAAAGAAACTCAATTAACAAGCTATTTAAGTTACTTAGCTTAATTTCATCGAAATTTTCGATCAGTGTTCGTCATCGTCGTCGTTGTCATCGTCAGAGAATCTGACGCTGCTGCTACGGTTCGGAGATCCGTCACTGTGGTGAAGGGCTTCTTGGTTTCTACCGTCCCAGTTTTCGTCGTCGTCGTCGTCACTACTCGAACTATATCGATCTTGATTTTGATATTGATCTTGATTATGAACAGGAGGAGGAAGTTCGCCGTCCGACGAGCTGCAGCTGCTTCTCGAATCCGGAGGAGTTTTTACGTTCATCACGCTCGAGCTCGAGGGCACCATTTGAGCCGCCGATGCATCCTCATCATCGGAGGTGTCGTCTTCGGAACTGTGATCGTACTGTTGGAGTTGATTATGACCACCTTCACCTTCTCCTTCTCCTCGTCCTTGTTCTTCGTATTCGGATTCATCCGAAGAAGAAGAAGAATCATCTTCTTCATCGTGTTTCTCGCCATCGCCATTGCCATTGCCATAGCCTCCATTCTGGTTGCGCGAAGACGGGGCTCTAGACAGCATCGGAGCAAGATCGGGTACGGGGGCCGTAGGCGGGGCCATGGCGAGGAAGCTGAGCGCAGCCGAGATGTCGCTGATCAAAGGCCGCGCTATCGGCTCCTCCTGTATACACATGGCCGCGATTCCCACGGCCTGGTTCAACCCCGTCACCGGGAATCCTTTTCTCAGCCGAGGATCCGCCATGTCCGGGAACTTTGACGGATCCTTGAAAAGTGGTTGAGCCTATTACACATAGACATTCTCACATTAGTATCTCATTCCACGACCCAGATCCTCTATTGCATTTTCTTGCATCTTCCATTGCACACCACTAGCTAGTGGTGCAATAGAAGATGCAATGCAACTGTGTCGAAATGCAATATGTAGAAATGCAATAGAGGGTCTGAATAGGGAAAAAAAAAAAAGAGTATATATATATATAGTTAGTGAGTTAGTTACCCAGGCGACCAAGCCTTGCTCGTCTGGGGGCAGGGAGGTGTCGAGGGCTTTACGGCCGGTGATGAGCTCCAAGAGCACGACTCCGAAGCTATAAACATCGGACTTTACGGTGAGCTCGCCGTTTTTCTCAAACTCAGGGGCGCAATAGCCGTTGAAGCCTGTCATGACAGACATGTGCATCTTGTTTCCACCTTGGACGATCTTGGCGAGGCCGTAGTCGGAGAGTTTGGGAGTCTTGGTCTCGGTGAGGAGGACGTTGGAGGAGCGGAGGTCGCGGTAGATGACGGTGGGGTCGGCCTTCTCGTGCAGGTACTCCAGCCCCGCTGCGATGCCGTATGCGATCTTCATCCTCTCGCTCCAATCCAAGGGCTTCTTCCCATCTTCGAGGTCGAAGAGGTAGGATTTCAAAGAACCAGAAGGCATGTACTCGTACACCAAATGCCTCTGCTCTCCTTCGCCGCAGTATCCCACCATCTTCACTAGATTAGGGTGGCGAAGGAGGCTCAGATTCGAGATCTCGAACACGAAGTCCTTGCCTCCGGTGTTCCTCTCTAGTGACCTTACAGCAACAACCTATACATATACATATATATGTTTCCACATCAAGAGATATCTAGAGAGAGAGAGAGATCTAGAGAGAGTGTGTATGTACCTGGCCGCTTCCTTGAAGAGTCCCTCTGAATACTTTGCCGAAGCCTCCTTCGCCGAGCAGGCATTCTTGACGGAAGTTCTTGGTGGCGGTGGCCATTTCGCGGAAGGTAAAAGATTTGCAGGTGCAATCTTCTTCTTCTTCTTCTTCTTCTTCTGCATTTCTGCTATCTTTGAATGGATCACGATGATGGCTGTGATTTCCTGCAAACATCATATATATATCAACACATGATGATGATACATGCATGGAAACAAATATGCATGCATGCATGCATATAGGTATTAATTATTAATTACCTGCATGTGAATGTGCAGGTGGAGAGGAAGAAGAAGGTGGTGGTGGGGCGAAATCTTTAGGCTGAGCAACGGGGATGTTAGCGGAGGTCTTCTCCTCCTCATCGTCGTCTCCCTTGTTGAAACATGGGAAGCAATTCATGTCGTCAAGAATAACAAAACCTCTCGCTCCTTTGCACCACAAAAGGAGCGTCGTCAAAATCTTTATTCAATATTCTCTCTCCTCCAACTCAAAATTGATGTGCCTAATCGCAGTCGCAATGCATAGAAGACTACAAGAGAACGAAGAGAGGGGTGGGGTGTGGGCCCTCCACACCGGAGCAGAATGAAGGACCCCGAAGGAAGGCGACGTTGGCAAGAAATTAGGTGGAAAGATGGAGGAGAGAAATTCATTTGGAGAAGAAGAGAAGATTGCTGGTTTATGGGGAAATTGCATTTGGTTGGGTGGGATTCTTTTCCTTACAATTTGCTCATTCACCACCGGAGATTTCAACGGAGATTTCTGTGGAGCTCATATTGCACTTTCCTCTCTCTCTCTTTCTCTTGCTAACTCTTTTTTTATTTCTTTTTTTTTTTCTTTATGAGAGAATTTCGATTCTAGAAATTTGATGTCTTAATTAATTGATTGTATCCTACACTCAAATGTAATACTATTTCAATAATAAAATAAAATAAAATTATAATATGATCAATCATTACTATTTACTTATCCAAATTATGTTTCAAACTTCAAACTACAAACTCTCTTGGAAGTTTCAAGTGGATGAAACTTGGATTTATATATTGATGAGGATATACACATAAATTATTGAAAGATGCATGGTTTCTAATTTATTAGTACACACAAGGTGTTTCAACAAGGATGTAAGACTGTATGAAAGTGAAGAAGAAAAATCTATATCTATACTATTATAAAAAGTGTCTTGTTTACAAAATTTGATTTGTCCATTATACCCTTTTATATTATTAATACAATTAATCATTAGAATATTATTATTATCATTAGAATAGATAATTAAAATAAAAATAAAATTGTATACAAGTGGATATGAATACAATATAATATGCATCCTATATCTTAATCGACTACATCAAAAAAACGTAAAGAAGAGAACTAATTCATATCAAATTCATATACTTCTATAACAAGGAAAAAGAAAAATCTAAAAAGTATGTACATAATAAAAATTGATAATACATGAGGCAATAAATAAATAAATAAATGGATCCTCTATATAAATTAATGTAATTAATTTTAAAAAAAATACGTAATATATAATTTTGTTTTTCTTTATAAGTTCTTTATTTTCAATAATAAATGGATTATTTAAAACCTATATATATTAGAATCAAATTATTTTTAAGTTGAGTTATGATAATTCACTAAGTTTGACATAATCATTTTAAAATGCTTCCTTATTTTTTAAAACTAAATGAAATTTATTTGTTTTCTTTGATAATATATCACGATTGATATTTCATTTGAGATTTTAATCTAACATGAATACATTAATATATATAATGTATATTACGAAAAATAATGTAATATAATATATTAAATTAGAAAATATTTTAATTGTTTCATATATAAAATTAGAATCCTAGCAAGATATATTCGAATGCATGAACAATGATATTATAATCCCTCCATATATCCTACATGCAATTAACTCCTTAATTATTTTTAATTCCTATAAATTTAGATTGGACATGTTAGGAAATTATAAACTTTTCTTGACAGATAATATATATACAGAGAAATGCTCCATCAAACATGAATATATTAATGTATTTATTTACTACTATAGCATATAATACATGAGTAATGATATGACAAGGGAATTTATTAAATATATTACAAAATATGAGTATATGTTTAATTACAGCCTCCATCTTATAAACACAATCTCATACGGCAACACACAAATGTTTAAAAATAAAATATTTTATAATAAATTTAGAAAAGAGAGTCAATTTTTGAATGGATTTTTATCAAATTAGATGTATAAAAGAGATTTTATAAATAATGTTTTACAAATTAGCCTAAGCATTAGACGGAACCCAACTAACCCGATTATATTTTGATTGTTAGTCTCAAGGTGTTGATGTCAAGTCGACCGGTTGGTTTGATTGAAGAAGATTATGCATAGGTTGTGTTAATATACACATTCTCAACAGTGAAACAATAAATAATTTTGTTAAGTATACCATTTTTGGATTATTTTCTAAGAATATATATTATACTATATTGTTGAAATTAGAGATTAAAAAAATTGCACTATTAGAAATTTTATTAGCATTCAAAAAATATATATATATATACATATATATTATTATTATTTATAAAAAACTAGGTAAATAAGAGATTATACGTGCAACGCACGTAATCACTGCTAGTTGATACAAAAGAGTTTAGAAAAGAAAAAAATATATGTTACAAGTGCAGAGTTCTAGGATTATAGACTACATTCAATATAATCTAATATTAGTCTTCCTCCAAATTATGTCAACCTAATTCACTTATTCATAAACAAAAAAAGCCAACATAATCATACATAACTAATTTCAAGCGATTTTGATAGCGGCGACGACGATGGTAAACTCCTTTTCTTTCGTGCTCTCTGCAAGAATATATAATAAAAAATAATTTAATAATAGATTGTAAAACATGCAATTAATTAAGTAACGATGTAGATTTCTCTTCTATGGGTGTAGGGTTGTACTACATAATTCAATTCTCATATGCGATTATTTTATTAATATATAATCGCATGTGAGGGATGACTATAGTAAACCGACACAGGTACTAGAAATTATCGAATATATATGTACTGACCGTCTCGATCTGAGTGTTTATCCAAGCTAGCTCCATTTCATTGAAGACCAAGTCTATTGTGGGACGACCTGTACTTGAAGTAGCCGTACACAAAACTGCAATTTGCAATATAGATTCAAAATCTACGTTGTTCACGTACTCCATTCGAGGATCTTGGAAATCTGTTAATGGCCTTAATCCTCTGCTCACATCTTTCGCCTACAACAATTTTATTATTTCAATATTGAAGAAACATATATATATAAACTAATCACTCATTTTGTTTGAAAATTAAAATTCCTGGCTCCGCCTCTGCTGCACTAACCTTCCTCGTGAGCTGGTCCCTCGAGTCGAGGTCGAGATCGAACACCCTCTGCCCCGACAAGAGCTGCAGAGTGACGATGCCGAAGCTGTAGATGTCGCTGGCACAAGTGAGCTTGGCATTGACCATGTACTCAGGGTCCATGTAACCTAGGGTTCCTCGAACATTTGTATATACTTTGCTCTCTTCTATCCCCAACATCCTCGCCAACCCAAAATCGGACAATTTCGGGTCCAGATCATAGTTCAGAAGAATGTTCGTCAACTGCAAGAGATATTTTAATTAAACCCTAATATTAGAATAGTCAAATCTTAATTCCCATAGAAAAAAGAATTTAAAAAAAATACAAAAATGTATATTTTTAATAAATCACCTTGATATCTCTGTGGACAATGCATCCACTCATGTGATGATGCAAATACTTGAGAGCAGCTGCAGAATCCCTCAAGATCTTCACCCTCAATTCCCACGTTAGGACACACTCTTTAGCTGCATGCATGCATGCGCGCACGTCAAAACATCAGAATAAAAACAAAAGATTCAAGGTCCAAAATCTTCACCCTCAATTCCCACGTTAGGACACACTCTTTAGTTGCATGCATGCATGCACGCATGTAATTAAGCATCAAAACACAGACAAAAGATTCAAGATTCGGAAAACTTACTCAAGAGATGCTCAGCAAGATTCCCATTATGGCAGTATTCATACACCAGATACTGCTCTCCATCTTCGAAGCAGCAGCCGAACAAGCACACGAGGTTAGGGTGTCTAACCCTAGACAAGCCATCGATCTCTCTTGCGAAAGAGTCAGAGTCCGATGTGTTGCTCTCGAACAGCTTCTTGATCGCGACGAGCTGCCCGCTGGGTAGCTTGCCCTTGAAGACCTGCCCGGCGCTGCCCCGGCCTAGGAACTTCCTCTCCGTTGCGTAGTTTATGGCGTTGTCGATCTCCGATTTGGAGAATCTGTAGAGACCTGAGCATCTTGTGGTGAGCTGTGGGCTCAGAGCTTCAGTCTTCTTCTTCCTCTCCTTCTTCTCCTGCTTCTTTCTCTTTTCGACGTGTTTGATTAAGAGGATCAATGCCGCTAGGGCGAGAATCGCAAGAATCACTGCTAAAAGGGCTGCAGCTTGGCCATCTAACGATTGATCAATTAATTAATTAGTTAGTGTGTTAGTTTGAGTGAAAGTGGAGATCAAGTTCTTTTTTAATTTAATTAAGGTTTTTGTGCTTACCTTTTAGCTTGATGTACTTCTCTGCCTCTGCACATGAGAATTGAGATATCATTATTAAGAAGACTATAAGTAATAATTTCCTATTTGTTCTTATTTTTTATTTTGGCATTTAATTTGCAGAAGAAGAAGCAAAGTTGCTTGCTGGCTTTTTGGTTTTGACACGTGGAATATAGAGAGACAGAGAGTGAATCATATAAGAATTAGGAACCAATCTGAACCATCGATTCAAGATCCACGATTTTCGTGATAGAAAATTAGAATAATAATTGTAACACATAATAAGTATGATTTGTAAAAAACATAGTTCTATAACTAACAGAGTATGATTGTAAAAAATAAATATAATTGTATATATGAAAAGGCATGAAATAAAAAATGGACTAGGTCAAATAATGCATTTATCATTATCATATACATGTACTGATGAAATAAAATACGAGATCAGACGCCTACCTGAGCCACTCATGGCAGGGAGGCACCTATCGAAATCGTCATCACTCTCAATCCCAACCGTCCGATTCATCGTCCCAGCGAAAACCGCGACGACAACCGCAACACGGCATGTGGCTTCTTCTATACCACTCCCTCTACCTTTCAAATCATCCAACAATTTCCCGACTTCGTTCGAAATCGCTGAGGTACAACTCCCGCATGCATCCTCGAACGAGGAAGATCCGAATAGGGAGCACCGCTCCACCACGTTGCCGTCGATGCGTGTGAGGTGTAGGGTCGAGCATTTGCTCCTCCCATAGTAGAAGTCGTCGAATCCACACGTGTGGATCGACACGTTCGGCTGCAGCGGGAAGGGCCGCTGCAGTCGCTCCACTGGGAGCGTGGGAGGAATATGGTGCCCGAGGGTTCTTGAAGCGCGTGGAGGGCTAGTGCGTGAGCGGATACGGCGAGCGCGTGTTGACAACATCTCGACTTGGGGTAGCCGTTCCAATCGTCGAGCTTCTCGTGGATGTCGGTGCATCCTCCAATGGGTTTGTAGGGGAATGTAGTGAAGTCTAAACAACAAGCTGCAAGTACATGTCATGATGAATTTGAATAATAAATAGATAGATAGATAGATAGATAGATAGATAGATAGATTAAAAAAAAAAAAAAACAAATCTTATGACAAGTTTGAAGAACTTTAAATAAAAAAAAATAATGATCAAAACAGTAAGATATCCTTAAAATTAAGAATGTTATATGTTTAAAAACATAATCATAAACATATAACCTAAAAGTTAAACTTTGCCAAAAAAAAAAAAAAGACTTTAATTGAAAAAGATTATCAATTGCCACGTCAGATGTGGACAAATTAAGTATTCCACGATAGGCGGTGAAACATTTCTTTATAATAGGAATGTACTATATACCGATTAAATTTTGAAAAGTGGTGGACAATGTAGCCCCAAGAGATATAAAAATAAAATACAAGACCGAAAGATGTTTATAGAAAAATGAAATGCACTGTATCACCTGCACTTGACATGATAAACTGGCATCTTATCTCGCGTTTTATTGTTCTAATCTGAGTAACTTTTATATGAAAATGTCATGAATAGTCATTTAATTTACAATGTATAATGAAGTACAAGAAATAATTTCAAAAAGTAGGCAAAAATAATAAATAAATAAACAAATAAAAATAGGATAATGAAGAGGATGTACAAACCTGGATCTCCTGGTGATGGGAAAGAAAGAAGCTGCAGCTGAAAAGAGAGTAAAACAAAGGAAACTGAATTTGATGCATGATCCTAATTTCTTTCATCTCTTCTCTCATAATTAATTACAATTATCTAATGTTTTTGGAAAATATTTACTAGCTACTATGCTACAAAACTACAAATTTATGCACGTATATATATAGAGAACGTTATCTGAATTTCATGCATAGTAATTTGCACCTGGAATAATCAACCTAGGAACCATCGAAGCATTCCACATTCATAACTTCACCCCTTTACTACAATGTGGGTTCTATACGTCCGAATTATTCAAGAAACACTTTATTAACTTATTATTATCCCATTAAAAAAAAGGATCACGAGGTATTATCTTTTAGGTTTGGATATGGATATAATATTGTAGGTGCGGCCTTTTTTAAAATAATACTCGATCCGTCTTCCATTTCCATATTAAATTTCATAGGCCATCAGTATTAAAAAAATCTATTAAAATAGTGATGATGAGGAATAATAGAAGATAAGTTGTTGGGATAAAAGATTAAGTAGTTGCCCAAATTGATATTTTGTTAATATAATGTAATTTAAAAATTTAAAATAAAAAGAGGCAAACCCTAAAATATCCACTTTTATAAGAGAAATGTTTTTTTTTAGCCAACAATAAGATAATGGTCTAATTTTAGCCATTTTTGTGTAAAGACTATTATACCCTTAATGAAATTTAATAAATAAAATTAAAAGCAAATCCCTAGCCTCAACCCCATCAACGCCCACAGCCTCACCCTGATTCCCCATTTCTCTTTCTCTCTCGCACACCTTTGATACGAGTATCTCCTATTAATTTAGTTCCATAGTTATCTTTATTTATTTATTTATTATTACTTAGGAATATTGGGCTTATTGCTCCTTTACGGGTTTCTTAGTTGATCTTTCCGTATCGCAAAAGAGAGTCGAATCACTCCTAGGATGTTTAGTATAAATAGGGATGCCTTATTATGAAATCATAATCAAGAATTCATCAAATCAAAGTAATCTCTCTTTCTTGTCTTCCTTTTATTTTCTTCTACTGCCACGTTTATTTCCTTCCAACCCTAGAAGGTTTGCTTCTTCTTGCTGCAATTGTGTGATCGACAGGCAAGGCCTGCGACTGCCGTCTTCTTTTCCTCATCGGAGAACAACTCGTTCGTCCGATCGCCGATAGGGGAATTTATCCCTTATCAACCTTCCACCCCAACCATTGCCGCCCCGTCACTAATCGCCGCTGCCGTCACGATGGCTGCCACACCTACCTTTTTCTTTTTTGTCTCTCTCTATCTTCCTTCCTCCACCATTCTCCCTATCTTTCTGCAAATTTGCACTAGCCACCACCTTCCTCCACCTCTTTCCTCATTCTCGG